>OX637521.1:2500000-3750000 GCA_951799955.1 Apamea anceps | reverse complement strand
TAGTTTTTCACTTACACTATACTTCAATATACCTCTTCCTGCTTGGCTGTCATTTTTTCTTTTTTCACATGTTTTAAATAAATTGCAAACTATAGTTTTGTATAATTTAGAAGCATTTTTAAAATTTTGTAAATGTAAGAACCATGGATTCGTTTTTTTTTTTATGATATCTTGATGTTGACTTGAAAGAGCATTGCAGTTAAGAATATGTCATGCTCACTTAAATGTCTCACTGGTGGTGGCGCGTGTGTTGGATCATTCGGTTCCCTACGAAATGGTTGAGCTGGATGGTGCTGATCCACGCGTCATGTTCGTGAACGGGCGCCGTCGGTTGAGACTGGTCATCTCTTAACTGCCAGGGCTTATTTTGAATTTTATATTTTAAATTGTTTATTTTTTTTACATTGTTCTCACATATAGAAGCAATAATAATAATGTAACCAGGATTTTGTAATTATATCTTGATTTAAAAGAGTGTCCGTGGAGTTTCTTACCCGTTCTTCTCCACAGAGATCTACGTTTTGCAATGGGCAACTAGCTTCAACTTTCTGACTAACTGACCGACAATTTAATTTTGACAATTCAAAAGTGCCTGAAATGGTTTAATTGAAATAAATGATTTGAGTTTGAGTTTGAGGACCACAATTGACCGTCAAAATCAATCGTGTGGGCGATATCGACCACATCAAGGCCTTGTCGCAGCCACAACGCAAACACCAGTGAGACCGTGCACTAAGCGGCCGGCCACATCGCAAACACACCGATCCGTCTGTTTACAAACACTAGCCACAACTTAACCGCATCGCAACTACTAGTGACAACACAACCACACAAGAAGCTGCAGCGACACTATTCAAAATCAAAATATTTTGTTTCACATAAACCTACATGGGCACTTATGAAACGTCAGAAGCTCGGTGCATGGTTCCAATTGGTCGTTTCCTATGGAGAAGAGCTAGCAAGATACTCCACGGTTACTCTTTTAAAAATAATTGGCTTTTATAATGTTTTCAAATTACAGTAGGTATGGGAGGACAGCGTAGGCCTGTCAACCAGTACCAGGTACTTGATCAAATAAAAAATGGTAATAAAAAATCCTCACATTTACAAAATGTATTCACACGTAATCACGTAACGACGGCTTGACCACATTTTGTCGCTGCGATGTGATGTGGTTGTGGCACGTATGAACGGGTCCTAAACCTGAATGTGTGACCGCACGAGGTCCCCGTCGCTCGAGGTGGCGCGTGTAGGTCTAAATTATTCAAGTTTTTAATAAGTGGAATATCAAGGGGTGCCGAAATGAGGTCTCATGAATAATATTCAGACACGTTCCTTTGTAATGAAACGATGAACCAAAAAGGTCCTCATACTTTTTGTGTTCATTATCGAATACAACATGTAAATAGGAACAGATGCGGCCTTATTACCTACCGAAAATAGAATTTAGAGTGAATAATGTAATAGATTTAATAGAGTCATATTAAAGATAGTTTTGAAGGTTGCTCACGAAAGGTCACATTATTATTTGTTAAGAATTTAACTGAATTAGGCTAAGCATTGCCATTCAACGAGGTAATGCCGCTAGTCTCTTAGACAGCGATGCGGATGAATTTTTCGACGCTATATTTTATTTTGTGAATAGTTTTAGTTTTAGTTGAGTTAGGATATCATTTTGTTATTTTTATTAATTAATTAGGTTTTACATAATAAATAAATTCACTGGATAAGGTCTTACAAAGGTGAAAGAATTTTCTCTTAGTGTTGAATACTAACTCGTATACATACATATCCGTGCCTCGGAAAGTACGATAAATCGTTGGTCCCAGCTGTCATTTGTAGATCTTTGACAGTCGTTACGGGTAATCACAAGCCCGAAAGTCTGACAACCAGCCGCCGGGATGGCCGCCGCAAGCTTTCCGGGGCACGGAAGGATCTTGATATGTAAAGATAGTCTCTCATCCACGGACCAATCGTGGCAAGCGTAGCTTAACCTGGTCGATCTAGCCGTGCGGCTGATATTATTTAGCCACAAGCCCCTAAAAAGTGTAGCGGGATCGTCCGAAAGGGTTACCGCTGCCCTGGAACATAAAGGGCTAAGGAAGGAACACGGGTGGGTTTTAGTCAGTAAGAGTCTGACACTCCCTCCTGCTCCACCCAGAGCGGGAGGAGTCATTTGATGATTTTCCATCCTCAAAAAAAAAGCCCCTAAAAATTTAAAACTAAAACAAAAGTAAAGAGTACATAATTACTAAGGCGCCATCTCCACGGGCGATAGTCTCGCCGTGCCATCAAATTCTCGCCGCGATGATATCGCCACGGACGGAGACACGTTCTAAGAGAGTGTATAGAAATACGTGGCACAACGATAATATCGCCGCGATTCTCTCGCTCGTGGAGACGGCCCCTTAGGAATTGAATTGAAAAGTTGAATCCAGTTTTTCAAAAACATCATTCACCCATTACGAATTCCCATTACGAATAATAAATCCATGTGTATTGAGTAAACTATGCTTATAACTGTAATAGTACAGTTTCTCTGTAAACAATTCCCTTTGCTTTCAAAATACCTTATCGAATGTTTTCTTGATAAACTCTTGTTCACACTAGTGTTATTTAAGTCATATTCGTCAAGTGTTGTTATTGAGCTCATTTTTAAAAGTATAGTATCGTTTTAAAATCACAATTTTTTGGTTATACTGTGTCTCTGCAGGATCATCTTCAGTTTCTCATCATTTAGGCTTCACACAATCTTCTTTTTAACCGACTTTTAAAAAAGGAGGAGGTTCTCAATTCGGATGTTTGTATTTTTCCTTTATTTTGTCTACCTTTTTAGCTTCAATTCACTGTCTTTGCGATGTATCTCAAAATTATCCCATAAACCGCCTTCTAGTCAACCTCCCCTGACCCAAATACCAATATTACTCTTGCAGTCCTTTCTAAATTCCTAAAGAATTGATTTCTTTTTCATTCTTGTCCACCTGTGATTGCAACCTTACTTACAGTTTTATATCAACAAACCTACAAGCAGCCGATTAGTCCTCTACACAATTCACTAGTAAGTTGGCCAAGTTTCCATTGAATTTTTGTATCATTGTCAGCCACGGTAACCCTCGAGTCGTTACTGTTTATAGTTTGTCATTCAACATTGTCATGTAATATTGTGTAATTTAATACAGTTTTTAAAACTGCCAAAGGCTGGTAGATTTGATTAAGAATTTCATGTGTATATTGAAGATCTCATGGCGATTCTCTAAATTCAAGTTAAAAAAAAATAATATATGTTGAAATTGCCTCAAGCTTTCACCAAGTTCCAACCTGTTTGTAATTCCAACAAAAATGCGATTAAACGTATTATTCCTCATAGTTGTATATGAAGGCTTTATAAAACAAATAGAAATGAAGATAGCAAAAACTATGTTCTCCAATGAGATTAAGTACAATGAGTTGGATGAACATACTTTGGTTACCGACAGCAATGTGTTTCCTTTCGTGGTCGCCATTTTGATGAAGTCCAAGTTTATAAGTGCTGGTGCTTTGATTGATAACAGTTGGGTTTTGACGTCAGCCGACTCTTTTTTTCTGTAAGTTCCATATAATATTACTTATACTTTATATAAATACTTTTTTGAATTATTGGGTCAAAAAAAAGCGGGCAGCCCACCTGATTTTAAGTGGATACTGTCGTCTATAGACATTTGCAATCGCAAATATGTTACATCCCAGAGATAAAGCCGAAATGTCCTGTGTGCCTGTAATGATGATCATGATGATGAACGTAATTGAACTGTCAGAATGAAGGCCAATACTACTGTTAATGTGGTACGCAATTACCCCGCAGATTACAGCAATTCTGCATTCTTGACGGCGGAAACAGTTCTCCAGAAGAACTCGAACGATCAATATAAAAATACCTAATGTTGTGTTGCAAGGCCACAAAATATAACAATGTACGATTTTTGGAATCGACTTAGCAACACTATCATCTTTTTCATTCACTCTTAGTACGAATTAAAACTGCTTTTTCTCTTTCTAGATTACGAGAAGCATCACGACAACTACGGGTTAGACTCGGCAGCATTAACTATAGAAAAGGAGGGATAGTACGTCCAATCAAATACATTGTAATACATCCAGAATTTGATGACGAAACTCCAAGTTATGACCTGGCTATGATCAGATTGTCTGAGCCTGTCCGGTATACGCCTAGTCTTAAGTCTATAAGACTACAGAGAACCTTGAAAGAGGCTGATGCTACCCATTTTATTGTGCCATCATGGCCTAATCCAATGGTAAGTTAATTAATATTTTTAATGTTATTTAATGGCAAAAAAGCGGACCACCCCCTTTATGGTAGACATCTGCAATAAGCATCACAGATCACAATCCCAGAGACAAAGCTGGAAGTTTCATGAACCTGATTACACCGACACCTGGTTTATTCTGTAAAAATCACACCGTGGAAACTTAAGTGAAGTGAGCGTTAAGTGAGCTGGCAATAGGGGCAATCCCTAACATCAGGAGGAATGACAGCTCACTTCACCTTAGTTTTCACGGTGAGATATTAACAGAATAGCATTGTTATAACCTTCAACCGGAATGCATAAACTTATACAGGGATACATATGGTACGGATGAGCGTGAAGTCAACCACCCATTGCTACATAGGATGTGCAGGGAGAGGTTTGCCACGATAGCTACGCTATTCATTTGTTTGCCAGCCACGCATTCGTGCATATCCGTTCACAGTTTTTGCCTCTGACAGCAGCAACCCAATAGCCACCTTATAAAAATGAGAATAAAGACCACTGTGATGTTGACAGTGATGCAAAATCAGAAGTGAAATAACTGTGAAAGTACTGTAGTGTGGTCGTGGGTCGCAGAACACGAATCAGCTTATATTTTCATAGAAAGAAACGCCAAACCGCCGCTGTAGTTGACCGGCCTTTCTTGTTTGTTTCATAAATCGCAGAGCATTCCGCATGAGTCGGAGCAGCTGAAGTCAACAGAATTGATAAAAAGGCGGCGGCTCTTGTCAGTGACACATCTGCATCCCACGGACGACGAGGATTGTGAAGAAGATCTATTATCGAAAGGCGTCAATGATACTGAGAACATTATGTGTCTGGACACTGGAGTCATGATTGACCCTTGCTCGGTAAGCAGAAAATAGTTTAAATTTTTGGTTACATAAATTAATTATACAGGGTTATTTTAAATTGGCTAGCTGAACTCCGCAGACGCGATAGGTGTTGCTCAACTCATACTTCAAATATCAACAGAAACAGACAAAAAATAGTACCTCTTTTTATTTCATCCTTTGAATGTATCGATACTCATCACTTCTGCGGAGTAATGCTAGCCAATTTAAAATAACCCTGTATGAGGCTCGTGGCTAAGTAACAACCATACGGAATCTTAATTTGGTTTATACTAGCTGCGGACGGTCTGTAGATACTCGTAGATGACTGTCCATCTGGTATGTACCAAAATCCCTCCGTGCCTCAGAGGCCGTTAAACCGTCGGTAGTAGCTGTCATTCGTAGATCGTTAACAATTGGTACAGGTAGTCAGAAGCTCTGTAGTCTGACAATCAGACTTACGAAGGGGTCTCATGTTACCTAGTAACTGAGTTGTGGTGGCCAGATAGGCAGCAGTATTAAAATACCGGTATTCAGCTGCATACTGTTAGAATGGAAGCTAATACCACCCATCCATCGCTTTCCATCAGGTGTGATCGAGGTCAAAAGTAGGCCCATTTAGCAATAAAAAAAAAGAAAACGTGTGACGTGTGGTGATGATGACGAATGTCTTATTTGAAGCTATTAAAGATATGGGAATTGCTACTACGCAGAATCGAGTCTTGCGTCGTTGGTTATTAGTAAAAACAATTGGTATTTTATTGAAACTCGTTATTTTGTAAATGCATCTATAGTATCGTCATATCATAACTGTTTTGTTTTAAATATTTTTCTATTGTAAATTACCTTGTTATGAAAAGGCCACGTAGATATAATCATGTTAAAGTTTTTGCGAAACTCTAACTTTATAATGCTTCGTTCACTCGATAAAGTTATAGAGGTATGAGTAACAGGATGTAAAGTTCATTCATCCTCCATAGACATCCTCCACTTGTTTTATGCATAAACCATCGCATAAATATTGTAAACCCTTAAAACATAGAGAAAGGCCAAGATTTCGTGTTTGCTATTAGAAACAATATATTAGAAATACGAAAACTTCTGCCTTGCCTTTTGCCAACTATGTTAGGGTCAGCTTCAGATTTTAATAATAGACTATTTAAGATAACATTACTAAACCATGTACTTACCTATATATAAGTTAAATCTAAAATTGTCTTTATATTTTCAGAGAGACGTCGGAGCGCCGGTAGTATTAAACGGTTTATTATGGGGCATCGTATCTTCATGGAGACCTAACACATGTGACAATAACACAGGATCTACCTACGTCGTTTTGGTATCCGCCCCTAATATCAGCAGTTGGATACACGCCACAGAACATGGCCACAGATGGGAGACTTCCGTTGAAAAATGAGAATTCTGGAGCAAGTCGTCAATTATTTTGTATCCGTAAAGAATTTGTAATGCTAGCTTTGCAACTGTATTGAACAATATTTATTGCGTAAACGCCAGGGTAACCCTCAAAATTCAAATGTTCTTAATTATATAGAAATATAAGAATTAAAATCATCCATACAACTCTCTAAGTAAGAATTAGCCTCAAATGGAATTTGGACTTAGCGCATAAGAGCGGTCAAAAGTCTTTTCTTTGTTTTTTTTTTTTGGTCAGTGATAAGTCGACTTACAGAACAGATAAAAGATTTATCTGTTATTTATATTATATTTATCTTATATCTGTTCTGTGAGTCGACTTAAAAAAATTGCTTTGCCAGTCTTGACCAAATTCCCAGTAAATCGAAACTCCACTAAGGTTGAAACTATACAACTGTCACATGGACAAATATACCTTGTCGTTTTATGAAGTGAAAGTGACATTCAACCTTAGGGTAAGCAATTCCGAGGTCGAATATAGCCTAGGTACCTATTACACATCCAACATGTGTGGGTGTAATGCTCCTCCATCTAAAGTCACAGTGAATACTTACACGTATTAAGCTGAGTTATCCCATGGTGTGTAAGTTTAAATTAAAATAAAAAAGTGACTACACATTTTTTTTTATTTCTTTGTCAAGTTTTAGCTTTATGGACAGCTGTTGATTCGTGTTAACCTAAAAGGCTGAGTGAACGCTTAGTACTAAACACGGTTCCCGTTCCGTAAAAAAAAAAAACCACCTGCTATAACTTTCAAATTACAAATTGTTACAATTAAAAAAAAAATATAAATTTTACAATTATAAATTTGTTGCCTCCTACGGCAAGCTGACATAAGCCCAAAGGTCAGCAGTGCGATTCTGTAACCATCACCGTGAAAACTTGGGTGAAGTGAGCGTGGAGTGAGCTGTCATTTCAACTAATGCTAGGGATTGACACTATTGACAGCTCACTCTAAGCTCACTGCACATAACTTTTCACGGTGAGATTTTTACAGAATCGATCGGCAGGTGGTTTGGTATTAATGCATAAAGAAACAACAAACTATCTCAAACACCGTATATTTATAAAAATAAATCTAAAGCAATAAACAACTAATTTAACTTATCTTTAACAAATTAAGTAGGTGTCTATAACTATATATTAATATTGCCAGCCAGCTAAAAGTTCAGCGGAGAGAGCTAGGGTCGTGGGGAGTTGGAGATAAACCCAGTACTGTCCCGTTTTAAACGTTTAAACTAAATAATTTAAATTTCAAATTTAAGGTATAACCTTCCAGTTATTTAAATGTTATTTATTAGTATATGGGCGCCAGGGACTTCAAGAGTCCCAGATCCCGGAGCCGACGAATTTTTAATTGTAACAAAATGTCGAGCAACTGTAACCATAGGGGCAATTCTCGTAATTTTAAGAACGTTCACAGTCTGATCTCAGTCTCAATCTGTCAAAAATTTCTCTAATTTCCCTACGTTTTGACAAGTTTTTGACATTTGTTTGTCGCCGAGATGAGACTGCGACTAGATTATGAACGTTTTTAATTACGAGAATTGGCGTTCAGGTGGTCTATAATGTGACTTGAATTTGGAATGTCAACTAAAACACTTGTCCAAAAAATATGTTCGTAAATCGAATATATATATTATCTAATATATACAAACTTCTAATACTAAATAAACTACAAATTATTAAAATAAAAATATAATATTCTCATCTAACTAAAACTGAAAAAAACTAAAATATTGCGTCGAAGTACTCGTGTTCCTCCGTATTGCTATCGACTGGTAATGTACCCAAGAGACAGGTGGTATTGCCGCGTAAAAAAGAACATCGAAATGCCTTTTATTACCTCGCAGAAGGTGTAAAAAGCAGAGTATTCACCTCGGGGATAAAGGTCTTTTCGTCTTGGTCGAGCTTCACTGGTTGCTCTTGGGATTCTAGTAACTCTGAACTACCTCGCTGTGTTTGGGAACACTAGAATCCTTCGTTACGCACAAGATTCAATATAGCGCATTTGATATAAGACACTACTTTATCCCCTTTTTAGGGTTCCGTAGCCAAATGGCAACGGAACCCTTATGGATTCGCCATGTCTGTCTGTCTGTCTGTCTGTCTGTCTGTCCGTCCGTATGTCACAGCCGCTTTTTTCCGAAACTATAAGAGCTATACTGTTGAAACTTGGTAAGTAGATGTATTCTGTGAACCGCATTATGATTTTCACACAAAAATAGAAAAAAAACAATAAATTTTGGGGGTCCCCATACTTAGAACTGAAACTCAAAATTTTTTTTTTCATGAAACCCATACGTGTGGGGTATCTATGGATAGGTCTTCAAAAATGATATTGAGGTTTCTAATATCATTTTTTTCTAAACTGAATAGTTTGCGCGAGAGACACTTCCAAAGTGGTAAAATGTGTGTCCCCCCCCCTGTAACTTCTAAAATAAGAGAATGATAAAACTAAAAAAAATATATGATGTACATTACCATATAAACTTCCACCGAAAATTGGTTTGAACGAGATCTAGTGAGTAGTTTTTTTTTAATACGTCATAAATCGTAACGTAACGGAACCCTTCATGGGCGAGTCCGACTCGCACTTGGCCGGTTTTTTTTTTTTTTTGAGGATGGGAAATCATCAAATGACTCCTCCCGCTCTGGGTGGAGCAGGAGGGAGTGTCAGACTCTTACTGACTAAAACCCACCCGTGTTCCTTCCTTAGCCCTTTATGTTCCAGGGCAGCGGTAACCCTTTCGGACAATCCCGCTACCCTGGCAGGCTTCGGCCCTATGGGGCCCCGTCACTCATGCTGACATCTCTACTACTTTATCCCCTTAGTGAATAATCTACTATTGTTTGGCTTATTGCTACAAAATAAGTTGTAATTTTACGAAAAAATGCTCTGTCCCTTTTTGGAAAAGAAATGTGAATCAAACATTTTCTCCTTTTATTATGCAAAAGTAATAAATAAAACAATGAAAACTTCACCATCACCTGAACTCGGTCCCGCATTTCAATACATTTCAAAGAATTGTCACTTTTGAAATAGTAGTAGAATTTTCCTACAAACTTAGATTGGATTCCACGATTGAAAACCAACAGTGAACGCATGAAAGGAGGATCAGTGAACGAGCGGTGGAACGAATGAAAAACGACAAAGAATGAATGACATGACCATTGACCGGTGCACACTTGGCAATACTGGAGCGCAGATTAATAAAAAAAATCTACATTTTGGTCAAAGTAAATAAAGATAAGTCTCTACAACGACAAAGGGTCTGGATATTTTCCTTCTAGTGAATTTATACATACACATACATAAATTCACACCTTCTTCCCATGGGGGTAAGCAGAAACTACAGGACGCTACCTGCTACGATCCTTAAATACTCCCCTTGCCTCGTTTCGTACTATCAATCAAAATCTGAATCATTTTAAAGGATATTGCTAGTCCATTGCTTTATATGTTCGTAAAATTTGTCTGCTCTGTGCAACGTAAATAACGCAAAGAATGTTGTTGAACTGTCCAAATGAAACCCATTGCTACTGATGGGTGTTAGGCCATTACCCCACTAGAGCTGCAGTCTCGACATTCATAGCGATCTCTTTACGACCGAATTCGGTCGCAAAGTCCCGGATTGACAGGTGTAATGTATGGAGTGACAGGACTTTGCGACTGAATTCGGTCGTAAAGCGATCGCTATGAATGTCGAGACTGCAGCCCCTGGTCATACATGCACGCCATGAATGACCAGGCATGAAGGGCGGGCGTTTTTGGGGGACTGTCTTTTGTAATTTTGACGTTCGAAAAGTGCTGATTCTCAGCCTAATTTGAATAAATGACTTTTGATTTTGATTTTTTGATTTTTGCCGGTTGCGAGTACTACGCATCTGACCTTTCTAAAGAACATCATAAATAGGGTCACTCTAATTATGTCCTCATAGGGCGTCCTGGGAAAATGATTATATCTACCTACATTTGTGCTAATTATTGATTGCTTGCTCGACCTAAGAACGGTGTGTCGGCGACGAGACCCTATCTGGGCACCAGGGCGCAAGTAGTGACGGGACCGCTACGAAGAAAACGTGAAAAGTAATGATTTCACTTAACTAATTAGAAACCTTTGAGATTATTTGATGTTTTTATACTTCTAATTAGAATGTAAGCTTATAATTGTTATTAGTTTTTGTATTTAAAACCAGTAAGACTGTTTTTTGAAAGGATTTTAGTAAGTGTAGTTTTGTTCAAGCATATTTACGTAACTTGAAAACTCACTTTTTTGTTTGTTATTAGAATTTGATAATTTTTGTTTAAAAGGATAGGTCTCGATGTAAAACGTATAAATCCGTTTGAATTGTGAAAATCGGACCAGTAGTTTAGGAGTTATAAGGGATTTTCGATAATGAAAATGTGCCAACTCACCTTTTTTGCAATATTATGTTCTAGAAACTTTTTATTGTTTATAATTATGTTAAATATTTAAGCGTAACTAGATTAAGGACTTTGTAAGGAACAACATATATGAAAATTGTACGAAATTAATAAGGAAAATTAAATAAAAAGGGGGCTTGACAGATTTCGGCTAAGTGAAAATGAACACAAAAAAGGGCTCAAAATACACGGTCCCCGTTAAGGTAACGAGAACCGAGTATAAATAGAGCGCGGTTTTGGACCGCAAGTCAGTCGCAGCTCAGCCGTCGAAGAGGCAACACAAGAAAACAAGAAGCCGAAATCTGCAAGCAAATCATCAAGAATTCTTCTTTTATTTCTCCGCCTCCTCGCTGCCCGTCTCCGCCCGTCTGGAAGCCCGCCCTAGTAGGTTGTACCACCACACTACGCATTCAGGGGTGCGTGGGACGTATGTTACCAGCGGAACAAGAAGCATACGTCATTACGTGGGAGACTGTCCCAGGACGGCCGTAGGTACTGGACGTACCCCGGTCGACCGTAAAAATTGGTCCTTCGAGCGCCGGATCCCTGCAAGAAGAATCCAGAAGAAGCCAGAAGACAAGAAGACTGCAAGATGCCAGTAACCAGGTCACAGAAGGATGCCCCCTCACGCCCCCCGTCCCGTCCTACCAATGTGGACGCGACAGTAGAAGCGTCAGGGTCAGAAGGGGTCACGTCTGCGTCAGCGTCAGCATCATCAGGAACTACAACGTCATCGGGCACGAACACTTCTTCGGGTACAACGACAACGGAAGGGACCACGACAACGGAGACAACGGTTGAAACTGTGACCACGGCATCATCCAAGAAGGAAGATGCAAAACAGAAGGAGACGACTAAGAAGACCCCAGAAGATGCCCCGGAAAAGGACGCTCGCGGTTCAGCCGCGACCCTGAAGCCGAAGGGGGTCAGTCGTCGTGCCAGGTCTACGAAGACCACGAGCTCCTCTGCCAGAAGACGCGAGCTGGAAGCCAGAGAAGAATTAGCACGTCTGGAGCTGAAGCAAGCACAGGCTGCGGCGAAGCTAGCCCGTGTCAGACTTGAGATGGCACAATATGAAGATGAGGACTCCGTGGTTGATGATGAAGACCAGGAAGAAAGAACAGCACAGGTGCAGAACTGGATCGAGTCATCAGTACTAGGAGATGGCAACAAGGAACAACCAGAGCAACGAGGTCAACGCATCCCAGAAGAGCCACAGAAGGCGAAGCCTGAAGAGAACTCTTCAACGAAAGGAGCTACGATCGAGGTTCAAGCACTGGCGACTGCATTGAAGGAAGCCTTTTCCACAAGAGGAGGACCAGCAGCACAGCCAAGCTACATCCACGAGTTACCTTTCTTCGACGGCAACAGCAGCGAGTGGTTGGCCTTCAAGGTTGTCTATGAAGATACAGCACCGATGTTCAACGAGGTCCAGAATATGGCACGTTTGAGAAGAGCACTGAAGGGCAGCGCAAGAGAAGCTATCAAGAGCCTGTTATACTCCGAAGCCTCTCCATTAGAAGTAATGCAAGCCCTCAAAAGAAGATACGGAAGACCTGATGCGCTGGTGTTGGCAGAACTGGAGAAGGTCAAGGCGCTACCGAAGATCTCAGAAAACCCAAGGGACATTTGCATCTTCGCGAGCCAGATCAGCAACAGCGTAGCAGCAATAAAAGGACTTAAGAAGCCACAGTACCTGCACTCACCGGAGATGGTGAAACAAATCACAGAAAAGATGCCGACGGTTCTCAAGTTCCGATGGTATGACTTCACTGCAGCATCAGAAGAAGGAGACTTCTCCAACCTAACGCTAGTATCCAGGTTCCTGAACACAGAAGCGGACAAATGTGGAGCCTTCGCAATGTCAGAAGAAAAAAGAAAAAGGCGGGTTCAAGAAGACCAATCGTCAAGCAACGCATTCGACAAAGGAAAAGAACTCTAAAGAAAAGGATTCAAGACAACAAGACAAGACTTGCCCTATGTGTGAGGGTGAACATTATCTCGTCGAGTGTCAGAAGTTCCAGAAGACGTCGGTGCAAGATCGGTGGGCGATAGTCAAGAGGAATCGTGTCTGCTTCAAATGTCTTCAAGGGAAACACAGGAAGGAGAGCTGCAGAAAACCACCATGCAAGGAATGCAAGAGGTGGCATCATCATCTGCTGCACGTCGAGTCAGAAGAAAAGACCTCGGAGGGAAAGAAAAATGAGACACCACAGGAGGAGAAAAGCGTCACGGCATCAGTGAATGCAGTCAACAACGCAAGAGCATACCTAAAGATAGTTCCAGTAGAAGTCTTCGGGTCAAAAGGATCAAAGAGAATATTAGCCCTTATGGATGAAGGGTCAACGGTGTCACTCCTGGATGAGAAGGTGGCACAAGAAGTCGGCGCTCAAGGAAACAAGGAGGAACTGGTCATTGAAACAGTGGGAGGCAGGCTGATAAGGAAGAAGGATTCTCAGATGCTGGACCTTACAGTAAAAGGAGTTCATCAAGACGTCAAGAAGACGCTGAAGAGAGTCCGCACCATCGACGACTTGAAGCTTGCACCGCAGTTCCTAGACAAGAAAAAGATTCAAAATTGTCAACACTTGAAGAAGATCGCCGACTCTCTATATTACGAAGGGGAGTCACCACAACTGCTCATCGGTCAAGACAATTGGGAGCTAATTGTGACTCAAGAAGTGAAGAAGGGAAAACCAGGAGAACCAGTTGCTTCAAGAACAGGACTTGGATGGGTGCTTCACGGGTCAGACATCGGAGGTGCAAAACCAGTACACTTCCTGAACACATGCTTACATGTCAGCACGCCAGAAGAAGAGATGCATCAAGCCATCAAGGATCACTTCGCGATCGAAGCACTTGGTGTGCAACCGAGAAGACCTACTACAGATTCAGAAGGAAGAGCACTCACCATCCTAGAAAAAACCTGCAGAAGACTTGAAGACGGTCGATTCGAAGCTGGACTTCTATGGAAGAACGAACAAGAACAGATGCCAGAGAGCTACACGTCTGCCAAGAACCGATTGATCAACATCGAGAAGAAGATAGACAAGGATCCTCAATTGAAGGCAGAATACGGCAAGCAGATCCAGCATCTAATCGACAACAAATATGCAGAAGAAGCACCTGATGGCCAAGAAGACTCTAAGAGATTATGGTACCTCCCCCATTTCTCCGTGGTTCATCCACTAAAAAAGAAGATAAGGATAGTATTCGACGCTGCAGCCAAGTCAAAGGGAAGAAGCCTCAACGACGCTCTACTGCCTGGACCAGATCTACTACAATCGCTCTTCGGTGTACTACTGAGGTTTCGACAGGGACCCTTAGCAGTGGCAGCCGACATTAAGGAAATGTTTCTACAAGTCCGCATCAGGCCAGAAGACAGAAACAGCCTGAGGTTCCTGTGGCGTGGAGATCATCGTGACACACCACCGAAGAAGTATAGGATGACATCAGTCATCTTCGGCGCGACATCATCTCCGAGCACAGCTATCTACGTGAAGAACCGAAACGCAGCGGACTACAAAGAACAGTATCCAGAGGCTACAAGAGCAGTCGAGCTGAACCACTACATGGACGACTACTTGCACAGCTTCCATTCGGCAGAAGACTTCAGAAAAATAATAGCGCAAGTGGACTTCATACACAAAAGGGCGGGCTTCGAACTCAGAGGATGGGCATCAAACCAACCTGAGCTGCTGCAAGGCGTGAAGACCGAGACAACCGAGAAGACAGAAGTGGACCTTGGTGAAAAGGAAGAAAAGACACTAGGACTACGCTGGTTCACAGAAAGGGACTCCATCGGCTTCAGAGCAAACCTCCGAAACACTCCAGAAGAAATAGCCAAGGGTTTCAAGGTGCCTACGAAGAGAGAGGTCACTAGCGCAGTAATGTCAACCTTCGATCCACTGGGATTAGCATCACCGGTCCTCGTCCAAGGAAAGAAGCTGCTTCAGAACATATGGCGAAGCGGCGTCGGTTGGGATGAAGAAATCGAAGAAAGAGAACACGAGGCATGGAAATTATATCTGGAAAAGATGAAGCTACTACAGGACCTTCAGATCCCGAGATGCCTGGCGCCACATCGCACCGAGGGGGAGCTGCACACGTTCACAGATGCGAGCGAAACAGCGTACGCAGCCACGGTCTACTGGAGAACAGAAGATACGAACGGAACATACCACGTCAGCTTGGTGGCGGCAAAAGTACGAGTCACGCCATTGAAGCCGGTATCAATCCCAAGACTGGAGCTACAGGCGGCCCTCCTTGGAAGCAGACTAGCTCATGCAGTAGAAGAAGAAATGGATCTGAAGATTGTGAAGAAGACATTCTGGACGGACTCCAGCATCGTGCTCTCCTGGATCAAGACGGACCCAAGAACTTTCAAAACGTTCGTGGCTCATCGTTTGGCCGAAATAGAAGATCTGACTAAGCCTCAAGATTGGAGATGGGTGCCTACAGCGCAAAACCCGGCAGATGACTCGACACGCGACGTACCAGAGAACTTCAATCACAACCACCGATGGTACACTGGCCCAGAATTCTTAAGAAGAGAAGAAACCTACTGGCCTGAAGCAAGAACATTCAAAAAGGAAACCACCGGCGAAGAGAAGACAACAGACGTCGCAGTAACAGCGAGCATCACTCACCCATCACCAGATCCTGAGAGGTTTTCGTCATGGAAGAGACTTTGGCGAGCCACAGCCAGAGTACTGCAGTTCATACAACTCTGCAGAACAAAAGAAAGGGTCAACGTCAGTAAAGAAGATCCCACCTGGAAAAAGACGAAAGGAACAAAGAAGAAGACAGTCGAGAAACGACCACAGTCTTCAAGAAAGAAGATAGAAAGGAACTACGTACCGTTAAGCACAGACCTACTAGAGCAAGCTGAAACCCTGCTACTAAAAGGAAGTCAAGAGAGAAGCTTCAGAGAAGACATCAAACGTCTGGAACAAGGGAAGCAACTAGAAGGAAGTAGCAAGTTGAAGAAGCTCGACGTGATACTAGAAGAAGGTCTCCTGCGCTTGAAAGGAAGGATCGACGCAATACAGGGTGTGACCAGAGACTACAAGCGTCCCATTGTACTCGACAGCAAGGAAAAGATAACGCGACTTATCCTCGAAGAATTCCACCGCCGTTTCAACCACGGAAACCACGCGACAGTGATGAACGAAATAAGGCAACGCTTCTGGGTACTGGGGCTGAGGTCAGCAATCAAGTCAGTACAGCATCAATGTCAGTGGTGCAAAACGAAGAAAGCAAGACCCCAAGAACTACCAATGGGCAACTTACCCAAGGAGAGATTGATGCACAATAACCCTCCCTTTACGTGCACCGGCATCGACTACTTCGGCCCGATGATCATCACCGTAGCAAGACGTCAAGAGAAAAGATGGGGTGCTCTATTCACATGTTTGACTACGAGAGCTGTGCACATTGAGCTCACTCCTTCTCTCTCCACCGACAGCATGATCATGGCACTACGACGATTCGCCGCAAGAAGAGGAATGCCGAAGACCATCTACTCCGATAACGGGACCAACTTCGTCGGCGCGTGTAAAGAACTTAAGGAAGCATTGGACAACATGAAAAAGGAAGACCTCACCTCAGAAGCAGAGAAGATCGGCGTGCGATGGACGTTCATCCCTCCTGGTGCGCCCAACATGGGAGGCGCATGGGAACGTTTGGTGCGATCAATAAAAACCGCACTGAACGCCACGCTCAACGAAAAACATCCACGAGAGGAGGTCCTACACACCCTCCTATTAGAGGCTGAACACATAGTAAACTCTCGGCCTCTCACCCACCTCTCCGAGAACCTTGAAGAGGAAGCACTCACTCCAAATCACTTCCTCATCGGGCGATCCTGCGGCGCGACGAGAATCGGCAGCTTCGAAGACCACGAGCTCGTGGGCAGGCACACCTGGAAGACAACGCAGCGACTTGCCGACCACTTCTGGCAACGCTGGCTGCGAGAATACCTGCCCACTCTACTGCCGAGGAAGACGACGGGAAGAAGCAGCGCCACGGATCTACACGTCGGAGACGTCGTCCTGATAGTCGACCACAGCCTACCGAGATGCACCTGGCCGCGCGGCAGAATTCAACAAGTGTATCCAGGACCAGACGGGCGGACCAGAATCGTCGACATCGAGACACGAGGTGGAGTGCTGCGAAGACCCAGTTCGAGAGTGGTGCTGTTGGTGCCGGGAGCCTCGCCGAGCCAGGAGGACGGTGCTGCGCACGAGGGGGAGAATGTCGGCGACGAGACCCTATCTGGGCACCAGGGCGCAAGTAGTGACGGGACCGCTACGAAGAAAACGTGAAAAGTAATGATTTCACTTAACTAATTAGAAACCTTTGAGATTATTTGATGTTTTTATACTTCTAATTAGAATGTAAGCTTATAATTGTTATTAGTTTTTGTATTTAAAACCAGTAAGACTGTTTTTTGAAAGGATTTTAGTAAGTGTAGTTTTGTTCAAGCATATTTACGTAACTTGAAAACTCACTTTTTTGTTTGTTATTAGAATTTGATAATTTTTGTTTAAAAGGATAGGTCTCGATGTAAAACGTATAAATCCGTTTGAATTGTGAAAATCGGACCAGTAGTTTAGGAGTTATAAGGGATTTTCGATAATGAAAATGTGCCAACTCACCTTTTTTGCAATATTATGTTCTAGAAACTTTTTATTGTTTATAATTATGTTAAATATTTAAGCGTAACTAGATTAAGGACTTTGTAAGGAACAACATATATGAAAATTGTACGAAATTAATAAGGAAAATTAAATAAAAAGGGGGCTTGACAGATTTCGGCTAAGTGAAAATGAACACAAAAAAGGGCTCAAAATACACGGTCCCCGTTAAGGTAACGAGAACCGAGTATAAATAGAGCGCGGTTTTGGACCGCAAGTCAGTCGCAGCTCAGCCGTCGAAGAGGCAACACAAGAAAACAAGAAGCCGAAATCTGCAAGCAAATCATCAAGAATTCTTCTTTTATTTCTCCGCCTCCTCGCTGCCCGTCTCCGCCCGTCTGGAAGCCCGCCCTAGTAGGTTGTACCACCACACTACGCATTCAGGGGTGCGTGGGACGTATGTTACCAGCGGAACAAGAAGCATACGTCATTACGTGGGAGACTGTCCCAGGACGGCCGTAGGTACTGGACGTACCCCGGTCGACCGTAACACGGTGGCTGGGGCAGACTGGGTGCGGAAGGCGGAGGACAGGGTTGTGGTGCAGTCTGGGAGAGGCCTATGTCCAGCAGTGGACTGCGATAGGCTGAGCTGATTGATTGATTGCTTCTAAGGACCACTTATTTTCATTAAGATAGCCAAATAAACAAAGAAACAGTCGAGAGGTGCGATGTGACTCCAGGTGGAACGAAGTTCCTTCCGCTTTTACAATGACTTTAGGCTTGAATTAGAGATAAACCGTAAAAAGTGCTGCATTTAGACCGTCACGACACTTTTGGTACGTCACAAAAGTGTCGTATCAATGATGTTCCTCACGATGTTTTCCTTTACCGTTTTATTTATTTATTTACACTTCTCGCAGACAAAAAAATGTACTGACGCCAGCAAATCATGCTACCCGAAACTGTCAAGTTTTCCCAATCAATTTTGAAACTAATGCTTCAGCGAAAAAGTTGAAATTCTAGTAGCTTGATGTGCTGGCGTCTGTACAAAGGCGGACTTAATGCCTTAGGCATTCTCTAGCAGTCAACCAAGGGTGGTGAAGAGATTAGATGGCAGGTGCTTTGGTTGAGAGGAACAATGATAAAAAAACTATTAAAACTAGGTACAAAAATACATAAAAGGGTTTTAAATATACAACACATACGTTTTGAGAGCAGTGTTCACTAAACACTTACATAACACAAAGTACAGTGTCTCTTAGAGGAAGTGAGAGCAGTGGTAGACCAGTGGTGACCGCGACTTACGAGTTGCAGGTCGTGGGTTCGAACCCAGACAGGCGCTTTACTTTGTGTAAACAATTTCTTCAACACTGCTCTCAAAATGGTGAAAGGGAAATTTAGCAAATTATTTAAGCTGTTCTTTCTCAAGAGTTTGTAAGCCATGTTTGTTTATTTATTACCTACTTTGTAAGGCTATTAAGTGGTTCTGGTTTTTTTTGTACTGTTTGTTCCGTTCCCACAGACAAACCGTGACAACGGTTTTGTGGGGCATAATTTATAAGCAAGATTTTTTTAAACTTATCTCTAATAAAGAAATAAATAAACCAGCATGTCCTAGAACCAAAAATTCGAAGGCATGTGACATCTACCAACCCGCACTGGGCCCGCGTGGTAGATTACGGCCCACTCCCTCTAACAGAGAGGAGGCCTGTGTCCCAGCAGTGGATACATTATAAGCTGATTACGAATGAACAGTGTCTCCCTAGGTTCGAAACCCACGTCGGTCGGAGTCACTACCTCCTGGCCCACCACTGCTCACAAAAGTGAGTTCCGAACCAAATGATTACTAACATTAAAACAGCATTGACCATTTATGATTGATTGCGTAAACCTTTAAACCGATACCGAAATTGACTCGATGAATGTTCAATACAGATGATTGAATCCAATATTTACCTTTGTGATACCTGCTTTCAGTACCTACAAATATTTCCATTTTTAGGGTTCCGTAGCCAAATGGCAAAAAACGGAACCCTTATAGATTCGTCATGTCTGTCTGTCTGTCTGTCCGTCCGTATGTCACAGCCACTTTTATCCGAAACTATAAGAGCTATACTATTGAACCTTGGTAAGTAGATGTATTCTGTGAACCTCATTAAGATTTTCACACAAAATAGAAAAAAAAAACAATAAATTTTGGGGGTTCCCCATAGGTACTTAAACTGAAACTTAAAAAAATTTTTTCATCAAACCCATACTTGTGGGGTATCTATGGATAGGTCTTCAAAAATGATATTGAGGTTTCTAATATCATTTTTTTTCTAAATTTTTATTTACATTTTAATTTTAATTAATTATTTTTCAGCTTGAGTTCGTATAGTTTTTATTATATTTGTTGATATATTGGCGTAGCTAGCTGACATATGACAAATAATTTAATTTTATGTTCTGGTCTTGTAATTTAAATTACTGAATATAGGTACCTAGTATTGTATACAATCAAGTATTTTCTAACTGAACAGGCAGCTGTGCTGCTGGGGAGTTTGTTGCGCCACTTCTTCTTCCCAGCGATAGCACTAGGAAGTGGTGAAAGGCGGGCGTTTTTGGGGGACTGTCTTTTGTAATTTTGACGTTCGAAAAGTGCTGATTTTGGCCTATTTTGAATAAATGACTTTTGATTCTGATTTTAATTCTTTTGGCGCGTTGGCAAAATCGGAATTAACGCCGACATCATGTTTGTTCAATACACTTCACAAAACAATTGCATAAAATTAAATGTTTACCAACAGCACAAATGTTTGTCAACGGCATTCAAGAACTAAAAGATCCTTATATCCGTGTTAAGGTTAACAGGGGAGCAGTGGTAGTTCAGTGGTATCAGCCCAGAATTACAAGCTGTACGTCGTGAGTTCAATCCCACGCAGGCACTGTACTTTGTGTATATCACCACTGTTGTCAAAACGGTAATGGAAAAAACCGTGAGGAAACCGGCATGTCCTAGAACCAAAAATTCGCACATTTGTGACATGTACACTCGACAAAAGAGATAAGTATGCAGGGTCGTCGGATATGGTTGAAGTTTAGTAAAAAACGGATTGATGTTTTCGGATAAAATTTTATTTAATTATTAGAAAACAAACAGTTCATTTATAGAACAAATTTTCATTCGAAAACATCCATCGGTTTCTTACTGAACTTCAACTATATCCGTATTTTTTTTTTATTTGTACTTATACAGCGTTTCAAATGACGAAAATGACGACGATCAACTCCACTCTCTCAATTATTATTTTAAATTAACACATACTTACGCTTTTTACTGCAGGAAAACCTTTTATTCCCACGGGAAAATCAAATACAAAGCAGGCGTGGCTGCTACTGGCTGATTAGTCGATTAAAAAGAAATCCTTTATTTATGTAAAAATTATGGTCATCTCACAATATTAATGGATCTTTGTATGGGAAAATTTAAATGATCAATATTTTTGAAACTACGTCTCCGTTACAAATTCAGGTTATCATTATCGTCCCCGTCACAAAATTTTGAACACATTTCCAAGATGGTAGATCATCAGGCAGCGGAGATACATGTGTCCAGCCAGCTTGAATTCAGGCTGGCTGGACATTACGTTTTTATTGATTTCTCGTAAACCCCTACATGTGACGCCATAAATCAAACGTTATTACTGTTACACATTGCTTCACTAAATGTTAGTAAAGTAACCATATTCGAAAACGCTCCCGATATTGAGATTCGGAAGTGCCAGCCAGAAGTTTTATACGTAAATTCAAGCTGGCTGGACACAGATTTTTGCATTTTTCTACTCAACCGCTGTACGTATCACAAAACTTTTAGCTTGATGCCTGTTACAAATTTATGTAACGCCCGTTGATATGCAAAAAGCCGTCAAAATCACTACCGTTACCGAGGTTGAGAGACAAGCGAAAAGTTGCACAAATTTTCGGTCGATTATCTAAGATTCTGTAGCGTTACAAATACTGAAGCCCTATTGACCTAGTTAAATGCGAGCTATTTTGAAGATTCGTCCAGCCAGCCAGAGTCACATTTTTCCGGAGCACGGAGGGGTCTTGGTATGTGAAGATGGTCACATCATAATATGTGCATAATATGTTAATAATAATTTATTATTTATTTTATTAATAATGTGTATATGGTAGATAATAATAATAACTAGCCCGTATTGTCCCACAGTGGGGCAATGGCCTCACTTCCCTTTTTCCACTCAACTCAATCCTGAGTCAATATGGACCAATCCGTCCATATAGGCGTCAAGTTCGTCCCGCCATCTACAGCTGGGTCTTCCGCGATGCCGTTGGACGTTTTCAGGAACCCATGCTTTTTTTTTTTTTTGAGGATGGAAAATCATCAAATGACCCCTCCCGCTCTGGGTGGGGCGGAAGGGAGTGTCAGACTCTTACTGACTAAAACCCACCCGTGTTCCTTCCTTAGGCCTTTATGTTCCAGGGCAGCGGTAACCCTTTCGGACAATCCCGCTACCCTGGCAGGCTCCGGCCCTACCGGGCCAGGAACCCATGCTGTGGTGGTCTTAGCCCACAATGTATCCGACATGCGGCAAACGTGTCCAGCCCAGTCCCATTTGAGCTTGGCTGCTTTTTGGGTGACGTCTGGGATTTGTATCTTAGAGCGCAGTATCGTGTTCCGTATCCGATCAGCAAGTCGAACTCCAAGGAAAGCGCTCCATCGCTCGCTGGCAAACCTCGTACTTTGCTGAACTGTCAAAGACCAGGTTTGAGCGCCGTATGTAAGGATAGATCCTACTTCCTACTAATATTATAAACGCGAAAGTTTGTATGGATGGATGGATGGATGGATGGATGTGTGTTACTTCTTTTACGCAAAAACCACTGAACGGATTTGGATAAAATTTGGCACACAAATAGATTATAACCAGGATTAACGCATAGGATACTTTTCATCCCGATATTCCCACGAAATCGACACTTATGCGGGTGAAACCGCGGGGTGCAGTATTATAGTAAAAAAATCAAATAAAAATATATTGGTAAAGAGGTTTGATGATGAAAAAAGAAGGGAGTGTTATAGGATACGATACGGCACGTTGTTTTTTGTGAATAATCCTTGACTCTGAACACCACTTGCTGCTTGATTTTGTCTATATTTTGTGGAGTTTTTAAACGAAGATGGAAAAGGTAAAACACAACAAAGAATTTAAGATAAACAAAGGTGTTTTCTTTATTTTTATTTCTGAATTCAACGTTAGGTTCTAAATGAATAGTCGTAAGTGTGAAATGCGTGCAGCGAGGAGCGGGAGATAAGTGATAGTGCGCGCTGGACAACGTGTAATTGCGGCTGTGGTCCATGTCATCAGCACACAGAGTGACTGCCTATCCGACCTCCACAACCTGCACAATCTTTTCATAGAACTGACTATAGTCCATTTATAATAGCATTAGAAAAAAGAGGCTCGTAGAAGCAGGAATGCAAAACATTTTATTTCAAAGTTATGATAAAACAATTTTAAGGGAGATGCTTAAATTCTAATTTTCTTGCGTTTTTTGCAATTTGCAGGTCAGTGTAAGGTTGTATCTTAATAAAAATAATATGATGCGCAACAATAAGAAATATGTAGGCAATAATACAATTTTAACCTTAAAAATCATCAATACATCCCTTTAAATTAGAATTGCTCCGAATTCGTCTGATTTCGCGGGCTACTGCAGCGCATCCACCTTAATTAAAATAAAATTCGGTAGAATTATAGTGAAACGAATAACGTTCCAAGTATTGTTCATCCCTGCTTCTTTTAGGTTTTTAGCATTGACACTGTAATTTTAAATTGGAGTTATATAATATAAATAAATTAAAGCCACATAATTTCATAAGATAAATAGTTAAAATGGTTACAATTAAGTGTGACAGCTGCTGTAAAAATAGATCATAATAAATTCGGCGTCTATCATAATGTAACAATGTTTATTGTATTTTTGTTACAAAGTGTGCATTATAAATAACCTTTTTTAACTTCTTTCTAATGCTATTGTAAATGGACTATAGTCAGATAGGAAACGCCGACCTCATCTAGTTTTTAAAATATGGTTGACGTGTAAAAGTGTTTGTACAAACCTACTTACAAAATAAAATCATATTATACAAGTATACTATACGAAATGACAGCAGTTTTTTGTGCCGATTCAAAGCGCACCGCGCCAGCGTCTCAGGAACTAAAATTGACACGCAAATAGCCGTCGTTATGTTTTGGCACGTCTCTGATGATTTAGGTCTAAACTTTTTCGTGTGTTTTGTGTTACTATGAGATATTTAGAACATTTTTATCACGAGAGTATGTGCATCTTGTAAAACTCGCTATCAAAAATATTAGTTCCACCGACGCTCACGTTGCTGTCAGCACCAAAATGGCGAAAATCGAATGTCTACATTTTGTCAGCCATAGTGTGACATCCAGCGTACTTGTTTATTAGAGGTCATACTTATTTTACCTCTGACAGCAGCAACTATGCAGCAACCTTATTACAACCACAATAAAGACCGCTGTGATTTTGACGACAAACTATAATTAACACTCTGGCCAAGCTCATCATTCCTGTCACTGTCGCACAACTGTCAAACTACCAGTGCAAGATAGAGTTGGCAACACGTCTAACTTTGACTTAGAGGCCACATTTCTAACATACTGAGGAAGGCTATTAAATGTGTTATTAGCCTATGGAAGGTTGTCGAGCCTTTTCCAAGGCGGAAAAAGCATACATTTTCACAAAGTAGTTAAATTTTCAAAAAGTAGGGACTTTTTTACAAAGTAGTGAAACTTTGGCCAGTAAGAAGTCCTGACACTATTTTTTTCTGCTTTTTCTATAAAAATACTATTTTCCTAGTCAAGTTCTTTTACTTTTTTATCATTCATCGCCAGTATCTCCTGCCTTGCACCACAACCGCAACCGAGAAATAATAGTAGCTGTTGGTTCTCTGCGCTTAAGCACGTTAGTAAGATATTATCACACAGCTATGCTCCTGTTTAATTGCTTATCTGAAGCCGCTTCTTTTGTTCCTAGACAATTTATTGCCCAGACTTTTCTAGATTAGAACAAGCTGTTGTTGAAAGAAATAATTTTGCTTTGTCATCCGATTTACACATGCATGCAAAATTTCAGCTCAATCGGTTGAAGATATCTGCTTCAAAATTAAGTTGCATGAGTCCAACCGTTTGGTTGGACTCATGCAAATGAATACAATTAATACATACCGTTTGGTTGGGACTAGATGGCGCTGTGTGAAATGTCCAAGGATATTATTATTATTATTTATACATCGCAAGTTAATTAAAAGCTTGTAAAATAAAAGAAATGTTGCTTTAAATATAACTCAGAGAGGTCTAAGTTATATTTAATAATAATAATAATGATTTATTTAATCTCAAAAAAAGTTTACATTCTGGTTTCGAGTAACACTGGACCCCACACTAGGATACCCTGTATCGTGAAGTCCAGAAATTTATTAGATCCCATCGGATTTCCATCGTCAAAAATCTCGATCTTTCATACAAACTTTCATCCTCTGTTAACCCCTTTAGGGGGTCGTATATTTTTTCAAGTATCCATCCTTAGGAATCTCGTGTTAATGTGTAAGCTCACTTGCACTATGTACTTTTGTGCAAAATTTCATTCTTCAAGACCCGTTTAGGTTGTGCGTTGTCCCTGTCGTTCACTGAAAGGAAGAATTCAAGAATTTTAATAGTTGATTTATCTTGCAAACTCTTGACAAAATATCTCACTATCCTATAGTAAGCCATTTAGGATACCCTATTCAAATCGAAGACATGCGATGTACACCAAACCGCACTGGACCCGCGTTCCGCGTTGTGGTTTATGGCTAAGTCCCTCTCACAGAGAGGTTGTCGGAATATGGGTGTACCTAAAAAATACCTCTGATAAAGCTTTCAGAGTTAAATACTTCGACTAGTTATTTTCCTCAGGTAACCGCAAAAGTACATTGACCCCGGCTACACACTTGGCAGCCATAAAGTATCCTTTCAAACTAACACTACATATGTTATGTTCAGCTAATACACTAGAAACTTTTCCATTACAATCTTTCAACGGAGCAGTTTATAGCTTCGATGTACAGTCGGAACAGCGACCAATATACTTTTATTGGAATTGCTACGGCTGCCCACACTTTTATAAACAGAAACTAGCCGCCAGTTTCAAACATGCACTTTATTGGCATTTTATAATGGTTTTTTATCTGCAGGGGAAACAGAGTGAAAGTGTACGGTTTATAATTATGTATTTATACAAATAAGATAAGGCAGTTCCCTCCTAGCTCAGGTATATCTTTTACTTATAATGTGGTTGCTATGTAAGATTTACTGTAAAAGTTGTACAAGTTTCTGCAATAAACCTTTTTTTTTAGTTTATTTCATAACCGTTGCTCTCAAAAACGGTGAAGGAAAATATGATAAGGACACCGGCATGTCCTAGAATCAAAATTCGAAGACAGGTTTTTTTTTGTTTTTATTTTTATTTTTAGGATTCCGTACCTCAGAAGGAAAAACGGAACCTTTATAAGATCACTTCGTTGTCCGTCTGTGACCGTCCGTCTGTCAAGACCTTTTTTCTCAGGAACGCCAAGAGTTATCAAGTTGAAATTAATATCAAATACTCAGGGCTGCAAGCCCTTGAAGCAGTGAAAAAATCAAAATACTAAGTAAACGCAATAAAAAAATACGGGCGTTTATGTTCCGTTTATACCGCATATTTTGACACTTGCAAGGGAATCAAAACCTATAGGGTACAGACGCCAGCAGGTCAAACTACCCGAAACTGTCAAATTTTCCCAAACAACCTTGAACCTTAATGCTTTAGCGATACAGTTGAAAATCTATTGAAAAATTTGACAGATTGTGGTAGCTTGATGGGCTGGCGTCTATACTTTCCGTTGACCTGGAATCATGGAATTTGACAAGAAGCAATATCATGTAGCACAAGTAAAGGAAAAAATCCGAAAACCGTAAAGGACATTGTAAAAAATCGCCTATGAATCAGCACGTCTGAAACCTTTAAAATATTTACTAGTTTTTATTATAATTTACATTACAATTAAATATTACAATACAACGGGCACTTCATAATTTCGAAAACATTTTAAAAAGTACCTAATTCATTTCGATCTTATTCCCATCATTATTTTTTGTTTCAATTTGACGTTTTGGATAGGCAAAGGATATTTAGCTCATTCAGCCAAGTCTTTGTGCGCAGCGGAATGTAATTACAAAACTCAACACCCTCAACGCTTGATCTATGTATAAGTTTTTTAGTTACAAACAGAATAAAGCGCTTGAAATTGTGTGTAAAACGAGCAACATCGACACTAACAGTCGTCGATTTGATAGATGACACTTTGACACTTGATAGTAATGATATTCTGTGTGACAGTCTCGTCCCTTTATTTTGTCAATTGTCAATTTGTCACTCGGATACCGCATCCTGTGCTATGCAAATAAATTGGTATAAAGGAAGAATATTTTTGACTACCTAAATACTTAGCATGTTTTTACACTATGCTAATAGTATGTAATGATACGTTTAAAGATTAAATGCAATGTATTTTCATTAATAAACCCAAGTTATTACTGTATGTTTCTATTTGCCTAATAATTTCAAAATCCGAAAGTGTTTTGGATTTTTTACAATTCTAAGAAGTGTCCGTGATTTTAATTTAGTTTCAATCGAATAGGTATATGCATTATTTGGAACACAGAAAGTATATTCACGTCCCTGCTAGTTCTTAGGAAAACGATGTGTGGACGCCGAACAATGTCCTTTGTAGTTACATACCTACAAATTTGTTCGGAACCCTCGGTGCGCGAGTCCGACTCGCACTTGACCGGTTTTTTTTTATCATGATGTTAATTTTGTAGTACATGAGGCATATATAAGGTTATTAATATAAGTTTGTACCATGTCAAACACAATCTGGTGGGTGAAGTTCAGCTTTCCTAGCTAGGTTATAGAATAACCCAAATTTGGATGATGATGTTTCGCAAATTAATTCTAAAAGCCCGTGTAGATTTTAAATTACTGTATCTAACCTAAACAGGAGTGTTGCTGTTGATACGAGGAGATTACTCCAAGAAATAATAATCCCACCAAAAACATTTCATATAAAGTAGGTTGCCAAGATTTACATAACATCTTTTATATTCTCACGACGTTTTAGGGTGACGACATAATAAATCTAGATTACTTTCTCAACATTGTTAATACTTTTTCACGAGTCACTTACAAAAGAGAATAAAATGTCAAAGTCAAAGCATTTATTTCAAATAGGCACATAAAAGGCACTTTTGAACGTCAAAATTTAAATTGAAATAAAATTGATTCTAGTCGCCCCTTCCAAAAGATATGTTACGCGCCGCAATTAATGCCTGACACATGGACATTAGTTACCACTGGCGACATCTATTGTGGATTGGCAGAACTAACTGGCGCCATCTATTATGGAATAGTAGAACTAATAGTCTCGCCATCCGTCAGCGCCATCTATTGACGAGTAGATATGTCGAAGCTAGAACTAACTAGAACTATCGACATCTGGTCAGTCGGGGCCGGTATGTACTCGAACATTCTAGATGTTTCTACGATAGAAGGTTCTGGAACTATCTGCGGCACTATATAAGGCCGGGATTAGCCGCGAGCAGTCAGACTTGGTTTTGCGACACAAGCGAATACATCGAAAGCGATCTTCAAGTGCGACTTAAGAGTGATTGTGTTTTATAATTAGTGTGTGTTTTGAATTGTCGTTAGTGTTGATTAATTAAAGTGTGACTTTTGGTAATTTTTATCGGCATTTTTAATTGTCACGAACCCGAAGCTCGTAACAATTGGTGTCAGAAGCAAGGATTAAAATCATGCCGATTTTACCTAAAGACGACACGGAGGGTATCCGTACCCGGAGTCAACGCCAACAGGAGACGGACCAGAGGCGTTTTGGTGGAGCTGCGCCGCAGAGGTCGGAGGGCCAGCTACCAACCACGGAGGCCGACCCGTCCGCAGCAGCTCCAGCATCATCAGCACCAGACTTTGCTGCTCTGATGATGATGCTGCAGGAGCAGTCCCGCCGACAGGAGGAACAGGCTCGCCGACAGGAGGAACAGGCTCGTCGGTTGGAAGAACAGCTCCAGCGGGACAAGGAGGAACAGGCCCGCCGACAGGAAGAACAGGCTCGCCGACAGGAGGAACAGGCCCGCCGACAGGAGGAACAGGCTCGCCGACAGGAGGAACAGGCTCGTCGGTTGGAAGAACAGCTCCAGCGGGACAAGGAGGAGCAAGCGCGCCGCCAGGAGGAGCAAGCGCGCCGCCAGGAGGAGCAAGCGCGTCGCCAGGAAGAGCAGATGCTCCTTATGAAGGACCTTCACGCTACCTTCGGGAAAGACATGAAGGAGATGAAGGATAAGGTTGCTCAATGTGACAACCGCCTGACGGAAGCTGAAATCCGGATCGACCAAGTGAATGATCGGGTTGACAACGTGGTGGCTGACGTGAAGAAAACCGTGATGGCTGACGTAAAGAAAACGCTGGATTACCTTAAACTTGGGGATGGAATCGCAGCTCCCGTAGCTACAACACCTTCGCTACGTGGATTCAAAGTGCCACCGTTCGACGGAACTTCTTCCTGGTCGGCCTACAAAATCCAGTTTGAGGCTGTCATGAAGGCGAATGGTTGGAATAATAGTCAGGCCATGACTGCCCTCACCCTAGGCCTGCGCGACCAGGCCTTAACTGTCCTAGAAGCTCTCGGTAAGGAAGTGACTTACGAGCAGCTCCTTGAGGCATTGGAGGCTCGGTATGGCGACGCTCACCTGGAACACGTGTTTCGTGCGCAGCTCAAGGATCGCGTGCAACGCAGTAATGAAAACCTGCAGCAGTGGGCCCTTGAAGTGGAGAAGCTGGTGCGTAAAGCTTACCAGTCCGTGCCTGCGCTTATTGATGGGAACCTGGTGCAGGCATTCATCGACGGCATCCGCGACCTTGAAGTTAGAGCTGCTGTGAGGCTCGGGCACCACGGGACGCTTAAGGACGCCTTGGCTCATGCACTGGAGGTGGAAGCCGTGCGACAGGATCATCGTTCCCATCGCGTCAGGGAGGTTGCAGCGGCTACAGTTCGCGACCGCAGTAAAGGATACAGCCCTAGGTGCTACGGCTGTGGGGAAAGGGGCCACCTTCGATCCAGTTGCCCCAAGCGAACTGCGGAAAGAGAAGACGGCCGATCTCCAGAGGGCAGTGCAGCTAATAGCACCGCCCAGAACCAGCAGCAGGGAAACGAGTAATAGCCAGGACTGCGGGGCGGGTGCTGGCTGATGTCCAAAGAGCCCCAAGGGTTTCGATCACACAAGCCCAAGACGGGAACAGCCTAATCATCAAGGGCGAGGTCAACGGAACGCCGTGTAAGCTGACCGTAGACACTGGAGCCTCTCGCACGGTTGTCAGTTCCCAACTGATAAGACGGTCCCTTGGGGACTCCGCATACAACCGAGAACACATTAATTTGGTAACAGCCACCGGTCAGCGCATACCCGTCCATGGAGAGAAGAAGATAGGGTTGAAGCTAGGCAACAGAATCTACCTGCATAATGTCATCGTGGCTGATATAATGGACGATTGCATCCTGGGCCTTGACTTTATGAGGAAGAATTGTTGCGAAATTGACGTTAAGCAAGGTGTTTTAAAATGTGGACAAGAGGAACTTTTCGTGGAAGGGGCGTTACCAGGGAACGTGTACAGCCTTAAGAAGATTGTTCTTCCGCCGAGATCGGAAACGATTGTGCCGGTTAGTCTTCCTCGGAATCCTGGGAAAACTCAACGTTGTGTACTCGTGGAAAGGGTAGACAATGACCTTCCATGGAAAGTGGCACGAACTTTGGTCAGAGCCACCGACATCTCAGGGGTACGTGTGCTGAACCTTTGTGATCAGGAACAGGTTATAGAAAAAGGCACACTAGTTGGTACTTGCGAGGAAGTGGATTGGTTGCGTCGATGCCAACATCTATCGACTGGGACCCTCAGCAAGGATGCACAAACAAGAGTGACCACACTTTTAGAAGACTGCCGTAGCGCTCTGTCCCAAAATGAAATGGTCAAGGCGAAGAAAATGTTACTCAAGTATGCCGATGTTTTCTCGTCAAACGAGGCTGACATCGGGAGGACTGGCTTAGTTCAACACAAAATAAACACAGGAGATGAATTGCCTATCCGTCAGCGGCCAAGGAGATTGCCGGTAGCACGTGAAAAGGAAGTGGAAACCATGATTGAGGGGATGGTGAAGGATGGTGTTATTGAACCTTCATCTAGTCCATGGTGTTCACCTGTAGTGCTGGTAAGAAAGAAGGACGGCAGCATGAGGTTTTGTGTTGACTACCGTCGTTTGAACGACGTTACCAAGAAGGACAGCTATCCTTTGCCAAGGATCGATGACACGCTGGACATGCTTACTGGTGTAAAGTGGTTTAGCACGCTGGACCTGAAAAGTGGCTACTGGCAAGTTGAAATTGATCCTAAGGACAAGGAGAAAACTGCATTCTCGACAGGAAAGGGTCTGTGGCAATTTAAAGTTATGCCGTTTGGATTGTGTAATGCTCCGGCAACGTTTGAAAGGTTGATGGAACTTGTACTTACCGGGCTAATTGGCGATGCCTGCCTGGTCTACTTGGATGACATCATCATCGTAGGCCGTACGTTTGAAGAACATCTTCAAAACCTGGAACGCGTGCTCATGAAGATCCAGAGTGCCAACCTCAAGTTAAGTCCAAAGAAGTGTTCACTATTCAAACGGCAAGTTAGCTTTTTGGGATATGTAGTGTCTGAAGAAGGTATCCGCACGGATCCAGAGAAAATCGCCGCTGTCAAGGATTGGCCAATTCCAAAAGACAAGACGCAGGTCAGAGCGTTTCTGGGTTTGTGCTCCTACTATCGGCGATTTGTCAAGAACTTTGCAGATATAGCCAAACCCCTTCATAAGCTAACCGAGGAGAAGCGATATTTCTGCTGGGATAGAAGTTGCGACATCGCATTCCAGGAGCTAAAGGACCGTCTGTGCGAAACACCTATTTTGGGGTACCCTGATGCGGGCAAGGAATTTATAGTTGACACAGACGCAAGCGACATAGGACTTGGCGGTGTGTTGTCCCAGCGGAATGGTGATCAAGAATTTGTGATAGCGTACTTCAGCAAGTCACTGTCAAAACCTGAAAGGAACTATTGCGTTACGAGACGAGAACTGCTTGCTGTGGTAAAGTCATTGCAGCACTTTAGCAAGTATCTTCTGGGGCGGAAATTCCACTTACGAACCGACCATGCTGCACTGAAATGGCTATTGCAGTTCAAAAATCCAGAAGGACAAGTTGCGAGATGGATTGAACTACTGCAGGAATACGACTTCGTGGTCGAACATCGCAGCGGAAAATCTCATGGCAACGCAGATGCATTGTCAAGAAGACCTTGTCCCGAAGACTGCAAGCATTGTACTAGGCAAGAAAGCAAAGAAGTCGTACCTGTGAAGATGCTCAAGACAGACCTCAGCATCGAGTGGAAGGAAAGCCTACAACGTGCACAGCAGGAAGATTCGGACATCAAGCCGATTCTAGAATGGATGATGGCCAGAGCTCCTAAACCCAGGTGGAGCGACGTCTCAGCGATGAGTTCGATCACAAAAAGCTATTGGGCCCAATGGGACAGCTTGGTGATTCAGGATGGAGTCCTGTGCCGTAAATGGGAAAATGCTCGGGGAGACAGCTGTCATTTGCAAATGGTTGTCCCTAAAACTCAAGTACCGGATGTTCTACAGCTGTACCATAATGGTTGTTCAGGAGGTCATCTGGGAGTAAAACGGACTCTACTGAAGATACGAGAACGGTTTTACTGGGTCCACTGTCGGGACGATGTCGAGGACTGGTGTCGCAAATGTACAAGTTGTGCAGCTGTAAAGGGACCTCAGACTCGTAGTAGAGGTGCATTGAAATTGTACAATGTTGGTGCACCATGGGAGAGGATAGCCCTTGACGTTGCGGGGCCGTTTCCGGAAAGTGAAAGTGGTAACAAGTATTTCATGGTTGTGATGGATTACTTCACTAAGTGGCCGGAAGTCTTCGCCATTCCAAACCAAGAAGCTTCGACAGTTGCAGATAAATTAGTTTATGAAGTCTTCTGTCGTTTTGGAGTTCCACTAGAGATTCACAGTGATCAAGGAAGGAATTTCGAGTCCCAAATATTCCAGGAAACTTGTCGAGTTATGGGTACTCATAAAACAAGAACAACTTCTTACCACCCACAATCGGATGGAATGGTGGAACGATTTAATCAGACACTGGAGAGGTACCTAGCAAAAGTTGTGGAAAATCGGCAACGAGATTGGGACAAGCACATACAACCGTTTTTGTTGTCATATCGAAGCGCTGTTCACGAAAGTACATCGGTGACACCAGCCTTCGCAAACTTTGGAAGAGAATTACGGCTGCCTGCAGACCTGATCACCGGAATACCACCTGATGCCCCATGCAGTATAACGGATTATGCGAATAACTTGCGGAATAAAATGAATGACATTTGTGAGCACGTCAGACAATCGGGCCAGCAAATGTCTGAAAAGATGAAAACCCGTTATGACCGCAAAATGAACAGTAAAGGGTTCGACGAAGGTTCACTAGTGTGGTTGCACAATCCAGTGCGCAGCAAAGGGAGATCTCCTAAGCTTCAAGCTAAATGGGATGGACCGTACCGGATTGTGACAAAGATCAATGACGTAACCTACCGGATACGGAAAGGTGCAAGAGGTACTCCTAAGATCGTCCATGTGGATCGACTGGCACGTTATTATGGAGCCGATAATGCTCGGGACGAGCATGTCTTAGGAGGGGGCAGTGTTACGCGCCGCAATTAATGCCTGACACATGGACATTAGTTACCACTGGCGACATCTATTGTGGATTGGCAGAACTAACTGGCGCCATCTATTATGGAATAGTAGAACTAATAGTCTCGCCATCCGTCAGCGCCATCTATTGACGAGTAGATATGTCGAAGCTAGAACTAACTAGAACTATCGACATCTGGTCAGTCGGGGCCGGTATGTACTCGAACATTCTAGATGTTTCTACGATAGAAGGTTCTGGAACTATCTGCGGCACTATATAAGGCCGGGATTAGCCGCGAGCAGTCAGACTTGGTTTTGCGACACAAGCGAATACATCGAAAGCGATCTTCAAGTGCGACTTAAGAGTGATTGTGTTTTATAATTAGTGTGTGTTTTGAATTGTCGTTAGTGTTGATTAATTAAAGTGTGACTTTTGGTAATTTTTATCGGCATTTTTAATTGTCACGAACCCGAAGCTCGTAACAGATAGTTTTCGTATGGAGAAGAAACTCCATCGTTACTCTTTTAAACTGTTTTAAAATATTTTGCATACATTAATTATATATTATGTGAAGAGGGGCTTGTGGCTAAGTAATAACAGCCGCACGGGTCGATCAGCAGGTTAAGCTACGCTTGCCGCGGTTGGTCCGTAGATAGGTGACCATCTTTACATACCAAGACCCCTCCGTGTCTCGGGAAGCACGTTAAGCCGTTGATCCCGGCTGTCATTCGTGGATTTTTGACAGTCTTTACGGGTCGTCAGAAGCCCGAAAGTCTGACTACCAGTCTTACCAAGGGGTTTCGTATTACCCAGTAACTGGGTTGTGGAGGTCAGATAGGCAGTCGCTCCATGTAAAATACTGGTACTCAGCTGCATCAGGTTAGACTGGAAGCCGACCCCAACGCTAGGCAAATGATTAATTATATGTGAAGACGATGCACGATACGACATGATTGTGAACAACCAAACCTATTATACTAAAAAAGTTAAACGTAGTAGGTAAAAAATACTCAGGAAATGTTAATTACCTGTACCTACAACCCGCCATTCAAACATATTGGAGTTTCCATCAAAATGAGAATGAATGATGAGTTTCCATGTTTGATTTTACAAGCCGCTGGGCTGTGAAACATGTGACGGGGGAGTCGATCGGGTGTTATACGCCTTGATTGTATCACAACTGATACTCTATCATTGTCAAATGGTTTTATTTTATGGTGTAAACCATAGGCTTATACAATATGTAATAGAATAAGCATAAGACCGTTGGTCCTTCGCCTGATCTATATCCGGTCGTGTCGGATTCCCGTCCCACCGGAATATGGGAGGGGGGGAAGAGGGAGTGCACCTGTGTCTGAACGCACACCTGTTCACTATAATATCTCGTCCCGCTCTGAAGGCTAGTCTCCGTTGAGACTACAATAACACCGAATCTTTACTGGCATACATCGCTTAACAAACCACAAATCACTCACTTAGCACTCACTCACAAGAGATGTCAGCATAAGCATAAGCGACGGGGCCCCATAGGGCCGAAGCCTGCCAGGGTAGCGGGATTATCCGAAAGGTTTACCGCTGCCCTGGAACATAAAGGGCTAAGGAAGGAACACGGGTGGGTTTTAGTCAGTAAGAGTCTGACACTCCCTCCTGCTCCACCCAGAGCGGGAGGATTCGTTTGATGATTTCCCATACTCAAAAAAAAAAGCTCTCACTCACACAAACAAACACCTCATAACACACAACATACACACCCATACAACACAACTAACATTACACTCACGAACACGAATACACACGCCTCTCTCTCAATCACACTCCTGCTCTTTCTCCATACCTGCACTGCACCCATGCTCAAATAAATCTAACACCGACAGTCGAAACCAAAGGTCCAACATTAATTTGCAGTCCAGCTCGATCGAATCACTGTCTCCTAAAATACGGAAATCCCTAGTTTAGGAGGCAATGGCGCCGATTCCCTCGTTCACAAACTAAACTAAATTAAAGTTTAGTGCATCTTTTTCTTTCTATTTCATTAAGAAAAGGACAGAAGATAAAATATTAGTTTAGTCCTGTCAAATTAGTCAGCGCCTGACGTAAATTGACGTATTTTTGGTAGCCATGTTTTTAATCACGTCTAAACTGTCTATGGAGTATCTTAATTTGACAGGACTAAACTAATATTTTATCTTCTGTCCTTTTCTTAATGAAATAGAAAGAAAAAGATGCACTGAACTTAAATATTAGTTTAGTTTGTGAACAAGGGAATCGGCGCCTATATTTAATTTTTTGTTAATATAGACTATTATTTTGTCTTCCCTTGTGTCCATTGTTAGTTGATTAAGTCTTAGCATGTAACTATATACAGGCGCACCCTATTTATGGCTGTGATGCTGCATGGCATATGTAATAACAACTTTGACTGCTCTGATATCACCAACAAACTTCGTTATATTGTACCCAGAACTGTATTACGACGAGAGGCGCGCGTGCCCCGGCTGTTCCACACTGTACAGTGTAAAACCAATACTGGCGCAAAGGCGCGGGCGCCTCCATCGTCTCTTAGAAATATATAATACACACTTTCTCGATATTGTTATATTTTCACCATCTCAAACAAAATTTAAAAGAATGGCTATTCAATTGCTTGCAATATTATAAATTCTCCCTAACCTAAATCGCCTCCAGTAGATGATTCGTGGTTTTGTTTGATTTCTCCATAATAGATTATATACAATACTAGGTGTTAAGTAATTAACATTACAAGGCACAACATAAAATTAAATTATTTGCCATATGTCAGCTAGTAACGCCAATATACCAACAATAATAATTAAAATTAAAATGTAAATAAAAACTTACTACCTAAATAAAAGCCTCCAGGCATAAAGGGCGTGACAGCTTACATATTTATGCATTGCTGGGTTCTGGTCACATAGCTGTCACTTGAAGTCACAGATGATAAACCAGAACCATCGAAGTAAAATAAATAAATAAGTTAATACTAATAACAATAACCTATCAGTAAGCTAATTCTGGAGAAAGAACTTGAACATTGTCTTGAGTTAATTAGGGCGAGCAACTATTCTTATCATGTAAGTATTCGTTGTCGGAATGGTAAGCTTTTGAACAAAGATTGGATTTTACTTGAGCTTTAAACACAAGTCTAGTTTAAAAGGCAAGTCTAGCAAAGAAGAGGGTATCTTGTTATAAAAGGTTATACCAAGCCCAACAAATGAGTTATGAACCTTATGAAGCCGTTGAAAGGGGGCACGTAGTTTGTCCTTATTTCTAGTGTTAACACTGTGAATATCACTGTTTTTAGTGTACAAGTGCTTTTTGTTTTCTGTTTTTAGTGTGATGTTGGCGAAGATGAATTGTGATGCAACCGTGAGAATACCAATATCTTTATTTTAAAAAATCTCTTAGAGAAACTCTGGCACCTAGCTGGTAAATTGCTCGAACAGCTCGTTTTTGAAGGACTTCGCCTGCGTGCAATTGTTCCCTCAACCCACCCCGTCTCGTGGTATCGCCTGCCTACGCCATCACTTCATTTTCGCTTGGTGTTCTTTCTGACTTTTTTATATTTTTTCTCAGCTCCTAAGGGTCCTTAAGAGCCAAGAAAAAATATAAAAAAGTAAGCGTGATGTTAAATAGCCTTTCTCAAGAACTGGGCTAACAAGTGCAAAAAGTTTCTTTATAATCCGAGCGGTAGTTCCAGAGATTCATGTGCGCGTGTTCAAAACAACAAACAAACTCTTCAGGGTTCACTTCAGCTTTATTATTAGTATACATTATTATTAGTATAGGAAAAGACTAAAATTAAATCTAATTGAGTTAAATCGAACCATGTAATTTTTGATAATCCTGTTTTCAATCGCTGTCTCTGTTGAGGTACACCACACTCCTTAAAACAATACACCAGCAGATGACATCAATGGTCCTTTGTATCACGGAAATGGGAACTACCCTTATCTGAACCGTATTGTTTGATCCCTACGACGAGATAGAAAAAAAACACAACATAAACACGGTGTGTGTTGAGTGAGTCGCGAGCATTATTGTGTCAACACTTGGAAACTTTCAATAGCAATATTTGTGTGAAGTAACGAAAACAACAATGAAATTCGACACATTGCAAAAACCTATGGGTTCAAAAATACTATGTTTGTAGCAACATAAAATTTCATTAAAAGATACAGGAGTTAATCACTTTTGAATAAAGCCAAGTGTATACATAATTCTGCTCGTGACTGTACATCTACTTAAAAAGTAACGATAAAATAAATAAATAACTGTAATACTGCGGTCACTTGAGTGAGGTTTGAAGTGCGGTTATAGAATAGCAGCACAGCGTGGAAGTCGCTCACGTGATAGGAGTAGCGAAAAGCAAATCGCTCGGCCACCGCTAATATTAATTTACTAAATTTAAAAAAAAAATAATTTGTGGGCTCGGAGCCCCCGACAGCAACGAAGTTCAAAATGAAGATCCAAGATGTCAGCTGCGAAAATTTCAAAGTCATACGACGACACGGTTGGCGCAGTGGCTGAGCGATCGACTGCTGCGCTGCGTGTCGCGGGTTCGATTCCCGCACGGAACAAATATTTGTATTGCCTACAGGTTTTTGAGAGTGCTGTTTTGGGGGTTTTTGAGGGTGGGTCAAAATGAAAATTCAAGATGACGGCTGCAAATATTTTTACACTTTCCGTCACGGGTGTCATTTTCATGATTTTCTAGAAGCTGAAATCAATAGTGAGGGCCAAATGAAAATCCAGAATGGCTGTGAAAAATTATTAAAGAAGCAAATATTTTTTCTTTTTTTTAAAAAAAGAACGTTGCCTCACACTAGGAATTTCTCCTGTATCGTGGGTGCATTTACAAATATTTAAACTCATATACACAAACAGTCAGACCCGGAACAACTACTTGTAGGTCATACAAATATTTGTTCCGTGTGGGAATCGAAACCGTGACACGCAACGCAGCAGTCAATCGTGCCGTAATTTTTAGGGTTCCGTACCTCAGAAAGAAAAACGGAACCCTTATAATATCACTACGTTGTAGTTACATACTTACAAAATACGGAACCCTCAGTGCGCCAGTCCGACTCGCACTTGACCGGTTTTTTTTAACATTGTTCCTCTCAATCAAAGCACCTGTCATCTAATCTCTTCACCACCCTTGGTTGACTGCTAGAGAATGCCTAAGGCATTAAGTCCGCCTTTGTACCTTTTTGTGCGAAAAGTTTAAATAAATAAAATAAATAAACAATCTAATTTTCGAATAAAAATATATAAATCTGTCATCATCATCGTCATTGTTCACAGTTCAACTTCACCCAAAACCGAGCATAGGCCTCTCATTTTAAGTGCCATTCCCCACTCAAATAATCAAGAGGGATCTTCGCAGTTTCAAATTTTAATTATAACAATGATGCTTGACACTGAGCACTTAATCGAATAAAGCCTTTGAGGGTGACGTTTACATTAAAAGGACATTGCCCAAAATCAAAACCGCTTTAAAGCAATAGAGTATGGCCATAAAAATCCTTCCTAGTATTATTATAAACGTGAAAGTTTGTATGGATGGATCGATGTTTGTTACTCTTTCACGCAAAAACGAATGAAGGGATTTAGATGAAATTTGCCACACAGATGGTTTATAACCAGGATTAATATATAGGCTACTTTTTATCCCGATATTCCCACGGGATAGAAACTTATGCGGGTGAAACCGCGGGGCGCAGCTAATATACCCATACATTATTAAAAAAAAAAAACACTTTTCTGAGTTCACTTGATTGTTATCGTATTTGTATTTAATTAGTCATTTATTGGATTTTATTGCACAGTTTTTTAAATGGCGTATTTTAGTAAAAGCAGTGTTGCCTTTTTTAAAAATCTCCCCTTAATCGATTTTAACGGATAGTATAAAGACAGACGCTGAGTTTTAAAAATAACTATGACATTGTTCCGTTTTAAACATGATCTGGAAGTTTAAGTAATTTTTTTGGTATTGTTCGTCGATCGTTAAGCTCCTTAAGTTCTGAGTTAAGCTGCACGATTAGTGACAAATGCGTGCACTGTCAGTCAATCTGTGTGGTTCTTTCCTCAAAAGACCATTTCAGACACCAATCTACATGGTCTTCACATGATCTGACCAAGACTATGTCTGGACATTAAAAGAGACTGTGACCTCTGAGTTTGTTTTGGCATTTCATCTCAAAGTAGTCAGATTAGAAACGCCGAGCTCGTCTGCTTTTTAAAATATGATTGATGTGTTAATATATACCAACAAAAAAAATCCTCAAAATTGTCGTCAAAGTCGCAATAATTTATTGAAATAGAGTTGAAAATTGAATAGCAAGGAGCGTTCGAAAAGAATGAAATCGTAGATCGCGAGAAAACAAGGAGCTTGCAATTTTTATCTTCAAGGGTTTCATAAATTTTAAATTGATACAGTTGTTTTCAAATATCTGTCGGTTATAGCGCTGTGCTGTCGAGAATAGCTTGTAACATTTTAAACTTTCCTTGTTTGGTTTGTTTCCGTCCTATATTTATATGTACTGTCTTTCTGGCAAATAAATTACTTTGACTTTGGCTGTAGACAGTAACATATATTTTCTGGAAAAAAAAATACTTTGGTGCTGCCATGCTACGCCATACCAAGAGTTTAGTAAACAGGGCGACAGGAACATTGCCGCACATCCTGTTAAAAAAATAAAGTCGTCTAGACCGTATTTCGGTCACGGCGGCCAAAGTCAACGGAGACTAGCTTTTTTTTTTGGATGGGAAATCATCAAATGACCTCTCCCGCTCTGGCCTGAGCGGAAGGGCGTGTCAGACTTTTAGTGACTAAAACCCACCCGTGTTCCTTCAGTTGCCTGTGCCAGGGGCCACGGTATCTCTTTCGAACAGTTAATACTCAAGCAGTTGCTAAGACATTTTAATTTAAACAGCCTCCTCCATAATGAGCAATATGGCTTTACAAAGGGTCGTTCAACTACAGACGCGGGTGTTGCTCTGCTGAGACACATATTTGACGCATGGGAGAAATCGCAAAATGCTATTGGAGTTTTCTGTGATCTCTCTGAAGCCTTTGATTGCGTGCACCATGACACGCTTTTGCGTAAGTTACATCATTACGGTGTCAGAAACGAGGCTCTCAACATAATAATTTCCTATTTACATAATAGGGTCCAATGTGTAGATGTTAATGGCGCGAAATCTTCCGGGCTACCAGTTCAGTTAGGTGTTCCGCAAGGCTCAATATTGGGTCCATTCTTGTTCTTAGTATATATCAATGATTTACCATTCCATTTGAAGGGCATCTGTGACGTTGTACTGTTTGCAGATGATACCTCTCTTATTTTTAAAGTAGACAGGAATAGACAAGATTTTGACGACGTAAACAGTGCACTCTCAATAGTTACAGATTGGTTTACGTCAAATAACCTAGTTCTCAATGCCAAGAAAACGAAATGTGTAAAGTTCGCCTTACCGAATGTCAGAAATCTAGGACCCAACATCGTCTTAAATAAAGAGGTGCTTGAAACAGTAGGCTCGGCAATTTTTCTAGGACTAACAGTAGATGCCAAACTTCAGTGGGGACCTCACATATCAAGTCTAGCAGGAAGGCTCAGTTCGGCTGCCTACGCCGTCAGGAAAGTAAGACGTTGACGCTGACGTTGATACAGCTCGTTTAGTCTATTTCAGTTATTTTCACAGTGTTATGTCCTACGGTATTCTGCTGTGGGGCAAAGCCGCTGATATACAAAATATATTTGTCCTTCAAAAACGAGCTGTTCGAGCAATTTACCAGCTGGGTGCCAGAGTTTCTCTAAGAGATTTTTTTAAAGATATTGGTATTCTCACGGTTGCATCACAATTCATCTTCGCCAACATCCTATGTATTAGGCAAAATTTGCACTTGTACACTAAAAACAGTGATATTCACAGTGTTAACACTAGAAATAAGGACAAACTACGTGCCCCCTTTCACCGGCTTCATAAGGTTCATAACTCATTTGTTGGGCTTGGTATAACCTTTTATAACAAGATACCCTCTTCTTTGCTAGACTTGCCTTTTAATGCGTTTAAAGCTCAAGTAAAATCCAACCTTTGTTCAAAGGCTTACTATTCCATCAACGACTACTTACACGATAAGAATAGTTGGTCGCCCTAATTAACTCAAGACAATGTTCATGTTCTTTCTCCAGAATTAGCTTAGGTACTGACAGGTTACTGTTATTAGTATTAACTCATTTATTTCACATCGATGGTCCTAGTTCATCATCTGTGACTGCAAGTGACAGCTATGTGACGAACCCAGCAATGCATAAATATGTAAGCTGTCACGCCCTTTATGCCTGGAGGCTTTTATTTAGGTAGTGAGTTTTTATTTTAATTAATTATTTTTTAGCTTGAGTACGTATATATTTTTATTATATTTGTTGGTATATTGGCGTGGCTAGCTGACATAATATGGCAAATAATTTAAGCTTCTTGTAATGTTCAGTTCCTAGTATTGTATACAAGCAACTACATATATTCTAACTAAACAGACAGCTGTGCTGCTGGGGAGTTTGTTCCGCCACTTCTTCTTCCCAGCGATAGCACTAGGAAGTGGCGAAGGGCGGGCGTTTTTGGGGGACTGTCTTTTGTAATTTTGACTTTCGAAAAGTGCTGATTCTCAGCCTAATTTGAATAAATGACTTTTGATTTTGATTTTGAACAATCCGCGGCCCTGGCAGGCATCGGCCCTAACGGACCCCGTTAATTCGTGCTGACATCTCTTCTCATCTTCTCTCCTTCGGCGCGGGAGATATTATAGTGCACAAGTGTGTACGCAGACACAGGTGCACTCTCTCTTCCCTCACTCTCATAGTCCGATGGGACAGCAATCAGACACGATCGGAGAGAGATCAGGCGCAGGACCAACGGCTTAAGAGCGCGCCTAAAGCCAGTAAAATTTTAGAATCGAAAAAAAAACAAACGTAGTATGCGCCAAAACTGTTATATCGTAATAAATCCAAAACTAAAAGGAATTACATAAAATGCCTAAGCACAGCCTTTACTCTTGTATAGGCATTACCGTATTGAGTACAAAACGGAAAAATATGAGAATTAGACATTACTTCGTGATTTTTTTCTATCGAGGAAATGTTATTATTTCATGTTTTTGATCAAAGTGAACCCTCGGAAATATCATGTAGTTATTCATACATTTTATTTTAAGATTTGGTCCGGAATTTTTCATGTAACATGAAATATAAGATTGGTAATTTTGCTTTATACGCGCTCTTACCGTGCTTTCCGAGACACGGGGGTATCACACCGCCGACTTCCAAACTCCGGGCTGTTACTAAAACTTTGTTTTTCATCTGCCAACGTTGGTATAGTTTTCGTTTATTCATCAGTGCTCATCTAGATGATTAAATTTTTTGTTAGTCCGAAAAAGGCTGAGAAGCTAATTGCTGAATAACACTTTACCCGAGCCGGGAATCGGACCCACGCACACATTCTGTTAGCACGGATTCAGTACAAGATTCTGGATCACCCATGGGTTGAAATTTTTCGTTGGTAATAAAAAAAAACTCTGCTGTTGTCTACAAAAGTACAAAAACTACGCGCTCGAAATGTATAGTTTTTTTTTTTTTAGCAACAGACTACCACCCTGTTTTTACTTCTAGTACTTATTAGTACTTTTAGTATGTTGGGGGTACATGGCACGGCGGCGCCACATTACAGCGGACAGTGTCATCTGACAATTTTATATTGTAAACGAATAATCATGTGATCAGAAATGCAAGCGAGCCCTACCGCTTGGACACGATCGTCGGTGGAGGGGATGCAGCGAGGGTTGGCGGAGAGACCGAGTGTTGCGACAGTCGAGTTCGGACTATCATGGAAAACACTCACTGACACTCAGTACCAACGCACACGTTTGTTTCATCACACACGTGTTTGTTTCGTTCACTAGTTTATTAAAGTTACTTTAAATTTAAATTATCTTTTCGTACCCACTCCAATGCCCTCACCTATCTAAAGTTTATATTCTAAACTATGTCGGATCGTGAAGAAGACCCGATGTTTCGCATCTCGGCTACACAAGTATATGTAGCTGGGATAGACAAAACTTAAACAATATTTTGCGAGAGCAGTGGTGGTCCAGTGGTAGCGACCGCGACTTAATTACGAGTTGTAGGTCGTAGGTTCGAACCCGGACAGGCGTTTTACTTTGTGTAAATTATTTCATCACCACTGCTCTCAAAACGGTGAAGGAAAACATCGTGAGGAAACCGACATGTCCTAGAAACAAAAATTCGAAGACATGTGACATCTACCAACCCACACCGGGCCCACGAGGTGTATTACGGCCCACTCCCTCTCACAGAAAGGAAGGTCTGTGTCTCAGCAGTGCGTGGGAACATTATAAGCTGATTATGCTAAACAACATTTTAAAGCCTCAACCACACACAGGAAAAAAAAAAGAAAAAAAAAATACTAAGTACCGAAAAACGGTTCTGAAAACCTCTTCACGAATCAAAGGGGAACCCCTCAAATGACATAATAGAATATCAATAACTAGTGATGTCCCTTCCCATTACGTAAACGATTTAGGCATTAGAGTTGGGGTGGCAGCTTACAGCAAAATAATCATTTATAAGGTATGATAACGTCATTTTGGTGTAGTAGATTTGGATCAAGGTTTTTAAAACATTCAATAATATTGTATACATATATAGGTCAAGTACATTTTGCGCACTGGTGCGCGTGTACAGTCAACAGCAAAAGTAGATGATCAAAATGACGGCACGGTTGGCGCAGTGGTTAAGCGATTGACTGCTGCGCTGCGTGTCGCGGGTTCGATTCCCGCACGGAACAAATATTTGTATGACCTACATGAATTTGTTCCGAGTCTGGGTGTTTTTCTATCTATAATATGTATGTATTTACAAAAAAAAAAAAATGTATATAAGTAGTTTATCAGCCATCTTGTTACCATAACACAAGCATTAGGTTGCTTAGCTTGGGACTAGATGGCGCTGTGTGAAATGTCCAGGGATATTATTATTATTATTAAAATCAGAAATTCAATACTAATGAACGAAGTTCGCGTCAGAACTGTGTGTGTGGAGTCGAAGTGATTCAAAAGTATGTGATTGTAAATTATACCAAACATTTACTACTAGTACGCCACACAGTTCTGACGCGAACTCCGTTCATTAGTATTGAATTTCTGATTTTGATCATCTACTTTTGCTGTTGACTGTACAACAAGAAGTATGGACGTGGGCGAAGCAAAGGGATTAGGTATTCTTATGACCGTAATACGCTGCGTTCTTTTAGCTTCTGTCAACTAAGGCCAAGAAAAATGGGTGGAAACTGTGAACTCGTGATAATGATAAATTATTTCTTTCTGTAAGTGAGTTTGTACAAACACTTTTACACGTCAATCATATTTTAAAAACAAGATGAGGTCGGCGTTTCCTTTCTGACTACTCTGAGAAGAAAGGCCGAAACAAACTCAGAGGTGACAGTTTATTTTAAAGTCCAGACATAATCTTGGTGAGATCATGTGAAGACCATGTAGTTTGGTGTCTAAAATGGTCTTTTGAGGGAAGAACCGCACAGATTGAGTACACGCATTTATCAGTAATCATCCAGTTCAACTCAGAACTTAAGGAGCTCATGTTCTTTTTACAGCGGGATGCAAGAAAGAAAACTCAGTCCTCGCTTTATAAAAGTTACTTAGCACGTACTTTGGCGAAGCATATCCCTCTCACTGTCGCTGTCAAAGTAAACTGCAAGAGCACGTGCGAAATGTCGTTTGCAGATCTCGACCTTCATATCCAGTGCATCTATCACAGCCAACTAGTTTAATTAGCCGTTTAGTTAACCGCCTAGCCTTTTAACTAAACGGCGGCCGTTCAACTAATGGCTAATTATAGTTTAGGCTGGAACTGTAACCAATCACGTGCGAGCTGAATTAGTCGCAGGTCAAAAGGTCAGGCGGTTGACTAAACACGGCAAGAGTGACGTAGACCCCAAGTCCCAATTTATTTTTCATAAACAAACTCGTCCAAAACCGAGGCACTTAGCTAGTCTATCACACAAAGTACTCGTCAAAGATAACGAAGGCTAATTACTACATTAATAACAGCTCTTAGCTAGTTATTATTACGTCTAGTATCGCCTCTCAACTCAGATTTGCGTAGGATGCTAAGAAGCTTGTGGTTTCGACAAAGATAATTATCGTTAGAGATTTAATTAGTGAGCCGACACATCTTTATTAGAGAACAGGTTATTATAGCTAAATGTACAAACATCGTTATGATTTGCCTGACCTTTTCCAACTATAACTTTTTAGATCAGCTTCCAGTCTAACCAGATGCAACTGGAGACTAGTCCTTTTCAAGAAGTGACTGCGTTTCTGACATGAAAAACCTCATTACAGGATAAAACGATACTCATTGGAAAGACAGATTGTCTGAGTTCGGCACCCTAATTGCGTAACACACAATCAATCGGAATCGGTTTCATTTTGACAGTTCAACAACATTCATTGCGTTATTTACGTGTTGAGCAGACAAATTTTTCAAACTTATGAAGCAATGGATTAGCAATTTGCTTCAAAATGATTCAGATTCCGATTGATCGTGTGTACGCAATTAGGGTGCAGGTAACCCATGAAATCAGCGCTGTGCTGTGGGTCCTATAGCACAACATTATGCTGAGTGGAAGCCTTCTTGTCACAGTCATGACGTGCAGCTGTCGACTATTTCTGCCTTGTGCTCGTGATTATAGATATTTGTTTTTATTTTTCCTTATTATTAGAATTAATTATCTTTTTGTATGCATGTGTTTCTGTGACAAATAAATATATTTTTTTTAATTCTTTCTAGTTCTTCTGACTACCCGAAACGACTGTCGAAGATCTACGAACAGCTGAATATAAAGACATTAATATTGGACATCATCAACATCAGCCTGTCTACTGCCGGACATAGACCTCTCTCATCGGACGCCATTGGACTCGATTCTCGCTTATTCTCATGTAACTGCTACCAGACATCCTGCTAAAACCCGGGTACTGTCAAACTAACAATGTCGCCAACCAACATACAAAAAAAAAATATGAACATAACTCTGAATGATGTTGCTAACAGTATATCTTCTTCTATCTATATCTATACTTATAATAAATCTGTAGAAGTGAAAATTCTGTACATTGAAAATATCAAAAAAATAAATGGCAGGGGGTGTTACTAGACCGACACCGAACCCAAAAATGTGATTAAAAAAATTTTTGTCTGTCTGTCTGTCTGTCTGTCTGTCTGTTTGTTCAGGCATCACGCAAAAACTACCGGTTCGATTACGTTGAAACTTGGTATAATTATTCTTTAATATCCTGGGCACCACACTGGGTACTTTTTATCCCGGAAAAGTATATACAATAAAAAACAAACTTAATTTTGCGGTTCGATCCCTAGACCCGATTACTGCACCAACCGCAAATAATAAGTTTGTTGTAGGTTAAGTCACCCACAATGGAGTTCATTTTTATTCCTTTTAGTTTTTAGAGTTATTTAGGTTTATTTTTATATAAGTCGTAGGTATAGATTTTAATTTTAAAGTATAGGTAGTATATTTGATAGTGTACGTAGTGACCGTAGGTTATTTTATAATACTGTTAGGTAGGATAGTCATTCGTATAGATATTGGTTTTTAGAGATTTTGCTTATTTATTGAGTTTAGATTGAGGGGCCCGTGGCTAAATAATAACAGCCGCACAGGTCGATCGGTCAGGTTAAGCTACGCTTGCCGCGGTCGGTCTGTGGATGGGTGACCATCTTTACATACCGAGACACCTCCGTGCCTCGGAAAGCACGTTAAGCCGTTGGTCCCGGCTGTCATTCGTGGATCTTTGACAGTCGTTACGGGTAGTCAGAAGCCCGAAAGTCTGACAACCAGTCGTACCATCGTATTACCCAATAACTGGGTTGTGGAGGTCAGATAGGCAGTCGCTCCATGTAAAATACTGGTATTCAGCTGCATCCGGTTAGACTGGAAGCCGGCCCTGAACATAGTTGGGAAAAGGCTAGGCAGATGATGATTGAGTTTAGATTAGTTATCGTCATAAATAGGTTTATTTAGGTAGGTAGGTATTTTATTTTCTGTTATTGAGTTTATTTATTTTTTTAATTAGGTAGGTACTAGGTACTTAGGTAAAGATATCATATAGGTACCCTCTTAATCACCATTAATGAGACACAATTGGTTTTCTATTGTAATTAGCCACAAAGGGCCCGCGAGATAGATGGCATCCTGGTGCACATACATTTTATCCTGTTAGCACGTTCCCGTGGGATAATTTCCGACATCCACGCGGGCGAAGCCGCGGGCAGAAGCTAGTAAATAATAATCGTATGGCAAATTTTATCAACGACGGGGAATAATTTTGAATTTTTTACACGTTTATTCATATTAAAACTTTCAGTCAATTTCTTTCCTCGGATAAAAAAGCCCCTAGTGTTATTACTTACACAATTTAGATGCCGTATTCTAGACAAAAGGAAATTAAATTCCCCTCTATTTATTTAAAGGCTAAACTCTGAATAATCTAGAGAAATGACGGTGTAATTAAATAATAGGAACGGGCAGCGATGTGCAATACCTTCGGCCATGTTTATGATGCCGCACATACCTTTGAGGTGCCGGCGACGTGAAGTGTGAACAAATAGAGGAAGTATTTTGGACTTATAAATAAAATAGTACAGCCGTTGCCGTTGCCACAAAAGTAATAAGATCCTTGCTTTACAAACCATTTTTTCATGCATTTAGTGTTAAAAACAATTATTTAAAACATTATTCTGACACGATCTTCAAACGATTGTTGCAAAAAGAACGATGCTCTTTTGTTTAGCGCTAAACGTAATATGTGTGGTTTGTAGTGCGTGATTTGTGGTACCATGTTATTAATTCATTGACATACCGTCTGTTAATTTTTATGGATCATATTTCAGCCATATTGCTTCTGAAAAATGTGTGCAATTTATCAAAGAAAGTTGTTATGGATTCTTTTCGTAGTAACCGCACTTCGATGAATTGCTATCTACCAAAATTCTGACGACATGACAACCACCTAATGGAAAATGTTACTGATTACAACCGTCTGTACAAAGGAACATGATTCGCAAATCTGTCGTGCCGTCGACAATAACACTTTATTGAAGAAAGAAGAAGAAAGAAAAAAAGTTTATTTGGACACAGTTCGTGAAACACAAAATACAAAATTAATAAAAATAAATAATAATGTTTCAGACAACAATAGTGTGTGCCTCACGGCTGCGCCAAAAAGGTTCATTTCAGCATTAATGCCAGACAGATGCTGTCTGACGCTGGTTTTCTAATGAACCTTTAGGGAAAAGTATTCTCCTTCTTCTTAAAAAGAGGAGGAATGAATATTTATTCTGTTAGCTAATTACTAATATAATTACGTTCATTATCATAATTATGTTCATATTTTTACTAGCGGAAATAAAGTAAAAATAAAACTTCCTCTACGCATCTTCGTTGGTACTGTCTTTTCATTTCCCCGGTCCATTTACAACGATCTACGTGCAGACGTAAAGTGCGCGTATATCTTCTAGCAGGGTATAGCCAACACCAGCTGGATCAACCGGTCGCAGAGGATCAACGATATGTATGGCAGTAACCTTTACTTGCGGAAACCAGGTAGAGTTTCCCGCAGCGTTTTCTAAAACTAGGTTTTGTGGAAACAGTGTTTCTACTATGTAAAATGTAGTAAACTGTGGGTTTTTTTAAAAGGTTGTAGGTATATAGCAAAAGTGACGTTTAAAATCTCTAATCCTCAATCATTACTTTTCAAACAGATTACAGGAAAAGTACAACGATTATGTGCTTTTATAATTTATAATGTGGACGTTCACGACCATAAAATGTATGGAAATACTTTGACGATGGTGATGTAACGTTATGGTGGACGGAAATGTCAATACATTTTAGTTTCATGTGTTCATCGTGATGCCGTGGACGTCCACGTACAGTCAACAAAAGAGATAAGTATGCAGTGTCGTCGGATATTGTTGAAGTTTAGTAAGAAAAGGATGGATGTTTTCGAATGAAATTTAGTTTGATAAATGAACTGTTTGTTTTCTATTGTTTAAATAAATCAATCAACCCGTTTCTTACTAAACTTCAACTATATCCGACGACCCTGCCTACTTATCTCTTTTGTTGACAGTACATATTCGTCTAAATCTAATCTATTATAAAAAGAAAAGATTTGATGTTTTGTATGTTTGTTTGTTATGCTTTTTCGCTAAAACGGCTAAACGGATTTGGATGAAACTCGGCACATGAGTAGACTATGACCTAGATTAAGATATAAGATATTCTTATTCCGATATTCCCATGCGCTAGAGAATTATGCGGGTAAAATAGCGGGGTGTAGATAGTAGTTCATATGAAGCTTGTGTTCGTCAAATGACACACATTACTGGCGAAGATAGCAAACTAAGAGGAACGTTCAATCCTTCTTTCAGCTGGGTATTGACTATTTTAACACTTAATAAAACTTTTCAGAAATTTCTTCTTTCACCAGGGAACGTTTTTCATATAAGTTTACGTATCTCCGCAACTGTTAGTGAAGCTGTTGCACCAACTTAGCCCATTTCGCATTAAAGTCGTTAAGATAACGAAGTAAAAAATGTACAAAACTAGGATTTATTGAAATTATCTTTATGCCTTTCCGAGTCCGACTGTGAGACCGGGATAAATAAAGCCAGGAAGGATTTAAGTTTCTTCTGGGATGAGCAGACAAAAGTGGTGTTAACTAGCGTACTATCCTCTTGCTCGGACTTCATGCTCAACAGTACTGCTTACGGCTGCTAGAGCAACGTGGCCGTATAACAATGAAAACCATTTATATTATCAGGTTCAAGTTTATTTATACATACGATTTAATTTCAGAAGAAAAAAAAACTTCAAATGCAAGCACCGAAGGAAAATATATCAAGCTGCAATACTCCCCACGTTTGCAGAACATTTTCCTAGTTGGATAAATAGCTACATCTAGGGTTGCCAGGTCGCCAAACCTAATAGCTGGACAGAGCAGCCAGTTTGGCCGGACATTTGGGTAGAAAGGCCAGACACCCTACATTATTGAGGATGTTGTGTCTCAGTATTAATAGGTACGACAAAAAAATTGTATATAAAATCAAGCTTTTTTGATTATTGTCATAATCAGTCATCGGCGCTTGTGCGTTTGCGAAATGTAAAAACCCTAACAAAAGTCGGACACGTTTATTTTGGCTGGACACGCAATCAAAAAGCCTACCTATGTCCGGCTTTATCCGGACGCTTGGCAACGCTAGCTACATCAAGTAAATGCCAAGCATTTATCAAGTTGACGGACACTCGATTAAAGATGTTTACGAGAGTGATTGAAAGACTGTGTTTCTATATAGTACTAACTACTAATCGTTTAAGTTAACCGTACTAGGTTACGCTTGCAACGAGGATAGTTAAGTGTGACTAAATTAAGAACCTTGAAGGGAGATTAAAGATCAAGTGAAGGGTGATCTTCCACTATCCCTTTTTTTTTTGGGTGGGAAATCATCAAATGACTCCTCCCGCTCTGGGCGGAGCGGAAGGGAGTGTCAGACTTTTACTGACGAAAACCCACCCGTGTTCCTTCAGTTGCCTGTGCCAAGGGCCACGGTATCTCTTTCGAACAACCCGCAGCCCTGGCGGCATCGGCCCTAGCGGGCCCCGTCAGTTCGTGCCGACATCTCTTTGAGGCGCGCGTGGAACACAACGCGCCGTCGACCCGGGCCTAGTCCTTACCGGGCGGCGAGCTGCTCATTGCTCGCCGCCCGCAAGCCCGCGCCTATGGTGGCTGGGAGTCGGCAGTTGACTCCCGTCCAGGGCGTCTCCTACGGCGGCTAGGGGCGTAAGGGCGCAGCGATTGCCTCTCCCTCACGCGCTCCGCCTCCTCCTTTGCGAGCATTACTGCTTCGCAGAAGGAGGTGACGGCCTCCTATTCACTCTCGCTCCGTACCATGGCCTGGACCAGGGCCGGACGCGAGAGATCGCTGCCGCCGATCGCCGCCACGAGGACACGGCGGTGCCCCGCCCAAGCCGGGCAGACCTCCACCGTATGCCCACCGTGTCCTCCGGGCGATCCACACAGTGGTGACACCCTGGCGTTTCCTCCCGCTTTATCCTGAACAGGAGCCTCCCGAAACAACTTGCGTCAGGCGGAAGGTGAGGGCGCCGTGGCGCCTCTCTAGCCACTCCTCAAAGAGGGGACTTATCGCCGCTATTGTGGCGTGCCCAGCACTGGGTTGCGACAATCGCACTCTCCATGCCGCTATGAGATCCCGCCGGAGCTCTGTCCGCTGTGCCGTGATTTCTCGCGGCAGCGGAGTTCACTTCCACTATCTCTCAAGAGAAGACTCTTCGATATGTGTATTCTTCTCATCCTCACGTATGGTTCTCAAACATGGTCTTTGACAATTTAGCAGAGGTCCACGCCCAAGGTTTGCCAAAGAGCTATGGAGTGGAGTATTCTGTGGACTGGGTTAAGAATACAACAATCCGTCCCATCACTAAATAACTAATGTCACTCGGAAAATTTGCACAATTAAATTGAATTTGGTTGGCCACTTCTGCCGCATCTCAGACGATCAATAGGCCAAACTTGCGACCCAGTGGGTCCCGATAAAAGACTTAGCAGCAGGCCCAGATGGAAATGGCGGGATGAGCATGACTCCTTTAATAAAGATTGGTCCTTGGCAGCACGAGACAGAGAGAGATGAAAAGAGATTAGGGAGGCCTTTTCCCAGCATATTAGGATATTCAAGGCTATTAAAAAAATAATAGGTCTTAACTATTTTATCCACCAATACTTTATACGTAGGTTTTATATTATAGGTTTTATGTATAGAAGAAAAAGTATAAACTTAGATGGCTTGGACATGTTGAGAAGATGAACGAAAGGCGATAAAAGTATTTACAAGACAGATGTGAGAGGAAACGCCGGGAGGGGATGCCCTAGAAGGAGATACAGGGTTAATTTTCAAAGACCAGCCAAATTTAAGGGTGTGGTACAGACTATCAAACTGAACAACTTTCTCCATGGGACCAATATCGTAACCGCGAAAAATTTATCAACTGTCTGATATAAAACTTCAATACCTACTCGTCCTAAACGTATGGAGTGGCTGAATTTTTGTTCGTGATTGGGTCGATCTCCAGAGGCCTTTTTTTTCGTGTCGGGCTGGATAAACCCATGTTAAAATCGACAAACGTTTTCAAAATATTTTTTTATATACAGTTCGATGTCTAATCTACGTGATACAAGGCTAATATTATGAATAAGTTTATTTTAAATATTAAAAAAAAAATCTTAAACCCTAAAATCCTGATCGCTCTGGGTTGACCCAACTGCCGATTGAATGAAAAAAATATTCTTTAACTTTTTAATGAGAAGGTTCATATGAAACAACTTATTTAGATTACATAACAAATAGTTAATCTTCATGGTAATAAAATATTTTTAGTTATATTAACAATACTTTTGCCACAATTTGAATTTAAAATTGTGACCGGGCATTTTATCTCATCGCTCTGCGCTGAGGTAAAACATCGCGCTCATCCCTAGTTACGCGTTATGGACACTCTATTCCCCTCCCGCGGGGCAACGCCAGTAGTGGTCTAACCGCCGAGGAGGATATCTGTGTGCCACGTTCCCGGGCTCCAACATTACGAAGGTAAGTCTATGATTGCTCTGGATTTGGTTCTCGAATTTTATGATTGCTATGGCACGTTATTTAAATTAAATAGTAAGCTTGTGCATGTGTTTGTTACGTGAATTAAGTGATCGTTATGATGTTTTTTATGAGACGTAATCACAACTTTCTACTGCTTTTAAATTCGGCTATATTTATGATTTTGTGACTTTTTCTGATCGCTATGGCTGTGATTGCTCTGTCCAAAAAGACCAGAGCGATGATATTTTGCAATTATTGTACGTTATAAACCTATTTTAAGTAGTAGTACCGGACTGTAACAGTGACAAACGATGAACTATGCATATAACCTTTAATTAATTTCAGGGTACTATGAAGGTACACCAGATAATTTGGTCAGCAAATACTAAAAACGTTTTGGCTATGAGGCGACTAAGCTGCGATTTAGACAACTGCTCACAAGAGGCTGTACAATGTCCGCACGGCAAACACTTAGGCTTTTACCAAATTAATAGTGACTCGAACCAAAACACCTCAAGGACAAACATGTCACGGGCATCAAGGAAGACAAGCCGACCTTCGCTGGTTAAGCGTTCAAAAAAATGCAATCAGGAGAAGCAAATTCAGCTCCCACAAATGCTAAATAATAGACAGACTATAACTGCAAATCAAAGTCAACAATCATTACACAACTCGGACCTGCCGGACAGTTTTTGGGATGAAGTCCCATCTATTGACTATGAAAATTTAATTACTCCAAGTATTTCCGAGGTAGTTTTATTTTCGTTGCAAAACGGTAACACCTTGACAAAGGTTGCTGCAGCAGAAGATTTACCCGACTCCGACTCCGATGACTATTCAATTTTCTGAGCTTCCAATAAATTCTCTATTTTTATCGTGTTTACACCTCGTTATATGTGCATGCTGTGGTCTTCTGTAATTGAAGGAGCACAAGTAAAAGAACCTTTTTTATTATTGTAATTTTCTATTGTATATGTGCATCCTTTGTTGGAGATCCTCAATAAATAAATAAATAAATCTTATTTTCTTAGTTTGTTGATCAACTATGCCTTATAGACATTGTATTTTTTTTTTTTACTTGGTGTTAAAATTTGTATCATTATAATTTGCAAACAATATTTTAATCTCATCTGATCATCTGAATTGCATTTTACTTTGTTTTGTTCTTTTTAATTCTTTACTTTCCGCTAAAGATATATAGTTAAGGAAAATGTGATTATTACAAATCTCTTAGATAATCTTGAAAAGACTGTTATTTTAGTCATGATTCTAAGTCCTATTAAGCATTATGATTACAAATAGTTACGTTTATAAATTGTTTATTTTTAAGAATTTTATCTTGTTCTTTATAAACGTTACTTTTCTTTAAATACTTTTTAAAAACTAATATTTAATGAGTCTAAGTCATTTTATAACTATAAAAGACTGTAGGTATTAATGGTTGATTTCAAAAGGTTTTTAATTTGGTCTCATTTACCTAGAAGTGATTTAATTAAGTCCAAATAAATGAAACTAAGCCAAAAGTTGATTTTTATAAGTATGTTAATTTGTTATTTTAGCAATTATTTTATATAAAATATTATTATTATATTCGTATTTTTGATATGTAGGTATGACTGATAAAATGCCTTGACCTTTTTCTAAAATAATAGATACATTTCTCTTACATAATATATAATCTTGTTACACGTACACTGAATATGACTGAAAACGGCTAAATAAATAATATTTTATCAATATTAATTCTCTTGTTTCACTGATTTCACCATTTATGATCACTCTGGCACCAATTATGATTGCTCTGGCCGCGAAATTTTTTGAACTTAAATATTTCCATAACTGTTTGTGTAAATTGAAGGCCAATAGGAAAAATGTACTATTTGAATATCATTCTTTTTAATGAGATACATAAGTACCATTAAATATCAATATCTGAAAAGCACCAGAGCGATCACACGAATACGCCCGTTTTGGAGATTGACCCGATTACGATGTTGGTCCCATAGAGAAAATTGTTCAGTCTGATGGTCTGTACCACACCCTTAACTTTGGCTGATCTTTGAAAACTAACCCTGTATAGTGGCCTTATTGTGGATGTTCTTCAGAAAGGTTAGGACTCTCGTATGTACTCGTATGAATGTAAAAGAAGCAAAAAGAGTATGGAAGGATCGTGGCAGGTGGCGTTCTGTAGTTTATGCCTACCCCCATGGGAGGAAGGTGTGAGTTTATGTACAGTATGACGATCACGATGAAAATCTTCCATTTTTTACGTGAAGGCAATTTTACGTATTTTTAGAACGCCCATAAATCTTAGCCTCGATCAGTCAAAAATATACAGGGTGGCAGGGACATCGACGCGCAAACTGTAACCATGAATTCAGCACATGATATTCATATTCTAGCTAGACCCTCTAGCGTAGAAATTTTTGTCGGTTACCAAAAAAAAATCATCAGTTTCATAGAAAATTGCAATACCTACCCGGTCCAAATGTACTGAGGTTTTAATTTTTTTAATAACAAACGAAAAATTTCTGAATCATGTACAGACGCCAGCAGGTCCAGCTACCCGAAACTGTAAAATTTTCCCAATCAACCTTGAACCTTAATGCTTTAGCGATAAAGTCGACAATCTGTTAAAGAAATTTGACAGATTGTAGTAGCTTGATGTGCTGGCGTCTGTAATAAATAAATATGTTAACAGGTTGCGCGTCGATGTCCCTGCCAGCCTGTATCTTTATCTACATTTTTGTATTTTGTAGATCGCAACCGGATTTTGAACGTTTTCAATTACGGAAATTGGCCATCTGTCATTTTGTTTTGTTTTGACCTGAGCCGAACCAGTTCACAAGCCTAAAAGCAGTTTTTCATTCCATACGAACATCATAGCATCTCATCGGATATTTAAATCCGAAAAATAAAGAAAATCTCTTCTCTCCTTGAAGCGCTTAGCTAAAATTGAATCAGAATAAACCGACCAGATTGTGAAGTCAGTATTACGAGGCAGGTAGCAAGTCTTAACAAGATTTTGAACGTAACAGCATTACCCTGGCATTGGATAACTAACCCGGTTTCCTGCAGTGGTAAACATCAGACGACCAACCCTCGTAATTTAAAACGTTCAAAATCTAGTCGCAGTCTCATCTCGGCGAGAAACAAATGTCAAAAACTTGTCAAAATGTAGGGAAATCAGAGGTATTTTTGACAGATTGAGACTGAGATCAGACTGTGAACGTTCTTAAAATTACGAGAACTGCCCCCTTTTTTTTTTTTTCAGGATGGGATATCATCAAATGACTCCTCCCGCTCTGGGTGGAGCAGAAGGGAGTGTCAGACTCTTACTGACTAAAACCCACCCGTGTTCCTTCCTTAGCCCTTTATGTTCCAGGGCAGCGGTAACCTTTTCGGACGATCCCGCTACCCTGGCAGACTTCGGGCCTATTGGGCCCCGTCACTCATGCTGACATCTCTTTGGGGCGCGTGTGGAACACATAAACACCATCCGGCACGGGCCTGGTCCTGATCGGACGGTGAGTTACTCATTACTCGCCGCCCGCAGGCCCGCGCCTACGGTGGCCGGGAGTCGTCACGCGGCTCCCGACGCCCGGAGCGTCTCCCCCTCACTGAGAACTGCCTCTCAGGTTTGAGGTTTGCTGTATTTAGGTTTGAGCTTTATTTTGTACGGTATTTGTTGATGAAACTATGATTTTGGTTGTGCAAATGCGATGTGCGTAGTAATTTAAGGGGAATTTTCTAATGTAGCCCGAGAAATACAAATTTACTTACCTACGTTTTTGCAATTTGCTGGTCAATGTCAGGTTGTACAGACGCCAGCAGGTCAAGCTACCCGAAACTGTCAAATTTTCCCAATCAACCCTGAACCTTAATACTTTAGGAATAAAGTTGAAAATCTATTAAAGAAATCTGACAGATTGTAGTAGCTTGATGTGCTGGCATCTGTACCAATATGATTCACGACGGTAAACCTGCGCTGGATGTGAGACGGTTTCGCCCGCGACGATTGTAAACATATGTATGAAGGTGTTTAAACTAGCATAAATAGTCGTAATCGTATTAATCATTGAATCAATAACGCTCGCAGTGTGTGTCCCGAGTCCGCGCACCGAAGAGCTCGTGGCTAAGTAATAACAACCGCACGAGTCAATCAACCATTGCCGCGGTCGGTCCGCAGATGGATGACCATATTTACATACCAAGACCCCTTCGTGCCTCGGAAAGCATGTCCCGACGGTCAGTCTTGGATCTTTGACAGTCGTTATGGGTCCTCAGAAGCCCGAAAGTCTGACAACCAGTCTTGCCAAGGGGAATCGTGTTACCCAGTAACTAGGTTGTGGAGGTCAGATAGGCAGTCGCTCCATATAAAATACTGGTATTCAGTTGCATCCGATTGTACCGAAGCTGACCACAATATAGTTGGGATAAGGCGAGGCAAATTGATTGATTGAGATCAAAACCAAAAAGGAATACCTTACTTTAAGAACATTAGCCTAAGCATTTTCCAGCGGAACGTCAGTCCCTGATAACAAATTGACTTGTGCGAGTAACGGAAGCTTCGAAAAAGATATATTTTCAAACGACATGAACTCGAAAAACATTACCCTTCTGGGGCAGTCTTTTACCGAACAGATAAATAAACTAGAACTCACTGACAGATTTCAACAGAAAAAAACATATACACAAAATGAATGTTCGACTTGCGCCTGAAAACACACCACACATCCCAACAATACATACACAGTGGTATTAAAAATACGTCCACAGCAGAATAGCAAATGAAAAACTAAAACAAATGGTTTGAAATAAACGACGAAATCGTTTGGGATGGACGCGATATCAACGGATGTGTTGCAAAATATCGTCGCAACAGGACAATTCGCAATGGCGATCGGTACGCACTATCGATGGATTTAATCTGCAATGTGTTTGTTGTTTATGCGTTGTGCTGAGAAGTAAAATATTCGTATGCAAATGCAAATAAATACTCTTCTTTGCATTGCATGCAAGTAATCTTCTATACATCTATGCAAATACATTACACATACAAATAAATAAAATTGAAGTGTCTGTTTCTAATGTCAAATTAACAGTTTTTTACTAAATGCATAATTATGAAATATCTGATTGTAACAAAAAAAATATTTTTTTTTTAAATTTTGACTGTCTGTTTGTTTGTTCTGGCTAATATCCGTAAAGGCTGGACCGGTTTTGACGGAATTTTCAATCGCAGATAGGCGTAACTTAGGCTACTTTTAATTTTAGAAAAAGAATTAGGGTTCCGCGTTAAATCAAAACCCATGAAATCCAAATTGTTTTTCGCTATGCACGATAACAAAGTCACACAGCTAGTGGAATAATATAATAATATGTGATTTCGAAACAGTTGTTTGATACGGATTTTGTAAAACGGTAACAGCGATAAGGGCATATTTTAGGAACTGTGTTTTTTCTATACACCGTTAAATTTTGATCGTTTTAATCCTTAATAGGGGTCATTGTACTCATCATTATGAACAACTTTTACTACGGGACCAATCCTGAAATCGTGAAAAATAAATCAGTTGATCCATATATTATGTCGAGTTATTCAAACATAAATCTATGGATCAACCGACTTTTTTTGCACGATTTCAAAACTTAACGTTGTATAATATGTAACGAGAATGAAACACAATAACAGTTAATTTAATAAGCAGTGATAGGAATAGGTAGTGCCTATTTGCCTAAACTTCGAAGAATAGAGAGAAGAAACGGAGACTTCCTTAGGGCTAATTTTAATTTATAACTCCATAACAATAACGTTATTATTATGGAGTTATAAATTATAAATGTAAATATAGACGAATTACTAATTCCAAATAACATATATTTTTAATGTATTTAAAAGTGCTGTCTCGAATTTCGGGACAGACGTCCCGGAAAAAATTTTGCCCTAAGGAAGTCTCCGTTTCTTGTCTCTGTTCTTCGAAGTTTAGGCAAATAGGCACTACCTATTCCTATCACTGTTAATAAGGAACAATCGAGCTTTTCTTAAGCCATAGTTATATGAGTATCTCATCACTTACCTACTTCTTCCACCCTGTACAATTTATTCGCAGCTCAAAATAACTCCATAACTTTAGATTCGCAGAACAACCCACTTCAACACAAGTACCCTTCTTCACAATAGCTACTACTAAAAATAAAGCAATTATCCACTGTAACGAGCTCCGATAAATATCTATGCGCTACTTCAGTCTTTCGATAAACAGTGTTGTGACATTGTGTGTTTTGCTGTAAACAACACTGAGTGAGAATCCGAATCTTTTATTTCAGTATTCCTGGGATAATAGTAACGACTTGTATATATTTAACGGGTCCTCTAAATAATGTTTGAACTTTTATTTATGGATACTTTCTTTAATTATTAACATAAAATCACGCCCTTTTTCCCCAAAGGGGTTTGGCAGAGGTGTACCAGTACACCCACATTTCGCTAGTAATGTTTACATAACTTTTGCCGTCAACCAGGCACAAAACCGGTCTCCCCTGGCTGCTACTGAGGACTACTATTCTACTCTAGGGCACCCAGACTGATCTCAGAAGTAGGCAGTGACCTGTCGCTGCCGGCCGTGGTCGATTCGATGGTCGGCAGCGAAGAGTCCTGGGACGCGGTGGTTTCCTTCTGCGAAACAGTCGCCTCGCAGAAGGGGCTGCGGAAAGGAAGAGGGAGATCTCGTCCACTCACCCGGCCCGCAGCAGGCGCACCGGGCGTCGGCGGAGGACGGACAACGCACTCTTCCAGCCCACCTAAATTTGTCCAAGGGCAACGGAGTCGGGGACGTCCGTCGCCCCCCACACATCAGGACCCGAGGTGGCAGCGCGTAGAGTTCCACGCGCACCACTCTTAGACGTCGCGGAGGGAGTCAAACACCTCACCAGTCGGCACCGGCATCAGTCGGGGGTTGCGGAAGGATCGTACGTTCCTGCGACCTTCGGCGTAGGTGTGAGATGGAACATCGGGATGGTTTATAGTCAGTAAGAGTCTGACAGACCCCGCCGCCCGCCCCAGGGCGGCGGACATCCATGAGGATTTTCCACACCGGAAAAAGGGCACCCAGACTAAATGGATTAGGTTAGTTAGAAATTTCACCAACCGCTGCATCCGAGTTGGTCACAGTCACTTGGTTATTTATTATTTTAGGACCCACAATAGGTACTATTTGAGGTTCACAAAAAGGCGTGCAAACATAATATTACAGTGTATAATAATATTTGTAGGAGCGCAAAATGATTTATTATTAACAGCGTGTTGATGATGATAGCTGACAGGCTTCGCTGTCCCTACATGACGCTGCAGTGACTTGCACGTCACGTACAGGCGTCGGTCATTAATGTAAGTGTAAGTTTGTGTTGAAAGCTCAGTGGTTTTTGTTTTGTATTGTATTGTAATGTTAATGTATTGATTACATTACAATATTATTACGTTATTGTTTGTACTATCGCCAAAACCTATATCTGACTATTTTGAAAACAAAATCCTGTGTATTATTTATATGCGCTGCAAGCAGGAATAGTCCTTACGGTGGCGGTGGTCAGTTATAGATTTTAGCGATAGTACATGTAATAATATATTGAATACTGCCCGCGGTATTCAATAGATTACATGTACACACAAAAGTAGCTTGTATGTTACTCTATAACATTAGCTATCTGCCAGTGATAATCTCGTCAAAATCGGTCCAGCCGTTTTGGAGATTAACAGGAACAAACAGACAGACAGACAAAATATTTAAAAAAAGTTTTGTTGTTATAGGTACTGTATATTTATTTGTATAGTTTGTATATGAGTCACTGTAACTTAATTGAGTAAATGAATAGTCATTTTATTAGAGGTTCGATTCAATACATGTCGCATATGATTTGCCTCTTCTAACCCCAGTGCCAGAAAACTTACATTTAAATAGCAAATAGCTTCATTTATAAACAAGTATTTTAGCAAGAGCAAAGTTTGGCACATTTTACACTTTTCCAGGGCTGTGGTGGTCCATTTTTAATGTCTCCGACTTACATACGTGTCGTAGGTCATAAGGTTGAACCCAGCCAGGCGCTTTACTTTGTGTAATTAATTTAATCACCACATCTCTCAAGACGGTGAAGTGCCTCGGAAAGCACGTTAAGCCGTTAGTCCCGGCTGTCATTCGTGGATCTTTGACAGTCGTTACGGGTAGTCAGAAGCCCGAAAGTCTGACAACCAGTCTTACCAAGGGGTATCGTATTACCCAGTAACTGGGTTGTGGAGATCAGATAGGCAGTCGCTCCATGTAAAATACTGGTATTCAGCTGCATCCGGTTAGACTGGAAGCCGAGCCCAACATAGTTGGGAAAAGGCTAGGCAGATGATGATCTCTCGAGACGGTGAAGGAAAACATCGAGGGAAAATCGATTTGTGCGAGAATCAAAAACTCGAATACATGCGACTTCCACGAAACCGCACTTGGCCCGCGTGGTGGATTATGACTCCCCTTCCCAAAGAGAGAAGGCCTGAGTCCAAGCATCGGGAACTTTATAGGCCGATTATGATCTATTATTATTATTTTATATATATATTTAAGTATGCACACACACGTCACGTTGCAGTAGAAAACTGATTTACATCTGTCACCTCACACATCAGGTCCAGTTGAAAACCAGCGTCAGGCACTAGCTGTCTGGCATTTTTGCTGAACTGGGCCTTTTTTGTGCAGCCGTGAGGCACACTTTCCTGCGATTTTCTTACATCGGACTTCACACTTTTTATTTAATCTCATTTTTTAATTTTTTTTTATTGTTTGTTTTGTCTGATGTATGTATCTGGTGTATTGTGTGTCTTTTAGTTTGTGCCAAATAAATGTATTTTCTTTCTTTCTTTCCAAATAAAATGCATACTAGTGGAAAATATCAGCAAATCAATACCTACAGCCAATTGTTTCAACCGCAAACCGCTCTATACGAGCAACCATAATATTTTGATAAATGAAACTCAACCACAAAGAGAGAAAATTCTTATTTTGATATAGGTACTTTGGAACACCAAAACCACATAATGATGATACTATATTTTAACGGACCTTTTTTTTTTGGGTGGGAAATCATCAAATGGCCTCTCCCTGTGCCAGGGGCCACGGTATCTCTTTCGAACAACCCGCGGCCCTGGCAGGCATCGGCCCTATTTTTTTAATGGGAAATGAGTACCGGTCGGTTGGTCGATTGGTATTGGTTGGCACTTTGTTATTTCAAAGGTTGAATGCCACTTGCACGTTATAAAATGACAAGGTCTATTGTCTGTTATTCTTAGCGTATCGATGGCAAAAAGATTAAGAACTCATTTGTCAATCATCTGATAACTTTATTCGAGGAATAATTTTGAAATTTTGATAGTTATTTCATACAAAAACTGTCAAAGGTCAAATTTTATTCCTCGAATAAAAGTTATCTGGCGATGGAAAAATCAGCCTTTAGTCTATGTTCAACCGTCATATACTGAGAGCAGAACTGTATTTATTTTCTTTACAATAGTTCATCGTTTACAGGTATATAGCTGGGCAAAAAGTTCAAACATGTTTGGCCCAAAATTCAGCAGCGCGAACTTTCGCGCTGCTCTTATGACCATCAAGTGCACAGGGGACAGGGCAGTGTATTTTTCTATGTGTCAGTTAGATAGTTTTAACCTTATTGAAGTTTTAATTTACTGGGAGCTCTTGTCAGAAGTGGTAAAGCAGATGATTGACAAATGAGCCCTAAGTTGTTTGTATATATTTTATTTCTTTTTTGTTTTTTTTTTTTTTTAATTTGTAATGTGCGTTTTGTTTGTGCAGAATAAACAATTTTTCTTTCTTTCTTTCTGGCACCAACCTGTTAACGTCCCTGTAGCATTATATAAATAGGGTACTATTATTTACAGTTCATGTTTAACTGCATTCAAAGCTAACACTATTAATATTTAATCTGGAATACGTGTGCAATGATAATAGGAAGGCAAAGCATTAGCTTGCGGCATTTGGCGTTCAACTCCATATTGTCGCTATCCAATAATGCAAATGCTGTTGACACTTCACTTGATGTTAGCTTTGATTGCGGGTCTGAAAACCAATGTTACAGTAGCATGAATGTACAAGATAAACAAATCTACCTACAAATAAAATTCGTTAATTTATCTAAACATTACTGTATATCTTACATAAAATAGTTTTAAAATATTAGATCCAGTATACCTTCTTTTCAATTTAGCTTTTAATACATTTATTGTTGTCTTCTTTTTAAATGTTTGATGTAAATTGATGGCTTGAAACACAGGTTTTTCATAAACCTAGATCAGGCAGGTCTACATTACAGTTAGAATTTAACTTTCCTCGATTGTAATTAATGTAAATCATATTTTTACTTTACTTTATGCTTGAGTAAAAAAAATATTATTATTATTATTAAAGCGTCGAGCCTAAGGGATGATTTTTTGATCCGTAGTTAAAAACAACCAATTGTTAGAAATAGTAACTAATAGTAAAATTTTTGCAAAATGTGTTTTTGATCAATTTTTAGTTTATCTAATGTTTATTTTTTTAACTAATAAGTAGTTAATTATTTGCAATGATATTATATCATTGGATAAACTAAAAACTGATCAAAAAACTTGATCAATTGATCAACTAAAAATTAATAATAATTGGTTGAGTTTAACTACAGATACAAAATCGGCCCTAAGTAATAACAGCAGCGCGGGTGGATCGATCAGGTAAAACTCCGCTTGCTGCGGTCGGTTCGTGGTTGGGTGACCCTCTTTACATACCGATATCCCTCCGTGCCTAACAAAGAACGTTAACCCGTTGGTCCCGGCTGATATTCGTGGATCTGTAAACTATTACAGATTTTTTCGGGCTTCTGACGACCCGTAACGACTACGTTACGGGTCGCCAGAAGCCCGAAAAACTGGTAACCAGTCCTACCAAGGGGTATTGTGTTACCCAGTAACTGGGTTGCGGAGGTCAGATAGGCGGTCGCATCATGTAAAATACAGAAAGCCAAATCTCGTAATTTAAAACGTTAAAAATCTAGTCACAGTCTCATCTCGGTGACAAACAAATGTCAAAAACTTGTCAAAATGTTGGGAAATTATAGGTATTTTTGACAGATTGAGACTGAGGTGAGACTGTGAACGTTCTTAAAATTACGAGAATTTCCCCACTGGTGTCAAGTATATATATTAAATTGCCTCTCATACGAGTTCAAAACCGTCACTGGTATTCAATTTAAATCTTTATTACAACTGGAGTATCTTCAAAATATAACTAGAATTTAATACAAATACAAGGAAGAATTTCATTTTCCAATAACAGCAATGATAAAATTCTTGATTTTGACATCATCAAATTCTCATCTGATCTTGATTTGTATAATATTTTCAAGTTGAGAATTAATAAAATTTCTTTGATAAAAATTCACATAGCCAAGGATATTAGATTTTTGATTAGCTTTAATAGATTTTCCCAGGTTGGAAAAATTACGCTGTGATATGGACTTTTTTAGTAGCAGCAAGGAGTTTAACCTTTTATAAAATTGTTTAATAAGATAATATTAAGGTGAACCAACATTTCTTTAAAAATATAAGATTCTTCCACCATACAGGATAAATATTTAAGCAGTGCGCAAACTGTAACCATAAATTAATTAAGTACATGATTTTGAACTCCCCTGTGTTGAAAATTGTCGTAAGTTATTAAAAAAAAAAAAAAACCTCTGACATACATTTGACCGCGTAGTTTTTGCGTTTCTATGAAACAGTTGTTTTTTTTTATAACCAACGAAAAATTACTGCGCTAGGGGTCTAGTGGGTGGACCGACGATCTTGTGAAGGCCGCAGGAACCCGTTGGCTGCGAGAAGCACAGAACCGGTCGAAGTGGAGGTGCTTGGTGGAGGCCTATGTCCAGCAGTGGGCACCTTTCGGCTGAAATCATGATGATGAGGGGGTCTAGAATCATGTGCTGAATTCATGGTTACACACTGGTTTTCACTTTTTTTTTTAAACGTTGCCCCACACTAGGAATTTCGCCTATATCGTGGGTGCGTTTACAAACATTTAAACTCACATACACAAACAGCCAGACCTGGAACAACTACCTGTAAAGTAGGTCATACAAATATTTGTTCCGTGCGGGAATCGAACCCGCGACACGCAGCGCAGCAGTCTATCGCTTAACCACTGCGCCAACCTTGCCGTCCGTCCACTTTAAAACATGACATTATTTCTCAACATTCTCTTCAACACTGTTTCATTACTTCTTCAGTAATAAGCTGCTACACTGTCAACCTTACTGACCTCTCATTGTCAAATGAGTTCAAACTTATTATCGTGTAGTTTTAACTTTGAAGAAGAAGTGCTGGACAAATAAAAGTAACGTACCGTATGTTTCCATAAGTTCCTAAACAGGAACAGACATGTCAAAAAGTAACAAACACGCCACAAAAACGGTTACGCATGAAAAATGTAAGGAAAGCCGCGGTAATAAGCGGGAACGAGAATATGTCACGCTTGTGACCACCTGGAACAAAGAAACAGTAGAGTCCACATAAATGTTATTATAAAAAATAAACAATCTTTTTTATACCAAGACTGTGAATACAATTATTACATGAAAAAAACCTCAATTTGAAGGTTTTCTAAATAAAATGAAAATATATAGGGGGCCTACAGATGACACTTGAATACTTGATGTGTCCATCTGGAAGCTTCCAGTCTAACCTGATGCAGCTGATTACCAGCATTTTCAATGGAGCAACTGTCTATATGACCTCCACAAGCCAGTTACTGTGTAATGTGACTCCTTGGTAAGAACAACACTAAATATCAAATGTAATGGAATTTTGGTAATTGTTTGCTCAATCTACACTTTGTTTTCAATGACTTCGTTTCTTTTCATTTATTTTAATGTATAGTTTTGAATTTAGTCTGTGAAATAATTTCCACACACTTTAACTTCAAAACTATAATCGTAAAACCTCGTGTGTCCACTTTGGTCATATTCAGGAGACAAATAAAAAACCCTTGGAAAACTTCCTTCCATGATCTAAGTTTGTACTCTTTTCTCGCGTGTCAGTGAACAATTTGTCTTGTCCCCCTGCCAAGATGGTCCAAAACAAAATTCCGCTTGCACTAAGTGGACAGAATATATTCCCAAACAGTCAGAAGCAGTCGCAAAGTTAGTTTAAAATAATGTTCAGTACAGATTTCCTAGTTCAAACGATATTTAGTTTCTCTGAGTATTTCGTTTCGTTTGAAACGTTTCGCTAAAGTGCACTTTGTAAATGCACTTTTTGTTTGGTAGTGAAATTCCAAGCTTCTATGAAATGTTTAAATTAAACAACTTCTTTGAAAACACAAAATAAAATGGCTGCCGTGAAACGTTTCACGACAGCCATTTTAATTAAGTGTTTATTGAATAAAGTTTAATTGATGATGTGTCTCATTTTATACTGGGCCAAATTTAACTAGATCTGATAGCAAAACTCCGCAGACTTGATGAGTATCGACATCAAACATGATCAAACAAAAAGATTTGATGTATTAATTTTTTGGCGCCAACGACCGCTCGCACTTAGACATGTTCAGACATCAGTACCCATTACACATGTGAAGATTATGAAAAAAAAAGAAAAGGTATTTGCAAAGGTAAAAGGCAAGTTTTGAAAGGTATGCTGAAGGCTGTGCGTATTCTGGAAGCAACTGCGGACACTGTCCATAAGCAGCCAAGTGTGATTGGCGATTATGGGCGCGTTACAGGGGTGCAGGAGATGATGCTGAACGTCACCGAGGAAGATATAGGGTCACTACTCAGAGACAAGACCGCTTTCTGCAAAATGCAGCGAGAAGGCAGCCTCAAATTGCTTCTCGCCAGCTATTAGGAAGACTCCAGTCTCATAACAAGTGGTCATCAGTGACCAAACCGATAGGAGAAGAATGCATTGATTGATTAATCTTCACGCTCGCAGACTGCTTAGAGCTCCAGCTCTTCGACGCGGAAATCGAGGGTGTTGGTTTATTATAGGCTTGTTTTTTTTAATCAGCGTGCTGTCATTCTACCTGGTGCTATAGGACATACTCTTGACAGCTCACCTCCCGCTCACTTTCCCTAAGTTTTCACAGTGAGATTTTTACAAAATAGCTCAGCTGGTCATAAATTCGTGCCGGCTGCGAATTTACAGAAAAGAACCTACACTACATTGTCATATTGTGTTTAAACCTTTAGCCCGTAGCAAAAAGTGGGTTTTTCGAACCACTACAACATCACATCAAAGCCTTTAATAAATCAAAGTGCAAGATCTGTTCTCACAAACATATATCTATCACATAAACAAACACAGACTCGATACGTCCCTCTATTTACTCCATTCAGTTGATTGGATCTCCAGAATACTCTGAAACGAGGTGTAGTCTTGAATATTCACCTATAACTTCAAAGATATTCAATCAATTTACAAGGAACTTGCTCTCAAAAGCGTTTGCCTCTTCGCGACTAAGTAATTTCATTGTGAAATTATGTTACGCTTCGACGATGGCTTGAAATAATATTGGGTTGATAGAGTAGGTACAAAATGTTTGCAAGGCATATGTGAGTGAAAACGCTGGGAGGGGATGCCCCTATAAGGACATATACTGACCTTATTTGTCCTTATAGAACTCTTTGCGGGCCACTAAACGCCTTCAGACGTACGAAAATACTTCTGAGCACGTTTAATGTTATTGCATACTCGTAATAACAATACAATTTCTATTGTATCTCATTCAGTGACCTTCAATGGGTTAATTGATCAAAACAGCAAAATATTTTACAGCTATTTCCGACGCTGAAAACTTTCAGAATGCACAGTCTTAATAGTAATGCAAAGTATAAATAGCCAACCTTAAATCTCGCGATTATTATAAAGAGGTGTTGCTTGACGTAATTTCGTAGTAAATTTTCAAGGTTTGGATTATTCTTTAATAGACATAACACTGAAAGATACTTTGAAATAAATAAACCCGTACTCACAATCCGACTCAATAATCCGAAGGATTTTGAAGGAAATTGCTAATCCATTGCTTCATATGTGTGAACATTTCGTCTGCTCAGTAACGTAATTAACGCAATGAATGTTGTTGAACTGTCAAAATGTAAAACTACTGTTAGTGTGTTACGCAATTCCGGCGCTGATTACAATCCAATAGATTTTAAGGTCTTGTTTACATTTACTGCCATTTCATTTCTCCTTTCCTAATCGACATCGATCGGGGAGTTTATTACATGGAAATAAGTTTCAATGTTCCAATAAGATGCAACCTTTTTAAACCTTTAATATAAACAAGGAAAGAGTAGGGTCATTTTTTCTCTTTTACAGTTTTTGAATATTTCATTCAAGTTATATACTATATGAACGGCATTTTATCTATGCCATTTCGAATTCCGAAAGTTACTGCGTTTTAGGGTTCAAGTCCATTAGGCTGTAACATATTTCGAACGTAATAGGAAATATTTAATTGATCCTCTAAAAACTCTCTCTCTCTCTCTTTTTTAACTTTCTGGATTTTTCTCATAGTTACCAAGGGTACCCCGACCAACCACCCTAATCTAAGCCGGTTGGCTTAGATTAGGGTGGTTGAATAACTACGCGCGAGCTGAATTGGTCGCTGTGACTAAGCTAGGCGACCCCGACCAAATGGATTAGGTTAGGTTAGTACTGGGACCAACCGCGCGCTAGTCGAGCGAGCGCAGACATACAAGTTGGTCGTAGTTACTTTGCTATTTAGTATTTTTAAGACCCCGAAAATTGGAATTATTTGAGGCTCACAAAAAAGGCGCGTTCATTACATTAAAGTGTTCAATATTATTTTTGGGAAAGCAAAATGTGAATTTTGAGGTTCGATTAAAAACATAAATTGACAATAACAATGAATTGACTTGGTGCAAGATTTTTTTTTTTAACTTATTGTATTTAACGAACATTAAAATTTGGTAAAATATGCCAGTTCAATCAAATAATCAACTCAGCCTATCACAGTCCACTGCTGGACAAACGCTTCTTCCAAGCTGCGCCAGAACACACTGTCCTCCGCCTTCCACATCCAGTCTGTCCCAGTCTATGCCAGTTAAAATAATAAAACGAATGTCTTTGGTAGGCAATTACTTCTTGACACTTTGAACGAGATACCGAGTTAAAAGAGGGTGTGTGCTTAAGACCACATAGTAGAAGTTAAAACTTACAATTGGAGTCTACACGATTCAGCGTCACCGAGCGACTGAAGTCGAATATACCCGATGCAGCGTCCTGCTCAGGTCGGTGACGCTGAACCAGTTCAGTTTCTTTCACTGTTCAGAAAGAGCACTAAGTGCGCCTAAAGAATTTTTCACTTCAAAAAAACTCTTACTCTCGACATCACTTCGTCAATACGACACGACGACACCGTTGGCGTAGTGATTAAGCGATTAACTGCTGCGCTGCGTGTCGTGGGTTCGATTCCCGCACGGAACAAATATTTGTATGACCTACAAGTAGTTGTTCCGGGTCTGGCTGTTTGTGTATGTGAGTTTTAATGTTTGTAAACGCACCCAAAATACAGGAGAAATTCCCAGTGAGGGGCAACGTTTATTATTTAAAAAAAAATAATAAAAAATAAATAAACGACTTCACAAAACTAACACCATTTTAACATTCACTCTATGTACTTAAGGAGTGATAGGGTGCTCCATTCATTCCCCTCTCGTGACGTTCAATTTAAAAATCGCTTCAACAAAATTGCACATAAGTGAAGACATGCCTTTACAATATTTTATTCATGCAGCCTCTTTTATCTTATTTTCTTTGAAAACGGAAGCGTTTAGAATGCTGTGGGTACCGCGCGTGATTTTGCGAGGGTAGATAGGAATGCTCACAACGGGAATATTATTCAATGTTAAGAGGAAATGCGGTCTCGAGGTCGTTGGCGTTCATTCTATACTAACGTAGTCTCCGGTTTGTTCCTGGTTAATGATTTTAGTCAATGGCCCATTCTGCGCCGCATGCCCTGTCACCTATGCACCTGATAATTTTATGACTGCATCAGTGAGAAGAGTTCACGCAGCCGAATTTTGGGCCAAAAATGTTTAAACTTTTTGCCATCGATACGCCAAGAAGAATGATATTAATCCAAATATTTTTTTACGATTCAATGAATCTACCATTTTCATGTCCTATATTTTGTTTTTTGGCATATTTAATTTTCTTTAGAAAAAATAAATTGGCAGTGATTTCCAAGGTGTGTTTAGAGTACCTGCATACCTACCAAGGTATTGAGAAAATAATTGGACTATATGCCAGTCTAGACCGTATTTAGACTGGGTTCATGGAATGCTTTTGGTTTTGATGTGCTTTTAGTAATTATAACTTTTGGGACGCCAAATATTACTACAGAGATTAACAAGACGAATAAAGAATTTTTTTTTTTTTTCAGGATGGGATATCATCAAATGACCCCTCCCGCTCTGGGTGGAGCAGAAGGGAGTGTCAGACTCTTACTGACTAAAACCCACCCGTGTTCCTTCCTTAGCCCTTTATGTTCCAGGGCAGCGGTAACCCTTTCGGACGATCCCGCTACCCTGGAATAAAGAATGCTTACAAAAGGATCTATTACTGGTTTTTATTCTTTAATAGCCTGCAAATGGAGGACCAGTGTTGGCCCAGTGATAATGGCCGCGGCTTACGAGTTGTAGGTCGTGGCAGCGCTTTACTTTCTGTTAATTATTTCATCACCACTGCTCTCAAAACAGTGAAGGAAAACATCGTGACGAAACCGGTATATTCTTTTTTAACTCTGTCGATTTCGACATCCTTCTAGGGATCCTTAAATCTTTAAATTTCTCCTCTTCCTCTATTGGTTGGTTTAACTCCTATCTTAATGGCCGCTCACAGCGGGTTCGTCTTGACGAGTCATCTTCTGATTGGTGTTCTCTTACCGCAGGTGTGCCTCAGGGTGGCGTTCTCTCTCCTCTTCTCTTTTCTATTTTTTTTTACTCTGTCACCAGAGTCATCTCTTCTTACTTCCATCTCTATGCTGACGACCTGCAGCTTTACAATAATTTCCTAAGGGAAGATGCGGAAGCTGCTGTTTCAGCCATGAACAGTGACCTGGATTTGATTAGCGAGTGATCGCGGTCTTTTGGACTGCAAATCAACCCTAGGAAATCCCAGGCAAAGTGCACTATACTTTCCATTCTTTGAATCGTCTCCAGGGCGTCTTGCCCTTGAACACCAAAATCTCTCTTGCTCAAACCCTCATTCAGCCCATTATTGATTACGCCGATACCTGTTACTTGAATACCACAGAGGAGCTTTTAAATTAACTTGAGCGTTTGCAAAATATCTGTATTCGTTTTGTTTTTAACATTAAAAAGTTTGATCATGTCTCCAACTTTCGCAAGATACTCAAGTGGCTCCCCATTCGACTTCGCAGGAACTCTCGGATATTGTGTCTGCTATTCAATCTCCTTCACAACCCTAAAACACCATCCTATCTGCGGGAGCGTTTTTCCTACGCCCGTCCTTCAGATGCACCTTGCAGGTCGCATCTTAAAAACCTTCTTAAGTCCCCTCCCCATTCCACCGACTTCTACTCCTACTCCTTCACAGTGCACGCGGCGCGATTGTTGAATTCTCTACCGCCTGACATTAGGGACTGCCAAACTGTTGCAGTTTTCAAAAGAAGAGTGAAAGAACACTATCTGTCCACTTCATCATAGTTGTGTATGTATTTATTATTTTGAGTATGATATAATTATTATCATTCTAGTAATATTGTTTTTATAAGTATTTATGTAAGTTTATTTGTATGTACATTCTCGTAATTTTTGTTTAGTTTTCAAGTGAATTGTTTTTTGATTGAACTATGTATTATTTTTTGTCTCCTTTGCTCTATCACACGCTGTCTACATCTCTGTATCTATTGTCCTATCTCAGGTATGCTGGAAGAGATTTCTCTACTCCACGCGTGGCTGTTGAAGCTACCTGCCTCTCGTCGGCCTACATCTTCAGCTCCATCTTCAAGTCCACCCCACCCTTCTCAACCCACCTATCACGCATCGTCATTCATACCCCATCTCCACAAACTACACACCACTGTCCAGTCCATCTCCATCCATATATCTGTTTTTAACCCCCGACGCAAAAACGACGGGGTGTTATAAATTTGACGTGTCTGTGTCTCTGTGTGTGTGTGTATGTCTGTCTGTGGCATCGTAGCTCCCGAACGGATGAACCGATTTTAATTTTGTTTTTTTTTTTATTTTGTTTATTTTTAATTAACTGCAACTTACTTATCATATAATTCCTTAGTTTAATTTAAAGGTAGGATTTTCTTGTCGCTACACGACATAAAACAACATTTCGATTTATTTATAAAATAGCCTCTCAGGCTAATTGGTAATAAGGAGAGATAAGATAAGCGTAAATCAAAAACCCGAAATAAATTTCTTGACATTTTAGCTGAAAATAAGGCTCTAGAGCCAAACCCGGCGACCCTTGGCTGAATATTTGACCTTTCCAAAAGTAATCGACGTCATAATTGGGTTATCAAACGCCTTGGGCTGTGATTCAGCTATTATCTTCGTAATTCAATTGCATTTAGAGTTGTCAAAAAATCTGGTTTAATTAACACCTTTTTTTTTGGACCGAAATTCCTTTAATTCCTGTAGAACTTAACAGAGTGTTTCGAGCTCAAAAGAAATGCATTCGCTCAATATGTGGAGCGTACCCACTGGACAGCTGTGTTCCATTATTCAAAAAATTAAAAATATTACCACTCCCAGCACTATATATTTTTGAAATTTGTATTTTTGTGTACAAAAATAAGCATGAATTTAATCTGCATAATGATCTTGTATCTAGACCCAGCCGCAAAGTCCACATGCTTCGTGTACCTAGACGAAATAATAAACTATTTTCTAATAATACATTTTGGTATGGCGACCAATAAGTTTATAATAAACTACCCACCTGCTTTAAAACTCTTAACTTCGGGACATTTAAATCTAAATTATTCGATTATCTATTATGTAAATGCTATTACTCGACTAATGATTTTATGAATGAAATAAAAAGTTGACTTAAATATTAGAATCATTATATTCTGTTCTTATTATCTCTGACTTAATTTAATCTTTTGACATTTCCATTCCTAATATTCGACTAATTTTTAATTTGAATGTCATTCTAATTTACTTAATACTTAATTCTATGTTATATCTAACAAAATAACCAAAACCCTGAAAATGTATTTGTACGCCGGAAACGGCAGAATATTATGAACTTTTAAAAGTATGTAACAACTCTGTAACAATATTCTGACAAATAAATGGACTATCTATCTAACTATCTATCTATCTACGCGTCTTGCGGTAGGAGTAAACTGGTAGAAATCATCACGTAACGAGAAAGTTTTACGCCTGTGAATTGTAGAAACCTAAGCACCTTTAAAAAAACACAATCGTGTGGCGTCGTGAGACACCCGCACCCTTATTAGCCGTACATGTATAAATAATAAAATACAATAGACAACCGACCGACCGACCGACCGACCGACTTAGTGTGTTCTTTAAAGTTGAGATGGTTGTCCATCTCAACTTTAAAGAACACACTAAGTCCCTGTGTGGTAGAGTCAGGAAATTGATTTACATCTTTGAGACTCTCCGACACGTCGCCGAACCCTCGGTATTGAAGCGAATATATTTTGCGCTCTGCCTGCCAGTCCCTCATAAGTTACTGTATAACAGCATGTTGGGGGGGGGGGGGGTAAATCTACCATAAAATCGGTTGCAGTGAAGTCGCTCGACAAATCATAATGAAGATTTGCAGCTTCAAAACACGGTTATTCTCTACCTCGCTGCTTTAAGAATTTGTGGAATCCTAACCATAAGGCAGCTCTATCTTCTAAATCAAATATTGATGGAACATAGGAAACTAAACTACGACCTACTCGTATTAAATAGACGAACAAAACACTTTGCTTGCCCACAATTGATCGCTTTCAAAACCGAATTCAGCACCCGATTTGGTCCGTCTATTGGCCCCTACATCTACAACAAGTTCAATAAAATTCTCAACATATATCCGTTGACTCAGATATCCTGCAAAATTAAAGTAAGTGATTACCTTCAAAAGCTCACGTACGAAGAGGCAGAAAAATTGCTTAAGGCCCCTACTTAATAATAAGTTCTCATTTATAAAATTATCTATCTTATTTTTTAAACTTTGCCTCACACTAGGAGGCAAAGTTTACAGTAACTACTTCTCCTGTAAAACAACACTAGTCCCAATGTTCCGCAATCTCACACACCCTCTCACACTCACTCATGCGCGCCCCCATCTCACACAAAGAGAGGACTGGTCTCACACTTGCCATGCTATGTTACCTAACTTGTAAGTTTATTTCTTAATTCATTTCTTTTTTTTTTTCTATATTATATTAGGCACGTACATTTAAACATAGGCTCATTAAAATACATAACTTTAATACTTATATGTAACCCAGGGGGATCGGTGTTGAGGGCTGAAATACAGTAGGCTATGGCTAGTTCGGCCCCAAATGCTAATACTTTTGTGTACAGTTACTGTAGACTGAGCACTAAATTTGTGAAATAATGTACAGACGCCAGCACATCAAGCTACTACACTACTTTATCGCTAAAGCTTTAAGGTTCGCGTTTGAGTGGGAAAATTTGACAGTTTCGGGTAGCTTGACCTGCTGGCGTCTGTACTATTTTTTTTTGTGAATAAACATTATTATTATCACATTAAAATTGCGTAGCACGCTATAACTACAGGAGTAATCCCAAGTGTGGGGCAAAGTTTAAAAAAAAAAACAAACAAATATGAATCTTTTTGAAGGATATTGCTAAACCATTGTGTAATGGTCGAAAAATTTGTCCACTCAATAACTTAAATAACGCAATGAATGTTGTTGAACTGTCAAAATGAAAGCCATTGCTACTTTTAGTCTGTTATGCAATTATCTCGCTGGTTGGAACGAAGTTCCTTTCACTCTTGCACACTTACCGAATGAGAGCTCGACCTAAAAAAGTGTAACACTTTGATCGTCACTGACACTTTCAAATCTAGCTCTAATTCGCCAAGTGTGCCGAGTACACCGTAGACATTGGCGCAGATTCCCTTGTTCACAAACGAAACAAAATTTAAGTTCAGAGTATCTTTTTCTTTCTATTTCATTAAGAAAAGGACAGAAGATAGATATTAGTTTAGACCTGTCAAATTAGTCAGCGCCTGGCGTAAATTGACGTATTTTTAGTAGCCGTGTTTTAAATCACGTCTAATTTGTCTATGGAGTATCCTAACTTGACAGGACTAAACTAATATTTAGCTTCTGTCCTTTAAAGATGCACTGAACTTAAGTTTAGTTTAGTTTGTGAACAAGGGAATCGGCGCCATTATCTATTATAGGGAATTACTGCTCAGTACCAGGAAGCGTGATAAATCTTATGATCATAATGGCCAGCCTTGATGGCATCGTTCCATTTAAGCTTAATATCTTTCAAACAAAAGGTATTGGCTTTTAATTAAATCTCGCATAAGTAAGTCAGATTCTTAGAATAAGGTAAAAGACTTTAAAACAATTAGCTGTTAAGTTATTTTAAGGTTGATCAGCTGATTAGTGCTTTAAAGGGACCGGTATTTATCTATTTTTGTAAGAATGCCAACGTTTGTTATTCTATTGTTTCTCTCATATCGGTACTTACTACAGGATGAAAATGAAAACTTACACCAACTCGAAATAGGACGTGCAGTAACTGCTACATAATCATTATAAAATGTCATTTCCTAAAGCAAAATTCTTGAATAAAAACGTGTCATTGTCGTCTTAGATAGTGCAAACTAAATTATTGCCTTCAAGCAGACACGAATTAGCGCTGTAGTAAATAAAAAATCTGTTATAATAATACTGGTCTTTGTAGTGTCATTATGTATTCAAAATTCTTCTAATCATTCTATGTAACCTGGTTACCTGTTACTTCAATTATAAACAAACTATAATGTACACGTCTTTTCTTTTTAACTAATACAAAATTACAACAAAACGTTATCAGCACGAAGAATAGCTCGAGTACCTATTTGTATTCAAGAAAAGTAATGCGTGTATAGTTGTTTCGTAATAATTAGGAAGTGATATTTGTGTGAATTTTTTGGGTGTGAAACCAAATAGTTTTTCCGTGTACTCTTCTGAGATGGCGAACCCAAATGGAGACACAAATGAACGAGGTATGCGTAGTTCCTCTATTCCAACGTTCACCCTACACAATAGAGAAGGGTATAGTACGTGGAAATTTAAAATGCGTAACTACCTTATGCATGAGGAGTTGTGGGAAGCGATTAATGGCTACCCAACAGGGATGAATGTTTCGAATGTCATAAAGACGAAGAGCGATCAGAAGGCACTAACAAAAATTTGCCTTACCCTTGAAGCTTCTGCAATTACGTATGTTCGAAGTGTTACCACGGCAGCTGAAGCGTGGAAGGCGTTACAAAATGCATATGAGGACAAAGGCATGGGTCGGCGTTTACATTTAGAAAGGAAGTTATACAGATTGAGACTTGAAGACTTTGATAATAATATTGAGTCGTATATCAATGCTGTTATTTCCACTGCCCAAGATTTGGCGGATATAGACAAAGTAATAGATGATGCGTCCATTGCTGCTATTCTATTGGGAGGTCTAACGTCGAGATATGACCCATTGATTATGGCTCTCGAAAATAGTAACGTTAACGTTACCACCGAACTGGTAAAGTCAAAATTACTCAACGAAATGTCCAAGGAAAGCTCGATTACACTGGAGACAGCTATGAGGTCAAAGGTTGATGCCTCCTCTGTTGAGTCTAAGTCAAAGAAAATTGTGTGTTATGGTTGTGGAGAACCTGGTCACAAGAGACCAAACTGTCCTTTAAAGAAAAAGAAGATCATGAAAAGGAAGAATCCCACTGATAAGGACTCGACCTCTTCATCTGCTTTAGGAGTAACAAATGATTACGATATGGACAAATGGTATGTTGATTCAGGCGCTACCAAACATATGACTTCAAGACGAGATTGGTTTGTAGACTTAAAGCCTATGGATATGAAGGTAACAGTTGCAAATGGGACAAAGATTGACGCTAAAGGCATCGGTAAAATATCTTTAAATACCGAAAACGCCGTCGATACAATCAGTGATGTGATTTATGTACCTAACCTGAAAACAAATCTTCTATCTGTGAAGACAGCAGTAGAAAAAGGGTTTACTGTAATGTTTGATAAATCCGGTTGTAATTTATTTAATTCAAAAACCTTCTCCTTTACAGGTGATGCGGTTCTACATGGCTCGCCCTGTGGTGGATTGTACACACTTGATTGTGCGGTAAATACTCCCCAATTTAGAGCCTATGATGTGCACTCTGATTCTATCTCAAGATATCAGGTATGGCATAAGCGTTTAGGTCATTTATGTCGTATTGGTATGAATCTGTTGAAAAATATGGAGGTTATTGATTATAAGGATGTGGATAAAAATCCATGTGTTCCTTGTGTTCAAGCGAAACAAGCTCGAAAACCGTTTAAGACGATTTCTTATGAAAGAGCAACTTCAATATTAGAATTGATCCACTCTGACTTATGTGGACCAATGTCAGTTGACTCTTTTCAGGGTAATAAATACTTATTACTTTTTATAGATGATTTTTCCAGAACTATTTTTGTATATTTTATTTCTTCGAAGACAGAGGTGAAGGCTAAGTTTTGTCACTTCCAGTCTATGGTTGAAAGACAAACTGGGGCTCAAATTAAAACAATAAGGACGGATAATGGGAAGGAATTCGTAAATAGTGAATTTTCAAGTTACCTTAGATCTTGTGGTATTCAACATCAAACTACGGTACCATATAGCCCTCAGCAGAATGGAGTTGCCGAGCGCACTAATCGCTCTATTATAGAAAAGGCACGCTCTCTTATGGCTGAAAGCGATCTATCTAAAGCTTTTTGGGAAGATGCTACTCGAACGGCTGTGTACCTGAAAAATAGATGTCCACACCGTGCCTTAAATAATAAAACTCCCTACGAGTTGTGGAATGGTTGCAAACCAGACCTTAGTAATCTCAGAGTTTTTGGGTGTAGAGCTCTTATACATATACCTTCTTGTCACCGTAAGAAATTGGATCTTAAAGCTGTAGAAGCTATATTTGTAGGCTATACAGAAGATCCTAATAGTTATCTTTTTAGAAATTCATCTTGCCCTAGAACTTTACAAAAGTCTAGAGACGTTACGTTTTTTGAAGATTGTTTTTCTACTTTAAATAATAGGAATGTTAACAATAATAAGACGTCTACTGAACCTTTAGTACTTTCTAATAGTCTGCCTATACAGGAAGAAACCAGTACAGTTAAAGAGTCTTTTGAACATGCTCCAGTGGTCACTGATGAACCAGCTCCAGGCCATACTATTGTCACTGAAGATCTAACTGCTGAAACGGATCAATTTTTTGAAGCAATTGAGGAAGCAGTAGTTTCTACTAGTCATACTGATGGACAACGTAGATATCCATCAAGAGACCGGAAACCTCCTAATTACTTCTCATACCAGGTTTCTAGTAAAGCGTCAGGTGAGCCTAGAACTTATAATGAGGCTACATTTTCTGATGATGTTGATAAGTGGCAGATGGCAATGTCAGATGAATATAATTCATTAATGAAGTTGAAGACATGGAAATTGGTTGACAGAGAAAACAGGAAAGTTATACCATGTAAATGGGTTTATAAATTGAAGACAGATCCAGCAGGAAATGTTCTGAAGTACAAAGCAAGATTAGTTGCCAAGGGATTTTCCCAGACGCCAGGTGTAGATTATTTTGAGACATTTGCTCCTGTCGTGCGGCACTCTTCTTTGCGTACTCTACTGGCTCTCGCAGCCGAATTGGGTTTGAAGATGCGTCACATGGACGTAGACACTGCTTTTTTATATGGAGATCTTCAAGAGAAGGTCTACATGGAGCAACCTCAAGGTTTTAATGTAAAAGGTATGGAGAACAAAGTATGTCTCCTGCAAAAATCCTTGTATGGACTTAAACAAGCTCCACGTGCCTGGAATACAAAGTTAGATGAAACTTTATCATCTCTTGGTTTTATGAAAACTCCATCTGAACCGTGCGTTTATACCAAACTTTTTGGAAAAGAGGTGGTTATCGTTGCAGTCTTTGTCGATGACATAATTGTTTTTTACAGTGATGACAAGACGTTTGACATTGTCAAAAATGACTTGCAAAAATATTTTTCGTTAAAAGATTTGGGCTATTTAAGCTGTTATCTTGGCTTAAATATCACCAGAGAAAATGATGAAATAAGAGTTCATCAGAAAAATTATATAAACAATCTTTTACAAAAGTTTGGAATGGAGAATTGTAAAACTTGTACAACTCCCCTATCTGGAAAACTGGAGGTTAGTACCAGTAGTGATAGTGATCATAATCAAGAAGAGTATCCCTATCAAGAATTAATTGGTTGCCTCATGTTCCTAAGTGTTAATACTCGTCCAGACATCGCATACGCGACTAGTTACCTGAGTCAGTTCAATACTCGGTACAACAAGACTCACTGGTTAGCCGCGAAGAGAGTCTTACAATACCTAAAAGGCACTTTAGATTACTCGATTTGTTATAAAAAATCAAGTATGCCCCTTGTAGGATTTTCCGATGCCGATTGGGCAAACTGTAATATAGATCGCCGTTCTTATACGGGTTACTGTTTCAAATTAGCAGGCAGTCCGGTATCATGGGCCTCGCGGAAGCAGCAAACCGTAGCCTTGTCCTCAGCGGAAGCCGAGTATATGGCAATAACAGAAGCTACGAAGGAAGCGATTTATTTAAGGAGGTTTATCACTGAATTAATTTCAGATCCTATGGTAAGGCAAAAGTTATTACCTAATACCGTAACTATTTGTACCGATAGTCAGAGTGCACAGAGTTTGGCCTTAAATCCGGTACACCACCATAGGACGAAACATATAGATACCAGATTTCACTTTATTAGAGAAAAGATTAGTGATAATTCGGTTAACTTGAAATATACCAAATCAAGTGATATGCCCGCTGACATCTTAACAAAACGATTGCAGCGTGTGGCACATCGTAGATGTGTACTAGGCTTAGGTTTAGTGTAAATATATTTTTACACGTTTACTTCAGAACTTAGTATACATTTTCCTTTTTTTTATTGGTATATTTTGAGTTCATTTTTGTATGTAATTTATTTGTGAGAATTTTGATTAAGGGGGTGTGTTATAATAATACTGGTCTTTGTAGTGTCATTATGTATTCAAAATTCTTCTAATCATTCTATGTAACCTGGTTACCTGTTACTTCAATTATAAACAAACTATAATGTACACGTCTTTTCTTTTTAACTAATACAAAATTACAACAAAATCAAAGTAAAGAAAATATCAAAATCTACCAAAACAAATAAAAAAAAAATATATAAATTTTAACGCGCGCCTGTTAAGAAATCCATTCATCGTAGAATTCACAACACGAAGCAAGTTGGCAACGCATTGAACTAGCGGTATTTATATAAGTTTGATCATTCCTACAAAATAAGGGCACGCTGACAAATCGGTTGACTTCGCGCACATGACAACCTTTTAATGACATGCTCAAAATTTCCAATAAAACACGTTGAATTAGATGTTTTAATTTGGCGCACCTTTGGAGGCATGAGGAACAGGGTGTAAAGTTCACTCATACTCTATAGAAAAGGGAGGATCCTCCGACCAGACGGGTGCTGTGTCTGGCGGGCAAATGCCCAACGATTGATGTTGGAAAATTGTATCTATGCTAAGTGCGCGGTAAACTCTGCTTGCGAGATGCAGGATTTGCGTGACGTCAGAATGACGCGTTGTTCGCATGTGGCGTTGTAGATACCGCTACACACCTATTAAATTTCATCCTGTATACTAGAATGAATAATATAAATAATAAGAATACTAAAAACATTCACACATAAGTCGCAATCTCATCTCAACGACAACAAATGTCCAAAACTTGTCAAAAATGTAGGGAAATTAGAGGTTCTTTCGGCAAATTGGCACTTAAATTGAAGAATGCGATCTTTTTGAAAAATATGGGTTATCTGAGGGCTTAGACAAATCGCCATTCCGTTAGTGCTAACGATGATGGGAAAGTCAAAAATGTGTTGAATTTGCATCAGTAAAACGAAAAAATGTTCTTGTATTCTGATGAAAGTACATGTCTAGGCTCTCTGAAGAGCAGTGGTGGCCCTGAAGACCACGTAGCGGGATTGTCCGAAAGGGTTACCGCTGCCCTGGAACATAAAGGGCTAAGGAAGGAACACGGGTGGGTTTTAGTCAGTAAGAGTCTCACACTCCCTCCTGCTCCACCCAGAGCGGGAGGACTCATTTGATGATTTCCCATCCTCAAAAAAAAAAAAAAGGTAACGACCACGAATTTTAGGTCGTCGCGTAGGTTCGAACCCAGACAGGCGCTTCACTTTGTGTTAATAATGTCATCACCACTGCTCTTGAAACGGTGAAGGAAAAAATCGTGAGGAAGTCGGCATGTCCTAGAACCAAAAATTCGAAGACATTTATGAATTTTACCGACCCGCACTAAGTCCGCGTGGTAGATTACAGCCCCTCCCCCTCACAGAGAGGAGGCCTGTGTCCCAGCAGTGGGAACATTATAGACTGATTATGCTAAACGAAAAGCGTCATGTTCCTGTATCCTGTTGAAAGTCATTGAAGATATACAATAGGCTTTGAAAGCTATTTCCCTCTGGATCGGTTGACAGCCAATCCTAAAAGAGAAAAAAGAAGCTACTCGACATTATATCATCATCATCATCTGCCTAGCCTTTTCCCAACTATGTTGGGGTCGGCTTCCAGTCTAACCGGATGCAGCTGAATACCAGTATTTTACATGGAGCGACTGCCTATCTGACCTCCACAACCCAGTGACTGGGTAATACGATACCCCTTGGTAAGACTGGTTGTCAGACTTTCGGATTACTGACGACCCGTAGCGGCTGTCAAAGATCCACGAATGACAGCCGGGACCAACGGCTTAACGTGCTTTCCGAGGCACGGAGGGGTCTTGGTTTGTGAAAATGGTCACCCATCCACGGACCAACTGCGGCAAGCGTAGCTTAACCTAATCGATCGACCCATGCGGCTGGCTACACTATAATTCTATGAAAAAAGAAATACTATATTTACCAAACAAATTGTCGACTTCCTCTTGGTTTATTTGAACACGAAGCCACGGGAAATTCTTTCTGAAAAGTTAATACCAAAGTATCATTTTTCATTGTAAACCTGGCTATGCGGCTGTTAGGTACAAATACAAATGGCATAGGATTTGCTGGAAAAATGGCCGCACAGTCGTAGTAAATGGTACCTGCAATGGATGTTTGGTAAAACTATGAATTGAACTGGGTGATGGGTTAATTGGGTAATTGTTTACATACTATCATCAGTAGCAATGGCTTTCAATTTGACAGTTCAAACAACATTCATTGTTTTTATTTACGTGTAGCAGTATCTACAACGCCACATGCGAACAACGCGTCATACTGACGTCACGCAAGTCCTGCATCTCACAAGCAGAGTTTACCACGCACTTAGCATAGATACAATTTCCCAACATCAATCATTGGGCAATTGCCCGCCAGACACAACACCCGTCTGGTCGGAGGATCCTCCCTTTTCTATGGAGGTTGAGTGAACTTTACACCCTGTTCCTCATACCTCCAAATACGTTTTTGAGCAGATTTTTTTTTCGAACATATGAAAAAAAAAACAATAAAAAAAAATATTTTTAAAGTTTTGATTTTTATGTATAGTCTAAAGAGCTTTGTATTTTTAAAATGTATAAATATTTTACTAGAAACAAAAATTCGAAGACATGTGACATCTAGCGACCCGCACTAGGCGCGCGTGGTAGGTTCCAGCCCACTCCCTCTCGAAGAAAGGAGGCCTGTGTCCCAGCAGTGGGAACATTATAGGCTGATTATGCTTATGCAGGAGAATGATTATTGACCTTTTATTCAAGCTGCTTCAGGGAATCTAAAATAAGGTGTCAAGAGTAAAATCGGATGATATCATAGCCTCCGATCTAAAATATAAAAACTTTTTTGCAAAGTGAAAAATAACTTTAATTTCGGAAGTCGGTGGCAAACAACGAAAATACGAACCCGACGACACTGACTTCCGAAATTAAAGTTATTTTTCACTTTGTAGTGTCGTTTTTGGAAGTCGGTTGTTTTTTTTTTTTGGAAAAAAGTTTTTATTTTTCACTTTTAAGTTGTAATTTTTACCAGTAATTTAGGTTTAAAAACCAAACTACTGAACCATTTTTGATGAAATTTCTATGGGACCACTTCAGAAGTATCTCCTTTCGAACAAAAAAAGAATTTTGAAAATCGGTCCACAATTGGCGGAGAAATCGCGTAACTAACACACAAAAAAAAATATACCGTCGAATTGAGAACCTCCTCCTTTTTTAGAAGTCGGTTAAAAAGAAAAAGAAGGAAAAAGATACAACAAACAAACAAACAAACAAACAACAAAAAAAAAAAACGCAATAATAAACGAACAAATCCTCTCAAACGATTACTCATAAGTAACTGATCAAGTCTTTTATCAAAATAGTCTCTGACAAAGCCATAACGCTCCAAAGTTCAAACACGATCAAGGTAGCAAATTTCAAAAACATTTTTATTCTACGCCCGTTGAAAACTGGTTAAAAATCGTCAAACATTTGAAAGAAACATGGTCTCTACGTTTTAAAATGGCATCTAGCATTTTGCTGTTCATTTTCGTATTGACATTGCTCTCGACTGTACCTTCTAGCAATTTGTCCCAATGAGAAGTTTGTCCAATATTTGTTCAAACTTTTGTTTCGTTTTGTGAAGACGATTTCACGCTTTCTTTATTGTTGAGTAGGTATGTTTTGAACTTGAAGTAATTTTAATTTGAAATAAGATTGCCGCGACACATCATCAATTTTGACAACACGGTTGGCGCAGTGGCTGAGCGATTGACTGCTGCGCTGCGTGTCGCGGGTTCGATTCCACACGGAACAAATATTTGTATTGCCTACAGGTAGTTGTTCCGGGTCTGGCTGTTTGTGTATGTGAGTTTAAATGTTTGTAAGCGCACCGACGATACAGGAGTAATTCCTAGTGAGGGGCAACGTTCTTTTTTTTTACAAAAAAAAAAACAAAAATTTTAATCGAAAGACGTCCACTGTTGGACATAGACTTCCCCCAAGCACCTCCACTTCTACCAGTTCTGTGCTTCTTTTGTTTTTCTTCTGTTCTTTCTTCGCCGCGACAATAGTAGAACTATTTCTATGAAAACTCCGTGGAATTCCTTCTGCCAGAATCGCGGCGCACCGTCGCGTCGTGCCTGTCTGAGGGAGCCCTTTTAGGTGGAACAGCCATTAAAAAATGATGTCCAAAGTCGAAAGTACTGCCAGAGGCGTTTATGAAATGCGAGGAGTCACCGATAGCGGAAATATGTTGTAAAACGTAAGGGACATTCTGTAAAATATCACGTTCGACTCCAAATTTCTTGCGTGATGTTAGTAAGGCTTGTCTTGATTTTGGTTTTAATACTACCTATGTATGTATGTTTATTTTCCCGATTTTGGATCCATCAAATTGACTATTGTAAATCCATAGCGTCCTCCTGTCTCTCATAATGTAATCAACCCTTAAGAAAAGAAGGAGATTTTTAATGTAATAATACAGCCTTAAATACTCCAGTACCGTTGCATGCACCCATACGCACAATGTTTTGCGTGTGTTACATTGCGCACTATCGCAAACAGCAAATCACACCAAAATTAAAAGTCGTTTCCCAGCAATTATTTTTGTGCAATGTTACTTAGTTTGCGAAGTTAACGGCTATGTGATGTGTCTTTTTACACCCTGTATAGTATATGTACGAGAAAGAAACATATTAACCTGATTTTAAATATAATAACCAATTCCAATCAAGGACCTTGATGACGCAGTATACATCCATCAAAATTGGTGAACCCTTGTTAACCAGTGTACCTTACATCGATTGATCTTCAATAAACTCCTCAAAGGAGAATGCTTCCACACCCATGTTCTAAACTTACAGTACAAAATGACTTAGCAACTTAATTACACGAGGGCAGTATTAAACAAACGGACTCTTGGCCTTAATTATCATACATTTATACAGTGGACCATGTTGGTTTAGGTCTTCACACAATGGACGATAATTAGTGCATGTATCCCCTCTGTTGATTGTGAACGAATTACGTTGGACGTGGCACGGAATGGCTAAAGATGAATTAACAAAAATGATGAAAATTAAATTAGGGTAATGTGTGAAATAGTTAGGTATATCATTTTTTGTTAGAGAGGGCGGCCACGAGCAACTTTTGTCTCCGGAACTAATTTGTCTCTCACATCAAGTCTACGGGTTTGTATGAAAGTGCGCGCCAGCAGGGGAACATTTTTCTCCGCGGGTTTGGACGCAACTGTCACCCGTCTATTGGTTGCAAAGCAAGTGCGCGCACGGCAACAAAATAGTTGCCGGTTAGCTAATAGTTGGAGCTCCACCGAAAATTTTACAAAAAAGTAGCGTTGCTGTCGCTCCCGTGTGCGCATCGTCTTAGTGGGTAATTTAGATTCAAAGAAAATTCAATTCAAAACCGGATGAACTAAACCTAATTTTAGGTTGGGTCGGAAAAAATGCCCGTTTAAATTGGAAACTAGACCCAATGTAGATTTACTTTGGAAAAAAACAATCCTGAATTTCGAAGAACATTAGATAGACACGAATAAAAAACGAGTTTGTTTTTGTTTGATCTCTGAAACTACCAGTCGGATATGAAAATATATTTTTCCATTTGATAGCCCAATTCTTAAGGAAGGTTATTTAACATCATGTTACGGTCTTAAAGGGCTGAGAAAAAAAAGAAGAAACGTTAAGCGAAAACGAAGGCGGCCGCGCGATGAGTACCGAAAATTACCGAGAAGAATCTAACTGTGCATGCCTACTCGTATGTCAACGAGATACTATCCCACGTGGCGAGATGAGACGAGACTGAGCCATTTTAGCTGATGATCTGAGGAGTAGCTTAGGCAACTTTTATTTTAGGTAAATTTCGGGAAACAAAATACCTGTGAAATCCAATTTGTTTTCATGCTTTCATGCGAATGGAGTCGCGGGCAGAAGCGAGTGTAGGATAAAATCCTGGGTATCGAAACTTTTTCTAATAACATTTCGATAGTTATCGGTTTCTAGAATCTAGTAAAAAGGGGTCGTTGTGTTTTATTTCATCAATTTATATTACCTCCAGAAAGTTTTTTCGATAGGGTAAATCTTTTATCCTTTTGTTTTGTCTCGTCAGTTTAAGCTTGTTGGTAATTTTCCATCAGGAATAAAGGACATAAACATGAGGCCAGAGAACTACTTAGAATCTCAAATAATGTATAGGAGGGTCAGAATAGAATTACGTGCAAATGTGAGGATAATCTTTCTTACTAATATTATAAACGTGAAAGTTTGTATGGATGGATGGATGAATGTTTGTTACTCTTTAACGCAAAAACTACTAAACGGATGTGGATGAAATTTGGCACACTTAAGGTTTATAACCAGCGGGGTAATTCTCGTAATTTTAAGAACGTTCACAGTCTGATCTCAGTCTCAATCTGTCAAAAATACGTCTAATTTCCCTACATTTTGTCAAGTTTTTGACATTTGTTTGTCGCCGAGATGAGACTGCGACTAGATTTTGAACGTTTTAAATTACAGAAATACGGGCCCAGGACTGACATATAGAATACTTTCTATCCCGATATTCCCACGGGATCGAAACTTATGCGGGTGAAACCGCGGGACGCAGCTAGTAATATATACGACATCCCGTGTATATATGTTTCCTCACATTTTAGATAACCTATCGTTACGCCATGCTGATAGAGAGGTACTTACAAGTTTACAAGCACGTGTTAAACTATTGAAACATCAAATACTGCGTGCTGAATATGACGGCGCAGCCAGTGGCGCCGTCTAATTTTGTTACGAAGTTACTGAAATCATTGAAAAGGTCGGATACGAGTGACACTGGCTGATTACTGTCACTCTAACTGAGCGTCGCATCGACGGTTACGTGACGGCTGTCGTCTGATGGCAGATGACGTCAGGGGAGCCGCTGTCGTCGAGTACCACGTCCATGACGAACTGTTATATTCCGGCACAATCTTAATTATATTGAAGCTGCCGAACCGCTAATAAGATGACCACTTCTGGTAAAGGCTATCCTTTGCCGTAAATATTTTATTCCAGCAGCATGTTTCTGAGTGCCAAATAGCTTATTCACAGCGTAAAACAAATCTACGAATAAACTAGAACCCTCATTTTCCTTCGTACAATACATTCTCGGACAGTAAGCCATCCTTATTGCTGCCATCTTTACTTTATTTTCATAAAATGGCGGATCCAAAGACGATATATAGCCGTATTTTGTTTTATTACTTCTTCAATTATCTCCAAAATTACTAGTAGAGGTTATTTAGGAAAATTTTTATAGTGATGTAAGTAAATCGAATATAATAATAATAATAATAATATCCTTGGACATTTCACACAGCGCCATCTAGTCCCAAGCTAAGCAACCTAATGCTTGTGTTATGGTAACAAGATGGCTGATAAACTACTTATATACATTTTTTTTTTGTAAATACATACATATTATAGATAGAAAAACACCCAGACTCGGAACAAATACATGTAGGTCATACAAATATTTGTTCCGTGCGGGAATCGAACCCGCGACACGCAGCGCAGCAGTCAATCGCTTAACCACTGCGCCAACCGTGCCGTCAATCAGTTTTATGTGTGGATTTCATTGAATCAGGGTTTTGTTGCTATAAGCGTGTTGGAAGAGAAAATGATCGGTTTAGTAACAATATTTTTTTAATGGCGGACTCCATGTCTGTATTTCACACTTTTCATTTTATTTACTTCTCATTATCTATACATATAAAATTTAAAGTCCTGACTGACTGACTGACTGATATATCAACGCACAGCCTAAACCGCTGGTCCTAGAGTCATAAAATTTGGAGGATGTGTTCTTCGTGAAGAGTAGGCATCCACTAAGAAAGGATTTTTCGAAATTCCACCCCTAAGAGAGTGAAAAGGGGGGAATTCGTGTGTATAAAAATTTTATTCCTTGAGCTAATAAACTTGAAACTTGGCACGAATACTTATCTAAATAAATTATGAAGACTGTCAGTTTTTTTTCTTCTAAACTACCCCCTAATAAGGGATTGAGGGGTTTCAAAGTTTGTATGGAAGAATTTTAGCGCGCAGTCCGATTTACTCGAAACTCAGTATTTATACCTAATATTGAAAGTACAGTATAAAGTGTATCAGGGTTTTTTGAAAATCTACCCCTGACGGACTGAAATGGGGTAGTCAAATTTTCAGGGGAGGACTTTACTACATGGCTTGATTAACTCAAAAATTAGTATAAATAATCTTTGTGTCAAGTTATGAATACATCCCAAACGATTTTTTTTAATTCCATCCCTTTGGGGGTGAAAAGCGGGGATACAGTTTATATGAAAAATCTTCTTCATTAGGTTAGTAAACTTGAAACTTTTCAAGAATACTCGCCTAAGTAAGTAATAAAGTTTTTCATTGTAAGTTTTTCAAAACTACCCCTCAATGGGGGATATAGGGGTGTTGAAGTTTCTGTGGAATAATTTGAATGCGCGGTCCGATTAACTTGAAACTCAGTGTTTATACTTAAGACCAAAAATAAAGAGCAACATGTATCAGGATTTTTCCGAAAATCTACCCCTAACGGGTTGAAAAGGGGTAGTTAATTTAACAAGGGAGGATTATAATGCATGGCTTGATTAACTCGAAAATTGGTATAAATAATCTTTGAATCAAGTTACGAATCTATCCCAAACGATTTTTTTTAATTCCACCCCTTTGGGGGTGAAAAGCGGGGATACAGTTTATATGAAAAATCTTCTTTATTAGGTTAATAAACTTGAAACTTTTCAAGAATACTCGCCTAAGTGAGTAATAAAGTTTATCATTATAAGTTTTTCAAAACTACCCCTCAAAGGGGGATATAGGGGTGTTAAGTTTGTGCGGAAGAAATTGAATGCGCGGTCTGAGTAACTTGAAACTCAGTATTGATACTTTTGACAAAAAATAAATAATAATACGTATGTAAAGTTGTCGAAAATTTACCACTGACGGGACAAAAAGGGGTAATTCAGTTTTTAAGGGGAGGATTTGAACTTGAAACTGTATGTTACATTTTCACGCCTAAACCACTGAACTTCTGATTTGGCATAGAGATAGATGGCATCCTGGGGAAGCACATACATTTTATCCTGTTAGCACGTTCCCGTGGGATAATTTCCGACATCCACGCGGGCGAAGCCGCGGGCAGAAGCTAGTTTATTATAAAAACTTAGATTATTTTTTCAAGAGACTCATTTAGATTAGTGCATGGCGCATGTCTAAACATGTCTTACGAAAACAGAATTCCAGCAATTTTATCTTTGCATCACAAAGAAACGAATTACTTATTTATTGTTCTCAACGCCCTTTCCAATTACTTTACAAGAGTGTTTGGGAGAACCTCATTTATTTGATAGGTTCGGCCCGGACTTTATTGAGATAATACGTACGAGAAATAAGACCCAATATTTTATTTTGTTACTGGATTTTTCGCAATGTATTTACTGCTGAAGTACAATAGACTCTAGAACATTCCTAGAATAGATCATCATGAATATTCATTTCTTGAAAACGAAAGCAATAAAAATTTCAACAAAAATGCTTATTCGAGCCGTTATTCTGCAATCATTCATATATGCAACCAATTGACTGACATTTAACAGATTTTTTTTAACTGTTAATAAACACATTTCTTTTTTCTTTTTTTTTTGTCAGCCATATCTGGCCCACTGCTGGGCAAAGGCCTCCCTTCCCTCCTTCTACTTATCCCTATCCAGTGCTGTTAAACGCCAATCCTTGTGGAAAGAGTCAAGCTCGTCCCGCCATCTCATTCTGGGCTTGCCGCTTTGTCGTTTGCTACTGTTTGGGACCCATTGTGTGGTTACTTTAGCCCATAGCTCCTCCGACATGCGACAGGTGTGACCAGCCCAGTTTCATTTTAGCTTGGCAGCCGTGTGACCTACATCGGCAATTAGAGTTTTAGAACGCAGTATCGAGTTCCTTATACGATCAGAAAGTTTAACTCCAAGGATACTGCGCTCCATTGCTCGCTGACAGACCCCGAGTGCGGACTTTTGACGGTTGGTTAGTGACCATGTCTGCGCTCCATAGGTGTGGGTAGGAAGAATGCACATGTCCATGAGTTTTTTCTTCAGTGAGAGAGGGAGAGTTCCTTTCATTATTTGCTTCATCGACCAATAGTTCTTCCAGGCGTTCTCGGTGCGTCGAGCAACTTCTTTATCGTGTCTTGCCTGGAAGGAGACTATTTGGCCAAGGTATATATACTCATGGACATATTCAATCCTCACACCCCCAATTCCTTTGTTACGCTTGGTGCTGTTGGCCATCACCTTGGTCTTCGTCATATTCATCGCGAGTCCGACCTCGAGGCTGGCACTGCTCAGTTGGTCGAGCATTAGGCCCAATTCGGCTGCCGTGGAGGAGAAAAGAACAATATCGTCGGCGAAGCGGAGATTCGTTAATCTTCTATCGCCCACGACGATGCCCTTGTCCCTCCAATTGCTTTTTAGTTTTCTAAAAACTTCTTCAAGCATGGCTGTGAAGAGCTTTGGAGATAGAGGGTCGCCCTGTTTAACCCCTTTTTGGATAGGGAATGATGGTCCTTTGGTGTTTATTTTTATGGCTGCTGTGCTATTTTGGTATATTTTTTGGTATAACTAAAAAAAATATATACTGTCCTTTCTTGTCGCCAGCACATCAAGCTACCCGAAACTGTAAAATTTTCCCAATCAATCTTGAACCTTAATGCTTTAGCGATAAAGTTGAAAATCTATTTGACAGATTATTGTAGCTTTATGTGCTGGCGTCTGTACATATTTAAACTAAATTAATTCTATTATTCTGTAGGTATTTAGATCTACTGCGATCCCACGGTGGGCGCCAATAACTTATACCCGTCAATGCTTTCTCTTTGTTATTTATTGCTTTAAGTTTATTTATAAGCTAAATTGTAAAAGATAAGAAATATGCTAATTGAATGGTTTTAACTAATTTATTTAGAATAAACATAGCGGTATACATTTACTAAAGTTGCTATCGTCAACGCGTTGTTAGATATTTGTTATTTTGAAATTAGTAGTTTTCAGTTACTTTAGTAACTTTGGTTAAATTACTAATATTGGATAAACAATTATTAATTTTCAAACCCGAATTATAAAACTCACCGCCTCATTATTTGTTTAAATAATACACACGTCAGACATTTCCAATTCACTTCTCTTATTAACGGCTTTCGAACTGAAACATTTGAGAGCCAAAACTTTATTTGATATTTTCTAATAAATACTGTTATTGAGTTATTTGTTATATGAAAATGTCATACCCACGCGAAGTCCCATTTGGGCGCCAATATTGTATTGAAGAATGAGTCACAATTTATCGAAGTATTGAATATATTTCAATTTTATACAGTTTGAAGCACCTTTGAAGATGAGATGAAATATCAATTTGAAAAGATAGAGTATCTGTGCCATATCTTTTTCTAGACGTACGACATCAGACATAAGTAGGTAGGTAAATTTATAAGTATGTTTTATACCTATACACTCTGCAGGAGCCATTTTATACCATTAAATAAATATGATGTATTTGAAAATTGCTTTTAATCTTGAATTTGATTTATATTTTATTTTCGTACAGTTCCAAAATGTTTTTGCTGTTAATTTGTTCCTAATTATATTCAAACTTTACCGTTATTTATATTAAAACACCAAAAATATTGGTCCCATGCATAAAAACTTCACTTTTATGGCGTCATTTATCTAGACTGTAGCTTAAAATACAAAGCTGCAAAATTAAATTACTGGACAGCACGGTCCCACGTTGGGCGCCAAATTAGTTCAGCTCTGGTTTACCATAAACTTCATGCCTGGAAGTTTTATAGAGGGTTGTATAACAATTTTATTCGTTTTCGCGTTATAAACTCGATAAAACAAAGTAAATGTTAGATTTCCTATATTGTTTCTTAATAAAATAATTACTTATTGTGATATTCTTATTGCTTTGCCTTTTGTCTTCATTTTGGTGAATGATAGTGAAATAATTTATATATTTTTTTTATTTATTTTATTATTTATATACACACAGTAAAATACATAGGGATATGACACAATTACTATATGATTACAAAGGTACTGCTTATTTTTTAAGAAATTTCTTTTTTTTGTGGTAGTTCGGATGGTAACATATTCAAATCTTTAGCACCAACTCGGGCATTCCAATCCTAGAATCCTAAATCAAAAACATATAATTTTAAAGGTATAATTATAGGAAACGTAGTTAATGTGACTTCTTCAATGTCCAAGATTTTTTTTATGTAGCTGTTTTTCATCTATGATGACTCACAATACATTCAATAGAATCAGCATCAGGCATTAGTTGTCTGGCATACTGAACTGTATGGATCTATTTGGCACAGCCCAACCTCGAGTTGATTCTTTTTTGTTTTATATTAAAATATTGTGTCTATGTGTTTGTGTGCCAAGTAAAGGCCTTTGTCGTTCTTTCTTTCTACATTTAAATGAAACACTGCCATCAGGGACCAGTACTGGCCCAGTGGAAACGGTGGCGATTTCCGAAGTATAGGTCGCATGTTCGAACTTAGGCAGGCACTTTACTTTGTGTAAATTATTTCATCACCACTGCTCTCAAAATGGTGAAGGAAAACATCGTGAGGAATATCCTAAAACCAAAAAAATTTAAGACATCCGTGTGTCATCATTACGATACAGACCTTCTCTCATAAAGAGGAGGTCTGTGTCCCAGGGGTGGAAACATTAAACTGATATCGCGTTGTATTGTAACAAGCAGCCTAATTGGGTACTAGACTTGCAATGCCCATACCTTCCATTTTGACAATTCAACAAATAAATTGCGATATTTAGGTACGTTGCCGAGCAGACGGAATTTTTAAACATAAAATGAACCAATGGTTTACGAATTTCCTGCAAAATCCTTTAGATAGCGATACCTTAATTGCGTAACTAACTTGTAAAACGTGTTATCTCCGCCATTGGGGTGCAGATTTTATTGTATGAAATTACAAAAGCATTATATTTTCAATGTCTGAAAAAAAAAACTAGTATTCTTCATTCACCACTTTATCTTCATGACAACTGACAGGAAAAACAACACGGTTGGTTGTGAAAAATTCGTTAATTATAATCTATACATAATTTATAAACGTACAATTTGCAGGGGGTCTCTGGAACTACCAGTTGGATATGAAAAAAAAATTTTTGCATTTGATATCCCAATTCTTGGAGGACATTAAAGGCTATTTTAACTTCACGCTATGAACCTTAGGAGCCAAGAAAAAAGTCAAGAGCGGCCAGTTGATGCGATGCGATGGGATGGGTCGAGGGAACAAGAAATTTCACGTGGTCGAAGTCCCGGGCCGAGGCTAAAAATTATTTAATTTTATTTTATTGGGTCATAAAACTGTTACACGTTGCAATTATAGTAAATAAAAAGCTAGGGTAATAGAGGTAAACATGTAACCCACACCAATGTCTGCGGAATAATATATTATGGAGAAATCAAACAAAACCACGAATCATCTACTGGAGGCGATTTAGGTTAGGGAGAATTTATAATTATAGTGCAAGCAATTGAATAGTCATTCTTTTAAATTTTGTTTGAGATAGTGAAATTTAGCAAGACAAAGTGGTTCCACTCAAAATAGAAAATGGTATTACTATTTTGCGAGCACGGAAAGCCAGATAGAATAGTGTAATCCAAATAACAAAAGATACCTCTCTAAAAACGTAAAAATGCAGCATCCTTATCTTTCTCTGTACGTTGCCGTTATATTTCTTTCTCACGATAAAGAAAGAGGAACTAAAGTAATTTGTGCTAAGTCTTTTATCTCGGTAGAAACTTAGAAATTATTTCATGCCTTTTTCTGTAGCATTTAGGTGTGCATTTCCGTATATCTGTGTGTGAGCACGGGTCATAAGAAACACGGAGCGGATGTGTCTTTTTTAATTGTGTTTTGTTCATTTACACAAACAACGTTTTTATAAAAACAAAACAAAAAAAAAAAACAAACGATTCTGTGGTTAAGGACCTGCTTCTCCGGCACAAAATTGAGGTTTCATCTGGCAAAGTATAGTATTTTTATCTCACGAAGCAACGCGCGCTTTACTTCTGGTTACTAAGTGTACAAATACGCTGTAAATGTGTGTCTAAGTGCAGGAGCTCTCGATTCCATCCGGGATAATGGCAAAGTTGGAAGTGTATTTGTGTGTTACAATGTGCTAGCGCTACATTTCTTAAAGCACACATTTACAGCGTGTCTGTACAATTGGTTACCACAACAAAAGCGCGCGTCGCTTCCTGAGATAAAATACTGTACTTTATACAGGGTGGCAGGGACATCGACGCGCAACCTGTTACCATGGATTCAGCACATGATTCTAAACACCCTCACGTCGATAGATTTCATCGGTTATTAAAAAAAAAGTTAGCTGTTCTATACATTTTGACCGCGTAGGTTTTGCATTTTCCTATGAAACAGCAGATTTTTTTTTTGTTATCCGACAGAAAATTTCTACACTAGGGGTTCTAAAATTATGTGCTTAATTCATGGTTATAGGCTACGCGTCGATGTCCCTGCCACCCTGTATATTACAGTTCAATTTATTAGCACTCAAATCTATCATCCATCAAAACATCCCTTTGTTCTAAACCTTGTAAGAACAGCGCTAAAACAGAAACAAAGGAATATAAAAACCCCTTATCACCGATAACGCCTAACTGAAATACAGTTACACGATACTCTCACGCGATACCTTGCTTTCCTTAGTCGCAGAATAAGACAGAAGGTTGGGTCTATACAAAACGAAAAAGCATGTACAGACGCCAGCACGTCAAGCTACCCGAAACCGTCAAAATTTTTCAATCAACTTTGAACCTTAAAGCTTCTAAGATAAAGTTGAAAATCTATTAAAGAAATTTGACAGATTGTAGTAGGTTGATGTGCTGGCGTCTGTACATGTAGACACAATTCGTGCACACAGTGCAAGCGCAGTTGCAACTGTCAATAGATCGATATATGAACAAACAATCAACTCAGCCTATCGCAGTCCACTGCTGGAGATTGGCCACTCCACTCCACAACACCCTGTCCTCCGCCTTCCGCATCCAGTCTGTCCCAGCCCCTTCTTAATGTCGTCGACCCATTTAGCTGGGGGACGTCCCACACTACCCTTGCCGATACCTGGTCTCCTCTCTAAGACTCGTCTGCTCCACCGGACATCGGTCCTTCGAAAAAAATGGACAGCCCACTGCCACTTCAGTTTGCTTACACTGCAAGCTATATCGGTTACTCCGGTTCTTTTCCGGATGATTTCATTCCTGACTTTATCCATCAAAGAAACTCCGAGCATAGCCCGCTCCATAGCGCGCTGAGCAACTCTGATCGAAATATGGTCTGTTCCAAAAATATCAAAAGAAAGCGTAAATAAACCCTGTTAAGGTTAAATTCTTACGCAATCACTCACCAAAGGGAATGAGTAACACATTTGTCTGTATTTAGAAGTTTTTAACTTTATATATAAAATTGTTTGAATAACATTACTACATTGTAATTGAAATTGATTACTGAACTAAGATTGTCTGCCTGTATTGTCCATTGCAGGTCAAAGGCCTGCTTCTCCCTTTTCCACACAATTCTGTCTTTTGCGAGTGCCGGCCAGTCCTTACGGTAGGAGTCAAGCTCGTCCTGCCATCTTCGTCTTGGCCTGCCGCGATGGCGTCGTGCGTTTAGTGGGACCTAATCGGGGTTTTCTTATCCCAATTGTCATCCGACATGCGGTAAACATGTCCGACCCAGTCATAAATTAATGGCACTACAGATGAACATCCACAGGTACGTTTTCTGATAATTCTGATCCATTTGTTTACACTTTCATTAGATACTTTAGACCTAAGTCTTGACCGAGATGAAAATTAATAGAGAAGGAAGTATGGGAGGAAAAGACATGTTGTGCTAACTATTTGCCATATATTCCTCCGTGTTTACTTCGGTATTAAAGTATTGTTCTAGGCAACAAGCCTTTGTTGTGGAGTTGAGGAACGCCACGTGGGTAATCCTTATTTCCATTTGAAGCCATGTTAACCGGCTTATGTTTTAGCCTTCTAGATTTGAAAGCTCGGTCAACCCTTGGAAAGTAAATTAGTTTCCCTTTATATTATTCGGTCTCCGTATTGTCATTCCCAGGAAAGGCACCTCAAGAGACTCGTCTCGCCGCCAGGATCTAGAGGAGCTCTGGGGCCTGGACGCGAGACCCGTTCCTCGAAATTGTTCGAAGCCTCTTGCAGAGACGGCTGTGCCCAATATGCGATAAGGGTAGGTGAATGATGATGAACTTAGATCTAAGTCTGTAGTCTGCTATACACTTACATTTTCGGACGTACACGTATGTAGACGTGTGTCTGTTTTCGTTCATTGTATGGATAGAGTTACCCTTCTGTTGTATTCTGTGCCATAATTTACAACCAACCTTTGATGTAGCGCTGTATTGTGTTACGAAGATCATTGTCTTCCCTTTTCGGGTTCAAAAAATAAAAGAAGAAAGAAATAAATGAATGATTGATGAGGAAATGGTATTATTTGTAAATAAAGAAGGTTGCATCTCTGTAGTATTCTGAAAAATACGTGGATGGATAAGTTTTTGTTCTTTGATCCTCTTTTGTTTACTGCCTACATTTTTCTATTTAGAGGGTATACAACTTAGAATGTCTTAGGGCTGATTTTTCAATCGACAGATAATTTTTATGCGTGAAATAAAATTTACGTCTGACAGTTATTGTAGGGAACAACTGTCCAAAAAGCAAAATTATTTCTCCGATAAAATTATCCTGGCGTTGGAAAATTAGCCCTAAATAAACTAAGGATTTGAGTATGGTGCACTATCGTTTGAAGTCGAAAATTTACCTTCAAATGACTACTATATTGTTTATGCCCGTATTTACGTTTTTTTTTTTAATTTGTATTTTGTTTTTACGTACCTACTTACTGTTGCCAAATAAATGTGATTCTTTCTTTTTAATTTTCACTGGCACTAGTTTATAATTTTTCTTGTTTTTCAGAACCTGTGGGGCGATTCCCGTATTTTTTAAAACTAACGCATTTTAATTTCAGTCTCAATCTGACAAAAATACCTCTAATATACGAGTACCTACATTTTTGACACTGATTGTCGATGAGTTTTCAACGTTTTCAATTACGAGAATTGGCTTTGTAATAATTTGTATCGTTTCATTTTCGTTTTCCTCTTGTATTCCACTTCAAACTTCAACCAAACTAAAATAAAATACTTTTCAATACTTAATACAATAATACTCTCAGACTGTTTGGCTCTTATCCCACACAAAATAATAAGTCCATGAAGTAACATCTACAAACTGCACTTACCATCCATCCGTGTCAGTTAGAAGTCATGAGAGTATGAAGTGAAACATCGAATGTAATTGAATACGAGAAATTTCATTCTATTTGATTTATTGAGAATAGCGCTTAATAGGGCTTCGGTGAGATTGATAGCGGGAAATACCATCATCTTCATCTTTCTAGCGATCGATAGCAAAAAGTTGAAACATCTTTGGCCCAAAATTCAGCTGCGCGAACTCTGCTCACTGACGCAGTCAGAAGACCATTAAGTGCACAGTTGACAGCGCATGCGGTGTGTAATATGACAGGGTCGTTTATTGAAAGGCTTTTTTTATAATATACATGGTGGTAGGGACGTCCACGCGCCAGCTGTTACCATGAATTCAGTACGTGATTCTAGAACTCGCTGCGTTGAAAAAGCGGTGTTTTGATTGCTTATATTATGTTTTCTTACGACCTGGGGCGTAAGAAAACATATAATCAAAACCCCGCTTTCTGTCTTACCAAGTCCTTACGCTGCAGGCGCGTTTCTTCCACGCTCACACAAATGGAAATAAAATTCAATGTACTGTATTCAGTTTTCCTAAAATAGTATGTGTCTAAAGTGCTGGGATGTTATATTTTCTTTTGGCTCTTCTTGCGTTGGTATAAGGTTTGATATAGGTAAACAATTATAATTAAATACTCATAGCTAGGGCTTGCGGGTGATTACACACTAACAGTACCAATAGCTAAAATGAAATTTTGACAGTTCAACAGCTTTCATTGCGTTATTTAAGTTGTTGAGCGTATACATAGGAGCGTGCGTAGGAGCCTTTTGGCCTCGTATACGACTTTGTTTCATTTTTTTTTCCTTTTGTTACTTTTTTATACAATTTGTTTTATTTTTATTTTTAACTGTGTTTAGTTTAGTTTATGATCCTGTACGAGTCGCAATAAATACTTTTTCTTTCTTTCTTTCTTTACATTTTTACATAAACATCCCTTACTCATGGGTAGATCTAGGATCCTGGGTCTAATCCAAGAGTTTAATTTTGGGTTATCCCAAGAGTATTATTAAATTTGGGTTTTCCACAGAAAACAAAACTTGTAGCAGTCGGATTAGAAGTCAAGATGCAATCCTGGTACCATCACCGTATTTCATCACCACTGCTCTTAAAACGGTGAAGGTTAAACATCGTTAGGAAACCCCCTTGTTCTAGAACCAAACATTCAAAGTCATGTGGCATCTACGAACCCGCACTGAGCCCGCGTGGTGGATTACGGCCCACTTCCTCTCACCAAGAGCCACCAGTGGAGACATAGGCTGAATAACAATGGTAACTGGTGAAAAGAGTGTGTAGGTGCCGTTGTTGCTCCTCTGCCGTTCCATCAGCTTGTAGCGGTATCTACAACGCCACATACGTCTACGCGTCATACTGACGTCACGCAAAATCCTGCATCGCGCAAGCAGAGTTTACCGTGTAATTAGCATATATACAACAGCCCGAAATTATTCCTCGGGCAGTTGCCAGATACAACATACGTCTGGTCGGAGGATCCTCCCTTTTCTATGGAGTATGAGTGAACTTTACACCCTGTTCCTCATACATCTGTAATGTTTTTTTTTTATAACAGAAAGTTTAAAAACTCCGAATATACAGCCTGACAATATTAATAAACGTAACATTTTGTTGGCAATGGCTCTGGTGTGGTTTGGCGCTGGTCTCGGTACATGGATGTGGTTGTAAAATGTATATGAGTTGGCTGCCCGTCAAAAAGTAGATTGAATTGTTTTATTATTTTTGATTGATTTGAATTTATTACACGTGATGGGGATATACGAGTATACACCTGCAAAATAATGATAGTTAAGAGGTATGTATATCAGTTGGGCGAACTTGAGGTTTCGGGATCGATTCAAACGCTATGTAAAAACCTGCCAAGTGCCAGTCGGGCTCACACACGAAGGGTTCCATAACACCGTACAATATTTAACGCTACATATGAAAAAAAAATACGTTTCTTGTTTGGGGATCCCCTTTAATTTCTATTATTTGTTGTTATAGCGGCAATAGAAATTATACACACTCTGAAATTTCAACTGTTCATCTATTACGGTTCATGAGATCCAGCCTGCTGACAGACAGACAGACGAACAGGGGAGCCTTTATAAGGTTCCGTTGGCACCCATTGGGTACAGAATTTCATTTCAGTTTGATATATCATGAAATAGTCATTCAATAGGTAACCTGCAAATTGCAAAAAAACGTTAGGAAATTTGAGTTTCACGGGCTACCCTGGCGCTGCCCCTTAAGCAACTGCGTCTTATTTATTTATTAATAATAAGCACACCAACAGCACAGTCACTTACAACTCAAATTAAATATCATCTAAAATTGGCATTTCAGTAACATTCATGCAAAGCATGCATGACCAAGTGAGAGTCGGACTCGCGCACGAAGGGTTCCGTACCATTATCTATAAAAATCACGTCTGTTGTATGGGAGCCCCCTTAAATATTTATTTAATTTTATTATTAAAGTAAAGTACAACTGAGTATTTTGTGAATATTTCAAGTGCCTACCTGTTGGCATTATTGATATCGAACAAAAAAGGGCAAAAAAATCGCGTTTGTTGTACGGGAGCCCCCCCTTAAATATTTATTTTATTTTGTTTTTAGTATTTTTTGTTATAGCGGCAAGAGAAATACATAATTTGAGAAAATTTCAACTATCTAGCTATAGGGGTTCTTGAGATACAGTCTGGTGACAGACAGACGGACAGACAGCGAAGTCTTAGTAATAGGGTCCTGTTCTTACCCTTTGGGTACGGAACCCTAAAAAACGGGTATGCATGACATTCAACTTAAAAATATTACAGACAAAGGAGAACAATAAAAAGTTTGTCTAGTAGATCTTAATCTAGAGCACTACAAAAAAAGACAAACCAATTTGAGTTACATAGACGTGCATTCTTCACACAAGCAAAACTCATGGAGGAAAATATCAATAGGAAAACCGGTCAAGTTGGACCTTTCATTACGCCTTGCCATACGTGTTAGTGGGCTATTAAATATGGTATTTCAGGTCGCTTTTATCGTCCGCCATGTTGCTAGTATACCAAGTACCTACGTTCTCCAAAATATATCCTACTGTGTCTCATTGAGATCATTTATAATTCTTATATGGCTCATGCGCCGCTATGTGTACTCACGCACGAATACTAAAGTACATAATAAACAAAGTACATGATGAGTAATTTTAAAAAAAAATGTATATAAGTAGTTTATCAGCCATCTTGTTACCATAACACAAGCATTAGGTTGCTTAGCTTGGGACTAGATGGCGCTGTGTGAAATGTCCAGGGATATTATTATTTTATTCATCATGATTGTAACGCGTGGTTCTATTGTTACAAGTATTACTGGACAATGAATATTTTTACTGAACTGCTTCGTTTTTAGGGTTCCGTAGCCAAATGGCAAAAAACGGAACCCCTATGGATTCGTCATGTCTGTCGTTCGTATGTCACAGCCACTTTTTTCCGAAACTATAAGAACTATACTGTTGAAACTTGGTATGTAGGTGTATTCTATGAACCGCATTAAGATTTTCACACAAAAATAGAAAACAAAAACAATAAATTTTGGGGGTTCCCCATACTTCGAACTGAAACTCTATTTTTTTTTTTCATCAATCTCATATGTGTGGGATATCAATGGATAGGTCAGGCCAAAAATGATATTGAGGTTTCTAATATCATTTTTTTCTAAACTGAATAGTTTGCAGAGAGATACTTCCAAAGTGGTAAAATGTGTCCCCCCCCTGTAACTTCTAAAATAAGAGAATGATAAAACTAAAAAAAATATATTATCTTCATTACCATATAAACTTCTACCGAAAATGGGTTTGAACGAGATTTTGTAAGTAGTTTTTTTTTAATACGTCATAAATCGTAAACCGCAATTTACCTTTCATTCAATCAACTCAACGGAACCCTTCATGGGCGAGTCCGACTCACACTTGTTGTCTAGTGGTTGCAAGCGGTTCTGCTGAGCATGAGGATCCAGGTTTGATTCTCGGGTTGGGTAAAGTGTTATTGGAATTTTCTAACTGGAATTTCTCAGGAGCCGCCGGGAGTCTGGATTCACGCCCGGATGCTGGCAATAGGCTCGCCCCCCATTACATTGGACATAACTGGCGACATGAGGGTGTACTTATTATAGGTACACGTCTGCCTAACTCTTCGAGGCATACAGACATGATGATATTATGTTATTTCTCATCTAGTTCTCGGGAGTAACCTATGGCTCTGCATTACCAAAGGGATTGTGAATGCCGTGGTGATTATAGTGATAAAACTGAAATATATATCTCCTGCCCAAATTTCAATTTGACGGCACGGTTGGCGCTTGGTTAAGCGATTGACTGCTGCGTTGCGAGTCGCGGGTTCGATCCCCGCACGAAACAAATATTTGTATGGCCTACAAGTAGTTGTTCCGGGTCTGGTTGTTTGTGTATGTGAGTTTAAATGTTTGTAAACGCACCCACGATACAGGAGAAATTACTAGTGTGGGAGAAAGATTAAAAAAAAAAAAAAAACTTAGGTCGGTGCATGTTCTCTAATTCCTTATGTGATACGTTATCATCAGTTGTTATCTCCTTATCACATTTGTTTGTAATGTAACAGGAACAACTCTTTAACACTCAGAAATGAGGATGCTTTCATTTATCAAAAGAACCGGACGTACAAATATAGTGTGCAGTAAGCAAGCTGATGTAGCAGTGGGCTGGCCATGTTTGTCAAAGGACCAATAGCCAGTGGAGCAGAGAAGCCCTGAAGAGGAGACCGTGTATTGACGCCCCCCAACTAGATTGACCGATGACCTTAAAAAGGGGGGCTAGAACAGCCTGGATGGACTGGCGGAGGATAGGTTGTTGTGGCGCAGCCTGGTGGAAGCCCATAACCAGCTTCGGACTGTGATAAGCTAAGTTATTTATTGAACTTTTTAACGGAAAAACAACTCCATTTTTTCATTGTCTTTAAAAGAATGATGACAATACTTCCCTGATAAAACTAGGTATACATTGTTGTCCACGGTTACTGGAGTTAGAATAATTATTAAATGAAGACGATATTATAATAATTACCCATGATACAATGAGAAGATGCTCTTAAGATGAAGATAAAAATGTTTATATTGTATTATGTTATTATCTTTCATGCCGTCCACTAAGATTAAATCAAAGACACTGCTAATTTTCTTTGTTCTATTGAAAATGGTTTATTTGTTCTTGAAATCTCGAGATAACAAAACCGGTCGAAGTGGCGACGCTTGGGAGAGCCTTTTGTCCAGCAGTGGACGTATTTTGGCTGAAATTATGAAAGGAGATGTTTATTTCTGTTAGTAGATGTTTAAAGGTCTCTGCACACAGCGGGCGGGGCGGGGCGGGACAGGACGGCAACGCGGCGCTGGTGCGGCGGCAGTGTTCACACTGCGGGCGCGATCACGTCCCGTCCCGCCGCGCCTTTCTTTCATCAAAAAAGATGTTGAGCGATTCAGACATGGAAACGATATTGCTCATAGTTGCGCTAGCTAAGAAAAAACAATGTAAACGGAAATGACTGCATGAAATAAATCAAAAACGCGCTCGCGTCCCGCCACGCCCCGCTTTGCCGCTTCTGACTTGTATTCCCGCTCGGAGCGGCGGCGGCGAAGCGCGACGGTTACCGTCGCGTCAAGCGGGGCGGCTCTGTGTGGCGTCGTCCGTAATATCTAGTACACTACAACTGCTCAGCGCCGCGTCGTCGTCCCGTCCCGTCCCGCCCCGCCCGCTGTGTGCAGAGACCTTTAGGACACTTTTACACGATAATATTTAAAAGCGAGATGGCGCCGGCATATCCTAGCTGACTGATTCCCGAGAAGAAATGCTGAAACAAACTTAGAGGTCATAGTCTCTTTTAAAGTTCAAACATTATATTAGGATTTTATGTAAGTTTTTTTTTTAGAAAAGTGACATACGAGTATAACCGTAGACGAACAGGTGACAAGCGTTTGCTATGTGGGAAATGAATGTGTTTTTCGCTCTTTGAACATAAAGGGGTTTATTTATAAACAATGATTAAAGTCAACGTCACGACGTTTAAACGTCAAAAACGTATAGTTAAGTCGCTAATTCTAACCTACGTTTATGAATAAAGGGGTGTGTGGTGCACCCACAACAACTTGCACGAACCAACCAGCTGATACATTGTTTTTCTTATCTCAAGGCCCCCGTGAAACTGATTCCATAAACAATAAACTTAGGTGTTAACACCAAAGTGTCATTTAAACAGAAATACAAACATAGGTACTTCTTATTAATTAGATACAAAGTGTAAATGAAGACGATGTTCTTGTTTGAAAGTAACATTTTGATCAATTTGTTCCCATTTAAGGTTTATTTGGTACTGGAGGAAAATGAGTAAATGATGTGAACATCCATCATGCATTAGCATTTGTTTTGGGCCAGAATAAAAGAATATGCAAATATAAGATCTCTTAAACAAGCGGATGGCGTTCGTTAGTTTGACATTCACAGGATATTTTCTGATGCTTTTCAATTTATCATTGTTGAGAAATTGTATCATTTTCTGCATTAGCATTCAAATCAAAAGTCAGTTATTCAAATTAGGTTCTGAATCAACACTTTCAAAACGTCAAAATTACAAAAGACTGTCCCCCAAAACGCTCGCCCTTCACCATTTCCTAGTGCTTTCGCTGGGAAGAAGAAGTGGCGCAACAAACTCCCCAGCAGCACAGCGTTCAGACTACAGCATTTCATGTGTACCTACCTAAAAAATAATAATATTAAGAGTACGTATTGATCATCACCACTGCTCTCAAAACGGTGAAGGAAAACATCGTGAGGAAACCGGCATGTCCTAGAACGAAAAATTCGAAGACATGAGTGTGACATCTACCAAACCGCACTGGGCCCGCGTGACGGATTATAGCCCACTCCATCTCACAGAGAGGAGGCCTGTGTCCCAGCAGTGGGAATATTATAAGCGGACTATGGTTGGTATGGTATGGTAAGTATTGATCGCTAAAACGTTGTGTAGGAAGTAGCTAACCAGTAATTAATTATCATAAGATACAAAACATTTTCACTTTGAAAGGAGAAAAGTAATTAATGGCAAACGCACAATTATGGAACGAATTGAAACCCTAATAATCCAGATCGTACATGATTAATCGTTTTTGAATAATCTACTACATACATATAATATAAAGGGGCCCGTGGCTAAATAATAACAGCCGCACAGGTCGATCGGTCAGGTTAAGCTACGCTTGCCGCGGTTGGTTTGTGGATGGGTGACCATCTTTACATACCGAGACCCCTCCGTGCCTCGGAAAGCACGTTAAGCCGTTGGTCCCGGCTGTCATTCGTGGATCTTTGACAGTCGTTACGGGTAGTCAGAAGCCCGAAACTCTGACAACCAGTCTTACCAAGGGGTATCGTATTACCCAGTAACTGGGTTGTGGAGGTCAGATAGGCAGTCGCTCCATGTAAAATACTGGTATTCAGCTGCATCCGGTTAGACTGGAAGCCGACCCCAACATAGTTGGGAAAAGGCTAGGCAGATGATACATATAATATAAATAATAAACTTTATTGACATAAAAAAATATTACACCCATACATGTGAAGCCCCTGACTCCCGTGCTAGGTGAACCTGTGTTACAGGTATCAATGGCCTCTGCTTTACATCAATACACATTTCAATTTTTATGTAATAAAATACAAGTAATAAGTAACACTAGTAGGTATTGAAACAGTAAAACTAAACAATAACAAGAAACAAAGCGAACGTGTGATTGCGCGCGTGTGTGTGTGTGAGTGACTGAAGGTGTATGTACAGTCACGAGCACAAATATGTCAACACTTGGCAACTTTCAATTGCAATTTTTTCGTGAAATAATAAATGCAACGTTGAAACAAGACACGTTACATAAGCCTATGACTTCGAAAATGATATGTTGAACAACATAAAATTTAATTAAAAAATAATGGAGGAAATCGCTTTTGAATAAAGCCGAGTGTATACATACTTATGCTCGTGACTGTACGTGTTTTGAGTAGGTGTGTTTTTATGTGTGATGGTGACCGAACGCATGTGAGTGCACAGTGTGTATATGAGTGTCTAAATGTTTTTGTATATTAGAGTGAGGCCCCACTAGTGCGTTGCGCTGCTTTGCGTCGCGTCGTCGCAACGGCACAACGCATTGTATGCTATACCTGCGCTGAGTTGACGCTGCGACAACGCTCGTCTAGATTCCTCCTCTAGCAGTTGGACACTGGCCGCCCGTCGCAACAGAGCTCCGACAGCGCAGCGCATCACACTCGTGTTCCCTCCCGCTTCGTCTCTTGTCCGTCGATCCGTTGAAACATCGCGCGCGACGACGCAACGGTCTAATGGGGCATGTCATAAAAAATATATGGAAAACGACGCAGCGACGACGCTGACGCTGCGACGACGCAACGCCGACGCTGCGACACTAGTGGGGCCTCGCCCTTATACGCGTCTTTTATGGTACTGATAAAATTAACTTTTCGGTCTCATCATAACTATAAACAGGGTAGGCAGAACCTACAAAAGCCACGTGCTACGATCCTTACTTAAATCTTCATTATACTACGCGATATTCTGGGACCCTTTCTCTAAATCGGTATATAATCGGGATTCCTCCATTCCTCCCTTACTTTTATTGCACCATCCCGCCTGATAATTAGGGATGTTAAGAAAACACATCACCTAAGAGCAGTTGTGGCCCAGTGGTAACTGCCGCGACTTACGAGTTTAAGGTCGTAGGTTCGAACCCAGGCAGGCGCTTTACTATGTGTTAAAAATTTCATCACCACTGCTCTCAAAACGGCGAAGGAAAACATCGCGAGGAAACCGGCATGTCCTAGAATCAAAAATTCTAAGACATGTGACGTCTACCAACCCGCATTGGGCCTGCGTGTTGGATTACGGCCCACTCCCTCTCACCGATAGGAGGCCTGTGTCCCAGCAGTGGGAACATTATAGGCTGATTGTGTTATATCACCTAAACAACGGGCCCTAAATATCGTGTAGTGTATACGCGATAGGGGTTATACCGGATTCTCAGTATGAATCCAATAGATTATACTGGCCGACTTTACATTGTGATGTAGATGACCTAAAAAAGATCTGCAAGTCTGTAGTTAGCTCCAATTGTAACTAAGAAGGGAAGCAATTACTTCAATTGCACGTTAAATTGCGAACGACGTAGGTACCTGAAGATGGTCGAGTTAAATAGGAAATATTATGACTTTGTAGTGATCTTTACTATTTACACACTTATTCTATTGTATTATTCTGGATAATACAGTATTTCTAGATATAATATACAATGTACGATTGTTTGTTTTCCGAAATAAAATAAAAAAATAGTGAAAAGACGTTATACAAAGGACAAAAAATAAATATTTTGTACTAGCTGCGTCCCGCGGTTTCACCCGCATACGTTTCGATCCCGTAGGAATATCGGGATAAAAAATATCCTATATGTTATCCTATATGTTAATCCTGGTTATAAACCATCTGTGTGCCAAATTTCATCCAAATCGGTTCAGTAGTTTTTGCGTGACCGAGTAACAAACATCCATCCATACAAACTTTCACGGTTATAATATTAGCAGGACTGTCCGCGACTTCGTTCGCGTGCAATGTTTACTTCCCCTGACCCACCCCGTCGCATCGCATCGCCTGCGCTGTTACATAGCGTTTTTTTTTTTACTTTTTAACTCGGCTCCTGAGAGTTCTAGCATGTCGTTAAATAACCTACAGCCTTCCTTAAAAAATTAGGCTATCAAATGCAAAAATATTTTTTTAAATCCGACTGGTAGCAGATGCAGCAAACAGCAAAGAGTTTAGCGCGTTCAAACAAACAAATTCTTCAGCAGATCAGCTTCTTCTTCAGAATTATAGAGAGATTATGAATGAATGAATGAATGAATGAATGAATTGCACCGATCCCAGCGTGGTTTGACCAGACTCGATTAATCGAATGAACCCCAAGATTCATGTTCATGATGCTACAGCGACCATTGCATATCAAGAAGTAGAATTATAGAGAGATTAATAAAAAAATTAAAACCGCATCCTAGGTCAGAAGGTCAATTCTCGTAATATAAAACGCTCAAAATCTAGTCGCAGTCTCATCTCGGCGACAAACAAATGTCAAAAAATTTGTCAAAATGTAGAGAAATTAGGCGTGTTTTTGACAGATTGAGACTGAGATCAGACTGTGAACGTTCTTAAAATTACAAGAATTGCCACTTTGGTTAAAAAAATATTGTATGTACACTTAAGCGGTTCATTTGGTCACCATTTTGTCACTGCGGTGTCCAATTGCACGACATCATTAAAATTTGATAAACTGAATTGAATTAACTGACCGTGATGGATGAGTACGGAAGCTATTTCAATGAGGTTTAATGGAATGGAGTGTATGGTCTAATTTTGTCGAAATGATACTATTGAAATACTGATCTTTCTCTTAAATGAAATTGACAAGCTATAATAACTTTGTGTTAACAATTCCATCACCACTACTCTCAATACGGCACGGTTGGCGCAGTGGTTAAGCGATTGACTGCTGCGCTGCGTGTCGCGGGTTCGATTCCCGCACGGAACAAATATTTGTATGACCTACATGTATTTGTTCCGAGTCTGGGTGTTTTTCTATCTATATGTATATATTTACAACAAAAAAAATGTATATAAGTTGTTTATCAGCCATCTTGTTACCATAACACAAGCATTAGGTTGCTTAGCTTGGGACTAGATGGCGCTGTGTGAAATGTCCAGGGATATTATTATTATTATATTAACACGGTGAAGGAAAACATCGCGAAGAAACCGGCATGTCCTAGAGGCAAAACTTCAAAGACATGTGACATCTACCAACCCGTACTGGGCCCCAGTGGTAGATTACAGCCCACTCCCTCTCGAAAAGAGGAGGCCTGTGTAGGCGTTTATAAGGTCGCTACCCGTCGACCATCATAATAATAACGGCAACTCGAAAATTAAAGCCCAAACACGGAAAATCTTCATCGCAACATCTTGGCAAGCAGCCAGAGTGGCTTCATGTGCTCATTAACGAATAACTGTTATTTAATCCGCTGTACAATGTACAGCAAATTTTACACGGAACGTCTGCCTTCCTAGTTAGTTGAGTAAACATAATTTCAGTAAATAATGAAAGCAGTATGAAGCCAGCACCAGCCATTGCTTTAAATATGCAATACCTACAAGTCTGGAACGGGTAATTTGCACTTTGCCATCCCGTTTTGCAGTCTTAAAACAAAATCCTAAAACGCGAAAGTTTGTATGGATGGATGGATGTTTGTTACTCTTTCACGCAAAAACGACTGCACGGATTTGGATGAAATTTGGCACACAGATAGTTTATAACGGGGATTAATATATGGGATACTTTTTATCCCGATATTTCTACGGGATCGAAATTTATGCGAGTGAAACCGCAGGGCGCTGCTAGTAATTCCTATGCCTAAGGCGCATTAACGAGAACCGAATAGACCTAGCCACAATAAACGAGTGGACGAGCAATGAGCAGCGAGTGCGTGAAGGCAACGAGAGATTACTCGCTAGTATGCGTTTGTGAAGGCCGCAGGAACCTGTTGGATGCGAGAAGAACAGAACGGGGAATGGAGGTGCTTTGAGGGAGGGAGGCCTGTGCCCAGCACTGAACGACTTTCGACTAAAATGATTATGATGTTGATTCGTTTGTACAGACGCCAGCAGGTCAAGCTACCCGAAACTGTCAAACTTTCCCATTCAACCATGAACCTTAATGCTTTAGCGATAAAGTTGAAAATCTATTAAAGAAATTTGACAGATTGTAGCAGCTTGATGTGCTGGCGTCTGTACCAAGCGTGAGTCTTTCAGCGAGTGTTCCGCCCGCCAAGCGAGCGTCGCTGAGCGAGCTCTTCGACAGCTGTTGTCGCTGCATCAAACGAGTATTTGCCGGCGGTATGAGCAGTCATCGATTCCTATTAATATTTCTATCTCTTTTACTTACACGGGATCAACAATCTTTTTGTATGTTTCTTGAGCGAGAAAGTCGTTTCCTCGTCGGCGGTGGGGCTGATGCCGTTCGTTATCTATCAAATCTTTGAAGCAATTGCTGACACCTGCTTTAGTAATTAATAAGTTGCGAAAATTATATGCTTAATTGATAGTAGTTTTCGGTGCGCTCGGCTGTCTCCAAGACAATGGTACACGATGACAATATAGATTCCTTCGACGGCCCTTTCAAAGGCCCTGAACAGCGGGGTGACTGCATAACATACTAACAGTAGCAATGGTTTTCATTTTGACAGTTCAACAACATTTATTAGATATATTATTTACGTTGCTGAGCAGACACATTTTTCGAACATAATTTATGGAAGTTTAGCAATATGAATTTCTTTTTTTCTATGAATTAATGAAATCTGGATAGGACAACGTCTGCTGGGTTAACTAGTTTACAATAGATATAATAATAATAATAATAAATTGCATTGTGAGGAGGTTTCTGTCTCTGGAGCCCTAACCACCGGTAGCTTGGACCCTGCTCCCGACACCGGTGGATCACTATTTTTTTTTATATTTTTAAATGTTTTTTTTTATAATAATATTTAAAAATGTAATAAAATAAGAAAATTAAATAAATAAACGACATAATAATAATATCCCTGGACATTTCACACAGCGCCATCTAGTCCCAAGCTAAGCAACCTAATGCTTGTGTTATGGTAACAAGATGGCTGATAAACTACATAGATATTTTTTTTTTTTTTTGTAAATAATATCCTTCAAAATGATTCAAATTGCGATTAACGCGCAATTATGGTGTATTTTTACCAAATTATTTGTTTTTTCCAAAACTTTTATTTTAATTCTGCATTTATGTGTAGGTATTATGAAAACGTTTTGGTGTCGAATCTCAACGTGCGTAATTAATTTCAAGACAATACTTCTAACTGCTAAAGACTTCCCTCGTACGGAAACGATCCTGGCTGTAATATCAAATGTTCATTAAAACGGAACGAGTATGTAGGTACAAAGTTTCAATTTAAAGCTAAACGCACATTATAGCCGCTGTTAAAAAAAAAAAAAATAAAATTCATTTATTTCAGATAACTAATTGATCCATAATTCCATACAGTCCGACTTAAAATAAAAATAAATAAATAAATATAAAATTAAATTAAATAAAAAATTACAAATGAAAAATTAACAATTTAAAATAAAAGTGATTAAAAATTAAACAAATTAAATAAAAAATAAAAATTACAAAATTAAATTCAATTAAAATTACAAAAGTAAATTAAATTAAAAATTAAATTAAAATATATTTAAATTACTCGCTTAATAAAGGATCTCCATATCGGAGAAGAGATCCTATCTGCTACAGTCTTCAGAATTCCGTTGCAGCTGCCACGCATTCTGCAGTTCAGGGATACAGTTTTCGTGCGGATGACTGCATGAAAGCCATCCGTGCGATACAGCGCAAACATCCCCGACGCACTACAGAAGCGAGGCAGCCCCAACATCATCCTGAATATGATGTTATATCTTGTTGAAATGGGTCGCAGCGCACCGCATTGCAAAACTGAGCCAAAACACAGTAGGAGCCGCGGTGGGCCGCACCACAACGCAACTTAATTGCTTCGAACAGATTCAAATTTCGAATTTTACTACGGCTACATTGTTGCAACGAACGCGAATTACACTTCGTGCATCACTCGACGACTCGATGTACAACAAAGATCGCGCAAAGTATAGTCCGCTTTATCGCGACAATGTAGCCGTAGAATTTGAACGGTTTCCAGTCCAGTGAAATGGGGTATTCACATACACTCGAATGTGCATAGCCTCATTTCACTGGGCTTGCCCATATATTCATATGGGCAAGCCGCACCGCTACGCATCGCATTGTAAAAATCTTTCTGCGTCACTTTAATACATTTTATATGAACCATCGCATACTACAGGGGGTCTACCCTCTTAGTGCGTCAACGAAGATACGGGCCTGTTCGAAAGTTGTTGATCCTTCAATACAAATGACAAATTACAATTTTCGGATGGGCAAAGACACACCAGAAGGTCAATTCTCGTAATTTAAAACCTTCAAAATCTAGTCGCAGTCTCATCTCGGCGACAAACAAATGTCAAAAACTTGTTAAAATGTAGGGAAATTACAAGATTTTTTTTTTTTGACAGATTGAGACTGAGATCAGACTGTGAACGTTCATAAAATTACGAGAATTGCCCCTCAGGATTAGGGACAAATGTCAAATCGTATTGCCATTCATTCTTAGTTCGGGCTACGAACTAATCATATTTTCGTAAGTGATACGGAGTAGGAGATGCCCGTAGCTTCGTCCGAAACGACGGATTCGTGTGAAATCAGGTAGTAGAACTAATAGTCACTAGCGCCATCTATTGACGAGTAGATATGTCGAAGCTAGAACTTACTAGAACTATTGACATCTGGTCAGTCGGGGCCGGTATGTACTCGAACATTCTAGATGTTTCTACAATAGAAGGTTCTGGAACTATCTGCGGCACTATATAAGGCCGGGACTAGCCGCGACCAATCAGACTTGGTTCTGCTATAGAAGCGAATACATCGAAAGCGATCTTCAAGTGCGATTTAAGAGCGATTGTTTTTTATAATTAGTGTGTTTCGAGTTGTTGTTAGTGTTGATTAATGAAAGTGTAACTTTTGGTAATTTTTATCGGCAGTTTTTATTGTCACGAACCCGAAGCTCGTAACAATAATATATTAAAACGATGGCAAAAGATTTTGGCTAAAGTTATACATTTGGGAAAAATTATAAGCTGATTAATTATGCTTAAATAGTAGGTACAGGAGAAAGTTACCCAAAATAGATATCCAAGAATCGTAACACACTCAAGTGAGCTTAGAAATACGGGTAATCAGGTTAAGGCTGCTTTTCCACCAGACATGTGCTATGCTACATTGCTATGGATGCGTTTGTTATCCACCAATCATATTCATTGGTTCACACAACATACTCGTAGCACTGGTGGAAACGGATTCAACTAAGCTATGTTTTTATACGGAAGGATGCGTGCTATGGATGGGAGCTATGGATGCGCGAGTGGTGATGTGCAGAGCAGAGGACTCCCCGTGTTTTCCCTACTATCGATGCATCACATTTCTCGAGTTGAGCATCTTCTTCGCACAGCTACGTCACGGCGGCGCATCTTCATAGCACATCTTACTCGCTCTGCTACACAGCTTAGTATTAGTGGAAACGGTCGCACAGTTTCGTAGCTTAGCTTTCACATCCTCGCAGCTTAGCTGCATAGCACATCTCTGATGGAAAAGCAGCCTAAGGATGATTAATAAACCAGAAACATGCGGTTTCATAATACACTTACATGATATTCATTAATACCCTCCTTATAATCCGAAACGTTAAGATAATACGCTGTTGAGTTACCGTTTCAGCGAACCCGGTTTCCCTGTATACATGCTGTTTTGACAGGCTATGTTTATTCCCAGAGGAATGGTGTACGGGGCTTAAGTCATAATGATTAATTAAGTTTCTGCCAGTGACTTGGTTCGTGTGAACGTCGTAAGACACCACAATTTAGAGAACGCACCTCACGCCTCAGCCGCCGCGGGAGACGCTCCGGGCGTCGGGAGCCGCGTGACGACTTCCGGCCACCGTAGGCGCGGGCCTGCGGGCGGTGAGTAATGGGTAACTCACCGTCCGATCAGGACCAGGCCCGTGCCGGACGGCGCGTATGTGTTCCACGTGCGCCTCAAAGAGATGTCAGCAGAAGTGACGGGGCCCGATAGGGCCGAAGCCTGCCAGGGTAGAGGGATCGCCCGAAAGAGTTACCGCTGCCCTGGAACATAAAGGGCTAAGGAAGGAACACGGGTGGGCTTTAGTCGCGCCATCTCCTACGTGGTCTTCAGAGAGAGACAAAAGACAAAATGCTCCATCGGCCATCTATTCTGCGAGCAATAACAGTCACATTAAAGAGCTGATTTTTCCAACTCCAGATAGTTTTATCGGAAGAATAATTTTGAATTTTTGACAGTTCTTCCATACAAAAACTGTCAGACGTCCATTTTATTCCACGAATAAAAATTATCGATCGATTGAAAAATCGGTCCTAAGTAATATTGATTCATTCCATTTGAAAATTCATCCTGTCGATGCAGACACGAGAAGGTAATACGGTTTCAAGAAGCAATTAATGAAAATCATCTAAGCCTAAAGCGACGAGGAGGGATAATTGAAAAACTTTTCCAAAACCACTACTGTTTGGGAGTACAGTGAATACAATTTCAGATTGACAGCGCCTTTATGTCGTCGCAGTAAGGTCGATTTTCGTAGTGCAAGTGAATCGGAAGCGTTTATTAGTTTCGAGGAACTTTGTACACTACATGTTTGGAACTCGTGTGGTTTATTTTAATGTTATAGGTTTTTACTGAGAATTCGTCTAGAATTAGAATTTAATAGACCGTAGGGACGGGTACACTATCTCTTAGGGTCCTTTTACTAAGGTAAAAAGGATTCACTGGAAATGTGTTACCACAGTTTTACGTGATTAGGAACAGATGCTCAAACAATCATGCTGACTTGCTTACTTATTTTAACTATAGCTTGTCCCCGCGACGCGTAACCAAATTTCGTTACCGCCATCTTTCAAACTCCAGGACGGTACTAAGAAATTACCAATGGAAAACCAATAACACTTTGCCCGACCCGGGAATCGAACCTAGGACCACAATCGTAGCAGTTCTGCTTGCGACCATGAGACCAACGGGGCAGTCAACAACCTATAACAAACTATTCTAAACAACTGTCCGCATTGATATCCTAAACTGGCTTATTAATGTATCACCAACAAAACCCGACTCTCCTCAACAATTCAAGGTCATCTATAAACCTAGTTTACCATCTTCTCAGAGAACTGTTATTGGTCCAAGGTCAGATAGTCTATAAACTGTGACAAATGATGAATGGGTAACCACCGCTCTGTATTCTGGAGTGGTTATCAAGTTTGGTTAGAGGATATAGGGGCGCGGAGTTGTGACGGAAGCCCTGGGATAGTCAATTCAGACAACTTTTAAATATTCGATTTAATCACATCTGATCGTCTCACTCCTTCATCTTAAATTAAGGCTAGTTTTCAAAAGCCATTTTCGTCTAATCACCTATTCTACTGCATAATTAGATTATTAACTATTCCAATAGAAGTGATGCCAGTTTCAGAATTGCAAATGTCTCGCAGACAAGACTATGAAACGATAAATGCAATTACTCAGATGTCGCTGCTTACGGCAGGTTAGGAAAAGAGTTCCAACCATGATTCTAGCCCGTATAATTCATGTCAAACGTAGTTTTGTTTGAGGCTAAGTTTTAACACTGCAGTTACAATATTTGGGACAACTCGGTACGACAGACATCAAATCGATCGGAATGGAAATGCACACTATGAATATGAACAACACGTACTATGTTGATTATTATAGTTCAGGGGTAGTCCCACTTTACCAGGTTGGAATTACGTGTGATTGTGGAGCTATGTCCGAAAACCATGCTCCACCTCCTATCCGCCCTCTGTGTCCCAAAACATGCAGTCAAAGTGACCTCCGCTGCCACCGACGAAGCCGTAGAAGTGGCAAAGTTTTGGGAAAACATCATTTAAAATAGTCGGGCCAGCGACGCGAAGAAAAAGAAGAAAATACACTCTCGCGCAACGAAAAAGTTCCAGTGATATAGCACCAAATTGCTCCTAATCGGGAAAAGCTAGCTTAATGACGCCGTCTGCAATATTGAAGTACAGACGCCAGCAGGTCAACCTACCCGAAACTGTCAAATTTTCCCAATCAACCTTGAACCTTAATGCTTCAGCAATAAAGTTGAAAATCTATTAAATAAATTTGACAGATTGTAGTAGCTTGATGTGCTGGCGTCTGTACATATTTAACAGCGCATCAGAATATTACCAACTAAAAATGTAAATATTGTGTTCAAATTTTAAATTATATGTCTTAGGAGATATTAAGGTGTTTGTCGGCATTTTGTGGGTGGAACTTTTTCATTGCTCGGCAGTGTAGTTCAGGAATAGTTCTCTACATTTAGCAGTCTGTGGGTCAACTACACACAGAGCCCATATACGAGTAGCACTCTTAACGACACTAGTGACAGCTGTCATAAAAATTATGGCAGCGGGATTTGACTTTACGGTGTCAAAAAAATGCTCTCAAGGATCACACACCAACTTATTTTCATGAATAACGTTTCAGTGACGTCATTCGCCGCCGGCAAATTGCAGACGCTATGTGGCGGCCACCGCACTTCTAGGAAACCGTATAGCTTTACTCACAAAAATTCGAACTGAAACTCAGAGTATATTAAACCATTTACAGGCACTTTTGGATAAGAGCCGGTCAGTTAGTCAGAAAGTTGAGTCAAAAATCAAAGTCATTTATTTCAAAACAATATACATTGTGTAGAAATTTTACTAAAGATAAGATGTCATTTAATAATCTATATGAGGAATAAACACAATAATAAAAACAAAAAGACAATAAACAATATGAAGTGTAAAAATTTCAGAATAATAATAAGAAGCTAGGGTAAAAGGGTTAGGTGATAGATTAACATTTTTTTCAATAAGGGCTAATTTTTAAAGCGACAGATAATTTTTATTCGTGTAATAAAATTAACGTCTGACAGATTTTGTATGGAAGAACTGTCAAAAACTCAAAATTATTCATCTGGCGTTGGAAAAATCCGCCCTAAGGATAACTTTCTTTATTCAACATCAACATAGTAAATCATATAAATTCTGATTCAGATGATAAAATACGATTTCCATCAGCAACAGTAAGAATTGCGCTTGTGAAATCAATCAATCAACACAGCCTACTGCAGTCCACTGCTGGACATAGGCCTCTCCCAGGCTGCGCCTCAACACCCTATCCTCCGCCTTCCGCATCCAGTCTGTCCCAGCCACCTTCTTAAGGTCGTCCGTCCATCTAGCTGGGGGGCGTCCCACACTACGCTTGCCGATACGCGGTCTCCACTCCAGGACTCGTCTGCTCCACCGACCATCAGTACTTCAACAAACATGGACAGCCCACTGCCATTTCAGGTTGCTTACTCTGCAAGCTATGCCTGTGGAATAACTACAAGAATTTATATAATTTATTTCCTGAAAAGTTTAACTTTAAACTGTTCCTCTATGAAGTTAGCCCTATGTCGCTTAGTCAATGTCGAATTTCAATCGTCAATACATGAAAATTGTCGACTGCAGCTTCTGAGACCTCAGAGTTGTCGTAGTCACATGTAGCATAGAAAATTAAGCTCGACCTGTTCAAGTTACGGGCGCCAAAGTCAAAATCTGTATTTTCATTACCATGTAAAACGTATTTGAATAAGTTCACTCAATCAATCAATCAATCTTTATTTGTAAACATAGGTTACAACAGTACAGATGTTACAGTCAATGTTATACATTTATTATAGTTTCTCTATGTTTTGCCATTTGGCTTACAAAATATACATTTAAAGGAGGCTTTTGCCAATCAAGTGAATATATAGGTATGTACTAGTATTATAAAAAGTTAAAAGTTTAATTAGTAATGTCAATATCAATTTTAATAAAAATGCATTAGGTAAAGGATAATGTCAATAATAAATAATTATGACGTCAATAAGTTACTGCTAAGAAAAAAATGCTTAAAATTGATATTGTCCACAGTGCTGTGACTGCTGTGAGAGTCGTCATGCTTTTTTAGTCAAGTTACGAGTATACAAATATGTTATGTCAAAAAACTAAACTCTTGTTTGGTAAACCATTGATTTTTGTTTACTAAAACTTTTGGTTATTCAAGAGAAATAATAGGATTTTGATATTATTTTAATATACAATCTCATATAATGCCCTAAAGGGTTAGAGGATTTCATATGTCAACAGTTTCATATTATTTGTTAGAACGCCCTAGGGGACCTCAGATTGAACTCATTGGTAAGGTTCTCAAACATTATAGGAGGGAAGGCGTACCTACTTGACGTAAGAGACGTACAGACGCCAGCACATCAAGCTACTACAATCTGTCAAAATTCTTTAATAGATTTGCAACTTTATCGCTAAAGAATTAAGGTTCAAGGTTGATTGGGAAAATTTGACAGTTTCGGGTAGCTTGACCTGCTGGCGTCTGTACTTAAGACATTTTGTTTTATAGATTTCACTAGAATCATTTATTTGCATATACAGGTTGATGATTTTGTCACCTGCACCCGTCAAGGGGGTCATTCTAAACAACTTTCACTATGAAACTCATACCCGAAGTGTAAACAAAATCATACATGCATCGAAATTTTCTGTCTGGGATAGGAGTTTGATGTCTTTTTCACGAATCGGTTAAGGGCTGAATACCAGTATTTTACATGAAGCGACTGCTTATCTGACCTCCACAATTCAGTTACTGGGTAATACGATACCCCTTGGTAATACTGGTTGTGAGACTTTCGGGCTCCGTAACGACTGTCATAGCTCCACGAATGACAGCCGGGACTAACAGCTTAACGTACTTTCCGAGCCACAGAGGGGTCTTGGTATGTGAAGATGGTCACCCATCAACGGACCAACCGCGGCAAGCGTAGCTTAACCTAATCGATCGACCCGTGCTGCTGTTATTTTTCAACTAAAAGTTCAAGCAAGAGGATAAGGGCTGTATAAAGTAGTAAATTATTATCCAACAACTATTTTTTAACACTAGGTACTAAATTATATAACTAATTACTAATTATTCAAATCCTACTAATATTATAAATGCGTAAGTTTGTATGGATGGATGGATGTTTATTACTCTTTCACGCAAAAACTACAGAACGGATAAGGATGAAATTTGGCACATAGATAGTTTATAACCAGGACTAAAACATAGGACACTTTTTACCCCAATATTCCCACGAGATCAAAACTTATGCGGGTGACACCGCGGTTCGCAGCTAGTAAATACATAAACAAAAGCATACTTAGACGTCGAAGTACGAAGTATTTAATTATTATTTTAAAAAAAAACTCTTTCAATGACGGTACCCATTTTTTCTTTAGCAGTTTTCTCATAATTATGTTAGTGTGCAAATTAAACGTGTGTGCGCACTCCATGTAAAACTTATAGTAACGAAAAACAAACTGTAAGTACCCGCTACTACAAATGTCATGGAAATTAATTTAGCGCCTACTTAACATAACAGGTTTGTCAAACAAACATGGTAGGTACTGCAAAAAAACAAAAGAATTGTCCATTATCTCAGATACTTTCCATTCCATCGCCTCTTAATCAGTTATCAACTCTAATGAAATATATTCTAAGTTAATTTTTGAGTGACCATGGTCCTAATATGTTTTTGCTTGCAATGGAATTTGAACTTTGTTTAGTATGACATTCAGTTGTTGTTCCACAAATTGAAAATTATCTCAAAACTACTAACTATTTGCCACGATAAGTTGGGTCCTCGATTATTGACATAAGGTATATATATATATATATATTTTAATAAAAACGTTGCCCCTCACTAGGAATTTCTCCTGTATCGTGGGTGCGTTTACAAACATTTAAACTCACATACACAAACAGCCAGACCTATTGTATTACAAGCTTCATAATATTAGGTAATTGGATATAAGTATGTTATGTTTCCTGTCTTAAGCTAGAGTGAACCAATCCTGTCTATAGCCTAAGCGTCAAGCTCATTCAGCCCTTTTCTCCTGGGTCTTTTTAGTAGGAGTAAATTTATGAGACTAAGGGTTGATTTTTCCATCGCCAGATTAATTTTGTTCGAGGAATAAAATTCACGTTTGACAGGTTTGTATGAAATAACTGTCAAAAGGTCAAAATTATTCCTCGAATAAAGTTATCAGATTATTGAAAAATCAGCCCTTAATAATGCAACAGATTTGTATCACTCATCAGTTATATGAACAGTCTTCAATTGAATTAAAATTGACGGCACGGTTGGCGCAGTGGTTAAGCGATTGACTGCTGCGCTGCGTGTCACGGGTTCGATTCCCGCACGGAACAAATATTTGTATGACCTACAAGTAGTTGTTCCGGGTCTGGCTGTTTGTGTATGTGAGTTTAAATGTTTGTAAACGCACCCACGATACAGGAGAAATTCGTAGTGTGGGGCAAAGTTTAAAAAAAAAAAAAAATAAACAAATATCTACTTGATTCTCAAGTAGATATTTGTCGATATTGGCGCTGATTCCCTTGTTCACAAACTAAACAAAATTTAAGTTCAATGCATATTTTTCTTTCTATTTCATTAAGAAAAAGACAGAACATAAATATTAGTTTGGTTCTGTGAAATTAATCAGCGCCTGACGTCATTGGCGCATTTTTAGTCGCCATGTTTTTAATCACGTCTAATTTATTTGTGTATGGAGTATCTTAATTTGATTTGATTTGATTTTCATATTATCATAAGTATCATAATCGTGAAATGCGTACCCGCGTTATCTCAAGTGTTTTGCACTTATTGTACAGCAACTGGTTATTACAAGTAGTCTTGATTAGTACTTTCAGGTTACTTGCCCTTATCGCATAAGCCAGGGGTCACCAATTAGTTTCATTAAGGTCCATTTTTCAAAATAATACCATACAACCGATGGTTTCGTGTAAAAAGGGTCTAAATCTCCCTCTAAACTAGACAACTAACAGCGGTACAGGAATCGTGCTATCTCTTTCACAACAGGAATAAAAGTACAGGATGCATGTCATGTTCCAATATTACATATTTACATTGATTGTCGGAAATGACCGTTTGAACGGAAAGTTTACTTGCTTGAGTTGTCTGTATGTGTAGGTAATAAATAATCTACTTCTTTACTCTTCTACTACCGTCTTCTGCAAGATGTCATAAAAAATATTTATAGCAGAACTAGGATATAGCGACCTGAGAGAGATCAGACGCAGGACAACGGCTTAACGTGCTTTCCGAAACACGGTGGTGATACACCGCCAAACTCCAGGCTATTACTTAGAAATTCCTAATGGAAAACCCAATACTACCCCCTACTTTGCTTGACCTGGGACTCGAACCCAGGACCCCACGTTCAGCAGTCGCGCTTGTGACCACAAGATCAACGGTGCAGTTATAAAAATAGAACATGCTAATCAATACACTGAACGATAATAAACTTCAACAACATTATTCAAGTGGGCCAGCGCAGTAGCTCGCTCGTCGGAACACTCCCGCGCAGTACTAGCGACTTAACTCAGTATCATCGCACGCGGCGATCGTCACGTCTCGGGCATTTACTTGTATTGTACGAATGGTAATACTTTATCTTTATGGATATTAAAAGGCCCGTAAAATGTGGTGGTAATTATAGTGCTGAAGGATTTTATGTTTTATTTTGAAAGTGCTAAAGTGTGATTTTAAGTGGAAGGGAATTGTAATGGTAAGTTCATATAGTGTGTTTTGTTTTCTATATGTTAATGAGATTAATTTTTCATATTTTTTCCATTGAGTCATTCATCATCTGGCTAGCCTTTTCCCAACAATATTGAGGTCGGCTTCCAGTCTAACCGGATGCAGCTGAATACCAGTATTTTACATGGAGCAACTGCCTATCTGACCTCCACAACCCAGTTACTGGGTAATACGATACCCCTTGGTAAGACTGGTTGTCAGACTTTCGGGCTACTGACGACACATTTTTTCCATTGAGTCATTGATAAATATTGATAACTGAAACCATATAGTTCAATTGCATTTAAAAACCTTGTTTTTCCTATGTCACAAAAATACGCAGTTGTTTTTATGACATTGTTTTGTTTTTCTGTTTATCCGATTATTTTGGAAGGAGGATATTAATTTATTTTATTCCCAGATGCAAAGCCCTCATATGCATAAATTATAATACATACTCTTTATAATTAATAATTTTTAGTAAAACATAATATCAATTATTTGCAAAATTACTGAACGATATTGAAAACGAGGTAAAAGTCATTTTTTATGAAAATGTTTGGCTGCCAGTTAACAGTGAACCTTAATTGGATTAAAAATTAAATATGAACAACTAATCCATCAAAAACGAGTTACTGATTTGACTGACTGATCATTTTAATATGCAAAGTGAAACACGTTAAGAACTTGCTAAATACATATAGTTACCGGCATTTAAGTTGGCAAGAGATTTTGTAGTGGGGGAAGTTCGCGCATGTAAAAATGTATGAAATTGTGCGTTCGCGAAGTTCCCCCACTACAAAATCTCTTGCCAACTTACTTGCCGGTAACTATAACGAAGTGAAGGGGGGTGCGGCTAGAGGACCCTGCGAAATTCAAATTTTCTTACGTTTTTATAATATTTTCTGGCTATTTGCTGGCTAGTATTGTGTGAATTAATTTAATCGTATTTACTTGCATTAAAAAAATATTATCAATGACAGCTGTCTAGTTTCCCAAAGAATAGTTTTTTTTTTAAATAACACAATGACACTACCAGCGTGCTTCCACATTGCTTAATAATATTAAGCAATGTGGAAGCACGCGCGCAATATTTCAATGTGACTATCTAAACACACCTTTACATTGAAATGTACAAAGATAAGAATAACGCAAATACAGTTGATACTATAAAAGGATCATAATCAAACAGTGATTTTCTTCCAGACGGCTTATAAAGACAGTGCAAGTAAGAGGGTAAGCAGAAACAGTGGTGAATCAGAGACAATGGTGTACACAATCAGTCAACAAGTTAATAATAATGTGGAGAAAAGTGAAAAAAAGTGTTCTGTGTGGAAGGAGATTCTTCTAGCTGTGTTGGGTATGTGATTTTCTTTTGTTTTTTTTTTTGTACATTGTTCACCTAGGGGAGAACGTGACCGATTACTCACGAGGGTGTAGTTTGAGGCCCGAGGCTCAGCTGAGGGCCTTAATACACATGAGTTCGAAATCGCACTTTCTTCCGACTGATACATAGTGCTATACGTACGAGGCAAATACAAGATTTTTCTTTGTGAAGTTTCTATTAAAATTGTTACGGTTATTAAAACTCAATGTAATACTTGCATACCATGTCAATATTATTACATATTTTGCCAGGGAGATTAATATTGGTTTAAATAATCAGCACAAATAGGTATATTGCCAACAACATTTTGCGCTTGGAGATAAAAACTGTTTGTCTTTCGGCATTATTGGCATATTTAATTAGCTTAGTTATAGAACTGCAGTAAATTATTTTTTTGTAAAAACCACACGTTAAAAATGGACTTTCACATACTTTTTCGACCCGAAAATTTTGTACGACAGTAATGACGTACTTTCTGCTTCATTTAAAAACAGTACTTTCCGAGCTGGTATGTGGTATAGTACCTATAAAAGTGTTTTTTTATATACTTAGTATAATCAGCCTGTAATGTTCCCACTGCTGGGACACAGGTCTCCTATCTGAGTGAGGGATTGGGCACACGTCCACCACGCGGCCCCAATAAAGGTTTACCCAGGCGGGCCAAATGCGGTGTGGTTTTGTATACCTATATTTGACTGTTTCGTGAGACATGCGTTCATGTTTATGGTTGACTAGCCACGCCCCGCAGTTTCACCCGCATAAGTTTCGATCCCGTCGGAATATCGGGATAAAAAGTATCCTATGTGTTAATCCTGGTTATAAACTATCTATACTTATGCCAAATTTCATCCTAATCCGTTCAGTAGTTTTTGTGTGAAAGAGTAACAAACTGTTCTGTTCAATTAATCAGTGTCATCATCATCATCTGCCTATCCTTTTCCCAACTATGTTGGGGTCGGCTTCCAGTCTAACCGGATGCACCTGAAGACCAGTATTTTACATGACGCGACTGCCTATCTGACCTCCACAACCCAGTTACTGGGTAATACGATACCCCTTGGTAAGACTGGTTGTCAGACTTTCGGGCTTCTGACTACCGGTAACGACTGTCAAAGATCCACGAATGACAGCCGGGACCAACGGCATAACGTGCTTTCCGAGCCACGAAGGGGTCTCGGTATGTAAAGATGGTCACCCATCCACAGACCAACCATGGCAAGCGTAGCTTAACCTGACGGATCGACCTGTGCGGCTGTTATTATTTAGCCACGGGCCCCTCCTAGTAATTAATCAGTATACTTACCTATGTTAAATAAATAATACTTACTACAAATTTACGAATACCTAAGTAAATACAATACCTAGTGAATAGCCAGAATACACCGTACGACGGCACGGTTGGCGCAGTGGTTAAGCGATTGATTGCTGCGCTGCGTGTCGCGGGTTCGATTCCCGCACGGAACAAATGTGTGCATGACCTACAGGTCGTTCTTCCGGGTCTAGCCGTTTGTGTATGTGAGTTTAAATGTTTGTAAACGCACCCACGATACAGGAGATATTCCTAGTGTGGGGCAACGTTTTTTTTATAAAAAAAAAAACCGTAAACAACCGTGGACATGAATTGGACAAGGCAACGTATTAACGTTGCCTCAACAATAGGTACTTCATTGGAAGTACCTATTGTTACTGACAACAAAACCATTGATCACGATCAATTGATTCGCGCACTTACTTTTGACATGACTTGTGAAAAAGTATAAAATGTATGCAATATTGTTTTCCTGTCCTTGATGAGACCATGTGGGAAAGGCTCTGAATAGAATACTCCAGCTTATTATACCTAGAATATTATATACAGACGCCAGCACATCAAGCCACTACAATCTGTCGAACTTTAGTAGATTTTCAACTTTATTGTTAAAGCATTAAGGTTCACGGTTGATTGGGAAAATTTGACAGTTTCGGGTAGCTTGGAGCTGCTGGCGTCTGTACACCATATACATAACAGACATAAATATAGAAATTTGACAGAGAGTGACACTATCGGCGGTCTTATCGCTAAGAGCGATCTTTTAATAACAAAATAAAAAAAAAAATAAAAAAAAACAAAAAAAAAATCTCTCTCTCTCTCTCTAATCTTTTAATAAATAAATAAATTGATTGATTGATAACCTTTGAATCTGCTTTGAATGGATTAAAAGGGGGAGAGTTGGGGAATGGGGGGGGGGGCTATGACCCTGATGTGTGTAGATAGATCCTATTTTTTTTTTTATTTACCGGTTCTATTTGACAAATAAATACTAACAGCTGTCATGGGTACATCAGTGGTCTGACACTGATCTCCCCCAAGGATATGATCGTTTATTATTATCCTACTAATATTATAAACGCGAAAGTTTGTATGGATGGATGGATGTGGATGTGTGTGGATGTTTGTTACTCGTTCACGCAAGAACTACTGAACGGATTTGGGTGAAATTGGCACACATATTGTATATAACCAGGATTAACACATAGGATACATTTTATCCCGATATTCCCATGAGATTGAAACTTAAGCGGGTGAAACCGTGGGACGCTGCTAGTAAAGGTTTGCAGGTCAGATAATAATGGCAGTTGCTAATATACAAGGTTATTGGTAAAACACTAACAGCCTTGCAAGATTGAATTACTAACATTATAAACAACAACTTTTGTTCTATGACTAATGACAAAACATAATATACTCGCGAGCAATTATGAAACAGTTCCAGTGACATAGCACCAAATTACTCCTAAACGGGAAAGGCTAGCTTAATGACGCCGTCTGCAATATTGAAGTACATTTAACAGCGCATCAGAATATTACCAACTAAAAACGTAAATATTGTGTTCAAATTTTGAATTATATGTCTTAGGAGATATTAAGGTGTTTGTCGGCATTTTGTGGGTGGAACTTTTTCATTGCTCGGTAGTGTACATCATAATACATTTACCAAAAACAAACCTTTAAGATTTCGCTGTTCTGTCTAACCCCCGCTCGCCTTCGTTGAATTTTGTACTAGACACAGCATCGGCAGTTTGTTTATCTAACTAGCGCTTTCTGTTGCTTCGCGTAGAGTTCTGAACAGAAAATCGAATATTTCGATTCGTTGAATTGGAATAGTCAGAAACCCGAAAAGTCTGACAACCAGTCTTACCAAGGGGTATAGGATTACCCAGTAACTGGGCTGTGGAGGTCAGATAGGCAGTTGCTCCATGAAAATACTGGTATTCGGCTGCATCCGATTAGACTGGAAGCCGACCCCAACGTAGTTGGGAAAAGGCTAGGCAGATGATGATGATGAATTGGAATATTTTTATTTTTGTTTGAGTCTGATGAATGAAAATCTGATGAATTATTAATAAAAGTCGTAGAACAAAAGTTGTTGTTTATGATATTAGTAATAAAGTCTTGAGAGGTTTTTAATGTTTTACCAATAACCCTGTACTGATATTATATATACATTTTATTACTAGAAGAAGAGATGTTGAAATGAATGATTAGACTTTCGACCAAGACAAACAAACATATGCACACACATGTGTTGACGCACACATGTGTGTGCATATATTTGTTTGTGCACGATTTTCATCATTCTATTTCGGTTTTCATGATTCGATAAATTGGTTCTTCAAGGAAGATTTCAATCTATACATACGAATAAATTAAATTGAAGTGACTGTTTGAATTTCAAATTAACAGGTTTTGCCTAAATGCATATGAAAGTATATACGGTAAATCACAGAAAACATTGTTTTAAATTTTTGTCTGTCTGTTTGTTCTGGCTAATTTCCGAAACGGCTGTACCGATTTTGATGAAATGTAGTATGAGGATACTTTGAACCCTGTGGAAGGCTATGTAATGCTTTTATTGACATACCACGCGGGCGAAGCCACGGGCGGAAACTGGTATTTATATAAAATATAAGTACAATATATAAGGATATAAATTACAATCAATATTGTGTTTTGGAAATACTACATGTGTCACCTGGATGGTTCGCTAATCTCATTTCTAGTTCCTTCAAAAATATTTTTACACTAAAGAAAAAGAAACAAAGAAAGAAGAAGTATTTATGCGACTCGTACAGGAAGATCATAAAACTAAACTAAACTAAACAATCAGAAATTAAAAAAAAAAACAAATTATATAAAAAAAAGTACTAACAAAAAGAAAAATGAAACAGAAAGTCCTGTTCGAGGCCAAAAGGCTCCTATCTTAGCATGATGCTCCGACATTTAAAAAAATAAATGTCCAAAAACAGTACCTTCCTATATCCCCGTCTTATCTCGCGTAGGTAAACTTAGTAGAAACTGTAAACAAAGACAATGTGTTTCGGTATTTCACGGAATATTCGTGTGTTTGTAGTCAAAGAGCTGTGCTGACGCTAAGAAGCTTCTTATCAGCGGAAAATAATGTCCTTTGTAGACGAGGAACGTGGAGACTCTTAATAAAACACCGTCATTTGAGCTCTATTGTTGCGTTTTTAGGTTTCCGTATCTCAAAACGAAAAACGGAACCCTTATAAGATCACTTCGTTGTCCGTCCGTCTGTCCGTCTGTCTTTCCGTTTGTGAAAACTCTTTTTCTCACGAACGCGTGAAGTTATCAAGTTGAAATTAATGTCAAATACTCAGGGCTATAATCCCTTGAAGCAGTGAAAAAATCAAATTTCTGACTCAACTTAATCAAAAGATACGGGCGTTTATGTTAGTTTTATGCCGCATATTTTGGCACTCGGGAATCAAAACCTATAGGGTACTTCCCGCTGACCTAGAATCATGAAATTTGGCAAGAAGCAATGTCATGTTGCACAAGTAAAGAAATCCATAGTAGTTACACAACAACAAATTTGTACGGAACCCTTGGCCTCGGTGCCGGAGTCCAACTTGCACTTGACCGGTTTATTTATGGTTGTTCAGGTGCTCATTTATGTTCAGTAAACATAGATAATACAGGCTGTTAAAAGACCCTTCACGATTCCGTTATCTACCTACGTAGCACAAAAAATATCATAATTAAGGAAATAACAAGTAACTCAAAATAACAGACCACAGTCTCATCACTAAAAAAATATTTTACGTAGGTGCCGTTCGGAAATTGAAAACAATATTGATAGACTGTTCCTCCGAACCGCACGTTACGAATTTTTGTTTCAGTGCGGTTAGTGGAAGTGCTTAGGTGCGGTCCGGGCAAATGCTGTTGAAATCAGTGCTCTAAGTGGAATACCTCAATTTATTCCGGGTTGATGGCAATAGACTCGCTCCCTATTACATGGAACTTAAACATAACTGGCGAAATGTCGATGTACTTGAGGTACACTTCTGCCTAACCCTTCGGGGAAACAAGGCGTATAGTTATGTTACAAGTAACTCCAGGCTTCGTTAATACCCTCGTTATAAGAAGACTATATAAAAAACTATTTTAAATAAAGAAAGTAAAAAAAAGAAAATACGTTCATGTGCAGTAAACATGACGCATAAAAAGAACACAAACACAAAAAAAAATTACAAGTTAGGGGAAAACATGCGTCATATCCACGCAAAACGGCCATCATAATGCTAAGACGAGATATTATGCTAATACGAGACAGAGCCCCAGCGCTGGTTTTCAGCGCCCGCCAGTGTTGAAGTGATGACGTCAACCAGTGCAGCATACCATAAGAAAAAAAAAATAAGATAAAATTCAAATTATTTATTTTCTCTTTAAAACAATGGCATCATATAAATTTAGACAAGCTACTAGTTTGTGAGAGACTGCACTAAGAATACCTGTATAGCAGATCACCAGGGTCCCACATAATAATGCAAAAAATTATTATTATCATTTATTTATTTATTTTACCATTTATGTACACACATATATAAACAGACATTGAAAAACAGAACAGAAAAAATTGGTACAGAGGTGATGCTTATTTCATAAGAAATCTCTTCCAGCATACCTGAGATAGGACAGTAGATACAGAGATGTAGACAGCGTGTGATAGAGCAAAGGTGACAAAAAATAATACATAGAATCAAAAAAACCAGTCACTTAAAAACTAAACAAAAATTACGATAATATACTAACATTCATACGAATCAACATACATAATTACTTGATTTATTACATTTTTTTTTTGTCCAGGAGTAGTAAGAGCTTGTAGTGTTAAAATTACGAATGTAAGAAGGTAATTTTTAAACGTTTTTAAAAGTTTTGTGTTGTCTACCGCCGTACGGGGCGCTGATGCGGTCGTCGTACGGTGACTCGTTATCTGTGTTTTCCGTTTGAAACCTAAAGACTCATTTACACTAGAAGCAAATTAATGATATTAGTTAAATTAGTTGTTTTGTGTTAAATTAATTATTTTATTTTATTTCATGACCCTTTAAGATGTGGCATTTTAGTAGTTTTTTAATTAGTAATAACGTTTGTGTATTTTTTTTAATATCTTTTGGTAGTGAGTTATATAATATGATAATATGTGAAAAGTAGCTACATCTGAAAACAAACTGCTTTGCAGTTTGGCAGAGGTAATGTAACTGGTAATATATCTGGTTAAAATGATTTATGTGAATAAACACTTTTTCATTTCATTTTTCATTTCACCACACGGTATGTAAACATAATTCATGTGCGTCAGGTTCGTTCACGAACTCTGTTCGCGCTAAATTCTTGTCGTACGAACTCTGACTTACGCTGCCCTATTCATTGAATGTTGGAATCCTATAATTCAAATTTATTGATATTGACATATTTGCATGCTCAAAAAATAAATTTAACTCTAATATTATATTTTTTTATCTTAATTGTAATCTTATTATTATTATTTATTTATTGCATAATTTAAGTAAATGAACTTGTTCCTGATGATTTGGTTATGTAACTATAGCTAGACTTATAGTAACTTATTTATTAATTTGAAAATATTTGTTAATTTTGTTAATGTTGGTCTAGTGGCAACCACTGATCTTGTAATATGTCTTATCAGCGGATAATGCAGTGGACTGCAACATTACTACTTAAAGTTTTGCTAACCTTATGTATTATATATTATGTTGTAGTTATTTATTATCCCTTATAAATAAAATAAAATAATTAGTCATTTAATAAATGTGAAGGGATATTATAGGGCATAACATAAAAACAAGGATAAACACACATATACTAAACAATTTCTCAACTCATGGTGAAATGTGGGTGCACTATATAGTTATGTATTTGTCTCAAACAAATGAATGAATTTAGTTTCTAAAAACTGGAAGCTAGTATGTAGGTATTTATTTTTGCTGATAATTATGTTAACATAAATAAACCAATGGGGTTTGCTCCTGCATTCCATGACGAGAGAGACTTATAAACATGAAACAGTTTTGTTATGACAGACTTCTTTTCTATTTTAATATCTGTGCTGATATGCATACTTCATGACCTTGACTATGAAGTCATGTTTTCAGTTGCTGCTGAGGTCATGCGTAAGATATATTTATCCAATGTTACATAATAATATTATATATGCCCTGACTGATTTTGAAATATACACCGCGAAATGCTCACACGGAGCACAAACATGGTCTCCTACATAGAAATGTATTCCTATATCTATGGTCTCTTACAATGCGTCAAAAGTCTACACTTGGAGTCTGCCAACGGGCTATGACACGTATTAGATGTCAAACTCACGGACCGCATTAAGAGCTCTATACAAATAGCGGACGCAGGTCGCACAGCTGCTGGGCTAAAGTGGAACTGCAAGAGATCGCAGTAATGCAATAAGACCGCCCATTGTATATTTTTTAGTGTTTCATGTATTTTTTATGCTACGTATTTTTGTGGTGTACAATACTTTTTAAAATAAATAAATAATAAACTGGGCTGGCCATATCTGTCGCATGTCGGAACAGCAATATGCAAAAGCCACCACTCAGTGGATCCCAAATGGCAGGAAATGACCGCGCGGCAGGCCCAGAAAGAGATGGCGGGATGAGCTGGACTCCTTAAAGGAATGGCCCACAATCGCAGTAGACTGGGAGAAGTGGAAGTAGGGAACGGAGGCCATACATGAAACGTGTTTTTTTCGGCGTCTTATGCCTTGCGGCATGGAACCCTTCGCCTGCGATATCGACTCGCACTTTTAGGGTTTTTTAACCAACGAAAAAAAACGGAGGAGGTTCTCAAGTCGACTCGTATTTTTTTTTTTAAATGTATTACCACGCATAACTTTCCACAGAGTAGTCCGATTTTGATAATTCTTTTTTTATTGGGAAGGGTATACCCCAAAGTTGGTCCCATATAAATTTGGAAAAAATATCCAACCCTAAGGATAGGAAAATAGGGGTGATTTATTGTTCACTCATAGATTTGAATGCTGAGTTGTGTATCATTACTCTACTCAATGCCACATATGCCTGCCCTTTGGCAAACAATTAGTAGATTATAGCCACAAAAAATCATAAAATAAAAACTTTTTAACAAAAAAATTAAACCGCCGAAAAAACTGAAAAACAAAAAATAATAAACCTTTTTTATTTAACCTCAATAACTAAGTTCTTAAACTAATGTAAGTATACCTTAATAATTAATTTAGTGATCTTTGTTTATTGATTGTTTGGCGTCGACTCAAAATTACTTAGGTATACTTACATTAGTTTAAGAACTGGGTTATTAAGGTTAAATGAAAAAGGTTTATTATTTTTTTCTTTTCAGTTTTTTCGGCAGTTTAATTTTTTTGATAAAAAGTTTTCATTTAAAAAATTTAGTTAGTTCGTGGTCAGTTGAGGGCTGAGTAAATAAGTCAAATTGTGCGTAGTAATTGTTTTATTAATCTTGTCCTACTAATGGTAATTCATGTTAAATCGTAGTGAGCGTCATTTTAAGGAAAAAACACAAGTTATTGCTCTGAGTATTTTATTATGAGTTAATTAATATCTATCTACTCATAATGGTTTCAATTCTGAAACTGCACGCACAAAAAAATAAGACTGTATTAATTAGGTATATTTGTAAGTTGAGCTATGAGGGTGAGGGTAGACAGAGTGCACTGTGTCTGCACATACGCTTGTGCACTAAAACAACTCCCGCGCCGAAGGTTGGTCTACCCTGAAATTAGTCACCATGGGCAAAATTCGGTCTGCAGGACATTTTTTTTTTAATTATTTTGAACCCACTCTAAGTCACCTAAAACCTTCATATATATCACACATGTATAATAATAGTCCATCAGATCGGATTTCGGCCATGGCGACTAACCTTAGCGGAAATTTGTATAGTGCACAAGTGTGTGTATGACGTCAGCGTCATAATCCGATGGGACGGCAATCCAACACGACTGGCGAGAGATCGGGCGCAGGACCAACGGCTTAACGTGCGTACCGAGTCAAGGCGGTATCACACCGCCAACTTCCAAACTCCGGCTGTTACTAAGAAATTCGTAATGAAAAAATCCAAGAACACTGCCTGATCTGGGAATCGAATCATGGGCCCTACGCTCAAACTATAGTTTTGTATGATTTAAAAGCATATTTTAAATTTTATAAATGTAAGAACTATGAATCCGTTTTTTATGATATTTCGATGTTAACTTGAAAGAGCATGGCAGTTAAGAATATGTCATGCTCACTTAAATGTCTCACTGGTGGTGGCGCGTGTGTTGGATCATTCGGTTCCCTACGAAATGGTTGAGCTGGGTGGTGCTGATCCACGCGTCATGTTCATGAACGGGCGCCGGCGGTTGTGACTGGTCATCTCTTAGCTGCCAGGGCTTATTTTTAATTTTATATTTTAAATGGTTTCCTTTTAACGTTGTTATTACATAATTTTAGAAACAATAAGAATAATTGTACCCAGGATTTTGTAATAATATCTTGATTTAAAAGAGTGTCCTTGGAGTTTCTTGCCCGTTCTTCTCCATAGAGATCTACATTTTGGAATGAGCAACTAACTTCAACTTTCTGACTAACTGACCGACTATTTAATTTTGACAATTCAAATATGCCTGTAAATGGTTTAATTGAAATAAATTATTTGAGTTTGAGTTTGCTCGGCAGTCGCGCTTGCGACCACCGAGACCAACGGGGCAGTATCTACACATACAATGATGCTGATCAGGTTCTTCTATATACGGCATGATCGGGTTCTAAAGACCAAACGCATTGCAAGTCATTAGAGAACTCATAAAAGGAAAGAAAATAAGTCCGGGTCGCTGTCGCCGGATACGGTGCAGAGGACTATATAATACTAACTTTTTCCAGCGCTTTCGTCCGTGTGAACGTCGGAAATTGTCCCGCGGAATCCACTTCCGGGATAAAAAGTGTCCTATGTTCTAACCCAGGTCATGCTAAATAAAACATTAACCTACTGCGACTGCCTATCTGATCTCCACAACCCAGTTACTGGGTAATACATACCCCTTGGTAAGACTGGTTGTCAGACTTTCGGGCTTCTGACGACCCGTAACGACTGTCAAAGATCCACGAATGACAGCCGAGACCAACGTCTTAGCGTGTTTTGTGTAGCTTAACCTAATATTACTTAGCCACAAGCCCCTCCTTAGTCACAAGCCAGAGAGATTAGGTTGATATTTAGATTTATTTATTTCTTAACAAAAGAAAAGATAATTTGGAATCTTGAACATTTTGAATTTATTACACTTACACTTTTTCAATCATCTAATAATTTTATGCGAGGAATAATTTTGAAATTTTGACAGTTATTTCATAATTGGCTATTTCATAATAGTTATTTTATAAGTTTTTAGATTAGTTATTATAGTTATTGCATAAGTTGTCTAAGAAACAAGCATGTATTCATTATTTACCAGGGATCGTAATTTTATTTGATTATTTATATCTTTCATAACAGCCTCCTGAAATTTGACGAGGATGCAAAACAACAGCTTGTATACACATTGACATTGATAAATTTTACGTACCTATGTAATTTTTTAACGACATGAATATTTACTTTATAAAGTATTACATTATTATTTTAATTATTGTGCATGTAAAGACTGTGTGGGTCGATTCTCTTCTTTTTTCTCAGTTATTTTTATAGTCAATGGAAATTTCTGTATGGGCCCCGTACCGAAAAAAAAAATGCCTGTAGTATTATGAACTAGATATGCACCCTGACACGGTTGGATTCGGTATAAATATTTGATAGCAAATTCTTCTTTCCCTTTGAGTCTATTTTTTATAATCTCTAATATTTCATTCACTGACACTAGACGCCCCCAAATTGAATGCCTAAATGAAAGCGTGCTGTTGGAGTTTCAACGCTCGGCTGAACGCCTAAAGTTAAAAATCCAAGCATTAGACTTTTTGGTTTTTACACATTTCATATCAGGTTACTACTCACAGTGTAATTGCTGTCAACGAATTCTCTACGCCTGTCTGACGCTAAGAAGATAATTGTCTAGATAATTTATATGATTCATAAATATTTAAACAACATCATCATGAAATCTGAGCATCTGAATCACTTTGTTTTTTTAAAGATTTCATTGTTTGTGTGCGGGAAGGCACGTATTTTCATAACTATTGTACTTAAGTCATTAATTGTTTTCTGGAGCCTGTTGCAAACTCCACAATCACAACATAAGCGTCTACTGATAAATTACAAGGAGACAACTAAGTATTATGATTGACAGACAAATTGATCATTCCGGGGTAATAGGGTAACACTACTGCAATATCTTTCATTTTGACAGTTCAACAAGAAAGAAAGAAAGAAAGAAAAAGCATTTATTTGCGGCAAACATGACGCATACAAAAAAGGACATAAACACACAAAAAATAACAACAACATTCATTGCGTTATTTACGTTGCTGAGCAGACAAATTTTTCAGTAATTATGGAGCAATGGATTAGCCATTTTCTTTAAAAAACTTTAGGATTGTGATTGAAAAGTGGGTTACGCAGTTGGGACGTAGTTTTGTTGTAAGTCCTATCCATCCTTCTGACGTTTTTTTCGTTATGTATGTACAGACGCCAGCACATTAAGCTACTACAATCTGTCAAATTTCTTTAATAGATTTTCAACTTTATCCTTAAAGAATTAAAGTTCAAGATTGATTGGGAAAATTTGACAGTTTGGGGTAGCTTGACCTCCTGGCGGCCTACTTTATTGTGTGACTAGCTGCGCCCCGCGGTTTCACCCTGATAAGTTTCGATCCCGTGGGAATATCGGGATAAAAAGTATCCTATATGTTAATCCTGGTTATAAACTATCTGTGTGCCAAATGTCATCTTAATCAGTTTAGTAGTTTTTGCGTGAAAGAGTTATAAACATCCATCCATCCATCCAGCCATACAAACTTTCGCATTTATATATTACTAGCTTTTTCCCGCGACTTCGTCCGCGTGAAGCAACTTTCTTATTTTTTTTTCCGTAAGAACCTTCTACAAAGTTTTAGAAAACTTAAAAAAAAAATATGGATGAAATCGGTAAAGTCGTTCTCAAGTTATGACGTGACGAAGGGAAATAGTCATTCACTTTTATATATATAGATTAGTAGGAAGTTCACTTCGAACCACACTCAAGTGACCACATATTATTTGAAAGCGACGTCATTTATTTTAAAAGTACTTATATCATTTAAAAGTAGATTTACACCATCCATCACCAGAAAGACACCATTCGAATTTCGAACCGATGCTTAAGTTTATTTTTCTAAAGGTGAACGGTCACACAAACTGTCCAAATTCGAAACGTTTTTAACACCTTCATGATTGTGTGAAAATGACAGATTTTTATGACTGCCGTTTCAATAATGACGGAAACATCTTCTAGGAAACAGCTGCTGTAGGGACTAACCACACTTATGCAGCTCTGTTCAGCTTTTTTCCATAGAAAACAACGATTTTGTATGGAATGCGTATGCATCCGTTCGGCTTTACAGATGCGTACGCACTTAATACAAAATCGTTGAAATGACTGAAATCATTCTCGCCATTGGGTTGGTCCCTATTACATTGAAAATTATTTTGTGAACTGTACCACCCCTAGAAAGATTTTATCGAACTGCAAAATGATACGATTAGGGAATATCGGACAGTAGAAACTAACTCGATTAGAAAGTTCTATCGGCGATCATTTAATTGCTCTTGGGGATAGTTAACGACCATAATATTGCTGGATAGGTAGAAGTTCAAATAAGAGTATTTTAACTTACCTGAACAGTTTCTTTGAAGACGAACGAGCCGCCAGTAAAAATCTAAAATTATACTCATTTTAAAATCAGATTTTTTGATAGAAACATTGAATTGAAACCGGAGAATTGCTTTCTTTGGTCATATTCAATAAGTAACAGCACTTAGGTTTTGATGCTTAAATATATCTGCTTTTTATGTGAGTTTTCAACGCTGGTGTTTTTGTATTTGGTAGGGACTTACTAAGTTAAGAAGATTATGCAATAAAACGATTTTTGTAAAAAGTGTCCCTTACTAGGTTTTAAAATCGGACAGCCGAGTAGCATCGTTACCGTTCTCTTACGAGATATCAACTCCTTCGCGAAAAAGGCACGTTTCGTCAAACCGAAATAAATTGGGATAGCAGTAACAGAATAATGATGACACTTCTTCACAAATTTTTGTTCACGGTATCTCCAATAATTGTATATTACTAGCAGGACCCCGCGGTTTCACCCGCATAAGTGTCGAGCCCGTGGGAATATCGCGATAAAAATTATCCTATGTGTTATTCTGATGTATAAGCTAAGCTATATTACTGTAAAGTTTCATCAAAATCCGTTCAGTAGTTTTTGCGTGAAAGAGTAACAAACATCCATCCTCACAAGTTTTCGCGTTTATAATATTAGTAGGATTTGTACTATTTTACTACCATCAGCCATATTTAAAATGCTTTAAATTCTTCGCTTTCCTTTAGGTACAGACTCTCTTTTGATCACTTTTTCTTAAATATCCCAAAATATTGAAATTTGTGTTTCGCCAACCCTAGTCTCAACAGTGTCGATGTGATTAGTCAGAATTGAGTATCAAACGTCTCGTTGGGACAATGACTAAGGTCGTATACCCCAGAATATTCAAGTACGATCCAGTTGTATAATGTGGCTAAATAATAACAGCCGCACAGGTCGATCGGTCAGGTTAAGCTACGCTTGCCGCGGTCGGTGTGTGGATGGGTGACCATCTTTACATACCGAGACCCCTCCGTGCCTCGGAAAGCACGTTAAGCCGTTGGTCCCGGCTGTCATTCGTGGATCTTTGACAGTCGTTACGGGTAGTCAGAAGCTCGAAAGTCTGACAACCAGTCTTACCAATGGGTATCGTAATACCTAGTAACTGGGTTGTGCAGGTCAGATAGGCAGTCGCTCCATGTAAAATACTGGTATTCAGCTGCATCCGGTTAGACTGGAAGCCGACCCCAACATAGTTGGGAAAAGGCAAGGCAGATAATGATCCGGTTGTATAATCAGCCCATAAAGTTCCCACTGCTGGGACACAGGCCTCCTCTCGGCGAGAGGGGTGGGCCGTAATCCACCACGCGAGCCCAGTGCGGGTTGGTAGATGTCATGTCATGTCTACGAATTTTTGGTTCTAAGACATGCCGGTTTCCTCACGATGTTTTCCTTCACCGTTTTGAGAGCAGCGGTGATGAAATTATTTAATAAAGTGCCTGTATAGGTTCGAACCCACGGCCTACAACTCGTAAGTCGCGGCCGTTACCACTGAGCCACAACTGCTCCGGATATAATGGGTGCAAACTAAGTTGGTTTATTCGGTGAAGAAAAACGTGAAAGTTTTCCAAATCCCGATTCTAACAAGTTAGCCCTAATTAGTCGTTATTCCCTTGGCTGGAGAAAGTCTTCAGAAGTTTTTTTTTATCAGATACGTGTTAAGTAAGATTAATTTCCATCTAATTGTGGGATTGTTCTATTCATATATTTCAACGTTCGTTTAGAATCTTCAATCGATTTGGCCTGAATCAACATCAATTGATCTCCATGTTGATTTTTTCCAATTGAAAATTCAAGAAGACATCGCTCCAGTTTTTCAGTGTTCACTTGGGTCAAAATGGAAGGTCATCTATACATCTTCTGTACATATACATGCTACATATACAAATATATAAAAAAGTGTTATTTTTTTTTTCTTTTGATGGCAAATCATCAAATGACCCCTCCCGCTCTGGGTGGAGCGGAGGGAGTGTCAGACTCTTACTGACTAAAACCCACCCGTGTTCCTTCCTTAGCCCTTTATGTTCCAGGGCAGCGGTAACCCTTTCGGACGATCCCGCTACAAGTTTAAGTGTCTGTTTTTAATTTCAAAATAACAACTTTTATCTGACTGACTGACCCCTTGACAATTCAAAAGTGCGTGTAATAAGCTAGTTTCCAAAAAAATTCTAATTAGTCCGTCAGTTAGATTATCAAAAAATATTATACCCGTATTTTTTCTTTTGTCAATTATATAAAAAATTATGAAGATATCGCCCGTTAAAGTTCCGCGTGACGTCACTTGCCTGCCTTGCCTTGCTACACTTTTTAGCATGGCATGACGTCACGACCCCCCCCCCCAAATTTTGACGCGCTTTATCTGTCATTTTTTGTTTGATTGTCAAAAGAAAAAATACGTGTCCATTATTTTTCGATAATCTAACTGACGGACTAAATATCTTGTCTATTTGAAATAAATGCTTTGAGTTTACTAAATGCACATGAAAGTATAAACGGTAATTATAATAAAAAAAAAACATTTATACAGACACACGGAGCAGAAGGCCAATTCTCGTAATTTAAAACGTTCAAAATCTAGTCGCAGTCTCATCTCGGCGACAAACAAATATCAAAAACTTGTCAGAATGTAGGGAAATTTGAGGTATTTTTGACAGATTAAGACTGAGATCAGACTGTGAACGTTCTTAAAATTACGAGAATTGCCCCTCTGATAATCTCCGAAATGACTGGGCCGATTAGGTTACTTTTATTTTGAGAAAAATACTACGTTCCACGCAAAAAAATCTAATTTGTTTTCCGTCATGCACGCGAACGAAGTCACGGGCACAGCTAGTGTTTCCATAGAGCAGAGGTGGGCCGACACGACTTAAAAGTTATAAGTCGTGCGTTCAAATCAGACAGACATGTTACTGTGTAATGTATTTCCCTTATTTCACGTAAATACTTACAAATTACATTTTTAAATATTTTTATAAATAAAAAGATAAAAAAGAATATTTAAAAATATTAAAAATAGTAGCCCACCTGTATTAGCATAACAGGGTCCAAGCTACCGGCGGTCAGGGCTCCAGAGAGAGGAACTTCCTGACAATGCGAGCCGTGTCCAGAAGTACGACTTTCGACAACCTTGCGAGCCAAGTCAAGATACTTGATTTGTTTATCTTTCTCGGCTTTCACGAGGTTCTCATCATGCGGGACGGTTATGTCAACAATCATTGCGCACCGCTCTGATCGATCCACCACTACTATATCAGGCTTATTGGCAATTATTTAATTAATTTATTTATTTCATACTGCTCTCGAGACGGTGAAGAAAAACATCGTAAGGAAACCAACATGTGGCTTATTTCGAAGACATGTGACATCCACCAACTGGTACTGGGCCCGTGGTCACAGAGGTTAGGCCGGTGTCCCAGCAGAGGAAACATAATTGGCTGGTTATGCTTACTGTAATCCTACGCGCACATACTCACTGAAATACAGTCCTTCTAGACGGCTAACTGATTTAACGTGTACGTGCAATGTGAACCCGGCTACAGAATTTTATGGAAATGACCTTGTGACCTATTTTCGTCTGCAGACATTTTATTTAGTCAAGGTCAGGCTTGGTCGGGAGTTTGAGGAAATGTTGCAATTTAAACTTAGAGTGTATCAACATGCTATCAATGTACAGTCGCGAGCACCAATATGTCAACACTTGGCAACTTTCAATTGCGATTTTTTCGTGAAATAACGAATGCAACGTCGAAATACGACACATTACATAAACATATGGGTTCGAAAATGCTATGTTCGTAACAACATAAAATTTCCTTTAAAAAATAAAGGAGTAAATCGCTTTTCCATAAAGCCGAGTGTGTACATACTTTTGTTCGTGACTGTACTAGGTAGTGTCAGTTTTATTTTATTTATTTATTTATTTTACCATTTATGTACACACATATAAGCAGACAATGAAAAACAGAACAGAAAAAAGCATCACCTCTGTACCTAACAGAGGTGATGCTTATTTCATAAGAAATCTCTTCCAGCAAACCTGAGATAGGACAATAGATACAGAGATATAGACAGCGTGTGATAGAGCAAAGGAGACAAAAAATAATACTAATAGGAATAAAAAATAATCAAAAAACATATCACTTAAAAATTAAACAAAAATTACGAGAATATACTAACATACATACAAATAAACTGACATAAATACTTCTAAAATAAATATTACTAGAATGATAATAATTATATCATACTCAAAATAATAAATACATACACAACTATGATGAAGTGGACAGATAGTGTTCCTTCACTCTTCTCTTAAAAACTGCAACAGTTTGGCAGTCCCTAATGTCAGGCGGTAGAGAATTCCACAATCGCACAGCGTGCACTGTGAAGGGGTGGGAGTAGAAGTCGGAGGAGTGGGGAGGGGACTTGAGAAGGTTCTTAAGATGCGACCTGCAAGGTGCATCTGATACTATTTCGATCCAGCCTGTCCCTTTGCTGCCCTCTCCCAGCGACGCCCTAAGCCGAGGTTCGTTCCCCACAGGGGGAGCCCTTAGCGCGCAGTCGCTTAGTTTAAACCTAGATTTAGCCCTGGCTGGAGGCTTTAAGAATTCTTAAGGCAACCACAGGATACTCCGGTTAAGTAGTTACGACCTCTCAAGGTCAACTATGAGATGCCAAAAAAAAAAAGGTGCATCTGAGGGACGGGCGTAGGAAAAACGCTCCCGCAGATAAGATGGCGTTTTAGGATTTTACACAATATAACTACACACCTTGTTTACCTGAAGGGATGGGCAGAGATGTATACATTTCACCAGTTATGTTTAAGTTCCGTGTAATAAGGGGCGAGCCTATCGCCATCATTGTGTTAGTTTTAGTTTATCTAAATAGTTAAATAAACTACTTTTTAATATGTACACCATACAAATTACAGATATACTTAAATGTAGAAATAAAATAAATATAAATAAATAGTCGTTCGTTTTAGCTTTGTTTGATTTGTAGGTTGTTTTTCTAGAACTAGCGACCCGCCCCTGCTTCGCACGTGTGCAATGTACTAATGTGACGATACGTCAAAACACCGACTTTCTGTGCTATATCTATGTTAAACGTGAATGGTGGAAGGTTTTGTGAATAATACACACACAAAACCTTCTGGAATAAATTCTCTAAATTTTTATTTTTTTGACTAACGTTGCCCCACTCTAGGAATTACTCCTGTATCGTAGGTGCGTTTACAAACATTTAAACTTATAGACACAAACAGCCAGACCCGGAAAAACTCTGTAGGCAATACAAATATTTGTTCCGTGTGGGAATTGAACCCGCGACACGCAGCGCAGCAGTCGATCGCTCAGTCACTGCGCCAACCGTGTCGTCATTGTGGAGCTTAGAACATATAAGCAGTCAGAGAGACACAAACGAAGCAGCCTTTGTTTGATACTATAAATAGATATGGTTGTTAGGTGGTCATGAAAGAAAAAAAATATTTTGGACGCACACAAAAACAACTTACAATTGAACAGGCCTTTGAGTACTTATATTTTTTTAACACTTTCCAGGATTGTCTTTTTAATTTTAAGCCTTTTCAGAGCTTAATCCAAATTCTTTACTTTATGAATAAAACATGCTAAAGCAATACTGAAATTGAACTGAATTAATAAATTTAACGATACCAATTGAAATGCCTAGGGTCGTAAATATTTAAAACTGGCTTGACTAAAGACGACCCGAAAAGTTTTAGATAGCTAATTTAAATAATACAATCGTAACATAAATGTACATCTACATTTAGGTATGTGTGTGTGTGTAAGTACAACAATAGCCGATCGATTCTGTAAAAATCTCACCGTGAAAAGTTAAGTGAAGTCAGCTTAGAGTGAGCTGTCAATAGTGTCAATCCCTAGCATTAGTTGGAATGACAGCTCACTCCACGCTCACTTCACCTAACTTTTCACGGTGAGATGTTTACAGAATCACACTGCAGCTTCTAAAAGTTGCCAAAAAATAAAAGGCCCGTTTTAACATTTGAGAATGCGTTCTTGACACTTATCAGTTGAATACAAACGAATACGTGTTTTGCGAATTTGATCGTTATTAACTACTAGAACTGTCATTGTCAAAACAGGCCTTTTATTTTCTGACAACTTTATGTATAATATATCATAAGTACTATATACACACCACAAAACCCCACACACACACCACAAAAATATTTATTCAAATCCGACTGGTAGTTCCAGAGATCAGCTCGTTCAAACAAACAAAATCTTCCGCTGTATTATTAGTACTAGTTTCTGCCCGCGAATTCGTCCGCGTGAAATGTCTTGTTCTCCGACCCACCCCTTCGTATCGCATCAGCTGCAGTGCGATTCTGTAACCATATCACCGTGAAAACTTAGGTGAAGTGAGCGTGGAGTGAGCTGTCATTCCAACTAATGCTAGGGATTGACAGTATTGACAGCTCACTCTAAGCTCACTTCACTTAAGTTTTCACGGTGAGTTTTTTACAGAATCGATCGGCTGCTCGCGTTATTACTTTGTTTCCATTCAGCGTTCTTTCTGGTGTTTATTGCCTTTGCTTGGCTTCTTAGGACTTAGCCATTCTCAAAAATTGGGATATCAAATGCAAAAACAATTTTCATTTAATTCAAACAAACTTTTCTGCTTTGTTAATAGTTGTATACAGGGTGGTAGGGGACATCGACGCGCAAACTGTAACCATGGATTCAGCACATGAGTTTAGACCCCATAGCGTCAAAATTTTTCGTCGGTTATCAAAAAAAAAATCTTCTGTTTCATAGAAAAGTGCAATACCCACGCGGTCAAAATTTATGGAACAGCAATATTTTTTTTAATAACTGACGAAAAATTTCGACGCTATGGGGTCTAAACTCATGTGCTGAATCCATGGTTACAGTTTGCGCATCGATGTCCCTGCCACCCTGTAGATAGATAGATTATGATTTGAGGACTAGATACAAAATGTGGGCATCATATTTGAATAAACTCAATGGTCATTCAAAGCAACCTTACGTCGGCTTCTAGTCTAACTGGATGCAGCTGAACACTTATATTTCACAAGAAGCGACTGCCTATCTGACTTCCACAACCTAGGTACTGGGTAACACGATAGCCCCGGGTAGGACTGGGTGCCTGACTACAACAGCTTATCGTCTTTTTTAGTGGCACGCAGGGGTGTCGGTATGAATTTAATGGTCACCCATCCGCGGACCAAACTCGGCAAAGTTTGCCTAACCTTGATTGATGATCGGCCCGTGTGGCTGTTACTTAACCACGACAACCATCTTTAATATACATCTTGAAATCTTGAAACTTTCTAACCAACTCCTTTTCTCTTTCTAGTAAACCTGCCATTCTTCACACACGGCATTGAGAGCACAAATCTGACGTCATCAGCCCAGTCCGGCCATTTCATCAGCCACAATGGCACACAATGGACCACTACAGCCATGGTGGCCGGCGCTGGGGTGGCAGCACCGGTGTTATGTTATATCGTGGATACATATGGAAGAATGAGCGGGGTGTTCTCAGTCAGTATGATTCAGGGGGTAAGTGAACTTTAGGTTGTTATTTTTAGAGTTAAGTGCCTTTGCACGCGACGACTTTCATGATGCTATCCTGTCCTCTGTGTCCCAAAACATGCAGTCAAAGTAACCTCTGCGCTGCCACTGACGACGCCGTAGAAGTGGCAAAATTATTATGGGACAACAAGATTTAAAATACAGTTGTGCCAACGACGCGAAGAAGAAGAATAATGACCTGCATGATACAAACATCTGCTTGATCTACACATTTTTGCACGCAAATGTGTGCAAAGATGTCATTGTACAGACTGTACTTGTATGATGCTTTATGTCTGTTTTGCAAACTGATTATTGAACACAGTACGCACGGCTGCATTCAATCATCTCGTCATAATCCACTTACAGTTCTATCAACGCAGTTATTAGTAATGCAATCCACGATGGTCGGCTCCCTTTAATTGTAATTAACGTAGATTGATACCTTAATTGGTTCTAATTAATAGCTAATAGATGATGATCCGAAAACGTTAACTATATCTACAAAAATATGGATACTGGCAGCACGTCAATCAACTCAGCCTATTGCAGTCCACAGCTGGACATAGGCCTCTCCCAGGCTGCGCCACAACACCCTGTCCTCCGCCTTCCGCATCCAGTCTACCCCAGCCACCTTCTTTATGTCGTTCGTTCATCTAGCTGGGGGGCGTTCCACCCTACGCTTGCCGATACGCGTACTCCAGGACTCGTCAGCTCCACCGGCCATCGGTCCTTCGACAGGCATGGCCAGTCTACTGCCACTTCAGTTGGCTTACTCTGCAAGCTATGTCGGTAACTCCGATTCTTTTCCGGATAATTTCATTCCTGATTTTATCCTTCAATGAGACTCCAAGCAGCACGTACATACAATAATAATCTTACCATAAACTCTAAAAGTCTGACAACCAGTTTTCCCAAGAGGTATTCAACTTATCCAGAGGTATTCCACAACGCAGTTACTGGGTAACAACCCAGTAACTGGGTTCTGGAATCAGATAGGCAACGCTTCTTGTAAAATACATACTAGTATTATAAATAGCTGCATCAGGTTAGAGTGGAAGCTGACCCCAACAGTTGCGCAAAGGTTAGGAAGATTGATTGAGGGAACTGTCCCAATGTATCCAAAAGGATGAGATTTTGTATTCATGATTGACTCTAACATTTGAGGGGCCTGTGGCTAAATAATCACAGCCACACAGGTCGATCGGTCAGGTTAAGCTACGCTTGCCGCGGTTGGTCTGTGGATGGGTGACCATCTTTATATACCGAGATGTTAAGCCGTTGGTCCCGGCTGTCATTCGTGGATCTTTGACAGTCGTTACGGGTAGTCAGAAGCCCGAAAGTCTGACAACCAGTCTTACCATGGGGTATCGTATTACCCAGTAACTGGATTGTGGAGGTCAGATAAGCTGTCGCTCCATGTAAAATACTGGTATTCAGCTGCATCCGGTTAGACTGGAAGCCGACCCCAACATGGTTGGGAAAAGGCTAGGCAGATGATGATTGACTCTAACATTTGGTGCCATAAAAATTATGTGTTATTTTTTGCATTTGTGTTGGTTCTACTCCCGATTCAGTCAAGTGCCTTATCAAAAATGTTTAAATGCCGTTTTACTTTCAAAACAATGCTTCCTTTGATTAAAAATTTTCATCACTATTTACGGTACTCCGGTAGGGTCACAGAGTAACAGACTCGATTGGGACCCGACCGTTCAACGACGATCATTAAATTAACAAATTCAATTAGCATTTAATAGCTAGTTAATTTTGTTGAGCTATTAACGGCAATATTTATTGCTGGCCTTATTTTAGGCTCGACTGCCTTTATTTTAGATAAAGTATTTAATTTAAACAAAAATAGTATTAGAAGTTGCTTTCAAAAATTACTTTTTTAATAGAAACCAAATTCTATTATAGGCATTCGTTAATGGAGAGCAAAAAATTGAATTGTGAAACAATTGCTTTCTGAAATAATCTTTAACAGAAACACGATTTACTCTCATAAAAATATAATGAAAATAATAATGATTATTGTTAGAGTCACTCCTATACACGACTGTGACAAATTAATTACTCCTAAAACTGAAACATTATTAATTAGGTGACATTTTTGGATGCTCCATGTTCTCATATTATTTAGCAGTTATTTATTTTTGGTTGTTAAATTAAGAGAGCCGTGGGTATGAACCCAGGCATACACTTTACTTTGTGTAAATAATTTCATCACCACTGCTCTCAAAACGGTGAAGGAAAAAACATCGTGAGGAAACCAGCATGTCATGTCCTAGAACCAAAAATTCGAAGTCATGTGACATCTACCAAACTGCACTGAGCACGTTTGGTAAGATTACAGCCCACTCCCTCTCACAGAGAGGAGGCCTGTGTCCCAGCAGTTTGAATATTACAGGCTGATTATGCTTATGTTCAATTTTCACCGAAGAGTTCTAATTCAAGATAAAAACAAACAGATTTGGAAATATTTTGAACTAGTAGCGCCCCCGCGGTTTCACCCGCATACGTTTCTATTTCTTGGGAATATCGGTATAAAAAGTATCCTATGTTATAATCCTGGTTATAAACTATCTGTGCGCCAAATAAAATCCAAATCCGTTCAGTAAAACTTAGAAATATAATTTAAATTTAAGCAAAGCTGTACTAATTTTAATGCCTTATAATTTTTTGAATAAATATATTATTATATTATTATTATTATAGTAGTTTTCTCGCGAAAGAATATCCATCCATCCATCCTCACAAACTTTCGCGTTTATAATATTAGTAGGATCCAGACACGAAATATTCATACAATGTAATGATAGTATAAAGGTGGTTTACATTCTATTAAAGGGCCAGAGGAATCATTTCTGTTTTTGGAACGAAGTTCTTGCGCTAGGAGTAAACTGGGAGAAATCGTCATGTACCGAAAAAGCGTTATGCCCTATCCATGCGACTTTTTTATATATAATAGAAAGAGAGAGAGATAGTTTTCATGGTTTTCGGAGAGCTGAAGCCAATAGTGAAGTCAAAATGAAAATCTAAGATGGTGGCTAAAAAATTAAAATTTTTTTTCGTCATTTTGTAATTTTTGCAGGTGTCATCTTGGATTTTCATTTTGAACTTCGTTCCTGCCGGGGGTCCCCCGAACACACACTTTTTTTTTCTAAACATTTCTTTTTCTTTCCAGATATCCCTCGTCCCCCACTTCCTGCTCAACAAAAAGAACATTTACTACGTCGAAATTATACTCCATATACTGGCTGGAATATCTTCAGGAGGGCTATTCACCATTCTACCAATTTACATAAGAGAAATAACCACATTAAGGGGATTCTCAGTACCCCTTCTAATGGTGATGACGACAGCTGGCTACATGACAAAAATGATAGCTATGGAAGTCCGGCTGTACTTGATGTTGGCATTGGTGATGGTACAGTTTCTCTCAATCTTGGTGATGGTTGAAAGCCCGAGCTATTTGGTGATGGTGAAGAAATTTGAGGTAAGTGTGCTTTAAGTTTTGTTAGATTATCGATGGATTTTATTCTCTTTTTTGAACGGCTTCAAAAATGAAAGCAGGTTGAGCATTCGACGAGGTGTTTTTTTTTATATTCTTCTTCTTCTTAGCGTGTCGATGGTAATCTAAATGGACTCGGTCCAGAATTCGGCTAATTGTTCAGCGCCATCAGTCCATCAGTTCCTGTAACGTGCAGCTGACAGGACACGCAGGACATGATATTAAGTGCCCCAACGTTTGTGAAACAGCACCATATTTACACTCCAAGGCGGAGTCGTCTATGAAGCTCCACCTGAACAGATTTTCCTTGCTTCCACCCAACCAACCCGGGTCCGGAGTCTGTTTAAAGTCTTCCAGGTTACCCAATGTAACTCATGTCCAGATGGGAGGTCTTATTCTTATAAATATTCTAGCTAACTTTAAAGCTTCATTTAAACAGTGCAAGTTTCTTGCCTGTGGCAAACAATAAAATTGAAGCGACATTCCCAAACAATAAAAGCGAAGTAACAGTCCAGTAACTGTAAAGGTACCAAGCCAATTAATCGAAATGACGAAACGCATGTGACTAAAAGAGTGATGAATATACATGTTGATGGATGGAGAGGGAGAGGAAGGCCGAAGAAAAAATGGATAATGGAGAAATGGAGGAATGATATGAAAGAGAAGGGAGTGAATGATAGCGTGACGGTTGACAGGGGAGAATGGAAGAAGAAAACATGTTGCGCCGACCACAAGTAACATGGGATACGGGCAGGAAGATGATGATGTACAAGCCAAATAATTTTAAAGAGTAACCGTGGAGCTTCATGCCGGCTGTGCTCCATAGGAAACGAGTAATTAATTGGAAGCTTCTGATGTTATAAGTGAGTGGTTTATGTGAAATAAAATATTTTGGTTTTGAAGCAAATACGATGCATTCATTTGCTTCAAAACCAAAATATTTTTACACTTACCTTACACTGTTTAGACAGTGCAATTTTTATTGTTGCTTCAAGTGCATATGCCACGGGCAGTTATGTCACACCGGATTTGTCGACAAGAATTTAGAGTCGGATAACTTCAAAAACGCGGCTGCTGACAGTAGGGTCCTGGGTTTGAAACCCAGGTCGGGCAAATATTATTAGGTGTTTACATTAGAGGCATCGGGGAGGCAACCGCCTTGTCGCTTAATACGCCGAAACCCGCTTACCAATTAAGGTAGGTGGACTTTTGGGGTCGCGGGCGCATAGTGTGAGGACTCTGTCCGCCTACCAAGTGACCCCAGGGAAGACGGTGGCACGGTGGTCACGTGCTGCCGTGCATAGCAAGGCTTAGGGGAGGCCCCTTTACATTCTCCCCAGGGATGTGCCTTACAGGCGTTGCGCAGGGATGGTTCCGGAATTGGTCTTTTAAGACGAACCTGCACCCTAATTGCGTAACACACAATCAATCGGAATCAGAATCATTTTCAAGCAAATTGCTAATCCGTTGCTTCATAAATCGAAAAAAAAATTCTGCCCCACACGTAAACAACGCAATGAATGTTGTTGAACTGTCAAAATGAAACCGAATCCGATTGATCGTGTGTTATGCAATTAGGGTGCGGGACCACCCCTATGTGCGGATGGTTATCACCAGGGTGGTTTTAGTGAGGTAAAAATCCCACACTCCCCGACCTCTCCGGAGGTCGGGTGCCTTTTGAAGGTTTCACCCCGAAAATAAAAAATGGTGTTTACATTAACAATTTCTTACTAGCAATTCGGAGCCTTGATTTGTGTCTGGTCAACAGCAATACGTCCTCATCCCCTATTACAAGAGATTTCCTCTCCTAACCCTTTTGGGAGTCCAGTCATGATGTTGTGTTTTGTTATAGTATGTAAGTTCTGATAATCTGGAAATCGTAAATTATGTTCTGTAGACGGATGTGTAACCGCAGTCTGTTGTTATTTGAAGACAGGAAACCGCTATGTCCTTCACTCGTGATATGAAATTTTACGACATCCTCCGAAAATCTGGTTTATATAATTATTTATAACTTCGTATACTGACTACGACTTCGCTAATTATAAATATGCAGATATCGAAAGAGGCACTACGACTAATGTATCGTATTAAGTTTTTAAAGCTTATTTTTAGAGTAAATACTAGCATAGGATGAGCAATAAGCATTGCATAATCAGACTATAATGTTCCCACTGTGTACTGCTGTGATACAGGCCACTTTTCTGTAAGAGGAGAGGGAGTGGGCAGTGCATTCATCGCCCACATGTCATCGAGTGCTTGAGTCGGTTCTTGGGCATGTTGGATTCCCCATAATGCTTTCCATCACCGTTTTGAGAACAGTGGTGTGGTGATGAAATAAATTGCACAAATTAAATTGCAGTACCAAAATCAAAATCAAAAGTCATTTATTCAAATTAGGCTGAGAATCAGCACTTTTCGAACGTCAAAATTACAAAAGACAGTCCCCCAAAAACGCCCGCCCTTCGCCACTTCCTAGTGCTATCGCTGGGAAGAAGAAGTGGCGGAACAAACTCCCCAGCAGCACAGCTGTCTGTTTAGTTAGAATATATGTAGTTGCATGTATACAATACTAGGAACCTATGTTCAGTAATGAACATTACAAGAAGCTTAAATTATTTGCCATATTATGTCAGCTAGCCACGCCAATATACCAACAAATATAATAAAAACTATACGTACTCAAGCTAAAAAATAATTAATTAAAATAAAAATAAAAACTCACTACCTAAATAAAAGCCTCCAGGCATAAAGGGCGTGACAGCTTACATATTTATGCATTGCTGGGTTCGTCACATAGCTGTCACTTGCAGTCACAGATGATGAACTAGGACCATCGATGTGAAATAAATGAGTTAATACTAACCGACGTAGGCATCTCGGTACAATTTTTACCTTAGGTGGTTACTGGCTTGCATGACATCATCATCATCATTGGCTGCATTGTTCCAACCACCGCTGGGTATAGGCCTTCTGCCTTTTGTGTCATGCGTCCCTGGTATGTGCGAGTCTCAACTAAGTCTTGCTCGCGATCTTCTGAATGTGATCCATCTGGTTGTGGCGGTCTTGCATGTCAAAAAATTCAGAGAACTTATAATATAGTGTTGGGGAGTTTGTTGCGCCACTTCTTCTTCACAGCTATAGCACTAGGAATTAGTAAAGTGCGTTTTGGGGGAATGTCTTATCTAATTTTGACGTTAAAAGTGCTGATTCTCAGCCTAGTTTGAATAAATGACTTTTGATTTTGATAGCTTCAGACATTCGTCTTACGCCAATAACTGTAGGGTAACGACTTCTTACTTAGCATTTGAGCTCTAAACCGCATAATTCACACAATTACGTGATATTGAGAAATAGTATTTTTAGTGCCAGGAAAATAACGTCTCTACTGTCAATACTTTTCTAAATATATCTTGCAACGAATGAACGATGTGAACTTTTTAAACAAGCTAAATAAATATTTGATTTTTAGATATTTTGACATCTATATATTTATGTACATAGTTATATGTTTTACTAATAAAATCATCGGTAATTAATAGGCAAATACAGTAGGTAACGAATCATATTTGATCAGTTAATTTAAATCGTATGACATTATTTTTAATGTGTTTTTTTATTTTTCTGGATAGAGCCCAGGGCCCAGTGGAAATGGCTGTGACTTACGAGTGTAGTGTTAATGATATCGTCACCACTGCTCTCAAACGGTGAACAGAAACATAAAGTCGACTGTGTGTTGAGACTGTGGCATCCGCTAACGACACTCACAGAGAGGAGGCCTGTTTCCCAGCAATGAGAATATTATGGGCTGATTATGTATGTGAAGTTTGTAAATATTCTGGTTGCATAACACGATAACTGAGAACTATATAGTGGCTCAGTGGTAACGGCCCCGACGTACGAGTTGTAGGTCGTGGGTTCGAACCTATACAGGCACTTTACTTTTGTAAATAATTTCATCACCGCTGCTCTCAAAACGATGACGGCACGGTTGGCGCAGTGGTTAAGCGATTGACTGCTGCGCTGCGTGTCGCGGGTTCGATTCCCGCACGGAACAAATATTTGTATGACCTACATGTATTTGTTCCGAGTCTGGGTGTTTTTCTATCTATAATATGTATGTATTTACAAAAACAAAAAATGTATAAAATTAGTTTATCCAGCCATCTTGTTACCATAATACAAGCATTAGGTTGCTTAGCTTGGGACTAGATGGCGCTGTGTGAAATGTCCAGGGATATTATTATTATTAAAACGGTGAAGGAAAACATCGTGACGTAACCGGCATGTCCTAGAACCAAAAATTCGAAGATATGTTATATCTACCAACCCGCGCTGGGTCTGCGAGGTAGATTACAGCCCACTCCCTCTCGAAGATAAGAGACCCAGCAGTAGGAACCTTATAGACTGATAATATGCAATACGTTAACAAGAATTTAATTTATAAACAAGTTTATTGAAAAACAATCATCACAATTGTATTATTAACTCGATTAAAACAATGCATAATAAGAAGAGTAATAATTCAATTCTGTTCCATTTGCACCGATACATCAGAAACAATTGGAAAATCTTCAATAAAACAAAACAATTGGAAACAATAAAAATAAATACAATTCGAATGATCTAGTCGTATTGAAACTCCAGTACACTCGATTAGATACGTGTTGGGAATAATCGAATATCTATGGGAATAATACTACGCTTGTTGCAGTTACGACGTTGGTGCTAGTAGAGGTTCACTGTTTTTATTTTAAATAGCCTTATTTTAAGGATATTAATGCCATTATTTATTAGGATTAAACACCGATTCGAAAAAGCAATTGTTTGTAGTTTCATTTAAACGTTCTTTAGATGGACAGAACTGCGCTCAGCTTAACGCTAAGGGTCGCAGGGACATCGACGTGAAACCTGTTACCATAGATGCAGCACATGATTCTGAACACCCCTGCGCTGAAATGTTTCATCGATTATTAAAAAAAAAAAGTTGTTCCAGACATTTCGACCGCGTAGGTTGAATTGCACTTTTCTATGAAAATGCTGTTTTTTTTTTATATAACCGACGTTAAATTTCTGCTTTAGGGGTCTAGAATAATGAGCTAAATTCGTAGTTTCAGTTTGCGCGTCGATGCTTCCCACCCTGTACAGGAAAGAACTCCAACTCAAAGCATTTATTTCAATTAAACCATTTACAGACACTTTTAAATAGCCAAAATTAAATTGTCGGTCAGTTAGTCCGAAAGTTGAAGCTAGTTGCCCATTCCAAAACGTAGATCTCTATAGAGAAGAACGGGCAAGAATCGATTCACAGAAAAAAAACATTATTCACGTTTGATTAATTTTATGTTCAGAATTTTCACTTCGAATGAAAGATGAACATGAATGAAAGTAAAAAAAATAACAGAAAGTGAATTGTCTGATACCATCGGATTTCACAGGCCCCGCCAACAAAATTGTAGAGATAATGGCAGAATTGTGTCCTACCGTCTCACATGAATGTTGGCTAGCCTGGTTTAGTGGTACATATTTATAAGTAGACATCGGATTATATCATTTGCATGTTTGCATATGCATATAATAATTTGTTATAACTAATATTAATATATGTATAATATATAAATATAATGTGAAAATAAACGTAAATTCTAATAATAAATGGTTTTTTGACTGTGCATATTAAGCCCTTTTTTAGTGCATATTTGCATGCATATTTTGGCATTTTGATAGTGCGTATAATCCGAAGTCTATTGATAAGGATCATAGATTATGGACGGCATGGTTGGCGCAGTGGTTAAGACGGCACGGTTGGCGCAGTGGTTAAGCGATTGACTGCTGCGCTGCGTGTCGCGGGTTCAATTCCCGCACGGAACAAATATTTGTATGACCTACATGTATTTGTTCCGAGTCTGGGTGTTTTTCTATCTATAATATGTATGTATTTACAAAAAAAAAAATGTATATAAGTAGTTTATCAGCCATCTTGTTACCATAACACAAGCATTAGGTTGCTTAGCTTGGGACTAGATGGCGCTGTGTGAAATGTCCAGGGATATTATTATTATTATTATTATGCTAGATCGTGTCGGTTTCAATCTGAGTCACGTACGTGTGAAGTTATGTACATTTGAACTTAGGTATTCGTGTCTCTATCGCAGTACGGAGTAGGGACGAATTAATTACTTTATTAATCGACTAGCTTCTGCTCGCGACTCCGTCCGCGGGATATTCTTGCTCTCCCGACCGAGCCGTCATCACCACACCTAACGCGGGAAGGTATTGTAATAACGGCTCATTTTGTTTTCACTTAGCGTTGTTTCTGACTTTTTTCCTCTTTGCACGGTTCCTAAGGGTCATAGCGTGATGTTAAATAGCCTATAGCCTTCCTTAAGAATTGGGCTATCAAATGTAAGAAGAATTTTTCATATCCGACTGGTAGTTCCAGAGATTACCACCTACATACAAGCAAATTTTACCTCTATAGATTTAGGGTTTACATACAGTCCTAGCAGAGTTATTTTAACCACTGATTTTGCATAAAAGTGATCTTTATTTACGTTGCAATAAGGTGGTTTTCAGAGATAAAATAATTGTAAAGACACTACCATTCCTTCAACTCAGCGTTGCATAGTCTGCTTTGCTATGCTAAAATGATAATATTGTGCAGTCATACATAAACCGTTTCTTCGTCTGAAACAAATTGCTGTGGCGAGTTCCCGGCTATGAAACAAAGCAACAACAGTCAGACTATATGCTGCCCTTTGGGAAATCATATTTTATTGTTTAATAATGTAAACGTTGGCTTAAAACCAACGTTTGTATTATAGAATAGTTTTAATATGCAGTATAGTAAAAATAGGTTTTGTACATTCAGGCGAATTAATTATTCATCAATTTGAAACACTACGCCAATTTATAATGTACTGTGGCATTTCTTACAAGTGTCAAAGAATGACAGTTGTGATTTAAATATACGGACAATATAATTATAATAATAGTCAACTTGCCAATTTTGTTTCTTTTTTGGGTGTGTACACCTCTGCCCAGCCCTTCAGCGAAACAAGGCGCGATGTTATGCATATATGTCAATATGTCAAAAAAATATTTCCTTAGCTTTAAAAAATACTGTTTACTTACAGATCAAACAAAACGAGTTTTGTCCCATGTAACTGCAGTGCGATTCTGTAACCATCTCACCGTGAAAACTTAGGTGAAGTGAGCGTGGAGTGAGCTGTCTTTCCAACTAATGCTAGGGATTGACATTATTGACAGCTCACTCTAAGCTCACTTCACCTAACTTTTCACGGTGAGATTTTTACAGAATCGATCGGCTGATGTAGGGCGATTATACAAGCTGTTGTTTTGCATCCAGGACAAATTTAAGGAGGCTGTTATGAAAGACATAAATAATCAAATAAAATTACGATTCCTAGTGAATAATGAATACATACTTGTTTTTTTAGTTATTTAAGTTTGATAATATTTCAGAATACACCACTTTCCAAGAACAGAATACGCAACGGGGCGTATGCGCTAAGCAGTGTTTTATGTGTGTGTAAAAGGGCAGTTACAGAGCGGTGTCACGCGTGCCGCGTTTTAAAATGCATGTCCCACACATGCCGATTTAAGAAAATTAGAAAAAAGAAACTTGCTTATTTTATTATTGATTCGTGTCGAGAATCAGTAGCATAGTTACCTCCTTGATTTAGACGAGGATGCAAAAGAACACCTAAAACAAAATCTAGAAAACTACCAAAAACACTAACACGGGTGGAACAGCAACATGTCAAAACATCGATATTTCTGCCGGTCGATCCTGTAAAAATCTCACCGTGAAAACTCAAGTGAAGTGAGCTTGATGTGAGTTGTCAGTAGTGTCAATCCCTAGCATTATTTGGAATGACAGCTCCCTCCACGCTCACTTCACCTAAGTTTTCACGGTGAGATTGTTACAAAATAGCACTACAGTGCTGTATCCAAGTTACATATACATCGTATGATTAAGAAGATCTAAGCGGTCACATAATATAGACAGATTCAAAATGAGACTTTGTATACAAGGAAAAAGAAATAATCAGTATCTGTAATCATGACGCGAGCTCCGTCTTACGAATTTTCGGTCAGGTCACGTGTCCTGACGCGAGTTTAATATTTTTTACCCATCACAAAAATCTCTCCCTCCGTCTTACGAATTTTCGATCAGGTCACGTGTCCTGATGCGAGTTTAAAATTTTTTACCCATCACAAAAAAGTGCACAACGCCGCTAAAGAAGTTTTCACTTCCAAAATTTTTTGATATCCGTCAAAAAATTTTAAAGCTGGGGTTCAGAATCATTTGCTCCATGGTAACAGGTTCCACGTCGATGTCTCTGCCATCCTGTACAGATACATAGAATAGTTATAAACAAAAAGCTAAAGTATCTGTCTCGCAATTTCAACCAACCCTTTTGTCAAGCTATAAAAATGCTTAACAAAACAATTCGTTTCATTTCAGAACGCGCGAAGAAATCTATCAAAGCTCACCAGATTGGCGGAGGATGATCCTTACATATCAAAAGAGATATCCAATCTGAAGGATGAAAGTGAAAAAGCTAAAGCAAAAGGAAGACTTACTGTTTGCACTCTTTGTAAGTATAATCCTTCCTACTAATAATTATAAACGTGAAAGTTTGTGTGGATGGATGGATGTTTGTTACTCTTTCACGCAAAAACTACTGAACGGATTTGGATGAAATTTGGCACACAGATGGTTTATAACCAGGATTAACAATTTCATTTGGCCAGAGCTTAATAGGACAAACGCCAAAAGTAATCGGGAACAAAAAAATAAAATGAAATTGAAAACATCACACATCGCTGGAACGTGGAATCCCTTGATAGTATTGTGTTGGCTATTTGGATCATTTATACAGCCTCACTAATGAACTTTTACCCACGACGTATACCAGCAGTGCGATTCTGTAACCATCTCACCGTGAAAACTTAGGTGACGTGAGCGTGGAGTGAGCTGTCGTTCCAATTAATGCTAGCGATTGACACTATTGACAGCTCACTCTTAATCACTTCACCTAACTTTGCACGGTGAGATTTTTACAGAATCGATCGGCAGGGTTATAACATCAACGTTACCAATAAAACGATATTTGACGTTTCAGTTGTAAACATCTGGTGTAACAGATGTTTTTAAATAATGAGATTACATATGTACAACCGTTGCTCAGCCCTCGGACCTTGTTTAGCAAACGTATAAGCTATAATAACTAGTTGTTTTTGACGTATTGAGTTTGAAAACCATGCATTACTTGCAATATATCGATATTTTTTAATGAAATTGACATTGAAGAACCATCAATAAAAATAAAATGTTACAAAAATGTACAATCTCACACATTGGCCTTGATTCCCTTGTTCACAAACTAAACTAAATTTAAGTTCTGTGCATATTTTTCTTTCTATTTCATTAAGAAAAGAACAGAAGATAAAATATTAGTTTACTCCTGTCAAATTAAGATACTCCATAGACAGATTAGACGTGATTGAAAACATGGCTGCTAATAATACGTCAATTTACGTCAGGCGCTGACTAGTTTGACAGGACTAAACTAATATTTATCTTCTGTCCTTTTCTAAATTAAATAGAAAGAAAAAGATGCATTGAACTTAAATTTGGTTTAGTTTGTGAACAAGGGAATCGGCGCCATTGTCTAAGTATACAGTTGTTAAGCAAGTGTTTTAAATATTTTTATTAGTGAGGCTGTTAGAGTAGAAATCGTATTAAGAGCTTCACAGCATACCGTGAGGATAAAGGAACAACATCAAATTGATTTCGAAGAAACCAAAACTGTGTATGAAATCCATCATCAATTCAGCCATTTGTTACCATAACACAAGCATTCGGTTGCTTAGCTTGGGACTAGATGGCGCTGTGTGAAAGGTCCAGGGATATTATTATTATTATTTATTATAATCTCTTTTCTTTTCAGGGCGAACCAAAATCTGGTTAGACGGCACAAAAATAGGCATCACCCTGTACACTATAACAGCAATATGCGGAAGCATCCTGTTTCTAGACCAACAGAAGACGTTGATGCAGCTGAGGGTGTCTGCTGACCCTGATAGTACACTGGTTCTGAGTACTCTGCTAGCCGGTAGTGCCTTCTGTTGGTTCTGCTGTATGGTTGTGGAGAGAAAGGTATTTTTTTTGTGTAGATGTTCGAGTTTCTGAGAGACTTAGGCCCGTATTACAGAACCTCACTCAAAACTCAAGCAGTACTTAAAACAGAAACTTGTTTTAAGTAATACTTAAGGCTTGTGTAAGGTTCTGTAATACGGCCCTTATGAGTTTAAGCTGTGGTAAACACCGGCCGGTTTCTGATTTGAGAATTTAAAGTTCGGAACAATTATCAAACTCTAATTTAGCATAATCAAGGGAGGGGCCCGTGGCTAAATAATAACAGCCGGTCGGGTCGATCGGTCAGGTTAAACTGCGCTTGCCGCGGTTGGTCTGTGGATGGGTGACCATCTTTACATACCGAAACCCCGTCGTGCCTCGGAAAGCACGTTAAGCTGTTGGTCCCGGCTGTCATTCGTGGATCTTTGACAGTCGTTACGGGTAGTCAGAAGCCCGAAAGTCTGACAACCAGTCTTACCAAGGGGTATCGTATTACCCAGTAACTGGGTTGTGGAGGTCAGATATGCAGACGCTTCATGTAAAATACTGGTATTCAGCTGCATCCGGTCAGACTGGAAGCCGACCCCAACATAGTTGAGAAAAGGCTAGGCAGATGATGAATTTAGCATAATCAACCTATAACGTTCCCACTGCTGGGACTCAGGCCTCCTCTCTGTGGGAAGGAGTGGGCCGTAATCCACCTCGCGGGCCCAGTCACATGTCTTCGAATTTTTGGTTCTAGGACATGCCGGTTCCCTCACGATGTTTTCCCATTTTGAGATCAGTAATCTGTTGTGATCAATAATTTTCACAAAGGAAAGCGCATGTTGGGTTCGAACTTACGACCTATAACTCGTAACGGCCCTTGCCACTGGGCCATCACTTGACTGCTGTCGACTCTAATTTACATAGCATAACATATTATATTGTGCTTACCATGAAGGTGAAAACCCGCGAAAAAATTGTAAGTTCTCAACTTTAATTCTCAAATTAAAAACTGGGTCTGGTCTGTTATGATAATAGGCTATTTTCCTATAAAAATCTGATTAGTCCGTCAGTTAGATTATCAGTCAGATAGGCAGTCGCTCCATGTAAAATACCTACTGGTGTTCAGCTGCATCCGGTTAGACTGGAAGCCGACCCCAACATAGTTGGGAAAAGGCTAGGCAGATGATGATGATGATGATATGTTATATTATCAAAAAATATTGAACCCGTATTTTTTCTTTTGTCAATTATATAAAAAATGATGAAGATATCGCCCGTTAAAGTTTCGCGTGACGTCACTTGCTTGCGACACTTTTGCAAGCAAGTGACGTCACGACCCTCACTCCCAAATTTTGACGCGCTTTATCTTTGTCATTTTTTGTTTGATTGACAAAAGAAAAAATACGTGTCCATTATTTTCCGATAATCTAACTGACGGACTAAATATAATAATTATTTTTTTACCCAGCAAACTACCCTATTGAAATACTGTAAGAATTAAATATTTTAAGACAAAATAAAGGTTCATGAGATAGGTAAGGCGCACAAATGAGAAATAAAAATAATGGAGTATCTATTATGTTATTTAGAAATGAAAAGAATGCTGTTTTACCATAACTTGTTTTTATTTTCACTTATAGGTAATATCAGTTACGGCATGTCCACGAAAAGGGTACTATTACATCCACCAAAAACATTTCATGTAAAGTAGGTTGGCAAGACTCACATAACTTAATAACATAAAGTTATCAGAGGGGCAATTCTCGTCATTTTAAGACCGGTCACAGTCTGATTTCAGTCTCAATCTGTCAAAAAATACTTCTAATTTCCCTACATTTTGACAAGTTTTTGACATTTGTTTGTCGCTGAGATGAGACTGCGACTAGATTTTGAACGTTTTAAATTACGAGAATTGGCCTTCTGATCTAATGTCAAGCACAGCAAGTGTGTGTTTGTAGAGTTAGGCCTTGTAGGGTTAGCTCTACAAGGCCTGATTCTACAAATCTTAACATCTTAGACAAAGTGTACGGCTTGGCCGTTTTCGATTTTAACCAAGGTATAAAGTTTATAGGCTCGCACTACCGTGCCCCCTGATTATAGGATGCGCATAAATTATGGGGCAATTCTTATAATTTTCTAAGCAATATAACTCCTGTTAACTTCTTCAACAAAGAGAGAATTTTAATCCACGTAATAATGTCTATATTTTGAGTTATTTCGGTCGGATCCCCTGAACTGTGCCCTTGCTGGTTGTTATTACGTTTTAATTCTGATCCATTATAAACTTGTCATTCCGTTCTGATCCCCTTCTTCTTTTTGTTTTATTCCGTCGGATCCCCTAGTTATCTATTAACAGATGTTTGGAACAGCCAGCAACAAAACATACGTACAGGGTTCATTGACTAACCGGTGCAGAACAAAATCTGTCGCTTTCTCAATTTCTCCCGTTTGTTGATTTGCCATTTTTAACCAACCATTATCTCCTTTTAGCATCTCCTCGCCGCGAGCTACGTCACAATGACAATATCAACGGGAGTACTAGCAGTGTACACACAGGCTGATCTGACAGTGACGTCACTAAGATTGGTGCCTGTCATCGCGCTAGGAATCCTAGTCTTCGCCTACGGTGTGGCGTGGGGCCTACCCATCGTTGTTATGGTGGAGATATTTAATTTGGAGGTGAGAATTATATTATATTATTATCTCTTTTATTTCAATGTAATCATATTTTTAAATATTAGAATATAAAAAGTATAAAAACATTAAAAATATATAAATTTGTATATGTATATATATTAATTATTATATTATTTATATTATAATTATTACTTATATTAAGATTTGATTGATGGCTGTCATCATGACCGTCGTGATGTGTAGGGTTTAACTATAACTTAGGTACTTGCGCGCCGTTTCCGCGCCATCTATTAGAATAATCGGGCGTAAACTCGCAAAACCGTTACTTCTAAATCTCATGATTGTATGCTTTATGCGATAATTTCGATGGGCGTCGTCGTTAGATGGCGTTCATATCGATTGTGTACATGTGCGCGTGCGTCATTCAAGGACAATTAATTAGCTCACGCAGCGTCCCTCTCACCGACAGGAGGCCTGTGTCCCAGCAGTGGGAACATTATAGGCTGATTGTGCGGCGCAGCATATCTTATTCTGCCTTATCCTTACTAAGCACGGCTTAATTGTTGTTTGTTTTGTTACAAAAGTAGTTAAACTAGTTATTTTCCCCACTCTGTAATTGGCATTTTTGTTTTTGTATGATTGTTGTTGTTTTGTTGTCATCTGCCAATGTCTGTAATGTCAATGTCAATTATTTTGTGTTGCCATTGGTCCCTGGCCCTGACATCAAGCAATAGACAAAAGTATCAACATTTTTATGCTTGAGTACGAGTCTTTTGACTATGTGTATCTTTTGTCTTTTTTCATTATTTTTTTATTTGTAATGTGCGTTTTGTAGTGCAGAATAAGATATATTTTTTTCTTTCTTTCTTACTAATTATAATAAAGTTAAAGAATTTATTTATTCGAACACGGATTTAAAAAAAAAGAACTATTGGCATTTCATAGCCCAATTCTTGAGGAAGACTATAGGCTATTTATCATCACGCTAGGCGAGCAAAATGAAAAAAGTCAGAAAGAACGCTAAGCGAAAACTAAGTAATTAGGGGGACGGGCGATGCGATGCGATGGGGTGGGGGAACAATAAATTTCACACGGATGAAGTCCCGGACAGAAACTAGTCTTTAATATTCAACAGCGCGTAGTGTTTTATTTTTTAGTTCAATTTTTCCCCATGTCACTAATGCCTAACTTGGCGTCTGAATGTATTTGTTACTTACACATAAAATGAATTAAATTAAGTAATAAGTCTTATTACTTAATTTAATTCATTATAATAATAATAATAATATCCCTGGACATTTCACACAGCGCCATCTAATCCCAAGCTAAGCAACCTAATGTTGTTGTGAACCCAACCTTGTGTTGTCCCCCTGTAGGCCAAAGGCCTTCCCTCCCTCCACTTCTCCCGGTCTACTGCGATTGTGGGCCATTCCTTTAAGGAGTCCAGCTCATCCCGCCATCTCTTTCTGGGCCTGCCGCGCGGTTTTCCTGCCATTTGGGATCCACTGAGTGGAGGCTTTTGCATATTATGGTACTCCGACATGCGACAAGTATGGCCAGTTCCAGTTTAGCCCAGCAGCTGTGCGGCCAACGTCCGCTATTTGTGTTTTGGAACGAAGTATTCAGTTCTTAATTCGGTCTGTGAGTTTGACACCTATGTAGTGTACTTCGTTTCATAGCCCGTTGGCAGACTCCAAGTGCGGACTTCTGACGGTTTGTAAGAGTCCATGTTTGCGCTCCGTATAGGTGAGGGTGGAAAGAATGCACATGTCCATGAGCTTTCGTTTTAGAGAAAGCGGGAGAGGTCCTTTCATGAGATGTTTCATCGACCTGGAAAAACTATTGGTCCAGGCGAGACAGGACAAAGAAGTCTCTTTGTCTTGTCTTGCCTGGAAGGATACTATTTGGCCGAGGTAAATGTACTAATGGACATATTCAACCTGCACAAGTGCACACCCCAATTTCTACGTTGCGTCGTTGAATAGATTTAATCGTTTCTTTGGACTTCCTCTTCTCTTATATTCTTTGAAAAAAAAAACTCTCAAATATCGGATTCCTAATGGTATCCGATGATATTTGAGATTTTTTTTTCGATTAGATTTTTTTTTGCTATCATAGTAAAAGTTGTGAATTTTTTTGACTATTAAGTCATAAAAATTCACAACGTTTACTATGATAGCTTGACGTCATTAGAAGTAAGACGGCTTCCGGTTTAACCGGATGCAGCTGAATACCTACCAGTATTTTACATGAAGTGACTGCCTATCTGACCTCCACAACCCAGTAACTGGGTAATACGATACCCCTTGGTAAGACTGATTGTCCGACTTTGAGGCTTCTGAAGACCCGTAACGACTGTCAAAGATAGTAGGGGACCAACGGCATAATGCTTAATGAGGCACGGAGGGGCTCGGTATGTAAAGATGGTCACTCATCCACGGACCAACCGCGGCAAGTGTAGCTTAACCTGATCGATCCTTCCGTCCCTATAACCTCGAGTTGCCTTTCAAATACCCAAAGTAAAAGAATGAGTAGAAATTGTTTCTGTCAATTAAATACTAGCACAACATAGAGGAATCCTTACAAAATTTTCTAAACATAATTATTGGGCAAAGGAAAACTACACAATTGAAATGGAGTTCGAAGTTATTATATCGAAATAAGTTCTCCTTAGAGGGAAATTGTAAGAATATAAAGCCATACAAGTTCTCCATATAGGGGAATTGTAAGAATATATTGTTGCCCGATCCGTTGTAGACTGAAACGTTCCCAGTATTAAAATATGTTCCGCCGATCTGGGTCACTACGAAATTGTACGTATGCGCCGGTGTATTGCATTTTTGTTCAGTAAGGGCCGCCAAACATGGTCAGTTATACCTTCAGTTCAATACTTGGAATGTTTGATTCGATTATGAACCTGGGGAGCTACATATTCTTAACTTGGAGAACTTGTATTGCTTTTTTCAATACAGGGTGGCAAGGATATCGACACGGAACCTGTTACCATGGATTCAGTAGACGATTCTGGAACCCACTGCGCTGAAATTTTACGAAGAATATTAAAAAAAAAAATGCTTTTGTAGAATCATGTATGTACAATTGTACAATACAGGCCCTGTATAGTAACTTCGAACTTTGTCCTAGCATTTGGATATAGAAGACAACATCGTGGAATGTAATAACATCGCATATATATAATTTATGTTAAAGGCAAATAAAATATTGTTTCGCGTATATGTGCAAGCATTCGGTCAGGCCAAATGGAGATCAGATAGGCAGTCGCTTTATGTAAAACTAGCTGCACCCCGCGGTTTTACCCGCATAGGTTTCGATCCCGTGGGAATATCGGCATAAAAAGTATCCTATATGTTAATCCTGGTTACAAACCCTCCGTGTGCCAAATGTCATCCAAATCCGTTTAGTAGTTTTTGCGTGAAATAGTAACAAACATCCATCCATCCATACAAACTTTCACGTTTATAATATTATTATTAGCAGGAAGAGGAAGTAGGATACTGGCATTCAGCTGCATCCGGTTAGACTGGAAGCCGACCCCAATATAGTTCGAAAAAGGCTAGGTACTCGTAGATGATAATTTGGTCAGACCAAACTGACGCAGGTTCAGATTTCCTTTTCAATTCAGATGATCTTTCCTTGTGTGGTAAGCTTTAGAAATGCTGTGGATATTACTCAATTCCAAACACATTCTATTATTGTATTGTATTTTGAGGTACTGGGCATTGTAATGTATTTTAGAAGTTTTCCTCTTGTGATTGAATTGCTTTATGTTTGTAACCAGTCAATATTCGATTTTTTTTCCGTAATGTTTTTTTCGATAGTAAACTTAAAAGTAATGAAATCATAAAAGACGTGTCAAAAATAGCAAATAAGGAGAAAGAAGAGGGCAAGCCTATGAGGGGTTTGTGGCTAAGTATTAACAGCCGCACGGGTCGATCGATCAGGTTAAGCTACGCTTGCCGCGGTTGGTTCGTGGATGGGTGACCATCTTTACATATCAAGACCCCTCCATGCCTCGGAAAGCGAGTTAAGCCGTTGGTCCCGGCTGTCATTAGTGGATCTTTGACAGTCGTTACGAGTCGTCAAAAGCCCGAACGTCTGACAACCAGTCTAACCAAGGGGTATCGTATTATCCAGTAACTGGGTTGTGGAGGTAAGATAGGCAGTCGCTCCATGTAAAATACTGGTATTTAGCTGCATCTGGTTAGACTGGAAGCCGACCCCAACATAGTTGGGAAAATGCTAAGCAGATGATGATATAATTATAGTATGGATATTAACAAGAGTTGTAATATTATCTGCTTATTTTGAGCAAAACATTTTACGCTTTGTCACGGTTGCCTGGCTACAGTAAAGATTTCCTTAGAAATATGCTTTATTCAAAAAAATAGGTTACTGCAACAGTGTTCTGGTTGCGCCACTTTCTGACGCAGCTAGAGCACGTTACAGCCTAGCTACGCTAAGATTTAGTTAAAGATAAGAAAAAGCCCTTTTTCTAGAATAAAAAAAACTTTACTAATATTTTTATTTCTTTTAATTTCAGATCCGAGCAACATTAATAGGAGCAATCTACGCATATTCACAAATAATAAAACTCCTCCACGTACACACGTTCCAATACATAGAAGAGTACGTCGGAGTTTATACTACGTTCTATATATTTGCATGTATAAACCTGTTTGGTGTGGTGTACTCGTTGTTTGCAATACCCAACCTTAGAAATAAAAGTGTGAGACAGATTGAAAGACAGCTGAAACGGCCTGCTTTGCCTGCGTGAATAAAAATATGGATTAAGATTTTTTTACTGTTGTTTTTTTTTCCTGACAATATTAAATTACATTACACAGTAATATCATATGTCAGTATTTTGGCTATATGGACCGATGACCCTAAGAAGGTGGCTGGGACAGACTGGATGCGGAAGGGCCCGAAAGGCGGAGTTGTGGCGCAGCCTAAGCAGCAGGCCTAAGTCCAGCTGTGGACAGCGGTAGGCTGAGTTGATTGATTCCTTGAAAGGAAAGGAAAATGTATGTGGTGAGTAGGTACACCAACATTTAGTTAGCTGGCCTATGTAATGAGGCAAGCCTATTGCTATTCAACGGACATAAATCGAGACTCCAGGTTGATACTGAGAAATTCCTTACGGGAATCCCAATTAGAAAAAATCCAATCTGGGAATCGAACCCCAGAACCTAACACTCCTCCTTACAGCCCCTAGACTACCACCACAATGTCACATCATCAATCATAATAAAAAAGAACAAAGTACAGTAACGCTAATAATTTACCCGAAAAAATACCCACTATTTTTTCTTAGTGCTAAAAGCGCCTACATAAAATTCTAAGCAATCTTCATTGAACGCGTAATGCGTCTCTCGTAAACTACGTAGGTACACACAACGAAATACTAAGCTAGGCATTTCCAGTATAAATTGACCTCGCATAGTATAGGCTTTCCAAACATTGTGAGGTAGCTTATACTGGAATTTATAGCTTGATAAAATATATGTCGTCGTGTGTACATGGTGTAAGTAGGTATACAGCTCCGGTAGCGGTTAGCAACTTATTAACCACCTCATTTCGCCACTACGCCCATTGCTACGACGGGTCATGGCGACTTACTGAGGAGGTTGGGTTCCGTAGGTATTTTGTTTAATAACTGTTTAATACTTATGCTAGTTTTTTTGAAAGTCTGAATGTCTGAAAGCCTGCCAACCAGTCTTACCAAGAGGTTTTGTGTTACCTAGTAACCGGGTCGTGGAGGTCAGATAGGCAGTCGCTCCATGTAAAATACTGGTTTTCAGCTGCATCCAGTTAGACTGGAAGCCGACCCCAACATAGTTGTGAAAAGGCTAGGTAGATTGAACTCATGCTATTTTTTATTTTAAAACTGAACACCTTACCTTACCAACTGCAGTTTGTACTCATGTTTTTACAAATAAATTATCATACATATATTTTAACAGCTTAATAGCTCAACAAAATTACAAAAGTGAAGTCAATCTAACAAACTGGGTGATTGGTTGCGGTGATAAATCACACAATGATGACTGACTTCCAAAAGTATTTTTAATTCGAAACAGAAGATAGTTTGTATCTTTGTGTTTCTACAGACGTATGCATGAATTGGGTTTACCTCAGGCATTTAAAACACCTACACCAAAAATTCGAAGCGAAGACATGTGACATCTTCCAACCCGCACTGGGCCCGCGTGGTGGATTATAGCCCACTCCCTCTTGAAGAGAGGAGACCTGTGTCCTAGCAATGAGAACAATAAAGGCTGAGCTTATTTAAAACAAGGGTAATCCTATAATGCAGCAGTTTCATTTACCTAATTATTTATACCAGATCCTAATACCTAGATTTATTTCTCCATAAAAGCCATGAATTTAGGCTCGTTTTATAACTTTGCATTACCAATTCAACTATCGTTTATTCGATATTAATGACTAAAATTAGTAATTACTTAAAATAGTTGAAGCCATAATGGCTTAAATAATAATGTCAACACTACATTATGGTACTTAGTCAAAGTAATTAAGGACAGTTATCTGTTATTAATAGTCCTGTAAAAGTCAAAGACATGCGAAATACTGCGGTGTCTGCGATGTTCACGTTTAGAACAAGCAATTACTTGCAATGTTGGTTAAATGGTTAATTTATGAAACGCGGAGAATCTTGTAATGCTTTCAGAGCTGTTATGTAAATTTTGAAACCCCCTAAATGAAAATGGAAGAAAGTTCAAGATCTCTAAATGCAAAGAGGGATCAGGACATTAACTTGGTCATGGCGTTGTGACTTTTATGTTTTCGTTTGAATTTTAATGAGAGAAATAATTGACATTAATGTCTGATATTATCATAACGCTTTATGCATTGTAGTCCAAACTTTTTACTATAAGAAAAGGAATTTCATAAGTAACCCTTATGTCACGCATCAGAAAATCCATGTGCTAGTAAAGAAAGCTTCATCATCATCAGTTCAACCAAAAGACGTCCACTGCTGGTCAATGTGGTGGTCATTGGGAGACTAAGGACCATCACTTCGACCGCTTCAACCTGAGAGGCAATTCTCGTAGTTTTAAGAACGTTCATAATCTGATCTCAGTCTCAATCTGACAAAAATACTTCTAATTTCCCTACATTTTGACAAGTTTTTGACATTTGTTTGTCGCCGAGATGAGACTGCGACTAGATTTTGAACGTTTTAAATTACGAAAATTGGCCTTCAAATCTTTGTTTCCCGCATCCAGCGAAGAAACGAAAAATACTAATTCTACTGAAGTTTTTCAATAGAATTTTTCATTTGTTTTTGTCATCACTGTGCATTTGTCGGCTCGTTGTAATTATGTAGTAGTCACATCGCAAGGTTCAAGAGGGTTTTATAGTATTTGCCAATATATAAAATTATTTTATTTTAGAAAAATAAAATAGGTGTCTACTGTCTAATAACTTACTACAATCGAAACCACAACTACGGATCCCCAAAACGTTTTTTTCCCTATTCGCTAGGATTACCGAACCCCGTGCTGTACAGTCACGAGCAAAAGTATGTATACACTCGGCTTTATCCAAAAGCGATTTACTCCTTTATTTTTTAATAAAATTTTATGTTATTACGAACATAGCAATTTCGAACCCATAGGTTTATGTAATGTGTCGTATTTCAATTTTGCATACGTTATTTCACGAAGAAATCGCAGTTGAAAGTTGCCAAATGTTGACATATTGGTGCTCGTGACTGTACAGTCGGTATTAAAGCGCTTATCAGGACGAGTACGTGCAGTGATATTGCGCCAAAAAACTCATATTTTTGGCAAATGGCAACATTAGGTACTATCTATTATATCTATATTAAAGCATTTTTCAAGAGGCACTTATGTACATGATGTAAGTACAGACGCCAGCACATCAAGCTACTACAATTTATTATTTATTTATTTATCACAAACACAACTATCATTACAGGCAATAATCCTAATGATGGTCTTTAGTTACATTCTAAATTACAATTAAAGCTACTAGTTATCAAATTTCTTTAATAGATTTTCAACTTTATCGCTAAAGCGTTAAGGATCAAGGTTGATTGGGAAAATTTGACAGTTTCGGGTAGCTTGACCTGCTGGCGGTTGTACTTCAAATATTAAAAAAATGCATTTATGGGTTTATTGTGTGTTTGCAATACTTACATCATCATCTGCCTAGCCTTTTCCCAACTATGTTGGGGTCGGCTTCCAGTCTAACCGGATTCAGCTGAATACCAGTAGTTCACATCGAGCGACTGCCTATCTGACCTCCACAACCTAGTTACTGGGTAATACGAAACCCCTTGGTAAAACTGGTTGTCAGACTTTCGGGCTTCTGACTACCCGTAACGTCTGTCAAAGATTTACGAATGACAGCCGGGACCAACGGCTTAACGTGCTTTCCGAGGCACGGAGGGGTCTCGGTATGCAAAGATGGTCACCCATCAACAAACCAACCGCGGCAAGCGTAGCTTAACCTGATCGATCGATCTGCGCGGCTGTTATTACTTAACCACGGGCCTCTCTTTTTTGCAAAACTTACGTCAAATCAACTCCAGTGCGGCACGATTTTGATGTCAGAAGCTAAGCTGGATCTTATCCTAAAATATGTAGCTGGCGGCCATTCATTATGTATCGAAGGCACGTAAATCAGTTGGTACAGTCTGAGACGCTTTGAGCTAAGAATATCGGGTTTTGAGTAAGGGATATCTGCTGGGAGAGCAGAGGTGGCCAGTGGCAACAGCCGCGACTTACGAGTTGTAGGTCGTAGGTTCGAACCCAGGTAGGCGCTTTACTTTGTGTAAATTATTTCATCACCACTGCTCTCTAAACGGTGAAGGAAAACGTCGTGAGGAAACCGGCATGTCCTAGTACCAAAAAATCCGAAGACATGTGACATCTACCAACCCGCACTGGGCCCGCGGGGTGGATTAAGGCCCACTCCCTCTCACAGAGAGCCTGAGGCCTGTGTCCCAGCAGTGGGAACATTATAGGCTGATTATGATGACTTTTGACGGCACGGTTGGCGCAGTGGTTAAGCGATTGACTGCTGCGCTGCGTGTCGCGGGTTCGATTCCCGCACGGAACAAATATTTATATGGCCTACAAGTAGTTGTTCCGGGTCTGGCTGTGTGTGTATGTGAGTTTAAATGTTTGTAAACGCACCCACGATACAGGAGAAATTCCTAGTGTGGGGCAACGTTTTATAAAAAATAAAAATACTTTCAAAATGTACAGGGTGACTTAAACGAGGACGCAAATACCTCCAATTCGAAAATTTCGTGGGGTTTTCGAGCACCACGCAGATAGCACAGGTCTTTTGAAGCTGTAACCTTGGTTTTACCTACACTATTGGTATCTAACCCAACAAGATCAAATAAAAATCAGTGCAGTGCAATTTTTTGCGATCTTAAGCGATTTTTGTGTCTACGATATTGGTGCGTTTTCTGTAAGTAAAATAAAGTACCAAAATTATTAAATTAAAATAAATTATTAATTTATTTTGAAATTACTCCATAAAGGTTACAAATGCCAAACGCGTATTACGTATGTAATCGCTTCGTAGCAGACAATGAGTTCCTTAGAAACATGAAATAAACTCAATTTCACTCACAAACTCCTCGCAATTCCCTCTCCTCTCTATTTTCCTTATTTTCCACTCGTTCCCTTTTTTCTTTCGCGACCGGTGATGTGAGGAATTGATAGTAGGTAAGCTTTACCCCAATACTGACGTTGGTCAGATTGATAGCCGAACCAAATGTGTTGCGAAAAGGGGCGGCTGGTGTATAGAATAAGGTTGATGTAGTCCTGGGTAGGATTACGAACATAAAAGGAAATTGGATTACAGCTGAATGAACCACGTTATGGAACTTACTACATGTATAAAATATGATTACAAGTTTAGGAGATACTTTTGCAATGATGAGCGTCGGACCTTGGAAAAGTATTAGATCTATCTATCTTCTGCCCGCGACTTAGGCCTCCATACTCGCTCACGTTCGTGGCAGTACCAACACTATACTGGGTGTTTTTACAGATCGGTGGGAGTCCCCCATGCTGCAAAGGTGGGTTCATGTCATAATATACTAACATTAGTTGTATAAGTACGGACGCTAGCACATCAAGCTACTACAACCTGTCAAATTTCTGTAATAGATTTTCAACTTTGTTTGTAAAGTTTTAAGGTTCAAGTTTGATTGGGAAAATTTGACAGTTTCGGGTAGCTTGACCTGCTGGCGTCTGTACATTGTTACTAACGCATTAAGGACTTAGTTTGAATGAAATGTTTATTATTATTATTATAGGGTACGTCTATGCAACATTTTAACAAAAACTATCCGTTAGTTTTTGCGTGATGCTGGAAAAAACTGCACTTCTGGAGAATTGCTGAAGACTTTTTGAACTAAAAAATATTTTAATAATTATTTTCGATATTAGAATCGTTCTCAGAGTTCAAATATTGCTTTCAGCTGCATCCGGTTAGGCTAGAAGCCGCCTCCAACATAATGAGAATCGTTCTAAGTGCTCGCAAAAATTACTTAAAAAAAAAAACCTTGCTACGATTTTATTATATTTTATGTACAGACGCCAGCACATCAAGCTACTACAATCTGTCATATTTCTTTAATAGATTTTCAACTTTATCGCTAAAGCATTAGGGTTCAAGGTTGATTGGGAAAATTTGACAGTTTCGGGTAGCTTGACCTGCTGGCGTCTGTACCTTTATCATAACCCATTGGGCAGTCCTCACATAACTTAAGATATTTTTTTTTTCAGGACTGAAACTTAGGTTTGTTCCATTTGTCTAACTTTTCTGTTTGGTATTTTACAAAATTCAGGACACCTACATTTCGGCTGAAAATATTTGTTATATACTCAGACCAGCCTAGGTTATAGACCCAGGGTCACACACAGAGTGGGAGGCAGTCACCTCCTTCTGCGAAGCAGTCATGCTAGCGAAGGAAGTGGCGGGGTGGGCGAGGGAACGCACCTCACGCCTCAGCCGCCGCGGGAGACGCTCCGGGCGTCGGGAGCCGCGTGACGACTTCCGGCCACCGTAGGCGCGGGCCTGCGGGCGGTGAATGATGGGTAACTTACCGTCCGATCAGGACCAGGCCCGTGCCGGATGGCGCGTATGTGTTCCACGTGCGCCTCAAAGAGATGACAGCAGAAGGGACGGGGCCCGATAGGGCCGAAGCCTGCCAGGGTAGCGGGATCGTCCGAAAGGGTTACCGCTGCCCTGGAACATAAAGGGTTAAGGAAGGAACACGGGTGGGTTTTAGTCAGTAAGAGTCTGACACTCCCTCCTGCTCCACCCAGAGCGGGAGGAGTCATTTCATGATTTCCCATCCTAAAAAAAAAAAAAAGGGTCACACACAGGGGACATTTTGGCCGAAAACATCTGGGAAATAATCCTATTAATATTATTAACGCGAAAGTTTGTATGGATGGATGGATTGATAGATGGATGTTTGTTACTCTTTCACGCTAAAACTACTGAACGAAACTTATGCGGGTGGAACCGCGGGGCGCAGCTAGTCAGACATAGTCTTTTTAGTTAAAATTATTGTCACCTTCCTACAACCGCTATAAAAACTGACACCCCTCGGCCAAATACACCATTCGGTATAGTGACTAGGTACCTCTACTGAAAAAACTTCGGTATACAGTCCATTCATAGTCATTTTTTACCTCTGACAGCAACATCCTAACAGTGACCTTGTTTAAATCTGGCATGATATTAAAAAACCGGTCAAGTGCGAGTCGGACTCGCTCACTGAGGGTTCCGAACAAATTTATAGGTATGTAACTAAAAAGTTACGTTTTTGCAATTTTTGCCTTATCTGTGCTGTAAGACGTTGCTTCGTATCAAATTTCAAGATTCTGAGTTCACGGGAAGTACTCTGTAGGTTTTGATTTCCATGCGAGTGTCGAAAATTTACGGAAAATTGCGGCATGAACGGCTGTACCTTTTGATTGCGTTGGCTTAGAAGTTTGTTTTTTTCACAACTACAAGGGTCAGTAGACCAGCACCCTAATTGCGAAATACACGATCAATCGGAATCGGTTTCATTTTGACAGTTCAACAACATTCATTGCGTTATTTACGTGTTGGGCAAACAAATTTTTCGAACTTATGAAGCAATGGATTAGCAATTTGCTTCAAAATGATTCTGATTCCGATTGATTGTGTGTTACGCAATTAGGATGCTGAGTATTAGATATAAATTTCAGCTTGATACCTCCACGCGTTCCTGAGAAAAAGGGTCTTGACAGACAGACAGACGGACGGACGGACAACAAAGTGATCCTATAAGGGTTCCGTTTTTTCCTTTCGAGGTACGGAACCCTAAAAATACTGTCAAATCATAATATATTTTGAGTATGAATGTCGATGGCTATAAGAGTAGGGGAAGCCCAAAGAAACGATGGATGGAATGTGTGAATGATGATATGTTTAGAAAGGGGGTGACTACCGAGATGACGACTAATAGAGAAGTATGGAAGAAAAAGACATGTTGCGCCGACCCCAAATAAATTGGGATAAGGGCGGGAGATTGATGAACGTTAAATCGTAATATGATGTATTCCTCAGAACAGTTATCTCACTATTCAAGTTATTATATATCATAATCAGTCTTTAATGTTCCCACTGCTGGGACACAGGCCTCCTTCCGGTGAGCGGGAGTGGGCCGTAACACCACGCGGGTCCAGTGCAAGTTGGTAGATGTCACATGTCTTCGAGTTTTTGGTTCTAGGACATGTCGGTTTCCTCACGATGTTTTCCTTCACCGTTTTGAGAGCAGTGGTGATGAAATAATTTACACAAAGTAAAGCGCCTATCTGGGTTCGAACCTACGACCTGCAACTCGTAAGTCGCGGTTGTTACCACTGGGCCGCCACTTGATTGCTCTCATAACATATTGTTACGAGCTTCGGGTTCGTGACAATAAAAAATGCCGATATAAATTACCAAAAATTACACTTTAATTGAACAACACTAATAACAACTCAAACACACTAATTATAAAACACAATTACACTTAAATCGCACTTGAAGATTAGTTTCGATGTATTCGCTTGTATCGCCTATCTGTGTCAGTCGTGGCTAATCCCGGCCTTATATAGTACCGAAGATAGTTCTAGAACCTTCTATTGTAGAAACATCTAGAATGTTCGAGTACATACCGGCCCTGACTGACCAGATGTCGATAGTTCTAGTATCGAAATTTCTAGAAGGTTATATTAGTTCTGCCACTCGATACTAGATTGCGCTAGTGGTAACTAATGTCACCATGTACCAGGCATTAATTGTGGCGCGCAACAATATCACGCCGATAATCCCCGAAAAGTTAGGCAGAAGCGTACCTATAGTATACTCGTATGTATACACTCTACACTATTCTAGTCGTTATTTTGTGTTTTTTTTTTCCATGTAATTTATCAAGATTTATTCCCGGCCTAAATAGGCTTATTCTCTTAGCAAGTCCACAAATAAAGTCTTAATATCATTATATTTCAAGCTGAAGTTCTTGCAGTACCAAAAGAATAAAATTATTGCCCTATTAGGAATCCAATTTTTAGTAGCAAATATATTCGTGCTGACATTATTATTTGATAAACTTTCCCGAGGGTAAATATTAAAAAGCAAACGAAATTAAACCTTACTGAAAATACGTTTATTTGTTTTCGAGAACACTGTCTATTTGATTTACACCTTTATTTAAATTAGTAGAGAAAGTAAAATGCCTTGTGCAAATATTGGTAGGGCAAAACTCAATAATGTATAAGTCATTAACTAATATTATAAACGCGAAAAATTTTTTGGATGGATGAAAGGATGTTTGTTACTCTTTCACGCAAAAACTACTAAACGGATTTAGATGAAATTTGGCACAGAGATACTTTATAACCAGGATTAATAGATAAGATACATTTTATCCCGATATTACCACGGAATCAAAACTTACGCGGGCGAAACCGCGGGGCGCAGCTAGTAAGACCTGCGGGGTAATTACGTAATACACTAACAGGAGGAATGGCTTTCATTTTGACAGTTCAACAATATTCATTGCGTTATTTACGTTGCTGAGCAGACACATTTTTCGAACATATGAAGCAATGGATTAGCAATATCAATACCTATGATAGTGTGTTACGTAATTAGGGTACTGTTTTGTTACTGCAGACGTGTGGCCTAATGTTCTTCTGCTGGTAAAAGCAATCTAAAAGAATGTTAGCAATATGTCATCACATAATAACAAAAGAAACAGGTCGACAATAAGTAAAACGTATACAGCATTTATCTTCTGAGTCTACCTGTTGGAACCTTTTTTATATTGTAACAATTTTTACCGTGTCACTCAAACTACGACGCTTATCCTACCTCCTGTTTAGTTTCACGTGTTTTCCAGGATGTAGGTGTATTTACTTGTGTAAGTAACGTGTTGAGTTTCACACCAACACCTTCATACACCAAGAGCTCAACATCAAAAAGCGTCTATCAGTTCTGGTCCAAACGCGCGTCCTCAAATACTTTGGACATGTCTCGAGGTGTCAGGGAGACTCTATAGAGGGCCTTGTCGTGCAGGGTAGAATGGAGGGCATTAGACCACGCGGACGGTCACTCGTGAGATGGACTGACCAGATTAAATCCGCAGTGGGCGATCAAGGGATCGCCGGGTATGAGTGCACAAAAAATACCTGAAATCGGAGCAGGTGACGAGAAATCGCGAGGAGGCGAATCACATCAGCTCCTAGATAAGAAACCACATGAGGACCACGACCGCTCTGACAAGAGTTTTACGACGAAGAAGAAGTAAGAAGTAAAAAGAAATTATAACTATAGAAAGTAAGAAGAAACTGTTGCAGTTTTCAAAAGAAGAGTGAAAGAACACTATCTGTCCACTTCATCATAGTTGTGTATGTATTTATTTTTTGAGTATGATATAATTATTACCAGCCTAGTAATATTTACTATAGAAGTATTTATGTATGTTTATTTGTATGTATGTTAGTATATTATAATAAACTGGAAGTAAGAAGGGAAGTAGCTCTCGCCACTTATTTATTTAAAATTATGCGTGGTAAAATACACAACCCAGGCGTTCTACACACGGTTGGGTTGTGTGTATCTGATGGGCACGTGGGGCGGAGGAGGCGGCCGCCGCTGCTGTGGGTGCCGCCCGCTCGCACCAACCTGCTGCAGCACGCGCCGCTGACGCGCGCGCTGCGTACACTCAATACGGTGTCACAACAGATTGACTGCTTCAACTGTACTCTGAGTGAATTCACACGGGCCGCATTTTGTAAAATTAGTTTTGGTTAATATGTAATAATTTTGTATATAATTGTAAGTCTAGTTGTAAGCTATTATAACTATAACTACACAATGTATTAGGTAAGCCTGTGATGATAGTGTATGTGTTTTAAAATAAAATAAAATAAATAAATAAATATTCTCGTAATTTTTGTTTAGTTTTTAAGTGAATTGTTTTTTTTTTTTTTTGATTCTATGTATTATTTTTTGTCTCCTTTGCTCTATCACACGCTGTCTACATCTCTGTATCTATTGTCCTATCTCAGGTATGCTGGAAGAGATTTCTTATGAAATAAGCATCACCTCTGTACCTATTTTTCTGTTCTGTTTTTCAATGTCTGTTTTTATATGTGTGTACATAAATGGTAAAATAAATAAATATATAAAATAAGAAGTAACGTATTGTAATTCTGGAAATTTCGCGACCTACTTTGGTACCTCTAGATCTTCAGGATAGGAGGTAGAATGTATATAGTTCACATTGCCGTAAGGTTGTTGGACGTCATAAATCCAAAATGGTTTTTGTCACTGTGCCAGTTAGGTAGAACATCAGCTAAGTTATAATTTGCAGGGATTTTTTTTTTAAGCGGTAAAGCTATTACGATAGCTATGGTGGCCAAGTGGTAACGGCCCCGTCTACAATGTTCCCACTGCTGGGACACAGGCCCCTCTCTGTGAAAGGAAGGAGGTTGTAATCCACCACGCGGACCCAGTGCGGGTTGGTAAACGTCACGTCTTCAAATTTCAGGTTCTATGAATTGCCGGTTTTCTCACAATGTTTTCCTTCACCGTTTTGAGAGCAGTGCTGATGAAATAATTTACACAAAGTAAAGCGCCTATCTGGGTTTTAAGCTATGACCTACACCTCGGAAGTCGCGGCAATATACATAATAGGGTAGTTGCCTGGGTAAAAAAAATATTATTTTATTTAGTCCGTCAGTTAGATTGTCGAAAAATAATGGACACGTATTTTTTCTTTTGTCAATCAAACAAAAAATGACAAAGGCGATATCTTCATCATTTTTTATATAATTGACAAAAGAAAAAATACGGGTCCAATATTTTTTGATAATCTAACTGACGGACTAATTAGATTTTTTTAGGCATCTAATAATAATTATTCGTATCTCATTAATTAGTCAAGGTTTACTCATGCAGAGCCAGTATCCTTTTCTCTCTGAAATACTGTGCATTTGAAATCAGTAAGTCAATCCGTACTCTCAAAATAATTGTTTAGCTCAATTACTCACAAAAAACACTTGCAGTCACTTAGAGTTACATTTCGAAATATTAGATTCTATTGAAATTAAATTAAAACACTTTTAAAAAAGAGAATCGTATTTTATCGAAATTCTTTATAAGATTATACGAATTTACAAGAGATAGAATTTCAGGTATTCAACGTTTGTATTGAAAAGTGAAAAATGTCTTTGGGACTGGGACAAAATAAATCTAGAACGGTGACATCTGTTAGGTATTAACCTTTTCATATGTAAATCACGTACCTACCTAGACTGAAGGTCTGAACTTGATTATCTTAACATAACATCACGCTTGATTCCCTGAAGGGTACAGCAGCAGTGTAGAGCAGTGGTGGCTCAGTGGTAACAGCCGTGACTTACGAGTTGTAGATCGAGGGTCCGAACCCAGGCAAGCGCTATACTTTGTGTAAATTACTTCTTAACCACTGCTCTCAAAACGTTGAAGGAAAACATTGTGAGAAAACGAAATGTCATAAAACCAAAAATTCAAAGACATACATATGTCATACACCAACCCGCACTGGGTCCGCGTGATGGATTAAGGCCCACTCCCTCTCACAAGGAAGAGACCTCTGTCCCAGCAGTGGGAACGTTATACAGGGTGGCAGAGACATCGACGCGTAAACTGTAACCATGAATTCAGCACATGAGTTTAGACCCCATAGTGTAGAAATTTTTCGTCGGTTATCAAAAAAAAATCTTCTGTTTCATAGAAAAGAGCAATACCTATGCGGAAATGTATGGAGCAGCAATATTTTTTTTTTAATAGCCGACGAAAAATTTCCACGCTTTGGGGTCTAAACTCATATTGTTGGTTGTTATTCGTGATAACAACCGGGACCAACGGCTGAACGTGCTTTCCGAGGTACGGCGTGGTCTTGGTTTGTATATATGGTCACCCATCCACGGATCAACTGCGGCAAGCATAGCTTAACCTGATCGATCGACCCGTGCGGCTATTATTATCTGGCCACAAGCCCTTGCTATCGTAAAGTATAGTACTTAAATAAATAATTTGTAAGCCAAAGAAGACACTGTTTTATTTGGGTTAACAATGTGATACGTTAGTAAAACGTCTATAAAGAAATAAGTGGACACGATTGGTACCTGCATTAAAGTTAATATCTGCAATAAAAACACAGAACTTTACAGTAACGATGTAGTTGAACTAGTCGGCCCCTAAGATTAAACCAAAAAATGGATACGTATAGCATAATCAGCCGATAATGCTCCCGCTGCTGGGACACAGGCCTTGTTTTGGTGAGAGGGATGCATAATAATATATATATATATGTCGGAGTAGGTATGTCTGTCTCTCATTAACAACAGGCATATTTTAATTACTGTGGGCGTACCGTGGGTAGTGTTGGTTATAGCACAATAAAAAAACGGTTTGCAATTCAAATCAGATTACAATATACGAACAAGTTAGTCACACTAGGGGATCACACACTGTAGGTACTCAACTCAACGATACAGTTTCTGAGCACATGTTGTTCGTACGATGTCCAATGTTTCGATGATCCCGAGAGCTCTGCTCACACCGTTCTTGTAGCTGTAGCTCTCCGTCTACCCCCACAAATTTTCCACCTAAAATCATATTCCACTAAGAATTTGTACTGAATCTTCTATTAGAAGCTATAAACACGCCAATAAGTAAAAAGGCATATCTTATTAAGAAATGTGCTAGTCCAGTACATAACTGACGGAAATATCCACCGTTGTTAAATCTAAGCTTGTAGAAACCATTTACCAAAAAGTTTCTCCCCACGCGAAGTTCATATTACCAATAGTGTTTTACTTTCGACCCCTAATATTGTAGAATTGAGTTGTTTGGACACGCAACGATTATTTCGTACTCTGTGGTAGGTTTTGATAAAGATAGGTAAACTTTGTAACGGCTAGGGATTTGTAGGTAGGCTACGAAGGCCGCTAACTAATAGTTTAGTGTTTGGAGTTTATTTATTTATTTATATGGTACTTCAACGACTTACTCACTGCGACATACACAAACAAAAATCACATACAGTTTTAGGAATTATGAGTTCGTCACTTACAGAAGTGCACAGCACTAGCACAGAAATAAATAGTAAAGACCAGAGGCCTTACCACGAGCTCTTAACGCGATCCAGTTTAGGCTGTTGGAAAGAGACAGAGCTATACAAGTCGTCTAGCGCCATCTCGATCCCTGAGCGTAAATTGAATCGCGTTAAGAGCTCGTGGTAAGGCCTAAGATATCGTTAGTTGAATTACACAATACAAGATAAAACGAAAGTAAAAGTAGCATTAAAAATTAAAATGAGCAATGTTCACAAATACGATCGAAAATACAAAACCAATTTTTTTAAAAAGCAACAGAAAGAAGGAGGCGGCCAGGGAAGGGAAAGGAAGTACTGAAATACAATTATTAATGGGTGGCTCGTGTCGCACAGACGACTCGAGACTTGGAGCTGGTTACTCGAGAATCCGAGCTGGTTAGAAGTTTCGATCGGACTTGTCGCAAAGGGTTAGAGTAGATGTCGATGCTATTGGTTCGTGTAGAACTTTTGTTGTATTTTCCCCCAGTTAAAAGAAACACATGTAATGTTTATACATTATAATTTCTACAGCAGGTTGTACCTACTAGTAGGAGGGTAGGTCACACTGATTTTGTTCTGAGCACTATCACACTTATAAGTTAGGAAGGGTACCAGGGTGCTTTTTTCTTTTCTTTTTATTTTTATGTTAGGCGATATCTCTGGCAATTGTGCTAAGATTTCTTTTTTTAATGATGGGTATGCTCAAGTTTGAGTTAGTTTCAATAATACGTACTTTTTCCACTTAGTTTCAATTAGTTGATCATGTTGTAATAACTTCCTGTCATTGTGTGCATTTGTGTGGGGTAGGTACAATAAAAAATAAAACTTTGGTTCGATTAGCCAAGTTCGGCCGATGACGGATCAAAGTACAGACGCCAGCAGGTCAAGCTACCCGAAACTGTCAAATTTTTCCAATCAACCTTGAACCTTCATGCTTTAGCGATAAAGTTGAAAATCAATTAGAGAAATTTGACAGATTGTAGTAGCTTGATGTGCTGGCGTCTCTACCAACAACATATTACAAAGTTAACTGGAAAATTATACCAAAAGGTTACCTAGTAAAATCTATGAAGGAGTCTGAAACACTATCGAAGGACCTCTTAAAATCTGTTCTTAGGATCATTTTCAAATGTCAGGAGTCTCTGAGAAGCAGTTAGAAGTATGTCAATACCTACCACATTTTAATACCTATCCTAGATACCATTTATGAGATGGTTCCCTATCCATTTGCATAAAATTTTAAGACCTAATATAACTTGGCATACTTTTGTTTCTCCTAATTATATTTTCGCATAACGTTATTTACGCATAACAGCTTACGCATAATGTTTTAAGCATAATTTCTCTAATCACAATAATGATTAAGCATAACATTCTAAAGCATAAAATTCACGAATATTATAGGCATAGCAAATAAGCATAATAATTAGGGATCCCTTCTTTTCGCATAATATTACTTTTCCTAATATACTTTGGCATAACAAGTTTGGCATAATTTGTTTTCCATAATAATACTTTGCCATATTTTTGTTTTGGCATACAGTTTATTTTGGCATAATTATCTTGAAGGCTAATTTGTTTTGGCATAAATTTAATTCGCATAACGTTACTAGGCCTAATGATTATTAGCATAATAATATTTAGGCATACAATAATAGAAATAACGGAAACAAAGTTATGCTTTAGAATGTTATGCTTAAAAAATGTATGCTTTAGAATGTTATGCTTAATCATTATTATGATTAGAGAAATTATGCGTAAAAAATTATGCGTATGCCGTTATGTTACATAATTTATGCGAAAATATAATTAGGACAAACAAAAGTATGCCAAGTTATATTAGGTCTTAAAATTTTATGCAAATGGATAGGGAACCCAATAATTAACTCCTAAAATGTTAGATTATAATACACATTTTTATACATTTGTAGGCACTTTACATTGTAGGTAGAACAAATCATTTTTTATTTTTTTTAAGTGGACGGTATCATAAAACTATTGTGTCACGAAGTGCATTATTGAAAATTTTAATTTAATCCTTAACAAAAAAAAATCTAAATTCTGAATCTAATCTAATGAATAAGTAAATATCAGGAAACATCATACTTTTATAGCCTCTTATGCTAAAACAAATTAGCATTCAAGATAATTATGCCAACATAAACTGTATGCAAAAAAAAAATATGGCAAAGTATTATTATGGCAAAACAAATTATACCTACCAAAATCGTTATGCCAAAGCATGTATATTAGGAAAAAGAATATTATGCGAAAAGAAGGGATCCCTTAAGAAATAACACTGGAAGTTGAAATCGTTGTCATCAAACTGTAAGTGTAGTTGGATTTCGGCTAGGGTTGTCACGGATTCTGATCAACATAATAATTTATTTAAAAACGTTTAAAAAACGTCTCCATTGAGTCAACAGTAGTAAAATTACCCATAGATACAATAATAGTGCCTAAGCATAGTATAATTAGCATATAATGTTCCCACTACTTGTATACAGACCTCCTCTCAGTGAGAGCAATTGGGCCGTAATCCACCACGTGGGCCCAGTGCTGGTTGGTAGACGTCACATGTCTTCAAATTTTTGGTTCTTAGACATGCCTGTTTCCTCATGATATTTTAACAAAATAATTTACACAAAGTGAAGCGCCTGTTTGGGTTCGAACCCTCGACCTGCGCCTCGTTAGTCGTGACCGTTACGCCGCGTTTACGACCTTGCCGCGGTGAGCGGCGGCTAAGCGCGGGGCGGCGAGCGGTAAGAACAAACGTATGAAAATGTTTGAAGCACGCCACGAGTCGCCGCTCATAGCGAAAACGCGCGCGGTTTTGTCGGAGCGAATCGCTGCAGCGGCGCGCGGTGCGGGGAGCGGCGAGATCAAAAGTACGAGCGAATGAGTGCGACGCCACGAAACAGAGCGGCGCGGATAGCGGTGTAGGTGTGACGGACTCGGCGGCGAACTTATAACAAAAAATTTTAGACGATTTTGTGGCGGTAATGGATAGCGAGGCGTTTATAACAGAAATTTTAAATCGACCCCCTATATGGATGTCAAAACATCCCCAACACAAATACAAAAATGTTATAAAAAGGTTGTGGGAAGAAATAAAACAATGTTTTCCGGAATATGATGGTAAGTTTAATTTAAATTGATAACACAAAAACATAGTACCTAGTCCTTGATACTTACAAACGAAGCTACCAATATATTGGCGGTAGGTATCTACAGACGAAACTACCGGTATGTTTGAGTAACGTAGGTAGGTAAATTTTAACGTAGGTAAATTCGCCATTTAAATATCGATCTCTATTCAGTTCGTGCACTCCTCTCATATTAAGAATATCTTGTTTTAAAAATATACTGCTTTCTAAACACAGAAGGGATACTTTTGATAACGCCATAATTTTGAGCACGTCCTGACTACCTAAATACGTCCACCTCGACCGCTGCCGCTAGCCGCTACTGCGGGTACGTGGCGTGTAAAACGCACCGCTTGCCGCCGCCGCCCCGCCTGCCGCGCCGCTCGCCGCTAAGACCGAAGTCGTGAATGGGCCGTTATATCTGGGCCACCACTACTGACATGATCACCTACCATTCATCCGCAGCACACATTTTGTTAAAAATTGGAAACCATTAGGAGTTGAAAGTAATTAGCAAGCGACAACCCTGAATGTTAACCTCAATTCTATGTTAAGAGGTAGGCCTCCTCGCATAGTTTTACGACGGCGACCTATGTATGTATAAACTACCAGATTCTGGATATTATCTCAATGCTATTCTTTTAGACGCGCATTTTTGGGTATACTGTACCTAAAATTGGGGTATTTGAAATAGTATTCAAATTTATTCTAAGACTACGCAAAGACGACAATTTTATAAAAGTGGTGAAAATAAGCTAAAATAGTTTTTTTAGTTATTATACCTAAGGGTAGGTCATGCATGGCAGGCTTGTTGGTTTTCTATGTGAATAGTCTCCAATCAAGACAAATGTATGGCTCATTGTGTATCATAGAAAGCCAAAATAATGTATTTCAAGCAATTTTCACTCTTATTGGAAAAAAAAATACCAAGATATTTTATATTCTGGTAAAATAAACAATTTTTTCATGAAGTAAAATCACAATGTAAAACGTTAAAAATAATTTTGCTTTAATTATGCTTTAATCGACACCTACATTTCAATAAACATGAACCAGTCATACCAAACCTTACCTGGTCAAACAAGTACTTTCTACAAGAACAGATACAAAAATCAAATACGTCGTCGAAAACAACACGAATGAAACCCATTCTCAATTTGTTTTTACTACAAACTTGAAGTTTGACGGCTGACCCTGCACCCTACGAAGTTAAGGGTTCATAAAAATGATGGATTCTGAAACAAGATGTCAGGAACTGAATACTGGGTTTGAAACTGGATATCGACGACCGAGTTTGTCAATATTTGCGGGACAACATGTTTCTGTTATTGTTAGTTGTTACCCTTTATATGTGGGTAGTTTTTTCTAGTACTGTTGTAACTAAGTTGGTAGGAGTAGTTCTTCATCAATAGTGTAATAGGCGATGGGGCTGAAATTAAATATTTTTCTAAATAACCAATTTTATTAGGTACTTTCTACCTTTAGTTTATGTTTCATACATATAGGTAGAAAATAATAAAATTGCCATTTTTTTTTTTTTTGAGGATGGGAAATCATCAAATGATTCCTCCCGCTCTGGGTGGAGCAGGAGGGAGTGTCAGACTCTTACTGACTAAAACCCACCCGTGTTCCTTCCTTAGCCCTTTATGTTCCAGGGCAGCGGTAACCCTTTCGGACAATCCCGCTACCCACAAATATTACCCTGACAGGCGCTTTACTTTGTGTAAACTATTTCATCACTATTGCTCTCAAAACGGTAAGCAGAACATAAAATTGGCTTGCGGAGTAAACAAACTGAAGTTGCAGTGGGCTGGCCATCTTTGTCGAAGGACCGATGGCCGGTGGAGCAGACGAGTCCTAGAGTCGAGACCGCGTAACGGCAAACGTAGCGTGGGTCGCCTCTCAGCTAGATGGACCGACGACCTTTAGTAAGTGGATGGGACGGACTAGATGCGAAAGGTGGTGGACAGGTTGTGGCGCAGCCTGGGAGAGGCCTATGTCCAGCAGTGGACTGCGATAGGCTGAGTTGATTGATTGACTCAGCACTCAATTTAAAACTATACTCTTTAGGAACAAATGGAAGATTTTCTATTGAATCCATTAACGCCTATATCAAAAATATTATGAGAGAAACCATGCTTCCCTATGTGGTAAATATTAAACAGTTTAATGTATTATGTTGCTGAATGTGCGCGTTTCGGGAGGCGATAAGTAAAATCGAAGGCTAGGTACATCGAAAGTAAATATGTGTAATAACCAATCACCACACCTACATACACACCACACCTCAACACAAAACATATACATTTGGAGGCATGATGAACAGGGTGTAAAGTTCACTCAACCTCCATAGAAAAGGGAGGATCCTCCGACCAGACGGGTGTTGTGTCTGGCGGGCAATTGCCCAACGAATGATGTTGAGAAATTGTATCTATGCTAACTGCGCGGTAAACTCTGCTTGCGAGATGCAGGATTTGCGTGACGTCAGTATGACGCGTTGTTCGCATGTGGCGTTGTAGATACCGCTACATCACTCCCCTCCGGAGACCGGAGGTCGATAGTGGGCTGAGTCTTGTATCTTGCGATGCTTGCCAGGCTAGCTGAGGTTCCAGTGAGTCGGAACCGGTTGCCGCATAGTTCACGGTGAGTCGGAACTGTCTGCGGAGATGTCCCCAGTGAGTCGGGGTGGCGCTGCGTTATACTCCAGTGCGTCGGATGTCGGACAGCGCCGGGTTGAGGCCGGCTGCTGCGTCAACCAGGAGAGGGTGCTCTGCTTGTTGAGCGGCCGAAGGTGCAGTGTGCTGTGCCAAGGTTGCTGATGAGGCTGAGGGTGATGACCAGGTATGCGCGGACGCTGCATGCTGGTGGTCAGGATACCCGTTGAAGCCGTGGATGCTGGCTGGCTGGGTGACTCGCCGCTGAAGCTTGCGGGAGTGATGATGATGACGTCACGCTGAAGTGTTTGCACGAAGGCTGCGCTGATGTTCATACTCGGGGTCACCAGTTTGGAGGCATGATGAACAGGGTGTAAAGTTCACTCAACCTCCATAGAAAAGGGAGGATCCTCCGACCAGACGGGTGTTGTGTCTGGCGGGCAATTGCCCAACGAATGATGTTGAGAAATTGTATCTATGCTAACTGCGCGGTAAACTCTGCTTGCGAGATGCAGGATTTGCGTGACGTCAGTATGACGCGTTGTTCGCATGTGGCGTTGTAGATACCGCTACATACACATAATAACACTTCACACTTAGTATAAGTTTACATATGTTTGTACTTTATAGTCCTAAGCAGTCTATTGGATTTTTTTTACTCCTTCTGTGGGAGCCTGGGCTGGCGAACCTTAATACAGGTTACCATGTAACCTAGCTAGGACGCCAGATTGAATTTGTTTGTAACTCTTTATGATTTTCCCCTAAACTGTAAAATTATATTTATAGTAACAGACTGTATGAACCACCCTTTTTTGAGAAATAAATAAATTATAAATTATTATAAAATTATTAAATAAATTATTATTATGTCAATAAGATTGGTGATTGCACTATTTGATTCGTGATGTTCGTGCTACTGCCCACTTTTTTAAATGAAATCCCCGAGTTGCTTAATATTATTATTTTATATTCACCTACATAAGTACAACAAGTCAATATACATACATGTAATTTTTGAAAGAGAAAAACAGATGTTCTATTTAACGAATAATGACTCAAAAATCATGAAAACTATACAAAGTCAGGCATTATCCCAAAAACTCGCATTTCATGCTAAAAAAAAGCGTAGCGTACTAATAACCTTCAAGATTTTCCATTACGGTAAAGACTCGTCTGAGGTTTCAATCTGAAGCAAGCCTTTGGAGCTCAAAGCGTAGGATAATTAAAAATTAAGGAACACGCCGGAATGTTCTTTAGAATTAGACCTGCTTTGAGGAAAGGGGAATTAAAAAGTTGGGTAAAGGTAAGATAGTTTTAAGGCAGTATTTTTAACATAACATCCTGTAATTGCGTAACAGACTATTAATCTCAATCTGTATCATTTGAAAGACATTGATGATCCATTGCTTCATATTATACAGGGTGGCAGGGACATCGACGCGCAAACTGTAACCATGGATTCAGCACATGAGTTTAGACCCCATAAAGTCGAAATTTTTCGTGGGTTATTAAAAAAAAAATTGCAGTTCCATACATTTTGACCGCGTAGGTATTGCACTTTTATATGAAACAGAAGATTTTTGATAGCCGACGAAAAATTTCACCAGTTATGTTTAATATAATATAATATAATATATAATATCCCTGGACATTTCACACAGCGCCATCTAGTCCCAAGCTAAGCAACCTAATGCTTGTGTTATGGTAACAAGATGGCTGATATACTACTTATATACATTTTTTTTTTTGTAAATACATACATATTATAGATAGAAAAACACCCAGACTCGGAACAAATACATGTAGGACTTACAAATATTTGTTCTGTGCGGGAATCGAACCCGCGACACGCAGCGCAGCAGTCCAATCGCTCAGCCACTGCGCTAACCGTGTTTAGGTCCTATGTAATAGTGGGCGAGCCCATTATCAGCCTTCCAGATGGAAAAACCCAATAGCACTTTGTCCGAACCAGGAATCGATCCCAGGACCTCATGCTCAGCAGTAGCGCGTGCGATCATTAGACCAGTAAGGCACTTAGATTATTATAAACTAGCTGCGCCCCGCGGTTTCAACCGCATAAGTTTCGATCCCGTGGGAATATCGGAATAAAAAGTATTCTATATGTTAATCCTGGTTATAAGCCAACTGTGTGCCGAATTTCATCCAAATCAGTTTTGTAGTTTTTGCGTGAAAGAGTAACGAACATACATCCATCCGTCCGTCCATACAAACTTTCACATTTATAATAATAAGTAGGATAGGTTTAGTAGGATAAATCGAAAAATACTGGAGACACTGGTAAGTTTTTTGAGCTGTAATACTGCATGCAACGGTACAGGTTCCGTGGGATTACTTAAAGATAAGTTAAAAAAAACTTTTTCGTAATAAAACATAAAAAAATGACCTTTCATATCTCCGTAACCAGAAGCTTCCCAGGTAAGGACCAGTACAAAAAAAAAAAAACATATATAAGGAAGAACAAGTAACCCTCGGTTTTGTTAAGGGTATTTTTCGTCTGTTATAAACTTAACCACTTGCTTACTATTCCAGAATATGCCTAAACCCTTTTAACCTAGAATCATCAACACCTCTTTACAAAGTTAGCTCATTCTCCTAACTTTACCACAACCTGCCTTGAATTAACCGCTTCTCTTCAAGGTTCTCTGCACATGACGAAGTACGTCACCTTGCACCAAGTGACGATAAGTGCATGTTAGGAACCGTTCTCACTGTGTCGTGACATTTATCTTGGTGAACTGTCGGTCGGTCTAAACCAGAGGGGCAATTCTCGTTATTTTAAGAACGTTCACAGTCTGATCTCAGTCTCAATCTGTCAACAATTCCTCTCTACCCTGTCCATTCGGGAAACCGTTTTTTGACAGATGGAACTAGTGATTGCGTAACACACAATACATTGATTGATACACGTACGGTATTATGTATAATGTATGTAAGAAGCCATAAATAAGATAATTCAATAAGATAAGGGAGTTTATATATTTATTTTATTACGCATTGTAAAGTTAAATTTTACGTAATCTGGAAAAAGTACGTTCTAAGACAGTTTTCCAAAAACAAAGTAAAGTGCCTGTCTGGGTTCGAACCCACGACCTACAACTCGTAGGTCGCGGCTGTTACCACTGGGCCGCCACTGGTCTATACTGGTCTTCACCATACATGGAGAAGCTAAACTTGACAGCCCAACTTATTTGACTGCGTGTAACAATAAGGCAGCGGATGGTCATTTCAAACAGTCGCTGTATGACAAGATGTTGCGAACCTTATGGTAAAAGTGATCATGTACACTGGTGTGTATAGGTAGCCTTTTTTTTTTTTGGGTGGGAAATCATCATATTACCCCTCCCGCTCTGGACGGAGCGGAAGGGAGTGTCAGACTTTTACTGACTAAAACCCACCCGTCTTCCTTCAGTTACCTGTGCCAAGGGCCACGGTATCTCTTTCGAACAACCCGCAGCCCTGGCGGAATAACCCGCAGCCCTGGCGGGTGTATAGGTAGCCTTAAGATGTAAGATCGAATCTTGTGTGCGGTGCACAATACACGTTGATTGCGAGAAGTAGACGACGCTGTGGGTGTTGAGAAACTTGACTTAGATGGAGGGTACCTGTGAGGTTTCTGTGTGTGACGACGTGTGGTTCTGTGAGGATCAAGTTTTGGTAATTGGTATTTTGGTGAGGACACTGCATTGCTAGGACAAGTTTGTATTTTCTGTGATATACAATGGTTTTTTGGAAACTTCTCACCACGTCGTTCTTGAAGCGTATATTAGAACTATTATGTTATCTACTTTTATTCTAAAATGATGTAAACACTTAAAGTCAATAGTTTTTTTGCTTGTAAAGGACCGTTTCCCTGTAGGAAAAAAAGAATCTGATACAAAAACCACCATTTCTCTATGGAAAAATTTCTCTCGTTTATAGAAACATACCGAGTATTGTATTTTTGAACCTGAACTCTTAATTCGGTTCTTTGTATTGTATTTTGAAGGACGTATTTTAAACGCAGCTTATGGGAAATACTGAAATTAATCAACTAATAAGTACTGAAGTGACTATGATTTCATTGCTTTGTGGAATGCAACCTTTTTGGTAATTATGAGATAACGGCATTGCATTATAAGATTAAAACCATTACAAATTAAGAATGCAGAAAAATGGGAGGCGTCAGACTTGGCTGACAAGCCAAATTAAAAACTTTTTTGCAAAAAATAAACAACAGACTTCCAAAAACGACACTACAAAGTGAAATTAAATTTTTCACTTTTAAGTTGTAATTTTTACCAGTAATTTTGGTTTAAAAACCAAACTACTGGACCGTTTGTAATGAAATTTTTATGGGACATTTGGGAAGTAAACCCTTTCCAACAAAAAAATAATTTTTCAAATGGGTTGGCAAGCGACAGAGTTATGCGCGAAAAAACATAAAAAAAAAAAAAATACAAACATCCGAATTGAGAATCTCCTCCTTTTTTAGAAGTCGGTTAACAAGGAAAAAAGATAAAAACGATATCGTAATAATTATTTATCTCATAAACAAATCAAGTATCTTGACTTAGCTCACGAGTGTGTCGACTGTGTGATATGGACTATGTGGGATATGGACTCAGCGATCAGTGCCGATAGTCGTGACAGCCAATGGGTTAATAGGCAAGAGACCCGACCAACACCTGAGGAGGCTCTCGTTAGGCAGCCGGATCAAGGTTCACGGCTCGCATTGTCAGGAAGTTCCTCTCTCTCGATCCCTGACCGCCGGTCGCTTGAACCCTGTTCCGGATACCGGTGGGCTACTAATTTTTATATTGTAATGTTTAAAAATATAATTAATATGTATTTAATGAAATAAAGGAGACTACAATTATTATTTATCTTATATGAAAGATATTATTTCATTAATGTACCTCTCCTACAGTACTTATCTATATGATATAATAATCAAAGACTCATAACTTGCTCTTTTGATAAACGAGGTCAAGAAATCACTCAACAAAAATAATAGACTAATAGTCAGACTTTTTCAACTTCTATCTTGTTATTCTGCATCTTACTCATAAACTTTTATGAATAGTTAACAAGTTTCCATGCAGTAACTAACTCGTAGTAACTTGAAATCAAATCACAGTTGTGTTAGTTAGTTCTGACGTAGTTCTCACGATACAATTGTACATTCATGGATTGTATGGATACTGATCGAGCAAAGAGATTTACGATAGTCAAGTAAATAATTTAATGTCTTTGTGATCGAGTGAAGAAAATGTAGATTATTTATTTATCTATACATCATCATCATCGGCCTACAGCACTCCACTGCTAGACATAGATCCTCGGCAACTCTGATTCAGCTAGCACACCAGTCACCCTGCGAAGATCGCCGCTCCACCTAGCCTGAAGGCGTCCTACCCTACGCTGGAGAGAGATGGATGATGAACTCAAACAAGTTGCGGTAAGTTTATTTATAAAGAATTTCTGTTGTGTTTTCACTAACCTGAAAAGCAGGCGGTATGGAACTAACCTTACAACATGAATGTAGTTTAAAATGTTACCAAGGGTACGTATTTGTATTCCAGTCCAGTGATTTGAATGTCAAAGAGTACAGACTTGATACGACATATCTTTCATGAATCAGTACACAGAAAACGCAACATAAAAGAACATAAAAAACCGGCCAAGTGCGAGTCGGCCTCGCACACAAGGAGTTCCGTGCCAATAGATAATTGTTATGATATTATTTGAAATATTTTACATGTTTACTTTTTATTTCGTTATTTTTGTACGAAGTTTTTCAAGTAAGCGCATTTTACAAGTTAGGCCTCTTTATCTCCTGAACTAACAAAGTTCTAATCAGAGAAATCTAAGCCGTTTTTCTTCAAAGTTCATCACATGGACTACCATCATGAATTTTTTCGGATTTTTCGAGCCAGCCGTTTAGCTTTTAGAGGGGCATTTTAACAAAAAAATGCGCTTTAAAGTTGAATTTCTCGCAAACGGATACCTAAACCAAAAAATCGTCTTAGCAACCTTCCAACCAATGATTTTAAAATACCTATCTAATGCTACCACACACTATGGGGTAGACCCAAGAAAAGAAAGTCATCCCCACTTTACGTGTAGGGTTAGTAATAGGGGGTATAGGTTTGTGTACCCCAAAAAAATTTTTTTTCTTGATTTTGTTTTAGCACTTTGTCGACGTGGTAAAAACACAAATATCCATGCAAAGTTTCATCTTTCTAGCACTAACTGTTTGGAATGTCTGTGCGATTGACTGCTGCGCTGCGTGTCGCGGGTTCGATTCCCGCACGGAACAAATATTTGTATGACCTACATGTATTTGTTCCGAGTCTGCGTGTTTTTCTATCTATAATATGTATGTATTTACAAAAAAAAAAAAAAATGTATATAAGTAGTTTATCAGCCATCTTGTTACCATAACACAAGCATTAGGTTGCTTAGCTTGGGACTAGATGGCGCTGTGTGAAATGTCCAGGGATATTATTATTATTATTTATTATTAATGTAAGCCGAAGACGGACGGACGGACATGACGAAACTATAAGGGTTCAGATACGTGAACTAAGGAACCTTAAAAACAACTTCATAATGTTATGCATGTATTCATACAATAAAATTTATGAGGCCCACAATACACTATATTATACATATGAATCCGAAACCAAATTGACGGAAAGGGTAAAAGAACAATACAATTGGCATGCTTTCTGTGTTAGGCTTTGAAAACTGTGGTTTACTTGTAGGCGATTGCTAGATTAGGGTGGAACTTTAATTACCAAAGTAAAATGTCTCCTTTATTTTGTATAATTTATATGATCACCGCTGCTTTCAAAACGGTGGAGGAAAACATCGTGAGGAAACCGACACCCTAATTGCGTAACACACATCAATCGGAATCGGTTTCATTTTGACCGTTCAACAACATTCATTGCGTTATTTGCGTGTTGAGCAGACAAATTTTTCGAACTTATGAAGCAATGGATTAGCAATTTGCTTCAAAATGATTCAGATTCCGATTGATCGTGTCTTACGCAATTAGGGTGTCGCTCTCTATAGCCCGCTCTCTCGCACAGAAAGGAAGACTGTAGCCCATTCGTGGATCGTTATTTGCTGATTATGCTTGTAAAGAAAGAAAGAAAAAGTATTTATTGCGACTCGCACAGGAAGATCATAAAACTAAACACAATCAAAAATAAAAAAAAAATAACAAATTACATAAAAAAAAAGTAACAAAAGAAAATGAAACAGAAAGTCCTATAATAATAATAATATATTCATTTATTTCAGGTAAATAACACCCTTTAATAGAACACATACCTATTAAAATCAACAAAATCAGATAAATTTCAAATAAAATAAAATCAACACAAATCAAATTAGACGAACAGAATAAATAATAAATCCAACTAAAAATACGAGGCCAAAAGACTCCTATCTCAGCATGATGCCACGACATTTAAAAAATCGCGTGTGACGTTGCCTTCCTCTCTCTAAAGCCATCCAAAGTTTGTCTTTAAAAGATCACTTTTAACGCCTTGTAATATTTATGGTGTACATAATAAAGAATATTCTATTATATTCTACTATGAACGAAGTTTTGGAGACGTATGCTTAAATTCCGTTTTGTCAAACTTATCATTTTTTATGATGGCTGTTTGTATATGTTTGTTTAAATGTTTGTAAACGCACCCACGATACAGAAATCAAAAAAAAATTGTGTGTCCGTAAGAACATAAAAACAAAATAAGAAAAAAAAACAATAAGAAATGTTTGACATGCGTCACATCCACGTAAAACGGCTATCGCTCAGCATTATGCTACGACCCTATGCATGACAGAGCCAATGCTAGACATAGACCTCCCACAAGCGTCGCGTCGCCGTAATGGCTGGTCCTGTGCTGCCCTCAACGAGTTCTCGCAAACTTCCTCAAATCGATCTTTAATGTAAAATACCAGTACACCATTCTTAATACTGTGTCTATTTACGTTGGTGATGGTCCTTTGATCCAAAACGTGGTTCCAAAGCATTTAAAAACATGTTTTATCAAAATGGCTTTTGGGCCGGAAGTTTCTTAGAAAAATGGTCTTTATGTTGGAATAAATACCAAAATAGGGCTTCTTCACTGTAAAGCGAAATCTTATTAACTACGCGTAGATTCAATCTGGACCTTGATTGGCTGTGACATTTCGCAAGAATCGCCTTTTTTCTAGTTACCTATATTACGCGTTTCAAAAGAAAATTAGAAATAAAACAAGGGTCTTCTTCGACAGAAAGGTTCACAGATCCTTTTAATGTCTAATGGATTTTTTCTGGACCCTGAAAATGAATCACCGAAATGTATGTACGCGCATAACTTCCGATCGACCGCACCAAATTGGATAATTCTGTTTTTTGTGTATGTTATTGTCAGGACAAGGTTTGTATAGAAGAAAATTAAAAGAAAAATATATAGCAGTACGACGTTCGCGGCGGTCAGCTAGTAATTAATATACATAATATATTGTATAATATTTTCTGAGCCTAATTTTTTTTAGGAAAGTTAGAAGTTGAAACCCACCAGTAAATTGAACTATTGACATGAACCGTTTTTATTTTGCTCAGTACGAGTGGTGTACTATAATAAATACTGCAATGCCTTGATTAAATAATATGTTTTTGGCAATTTTTTGACAGCAGCAGCCCAGATGCAATATTTTTCTTCTTATTCCTGTCTTTATTTTTTTTTTCAACTTAGTGTCGGCACTGATATTATAATTTTTGGTCCGAAGACATGTTGGTTTCCTCACAATGGCGCCGATTCCCTTGTTCACAAACTAAACTAAATTTAAGTTCAGTGCATCTTTTTCTTTCTATTTCATTAAGAAAAGGACAAAAGATAAATTTTAGTTTAGTCCTGTCAAATTAAGACGTTCCATAGACAGTTTAGACGTGATTAAAAACATGGCTACTAAAATTACGTCAATTTACGTCTGTCGCTGACTAATTTGACAGGACTAAACTAATATTTTATTTTCTGTCCTTTTCTTAATGAAATATAAAGAAAAAGATGCACTGAACTTAAATTTAGTTTAGTCTGTGAACAAGGGAATCGGCGCCATTGTGTTTCTTCACCGTTTTGAGAGCAGCCTTGATGATATAAACAACACAAAGTAAAGTGCCTGTCTGGGTTTGAAACTTTGAAAGTTGGGACCGTTATGACTGGGCCCCCTCAGCTCTCTTCTCTACAAAACATTTTGGCCCATTTCATGCTTATTGTATTACATCCGCCACTTCTAAGGCCCCAGCCCTTTTCATATGACATTTGCTATTGTACTTCACAAAGGTCACCGGCAGGTATGAACGCAATTCTGTGTTCAAAGCCATGCAAAAAGCATTATTCGTTGTTGACCCATTAAATTGAGTTATTGTATAAACAATGGTTACAGACTGTCGCGCCAATTTCGTTTGATATTTGTACAAATGGCAATAGGATTAGAACTGTTGTGTTTTTTGTTTTATGGTGAATGTTTTATTTTAGCAGAGCTGTTTTCACCTATAATCTATAATTATTATTTATGTTTTTAATATTTAAAGCACAAAAATGTACTGAGGCGGACTTAATGCCTATGGCATTTTCTACCAGTAAACCTTTGGGTGAGGCACACATGTCTTTGCATTTCGCCAAAAATTTAAACAAAAATGAGTTTATGGAAAAATAACTTTAATTCCTACACAATAAAGTTCAGTTTACGCTACAACTTCAAACATTTTTATAACTTTTTCAATAGTGCTAGTCTTTCTGAAATCAACTTAATTAACATTAAAATAAATATAACTAATAGGACCCAGAAGGTTGTCATAAATGGGTTTGAGCTCGATAAAGGTCACTTCAGGAGTCCCCCAAGGCTCAATGTTAGGGCCCCTTCTTTTTATTTTTATCTTATTTATCAACGACATCAAAGATTGCTTTAAGAATTCAAAGTTTCTGTTATACGCGGACGATTTAAAATTTTACAAAAATATTGCTGTTCAAACCGACTGTTTAGATTTTTAGAAGGATCTTGAATGCTTCTCGGAATACTGCAGTGTCAATAAGCTTCACCTAAGTGTATCTAAATGTTACAGCATTACGTTTACTAAGAAAAAACATTTGACGAATTTCAATTACTTTCTTGGAAACACTGCCCTAAATAAGGTTTCATCCCTCCGTGACCTAGGCGTAAATCTTGACTCAAAGCTCTATCTTGTCACCCATCTAGACAACATAGTTAAATAGCTTATAAAATGTTTGGTTTCGTAATGAGAGCGTCTAGAGAATTTCATCGGCCTTCTACCTACTTGCATCTATACAAATCAATAATACGGCCACAGCTTGAATTCAAATTCAAATTCATTTATTTGTCCGAATATGGTACTTACATTACATGGTCTTAAATTAATAAATGGTCTCATCACATTCTGCCACGTGGGGCAAGCAAATATCAGGTATACAAATAAAAATAAAATTATTACAGCACAAAAGTAAAAATGTTAGGTTAATATTGAATTGATTAAATTATGAATTAATGTTACAAAATGAGGCAGGCTTGAATACGCAATACCATCTGGAACCCTTATTACAAAAAGTACGTTCAGATCATTGATTTAGTTCAACGTAAGTACCTACGTTCCATGCATTACAGATGCTGTAAAACCAAAATGTCATATCAATTATTGCTTGAAAAATATAACCTCATGACCCGTCGCACCCTACTTGAAATGTTGACTCTGTTTGGTATATGCCGCAATAAATTTGATTGTACTGATCTTGTGAATAGTGCGTGCTTCCTGACCCCTCGTACTGTAATCGGTCGAGAAGTTCGTTCGAGATGCCTATTTGCTACTTCATTTTTAACCGACTTCTAAAAAAGGAGGAGGTTCTCAATTCGGATGTTTTTTTTTATGTTTGTTCGCGCATAACTCCGTCGCTTTCCAACCGATTTGAAAAATTCTTTTTTGTAGGAAAGGGTATACTTCCCAATGGTCCCATAGAAATTTCATCAAAAACGGTTCTGAAGTTGGGTTTTTAAACCAACATTACTGGTAAAAATTACAACTAAAAATTGAAACAAAAACCTTTTTTGAAAAAAAAAACCAACCGACTTCCAAAAACGACACTACAAAGTGAAAAATAACTTTAATTTCGGAAGTCGGTGGCAAACAACGAAAATGCGAACCCAACGACACCGACTTCCGAAATTAAAGTTATTTTTCACTTTGTAGTGTCGTTTTTGGAAGTAAGTTGTTTTTTTTTTTCAAAAAGTTTTTATATCGAACTACCTCAGGCGCTCGCTCGCCGTTACATCGCCTACCTATAAACAGTTTGGCTCTACTGATATTATGTTTCTCAGCAAAGCTATATTTAAGAGTGAAATCACGACTATTTTAAGAGATAACAACCCTGGTAATTAGCTAATAAGTGCTTTTTAATTTGTTCTGCTAACAGCTAGCTATTCTGCATAGTAATCTGTGAATAACGTCTTTTTTTTTTTCAGGGTGGGAAATCATCAAATGACCCCTCCCGCTCTGGGTGGAGCAGAAAGGAGTGTCAGACTCTTACTGACTAAAACCCACCCGTGTTCCTTCCTTAGCCCTTTATGTTCCAGGGCAGCGGTAACCCTTTCGGACGATCCCGCTACCCTGTGGATAACGTCTTGAGTAGTGTATTTGAGTAGTTTTTTTTTATTTTTTTTTTTTTCGTTTTCGGCGGATGTTTTCATAGGTCTGAATCATGTACTGAATCCATGGTAACGGGTTGCTCGTCGATATCCGTGCAACTCTGTGTATATATCAATTTAGTTTTTTCGTGCCAGTTCAAATTGTCAAGGTTGACAGTCTGTTTTTCTAAACCTTCAGCTTATTTGTCAGAAATTTTACTTGCTTTCCGCTATCGATATAAACTGTATGAAAAAAGCTCATGCCTTATACACTCAGCAAGGTGGAAGCAAGGCTGACTGACGCGGACCTGGACCCTAATTGCGTAACATACAATCAATCGGAATCAGAATCATTTTGAAGCAAATTGCTAATCCATTGCTTCATAAGTTCGAAAAATTTGTCTGCCCAACACGTAAACAACGCAATGAATGTTGTTGAACCGTCAAAATGAAACCAATTCCGATTGATCGTGTGTTACGCAATTAGGGTGCTGAATTGCATAACACACTCTTGATATTTATTGCTAAAACATTGTTTCATATGTTTGAAAAATGTGTCTGCTCAACGACGTTATAAACGCAATGAATGTTGATGAACTGTCAAAATGAAGTCATTGCTACTGTCAAAGTGTCACGCAACTACCCCGCAGAGCACATTAATCGTCAATTCGCAATTTTACTCAACTTTTAATGAACACTCAACTATAAATCACCAACTTAATTACAAGCTCAAATTGCCACAAAGTTGATCACTTCTCATGGAACAGAATCATAAATCCCGTTCATATTAGTGTCGACAATTGATCGACTGACGTCATTGACACTCCACTGCTCGCGCTCATCGAAATTTGATGCGTATCGTTAATCAGCTGTAGACACTTCAACAGTACTGATTCACAAAACACGATTATATGTACTTAGTTGGAATTGATATGCAAAATTTGTTGCTGGGTTGTAATTTAAGGAGTGATAGCTACTTGCACTGCACTGTTGATGTTTTTATAACGGCCTTCTAAAAAGGAGGAGGTTCTCAATTCGACTGTTTTTTCTTTTTTATGTTTGTTACCTCGGAACTCCGTTATTTATAAGCCGATTTGCAAAATATAAATTTCATCAAAAACGGTTCAGTAGTTTGGTTTTTAAACCAAAATTACGGATAAAAAACAAGTAAATAAAATTGTGTCGTTTCACAACTAAAAAGTGAGAAATTAAAACTTTTTTTACAAAAAAAAAAAGCCGATTTCCATAAAAACACTACAAAGTGAAAAATAACTTTAATTTCGGAAGTCGCTGGTGGAAAACGAAATACAAAAACCAAAGACCGAAATTAAAGTTATTTTTCACTTTGTTGTAAGTAGTGTTTTTGTGAGACGGTTGTTTTTTTTGTAAAAAAAGTTTTTAATTTTATTTCTGTAAGGGCAAGTTCCACCAAACTTTTATATTTAAAATAAGTCTTATACTAGAACTGTCGGACGTCAATTTTATTCCAAGAAATATCGAAAGATATTTGACTTTGATAAAATCAGCCCTAAGTGGGTTCGTACAAACACCTAAAAAAAAAAAAAAATGTATATAAGTAGTTTATCAGCCATCTTGTTACCGTAACACAAGCATTAGGTTGCTTAGCTTGGGACTAGATGGCGCTGTGTGAAATGTCCAGGGATATTATTATTATTATTACTTTAACATTAGGTATATTAAAAACTAGATAAGGTTGTCGTTTCCTATCTGACTACCCTGAGAAAAAAGGCCGAAACAATTTTGGTCAGATCATAAGGCATTTTTGGACGCCTGTCTCTTAAGTTGCATTTACGAGATGTCAAATTGTGTTGAATGTCGTTATGGGCCAGTGGTTAAGGCCTCCCCTCTCATGCACATGGTTGTGTGTTCAAATCGGGCCAAGTACCAATGTGTCTTTTTCAATTCATAGGTAGGTAAATGACGGCACGGTTGGCGCAGTGGTTAAGCGATTGACTGCTGCGCTGCGTGTCGCGGGTTCGATTCCCGCACGGAACAAATATTTGTATGGCCTACAAGTAGTTGTTCCGGGTCTGGCTGTTTGTGTATGTGATTTTAAATATTTGTAAACGCACCCACGATACAGGAGAAAGACAACGGGGCAACGTTTTAAAAAACAAAAAAATTAATAATACTTTCTGAGTTTATCTTGGACATTACTGACATTGGTGAAAGAATACATTGTAAGGAAACCTGGAATTATACTAAATTATGGATATCCCCATCACGTCTGCGAATATTAGTGATAAGTCTGAAATCGCCAACACGATTTGAGCAAGCGTGATGATCAACGCTGCGTGCCTTCTTTACAATGTCACATACATTATCACAAGACGTTATTCAATCAAAATCAAAAGTCATTTATTCAAATTAGGCTGAGAATCAGCACTTTTCGAACGTCAAAATGACAAAAGACAGTCCCCCAAAAAACGCTCGCCCTTCACCACTTCCTAGTGCTATCGCTGGGAAGAAGAAGTGGCGCAACAAACTCCCCAGCAGCACAGCTCTCTGTTTAATTAGAATATAGTTGCATGTATACAATACTAGGAACCTATGTTCAGTAATGAACATTACAAGAAACTTAAGTTATTTGCCATATGTCAGCTAGCCACGCCAATATACCAACAAATATAATAAAAACTATACGTACTCAAGCTAAAAAATAATTAATTAAAATAAAAATAAAAACTCACTACCTAAATAAAATCCTCCAGGCATAAAGGGCGTGACAGCTTACAATTGCCCAACAGTGGGTAATAAAAGGGGGGTATTACGATTAGATGGTAAATTAACGAAAAAATTTCATCGCCGTGTCTGAGATTTGCTGGAACAAACCCCCTTTTCAACAATTAACTACACTCCGATTTCTATTTAGCTAGACTAAAGCGACAGCTGCGTAGTAATAAACACTGTCAGCATTTAAAATAAATTAATATAAAAAAAAAACTTTTAAAAAACGCTTTTATTTACGCCCTAAAAAGATAAAAATAAGGTTTAAATTACATTAAACCTATTCATTTTCCAATTACTTTACAAAATTTAATTGTAAATGATAAGATTTAAAGTTAATTAAATAATAAGATTTAGCCTCAGTGCTGCACGATGTAAATTTGAGTAATCTTTTCCTTTAAAATTTTTACTATCAACTTATAACGTCATTACACAGTTTATATTACCTATATAAAAGCTTGTCGCGAGATTTAAGCACTCGTATTACTTAGTTTGAACTTAGCTTTTTTTAATTAAAATCAATCAGATCAAGTTACTATAGTTTGACCGAAACTGCTGTACCGCGCCTTAGTAAGGGTCAAATCTAACTTAGAAAAGTCCAGACTTTAGTCACTCACAACACAGTACACTAGTGTAATTTAAGAAATGAATGTGCTAAATATTCTTAATCCTTTTTTTATTTAGACTCCGCGAAGTTGGATAAAAACACACGAACCCTGTTTTTAATCTTTTATTTTTTTTAATCTTTTTTCGTTTTTCTGGATCGATCCCACTGGGTTAACATTATCATCTGCCTAACCCCATGGGGTCAAGTCGAGAAGGCGATAATGTATGTGTACATACTCGTATGTATGACATTATCCAAAAAGCGTATATTTACAAAATAATTAGTGTTCATTCATGATCGATTATGAGGAATTTGAGACCATGCAAACATTAATAGGTCTGTTTTACATTGAAAGCTATTAAATATTATTAGTTTATTCACTGAGTAACATGACTCATTCAGAATATTTAATACATTACCCACACGACTAGGATGTAAATAATGAAGTGCAGAAAAACTTCAAACCTAATAAGTATGCTGTCTGCCTCAGTTATTTTTATGACTTGTTTTATCCCTATTCCATAACTTCAATCTAAAACATCTGGCACATCATTTCATACAAGGTAGGTTAGTGTTTTATTTATTTAAAACCAGCTTTTTCCCGCGGCTTCAACCCGCGTGGAGGTCATAATAAACTATCTGTGTGCCAAATTTCATCCCAATTCTGTTAAAAGCATAATACTAATGATTGAAATACTATCGTGAATTCATGCAAGCCTAGTACTTTTTGTTAGAATACTGCTCAGAAAGGCGGGTTAAATATTTAAATCATTATTCGAAAGACACATAGCGCCATCTAGCCTCCTAAAGCAATTGTGATTGTCGAAAGTTATCTTGTCCTTGTCCTGTGTCCCTGAGAGCCCTGTGTCCTTTTCTACACCAGACAACGTATATACAAAATTGTATGATGGTCGGTTCAGTGGATTAGGCGTGAAAAGGTCACAAACAAACTTACTTTCGCGTTTATAATATTAGTTAGGATACGCGTTGTAATATTTTAGTTTTTGTTATTATTTGGAGATGACCCTTTTTTCCGATCTATGAAACTGTTATTTACGACTTCTCCCGGTCCATTCTAAGGTCCATAAATATATTACTAAATGACTTGGAAAGTCGCGAAGGGTCACTTCTATTACATGCTCTATCACTTTATACGACTTGAACGTGTCGCAAATCATCAACAGAATATTTTTATATTACTTTAGTTATTGATAAAGGAGATGGATACCGGGCCCATACAAGCTTGGCTCAGAAATGGACACAAATAAAACAATATGTATTATGAAGATTATGAATATATAATATTATCAACAGAACATGTATATAGTTTATAGTTAATTATTGATAGATTTGTTATTGATAGATCTTAGATTTGTGTGGAAGTCAGTTGTATGATATGGGATGTGATGCGGAGGAATGAGGAAAATGTCGTAAGGAAAGTTTTGAGTATGAATACACAGTCACGAAAGGAGATAAGTAACCAGGGTCGTTGGATATAGTTGAAGATAAATAAGAAACCGATGGATGGTTTCGTATAAAATTTAATTTAATTCATAGAAAAGAAACAGTTTATTTATCAAATTAAATTTCATTTGGAAACATCCATCGGTTTCTTACTGAACGTCAACCATATCCGACGATCCTGGTTACTTATCTCTTTTGATGACTGTACTATGATGGCTACAAAGGAAAACCAAAGACACGATGGATGGAACTATCCATCCATAATGTCCCTTATGTGTGGAAGATGATATCTAACTGAGATAATGAAAGAAAATTATGGAAGAAGAAAACTTGCTGCGTAAGTAAGCGACGAAGTACCGGATAAAGAACAGGACGTGTGGGGTCGCTGGACCCCCGGCCCCGGTAGGAATAAAATTCTCAAAACTTTATCTCTGAAGTTTTCAAATTTTTCGTGTTATTTTCATGGTTTCCGAGGGTGCTCAAGCTCATATGATAGTGAGATCAAAATGAAAATCCAAGATGGTGATTGTAAAAATTTCAAAAATGAGGAAATATTAAAAAAAAATTACAGCCGCTATTTTTTCTTAGATTTTCATCTTGACCTCACTATCGGCTTTAGCATCCTCGAAAACCATCTCTCTCTATGTCTGTTTCTTATAAAAGTAATAAATGTAATAAAAAGTCACGTGGAGGAATAACTCGTTTCCGTTACGTGACGATTTCTGAAAGTATAGTCCTACCGCAAACTCCGTCAAAGAACTTCGTTTAAAAAAAATAGCATACAAGAGAATAGCCTTCAGTGCACCACAAGACTAAGCTAATCTATTAGCCGGATTGGGTCACTGGACCCAAATAAAGGTCATTAATAACGTCGTATAATAAAACAAGCATAATAATAATTATATTTATTGATAGCTAACTATACTACGCGTCTTATAGGGAACATAGGAAGCTTTCAGGGGATTATAGAAGATGGATTGCTAAGAGCAGGCTCTTACAGCTGTATTTTAGTGTATTAGAATTTATTTTCCACAGGACTGTGCCCGTAGGGTAATCGTCGGAAAAAATTACGAACTATGTGTCATAAAAGAAAGAAAATACATGACTAAGGGCTGATTTCTCCATCGCCAGATAACTTTATTCGAGGAATAATTTTGAAATGTTGACAGTTATCTCATACAAAAACTGTCAAACGTCAATTTTATTCCTCGAATAAAAGTTATCTTGCGATGGAGAAATCAGCCCTTAAAGACACACCATACACCAGAGGGGCCATTCTCGCAATTTTAAGAACGTTCACAGTCTGATCTCAGTTTCAATCTGTCAAAAATTCCTCTAATTTCCCTACATTTTGACAAGTTTTTGACATTTGTTTGTCGCCGAGATGAGACTGCGACTTGATTTTGAACGTTTTAAATTACGAGAATTGGCCTTCTGATACATACATATGAAGGCTAATTCCCGTAATTAATACCGTGTGCCGTATACCGTGTTACATGGAGCGACTGTACAACCCAGTAACTGGGTAATATAATAGTCCTTAGTAAGATAAGTTGTCAGACTATCGGGCTTCTGCACCCTAATTGCGTAACACACAATCAATCGGAATCTGAATTATTTTGAAGCAAATTGTTAATCCATTGCTCTATAAGTTCGAAAAAATTGTCTGCTCAACACGTAAATAACGCAATGAATGTTGTTGAACTGTCAAAATGAAACCGATTCCGATTGACCGTGTGTTACGCAATTAGGGTGATGACTACCCGTAACGACTGTCAAAGATCTACAAATGACAGCCGGGACCAACAGCTTTACGTGCTTCCCGAGGCACGGAGGGGTCTTGATGTGCAATCGATGGTCACCCATCCAGGGAGTGACCTCGGTAAGCGTTGCTTAGCCTTGAAGGTCGACCCGTGTGGCTGTTGTTATTTAACCACGAAGCCCAAAGGCAAGACTATTAAAAAATTTCTACGCTAGAGGGTCTAATATCATGAGCTAAATTCAAGGTTATAGTCTGTATAAACAGAACGTATTCTTCACTAAGACTTCCTTAGATTACCAGTAGATTCATAAAAACCGTGATTCAACTAATCAAGGCTTGCCGTTCCAGTATGAAAATGAGCCAATATCCAGGTATCGGAATATTTTATTCATATCCCGACTCCCTAGTAAATTCAAATCTAGTTGGAAGGCAACTTTCCTCCGCCATATGACCATAAAACCTAGAAGACCGTATTTCCATTGTCATACGTTTTTCTTCACGGCATTATGTTTCAAAATATATAAAATATATTTTCATTTTATTCTGTAGAGTCGACGAATATTTCGTATAATAATATAATATAAAGTTTAGGGCTGATTTTTTAATCGAATTTTTAATTTGGAATAAAATTCACGTCTGACAGATTTCGTATGGAAGAACTGTCTAAAATTCAAAATTATACCTCGGATAAAGTTATCTGGCGTTGGAAACATCAGCCGTTAATCATTTATTACCAAGCCTACGTCCATCATTAGTGTAGTTCACCCTAACTTTTTTTTCTTTTCTTTTTTTTTCTTAAATAACTTTGCCCACACTAGGAATTACTCCTGTATCGTGGGTGCGTTTACAAACATTTAAACTCACATACACAAACAGTCAAACCCGGAACAACTACCTGTAGGCAATACAAATATTTGTTCCGTGCTCGAATCGAACCCGCAACACGCAGCGTAGCAGTCGATCGCTCAGCCACTGCGCCAACCGTGTCGTCAGAACCGAATCAGTTTGACAGTGCGAGCGGAATAGAGTGATACATGGCGCGGGGAAGTGGGGGCAAAATATGAATTTCACCTGAACTACTGCAAGCCCGGTCGCACGAGTAATCTCTTTTAGGGTTATTGCTTTTCACTGTATCCAGACATGAAGGAACACCTCATCCTTCTTCTCTTCTATGCTCCTTATTGCTAGTCAAACTACAGATCGCTGCCTTCTCTTTCCCAGCCAGTCTCGGTCTTGTTTTCGCCCACTTGTCAAAGTCAAATCATTTATTTCAAATAGGCACATAAAAGGCACTTTTGAACGTCAAAAATAAAATAAAATTGATTCTAGTCGCCCCTTCCAAATGGTTGTTTTCGTATGGAGAAGAATGGGCAAGAAACTCCACCGTTACTCTTTTAAAATGTATTACAATATTTGCGTACATTAATATTAATTATATGTGAAGACGATGCACCTAGAGATAAAATTACTATACCACAATAGGTAAAAGAATTAAAATGGATTAATGAAACCATGACATATAAATTAACTATGTGGTAGATACATGGTGCTCACATATTTACAAACATTCCAAAAGTAGACAATTTTCATAAATAACTAAGGAGTAATAAGTCTGGGTGTGACTTTAAGTAATTACAGAAAGTAAATCAATGTCAGGAAAAAAAATGAATAAATTATACAATTACATTAGCAACCAGTTTGATTTTGTCTAGACTCTAGAGATTGTCCTATGGAGCAGGACCAGCGTGTTTCCAAGCATTCTTATCTTGGATTATAATCCTCTAATTTGTAATATCCTTGTTTACAAAGTGTGATTTTTTTTTTATCTTGGTTTTGGCATTCCAGCTTTCCCAAGTGTCTCTTCCTCATTTTGTCTTATTCTCTCTAACTTTACGTTTGTATAGTTTATTCCAAGCTCTGATGAGAATAATTCTCGTAATTTTAAGAACGTTCACAGTGTCAATTTGTCAAAAATACCTGTAATTTCCCTAAATTCACCAGGGTCAGACAGCATCTGTCTGGCATTAATGCTGAAATGAACCTTTTGATGAACCACACACTATTGTTGTCTGAAACATTATTTTTTATTTTATTAATTTTGTATTTTGTGTTTCAGGAACTGTGTCCAAATAAACTTTTTCTTTCTGGCTTTCTTAAATTTTTGATAAGCTTTTGACACCGATTGTCGCTGAGATGAATGCGACTAGATTTTGAACGTTTTTAATTACGGAAATTGGCCTTCTGGTTTCTTATTGTTTTTTCTCCAACCGTCGAAACAAACTCAGAGGTCAGTCTCTTTTAAAGTCCAGATATAATCTTGGTCAGATCATAGAAGACCATGTTGATTAGTGTCTGAAATGGTATTTTGAGGAAATGGTATTTTTTGTCAAAAATCATGCAGCTCAACTCAGAACTTGAGGAGCTCAACGATTCGACGAACCAAAGAAAGGATATTTAGACGTGTCATAGAAAGAAGTCTTCGTATTATGTCTGACGTTACTGACGTATCAATTGTTTTTAGATTTTTTATTTAAATTACAAATAAAGTAAAACATGAATATTTTTAAAGAATGTTGCTTAGGTGGTCTCTCACCGGGAGCATTCGCGTGTAGTTGACAATCCATGATTTGATTTTGAGCATTGCGGTACAGCACTACGCCAGCTCGGCGGACTGACTAAGGTGCGTTCGCTTTTGTTACCGCTCGAACTATGAGCATTGAAACTGGACTCGAAACTTAAACATTTATTTAAATACCATACCCATACTTAATATTAAAAATTCGAAAATAAATCCGTCTGTATGTTGCCTTTTCACGACGAAACCACAAAACGGATTTCGATAAAATTAGGGAAGGAGATAGATGGAGGAAGGACATAGGCTTTTTATCCTGGTAGCACGTTCCCTTGGGATAATTTCCGACATCCACGTAGGAGTAGCCACGGAAGCTAGTACGTTATACTCGTAAACACTAACAACTGGACCACGAAACAACTACCTACCTATTTTTAGGTGTGTTCGATGTCGGAAACAAAGCCACGACCTTTACTTCTCACCATCGCTCAGCCACTGCGCTTACCCCAAAAATGATTGATGATCATAATATTCGTAGCTTATGGCTCAAGCGTGGCGAATAAGTGCGTTCACCTTAAGGAGACTTATGAAGCCTCCCACGTATAACAGAACCTATTGAACCGACAAGGTTTTAAACACTTGAACATTAAAGCGAAGTTTCAAGAACATAATAGCCTTTAAAACGGAAGAATTTGGAAACTGCTTAACCGTTAGGTAACCATTTGAGTGAATTAATTCAGTTCGATTTTACATTTATCGTGGAGATTTTGAGTGGTTTGTGTGGGTTTCGATCCGGAATAGATCACTCAATTTATAGGAGACTACTTAAGGATTATTAGACGTAGGTAACATTAATCTATTAAGTAGCTTTTATGACCTGGACGGTAATAGGTATGCTAGAAGCTTTGAGGTCGATGTGCAAATCGACGTGGTTGTGTCCTCAAAGGCTGATTTGAAACCAGATAAAAGAAGAAAGAAAAAGAAAGAAAGAAAAAAAAGAAAAGAAAATAAAAAAAAAAAGAACAATTCTGATACTAGCTTCTGCCCGCGATTTTGTCCGCGTAAAGGTCTTGTTTCCCCAAACCACGCCGTCGCATCGCATCGCCTGCTTTACTTTGTTTTCGCTTAACGGTCTTTGTTACTTTTTTTATTGTTGCTCGGCTGTTAGAGTCTTAGCGTGATATTAAATAGCATATAGCTTTTCCCATAGATTGGGCTATCAAATCCAAAAATAATTTTTCAAATCCGACCGGTAGTTCCAGAGATTAGTGCGTTCAAACAAACAAACTCTTCAGCATTATTATTAGTATACTAGCTGACCCAGCAAACATGTTTTGCCATATAAATTATTCTGCCCGGCGCTACTTCATTCGCGTGGTGACCTACTCCTACCCTACTCCTACACTACTCCTACCCTACTCCTACCCTACTCCTGCCCTACTCCTATCCTACTCCTAACCTACTCCTACCCTACTCCGACAATACTCCTACCCTACTCCTACCTTACTCCTATCCTACTTCTAACGTACTCCTACACTACTCCTTTAAGTAAAACGCCGATTGATTGATAGAACTATACATGAATTATTATATTCGATTGCCATCTTTCGGATCTGTTGATGGAACAGAATAATAATTATAAAAATCGATTAAAAAACAGGGGTTGATCGTATAAAGGTCAGAATTTGAAATTGTATGTATTTTTTAATGCTGAATCATGAAAAAATAAATACAAAGTTTTGTATAGAAATTTAAAAAAAAATTGGGTTGGACCACCCTTAACATTTAGGGGTATGAAAAATAGATGTTGGCCGATTCTCAGACCTCCACCCTACCCCTACCACAAAATTTTATTAAAATCAATCTAGCCGTTTCAGAGGAGTTTGGCAACAAACACCGCGACACGAGAATTTTATATATTAGATATACATACATAGATTAGAATCAATAACCCCTCCTCCTCCTCACTGACGATGCCGTGGAAGTGGCAAAGTTTTGGGCCAACAAGATATAAAATGTAGTCGTGCCAGCGACACAATGGAGAAGAATTCCCCATCCCCCTCAATATTCCGTCCAGCCAGGGCCCTATTTAATGTTGTGACTAATTATCTTTTTGGCGATATGTGTGAGGAAATAAATTACACAAAGTAAATTGCCTGTTTGGGTTCGAACCTACGACGTAGTACAACTCGTAATTTGGGGCCGGTACTACTGGGCCACCACCCTTCGGGTTATTACTTGGACATTTCAATTTTATTTTTTTTATAAATTTTTTAAAAGTAGACAATTTTCATAAATAACTAAGGAGTAATAAGTCTGGGTGTGACTTTAAGTAATTACAGAAAGTAAATCAATGTCAGGAAAAAAAATGAATAAATTATACAATTACATTAGCAACCAGTTTGATTTTGTCTAGACTCTAGAGATTGTCCTATGGAGCAGGACCAGCGTGTTTCCAAGCATTCTTATCTTGGATTATAATCCTCTAATTTGTAATATCCTTGTTTACAAAGTGTGATTTTTTTTTTATCTTGGTTTTGGCATTCCAGCTTTCCCAAGTGTCTCTTCCTCATTTTGTCTTATTCTCTCTAACTTTACGTTTGTATAGTTTATTCCAAGCTCTGATGAGAATAATTCTCGTAATTTTAAGAACGTTCACAGTGTCAATTTGTCAAAAATACCTGTAATTTCCCTAAATTCACCAGGGTCAGACAGCATCTGTCTGGCATTAATGCTGAAATGAACCTTTTGATGAACCACACACTATTGTTGTCTGAAACATTATTTTTTATTTTATTAATTTTGTATTTTGTGTTTCAGGAACTGTGTCCAAATAAACTTTTTCTTTCTGGCTTTCTTAAATTTTTGATAAGCTTTTGACACCGATTGTCGCTGAGATGAATGCGACTAGATTTTGAACGTTTTTAATTACGGAAATTGGCCTTCTGGTTTCTTATTGTTTTTTCTCCAACCGTCGAAACAAACTCAGAGGTCAGTCTCTTTTAAAGTCCAGATATAATCTTGGTCAGATCATAGAAGACCATGTTGATTAGTGTCTGAAATGGTATTTTGAGGAAATGGTATTTTTTGTCAAAAATCATGCAGCTCAACTCAGAACTTGAGGAGCTCAACGATTCGACGAACCAAAGAAAGGATATTTAGACGTGTCATAGAAAGAAGTCTTCGTATTATGTCTGACGTTACTGACGTATCAATTGTTTTTAGATTTTTTATTTAAATTACAAATAAAGTAAAACATGAATATTTTTAAAGAATGTTGCTTAGGTGGTCTCTCACCGGGAGCATTCGCGTGTAGTTGACAATCCATGATTTGATTTTGAGCATTGCGGTACAGCACTACGCCAGCTCGGCGGACTGACTAAGGTGCGTTCGCTTTTGTTACCGCTCGAACTATGAGCATTGAAACTGGACTCGAAACTTAAACATTTATTTAAATACCATACCCATACTTAATATTAAAAATTCGAAAATAAATCCGTCTGTATGTTGCCTTTTCACGACGAAACCACAAAACGGATTTCGATAAAATTAGGGAAGGAGATAGATGGAGGAAGGACATAGGCTTTTTATCCTGGTAGCACGTTCCCTTGGGATAATTTCCGACATCCACGTAGGAGTAGCCACGGAAGCTAGTACGTTATACTCGTAAACACTAACAACTGGACCACGAAACAACTACCTACCTATTTTTAGGTGTGTTCGATGTCGGAAACAAAGCCACGACCTTTACTTCTCACCATCGCTCAGCCACTGCGCTTACCCCAAAAATGATTGATGATCATAATATTCGTAGCTTATGGCTCAAGCGTGGCGAATAAGTGCGTTCACCTTAAGGAGACTTATGAAGCCTCCCACGTATAACAGAACCTATTGAACCGACAAGGTTTTAAACACTTGAACATTAAAGCGAAGTTTCAAGAACATAATAGCCTTTAAAACGGAAGAATTTGGAAACTGCTTAACCGTTAGGTAACCATTTGAGTGAATTAATTCAGTTCGATTTTACATTTATCGTGGAGATTTTGAGTGGTTTGTGTGGGTTTCGATCCGGAATAGATCACTCAATTTATAGGAGACTACTTAAGGATTATTAGACGTAGGTAACATTAATCTATTAAGTAGCTTTTATGACCTGGACGGTAATAGGTATGCTAGAAGCTTTGAGGTCGATGTGCAAATCGACGTGGTTGTGTCCTCAAAGGCTGATTTGAAACCAGATAAAAGAAGAAAGAAAAAGAAAGAAAGAAAAAAAAGAAAAGAAAATAAAAAAAAAAAGAACAATTCTGATACTAGCTTCTGCCCGCGATTTTGTCCGCGTAAAGGTCTTGTTTCCCCAAACCACGCCGTCGCATCGCATCGCCTGCTTTACTTTGTTTTCGCTTAACGGTCTTTGTTACTTTTTTTATTGTTGCTCGGCTGTTAGAGTCTTAGCGTGATATTAAATAGCATATAGCTTTTCCCATAGATTGGGCTATCAAATCCAAAAATAATTTTTCAAATCCGACCGGTAGTTCCAGAGATTAGTGCGTTCAAACAAACAAACTCTTCAGCATTATTATTAGTATACTAGCTGACCCAGCAAACATGTTTTGCCATATAAATTATTCTGCCCGGCGCTACTTCATTCGCGTGGTGACCTACTCCTACCCTACTCCTACACTACTCCTACCCTACTCCTGCCCTACTCCTATCCTACTCCTAACCTACTCCTACCCTACTCCGACAATACTCCTACCCTACTCCTACCTTACTCCTATCCTACTTCTAACGTACTCCTACACTACTCCTTTAAGTAAAACGCCGATTGATTGATAGAACTATACATGAATTATTATATTCGATTGCCATCTTTCGGATCTGTTGATGGAACAGAATAATAATTATAAAAATCGATTAAAAAACAGGGGTTGATCGTATAAAGGTCAGAATTTGAAATTGTATGTATTTTTTAATGCTGAATCATGAAAAAATAAATACAAAGTTTTGTATAGAAATTTAAAAAAAAATTGGGTTGGACCACCCTTAACATTTAGGGGTATGAAAAATAGATGTTGGCCGATTCTCAGACCTCCACCCTACCCCTACCACAAAATTTTATTAAAATCAATCTAGCCGTTTCAGAGGAGTTTGGCAACAAACACCGCGACACGAGAATTTTATATATTAGATATACATACATAGATTAGAATCAATAACCCCTCCTCCTCCTCACTGACGATGCCGTGGAAGTGGCAAAGTTTTGGGCCAACAAGATATAAAATGTAGTCGTGCCAGCGACACAATGGAGAAGAATTCCCCATCCCCCTCAATATTCCGTCCAGCCAGGGCCCTATTTAATGTTGTGACTAATTATCTTTTTGGCGATATGTGTGAGGAAATAAATTACACAAAGTAAATTGCCTGTTTGGGTTCGAACCTACGACGTAGTACAACTCGTAATTTGGGGCCGGTACTACTGGGCCACCACCCTTCGGGTTATTACTTGGACATTTCAATTTTATTTTTTTTATAAATTTTATTTTAGAAAAAGAAATTTCGTATCGTCCAAAACAGTGGATACAGTCCAGCATATTGGAAGTGCGATATGATTGCATCTCATCACAGATCGGACCACGTTCGAGCTAATAATAAAAATGGGTTCCGTCTTCCAATAACCTTCGAAAGTAGAATGATGTGAGCAACGTACATACTCTAGGATATGTTTACAATATAACGCAGACTTACATTTTACGTAGGTATAGTCGTCGTCGCAAATGCTTTACCAGATTTGACAACAAGTCCCATTAAATTGGAATTTCACTAAGGTCGAGGTTCATGGCTAAGTAATAACGGTCGATCGATCAGGTGAAGCTACGCTTACCGCGGTTAGTCCGTGGATGGGTGACCAACTTTACATACCAAGCCCGTGGCTTAGAAAGCAGGCTAAATCGTTGATTATGGAGGTCAGACAGACAGCCGCTCCATGTAAAGTACTGGTTCTTATTCAGCTTAGACTGGAAGCCAACCCCTCCATAAGATAAATATGTAGTCGTAGTTGGGAAAAAACCAGGCAGATAGATTGATTTTTTTAAGGTTGAAACTTATCGTTTGTACAAGACAAATTAATGACATTCAACAATCATCAATAAGGTGATAAAGCAATTATGGGGTCGACTATACATGTCGAGGAACGACGGATGCTTTAATTTTTTCTTAAGTTCACCACAACGCAACTTAGTTAAGACTTAAGTTCCAACAGTTAAAAAAAAATATATTATTATTCGGCTTTTCATTGTTACTCGTACTTTATAATTAGTACATCTAACTCCCTCATCACTTTCTGAAAAGCACAGCATGCACTACATTATGCGCAGATAATAAATAACACAGTTAGTTAGTGGTTGGCCTATTTCTTGGCCAAAGAATTAGCATCGCCATACAACGTGGCAATGCTGCCAGCCTTTTGGGCACTGTTCCTGTTGACAGCAATGCGGACGAATTTTTTGATGCTCTATGATTATTTTGCTTATTTTTTCACATTTTAATATAATTATTTTAAATGTTAGCTTAGATATATAATGTAAATAAATATTGATTAAATTATTATATTTATGTAAAATTAGCATCGATTAATAAATTTTAGTTAAAATAATTAATACATAAATTAATATGTAATGTAATTAATTATTATGTACGCATCATATGTACTAACAATAGGTTAAGATTTTACTAACACTATATGGATCAATGGTCTGAAATAAATAAATTATTATTATTATAAATTGAAAAAAAAATATTAAAAAGTCGTTTGCTTTCGCTTTCCGCATATTTTTTTTTTTTCTATTTACTATTTGTCGTCAAAAGTGCTTGATTTATTGTTTTTAATTAAAATGAAAAATGAAGCTTCGATAAAATCTAAAGTCAAAATGTTTTTATCGTGCGAACAAAAAAGTGTCTTTTTAAAGTGATGATTCACTTTGTCGTGGCTGTACGTCACACCGTCACACATCTTGTAATTTTATTTTCCTGTTTGTTATTATTCTTAGTTTAAGATGTATTGTGCCATCATTTCTTAATTCCTTTAGGGCTGATTTTTCAATCATCTGATAACTTTATTTGAGGAATAATTTTGACAGTTATTTGATACAAAAACTGTCAAACATCAATTTTATTCCTCGAATAAAAGTTATCTGGCGATAGAAAACGCACGCCCTTAGTTTTATTATTCTTACGTGTTATCACATATTTCTGAGATTGCTTTTTAACCCGGGGCGTTATTCTCTATGACACAATGAACGAAACCGCGCAAAATCAACGCTAGATTGGCGGGATTAGCTAAGAAATTGACGCGAATAGTGGTCATAGTGAATTGGCGACTGTGTAATTCCAAGGCTATTGTTACCTATAAATAGTACTTTAGGTCTTAAGATATATTATACACAGAAGCTGTTGGTGTAAGTACAGACGCCAGCACATCAAGCTACTACAATCTGTCAAATTTCTTTAATAGATTTTCAACTTTATTCCTAAAGTATTAGGTTCAAGGTTGATTGGGAAAATATGACAGTTTCGGGTAGGTTGACCTGCTGGCGTCTGTACCTTAATAAATAAATAAACACCGTACAACCGATTAAGTAAATAAACGAAAAATAAAAACATAAAGAACAAAATAATAAAAACATCCAAATAAAAAGGCTAAATTTTGTTGTTCTGGGATCTAATGAAGAACAAGTTCGATTGAAGATTAAACTAAGCTTAACGAGGTCGGTCCGTGGATGGATGATAATCAATTACATATCGAGATCCCTCCCTGCCTCGGTAAGCACGTTAAGCCGTTAAACTCAAACTCAAACTATTTATTTCAACTAAACCAATTACAGGCACTTTTGAATTGTCAAGGGTCAGTCAGTCAAAAAGATGAATGCTAGTTGCCCATTCCAAAGCGTAGTAGGTACCTATGGAGAAGAACGGACAAGAAACTCCATGGACACTCTTTTAAATCACAATAATATAGTTACAAAGTATTGGTTACATCATTCATGTTAAAAATTATACATGTGAGAACGATGCAGAACGTTAAAAGCGTCCGTAACGAAAAGATAAAAAAAAACAATTAAAAAAAGCTATGGCAGCTAAGTGTTGACCAGTCCCTACTGACGGCGCCCGTTCATGAACATGACGTATGCATTAGCACCATTCAGCTCAACCATTTTGGAGGGAACTTAATGATCCAACACACACGCCACCACCAGCGGGACATTAGAGTGAGCATGACATACTCACAGCCGCCAGGGCACATTCAAGTCAATGAAAGACGTACCCAGTAAATGGTAGCTTTATAGAAAGTACACAGTGCTCACACGTGTGCTATGCAATACAATATTATCTTAGTATTGTATACAATACTAAGCAATGGAATTTATACAATACAAAGATAATTTTTTTCCAATGTTCAACAGCTCCAACAATGTTTCCGAATGCTAATTAGTTTATGCGCCCCTGTGGAGCAGGACCAGCATTGAGCCAAGCATCTTTGTCAGCGATGTAATCCCCTAACTTATAATATGCTTGGCTACATAGTGTGCGTTTAATACAAGATTTAAATTTCGTTTCATTCAGTTGGAGTATGTGGGGAGGAATTTCATTGTAACATTTTAAACAGTATCCCATGGATGGATGAGTCTACTTTAGCCAGTCTGAAACCTGTTTCAATTAATTGGTCCCTATTTCTAGTCCTTTAGTTGTGTCTTTCACCTCTTTTATAGAAAAGATTTAAATTTTTTCTTACGTAAATGATGTTTTCATATATGTATTGACAAGGTACCGTCATGATGTTAATATCTTTAAACAGTTCCCTTAAAGAATCACGCCTGCGGAGGCCATATATTGCTCTGATGGCTCTTTTCTGCAGAATAAAAATGGACTCGATATCTACAGCCCGTCCCCATAATAAAATACCGTAAGACATGATACTATGAAAGTAACTGAAATAAACTAGCCTCGCGGTATCTACATTAGTAAATTGACGGATTTTTCTTACAACATAAGCTGCTGAACTTAGCCGTCCTGCAAGAGGTGTTAAATGAGGACCCCATTGCAGCCTTGAGTCGAGCGTGATCCCCACGAAAACAGTTTTATCGACGAATTCTAGTTTCTCTTTGTTCAATACTATGTCACAATCACTACTTTTAACATTTGGTAAAGCAAATCTTATGCATTTAGTTTTTTTCCCATTTAATACCAAATTATTAGCAGTAGGGTGTTATTTACGTCGTCAAGATTTGATGCACGTCTATTTATCTTAAAAGAAGTATCGTCAGCAAATAACACCATTTCTGGATGGTTCTTTAATAAATGGGGTAGATCATTAATATATACTAAAAAGAGGAAAGGACCTAAAATCGAGCCTTGTGGAACACCCGTTTTTACTTTTAAAGCAAGAGAAGTGACACCATTTATTTGAATGTTATGAACTTTTTAAAATACCGTAAGACATGATACTATGAAAGTAACTGAAATAGACTAGCCTCGCGGTATCTACATTAGTAAATTGACTGATTGTTCTTCCAGCATATGCTGCTGAACTTAATCCCAGCTGTCATTTGTAGATCTTTGACATTCATTACAGTCAGAAGCCTGAAAGTCTGACAACCAATCCTACCATGGAGTGTCATATTACCCAATCCTTACATACTCCTTTTGCTTCATTTACGTTACTGGTGATGTTGTTCACCAGTAACAATAACCAAGAATAAGAATAACACCAGTAAGGACCACCAGTAAGGTTTCACTCACATCTGCCCTTAAATACCTTTTGTACTTACTACATAATAATATATTCACTACAAAAGTTGAATGATAATAATATTTAAAGAACCGAAAGAAAAAAAAGTATTTATTGCGATTCGTACAGAAAGATCCCAACCTAAATGCAGATAATAATAAAAAATTAAGTTATATAAAAACAAAGTAATAAAAATAAAAATGTAACAGAAAGTCCTATACGAGGCCAAAAGGCTCCTATAGATCTCAGCATGATGCAGCGACATTTAAAAATAAATATCCCAGCCCTGGTATTCTGATAGGGCCCGCTGTGCTGGGTGTGTTTTGTGTATTTACTCCTAACTACTCAGCAGAAGGCGGAGGACAGGGTGTTGGGGCGTAACTCCCAACAGTGAAAATGTTATGTTGATGTTATGTCTTGGGATGTTATGTTGAATGAGTAAACAACCAATTGGTATAAAGGTCTTATTGCTACTAAAAATAACATTTTATAAAGTAATAATGTACACTTTATGTTGTAAAACAAACTGCAACGTTTTATTGTAAGTAGGACGAGTTAGTCAGGGTCAATATTCAGCGTAGCTCGTACACAGGGTGTTGTGGCGCAGCCTGGGAGAGGCCTATGTCCAGCAATGGACTGCGATAGGCTGATTTGATTGATTGATTGACTCAGCACTCAATTTAAAACTATACTCTTTCGGAACAAATGGTAGATGAAAAATATTATGAGATAAACCATGCTTCCCTATGTGGTAAATATTAAACAGTTTAATGTATTATGTTGCTGAAATGTGCGCGTTTCGGGAGGCGATAAGTAAAATCTGTCATATCGGACTATCGGTGTTAATTCCCAGTATCAAAATGACGTTCAAATTTAATTCTGGTTGGTTAAATTGTTATGAATTGAATAGGTGAGGTTTTGTTACAGGATTTACCGTGAAAATTACAGAAACGTGAAACATTTTACTACTCGAAGGTTCGAAGGATTATTTTTTTTAGAAAAACCTTGCCCTTCACTAGGAATTACTCCCGTATCGTGGGTGCATTTACAAATATGTAAACTCACATACACAAACAGCCAGATCCGGAACAACTACCTGTTATAGGCAATACAAATATTTGTTCCGTGCGGGAATCGAACCCGCGACACGCTGCGCAGCAGTCGATCGTTCAGCCACTGCGCCAACCGTGTCGTAAAATTTAGTTATACGGATTATGTTATACGGTATGTGATGTCTTATGTCCAGTCAATCTTAGAGCACATAATGCTAAGAGCGCATTTGAGTACAAAAATAAATGTATGTGTTGTACAGACGCCAGCAGGTCAAGCTACCCGAAACTGTCCAATTTTTCCAATCAACCTTGAACCTTCATACTTTAGCGATAAAGTTGAAAATCTATTAGAGAAATTTGACAGATTGTAGTACCTTGATGTGCTGGCGTCTGTACATAGAACCTACCCCACACAAATTCAGATACCACTACTTGCTATGTAAACGACAACAGTTGGGAGTTTTATAATATCGTCAACATACACAGAGTGGAATAAATACGTGTTATTGAAACTGCCTCGAAAATTATCAAAGCAAACTTAACTATGGGACCACCGCGCAAGATTTCTCTACCAAATGAAAGAAGAATTTTCAAAATTGGTCCACAATTGATGACAAAAACAAAAAAAAAAAAATATAAATAAAAAAATAATAATAATAATGATAAAGGTTTGTCTCTGGAGCCCTAACCACCGGTAGCTTGGACCCTGCTCCCGACACCGGTGGATCACTATTTTTTTTATATTGTTTAATGTTTTTTTTTAATAATAATATTTAAAAATGTAATCAAATAAGAAAGCTAAACAAATAAACGACATAATAATAATATGGGATTAATATTGATGAAAACATAATCCTCCTGCTTTTTTAAAGTAATTTCAAAAGGTATTTATTTCGGAGGATAAAAATCACTGACTGTATAAACTTTTGATACCCACTTAATAAACTATTTAAATAAAAATATAATATCTTAACCTAACTAAAACTGTTCACAAACTAAAACCTGGCGTCAAAAAATTCCTCCGCATGGCTGTCGACTGGTAATGTACCCAAGAGACTGGCGGCATTGCCACGTTGTATAGCAATAATATAATTTTTGAAGTCAATTATAAAATTACACGTCGGTGTAACAGAACACTCAAGAATATTAGTCACCCGAAAACTCGGTAGGTAATCAACTAAATGACAATGCGAAAAAACAGTCTTCAACAAATTGAATTTTGTAAACACCGCTCGTCATTATTGTGAGGACTCTTTTGTTCAGATTTTTGGGCAAATCTTTTATGTAAACTTGGCTTACTGTATCGAGGAGGTACTTGGTAAAAATAGGCCAAACCGGGTTTTAAGCATTTCCTGTGCTTTTTAATTTTATTGACATAACTAGCTGTGCCCCGCGGTTTCATCCTCATAAGTTTCGATCCCGTGAGAATATCGGGACAAAATGTATCCTATGTATTATCCTGGTTATAAACTATCTGTGTGCCAAATTTCATCCAAATCCGTTCAGTAGTTTTGGCGTGAAATAGTAACAAACATCCATCCATCCATCCATCCATACAAACTTTCGTGTTTATAATATTAGTAGGATATAAATTTTTCTTTTTCTTTTTTTTATATCTCTTAATATTTGATTGAGTTTTAATTTATTTTTGTGCAACTAAATCTTTTTACTACTGGCTACGGCTTTTGAAAACTATTCAGAATATTTTTTACTACGAAGCTTATTTTAACCAGTCACTCATGTAGGTATTTTTTTTAATTTTTATGTTGCATTTTATGTTGTTTCAGATGTAAATGACACGACGTATTTCGACACAATGTTAAAATTGTTAATGAAATAAAGAATAAATTAAAAACCTCTCTGCGGTCTGCGTAGGTACTGTTGGTTTTTAAGTCCAAACATTGGCTGGAACTTACGTACTTTAAATTCTAGATTGATATATTTTATTTGATTGAAGACTCAAAAGTCATTCATTAAAATTAGGCTGAGAATCAGCACTTTTCAAACGTCAAAGTTACAAAAGACAGTCCCCCAAAAACGCCCGCACTTCACCACTTCCTAGTGCTATCGCTGGGAAGAAGAAGTGGCGCAACAAACTCCCCAGTAACACAGCTGTCTGTTCAGTTAGAAAATACTTGATACTTGATTGTATATAATACTAGGCGTTAAGTAATTAACATTACAAGGCACATAACATAAAATTAAATTACTTGCAATATGTCAGCTAGCCACGCCAATATACCAACAAATATAATAAAAACTATACGTACTCAAGCTGAAAAATAATTAATTAAAATTTAAAAAACTTACTACCTAAATAAAAGCCTCCAGGCATAAAAGGCGTGACAGCTTACATATTTATGCATTGCTGGGTTCTGGTCACATAGCTGTCACTTGCAGTCACAGATGATAAACTAGGACCATCGAAGTAAAATAAATAAATTAGTTAATACTAATAACAATAACCTGTCAGTAAGCTAATTCTGGAGAAAGAACATGAACATTGTCTTGAGTTAATTAGGGCGAGCAACTATTCTTATCGTGTAAGTAGTCGTTGATGGAATAGTAAGCCTTTGTAGAGTGCGTGCAGGGATCTAAGCGATTGCTACGGAACTTGTCAAGAAAAAAAATTCCTACGACGCCACCGCGCCGTTTTTCAAATATAATTATGCATAATCAACCTATAATGTTCCCACTGCTGGGACACAGCAGGCCCCTCTTCGAGAGGGAGTGGGCTGTAATCTACCACGAGGGCCCAGTGCGGATTGGTAGATGTTACATGTCTAAGAATTTTAGGTTCTAGGACATGCCGGTTGCGTCACGATGTTTTCCTTCGCCGTTTTGAAAGCAGTGTTGAAATTATTTACACAAAGTAAAGCGGGTCGCTGAGTACGAACCACGACCTAAAGGTGGAAACTTCGTGTGTCCCCCTCTCCCCACTCCGGGTCACCTCCTAGAGGTCAGGACATTTAGTATGCTCATTTCTTAAGTATCCTGAACAAGTTTCTGAAGGAGTCGCTTAGGTCGGCTTACGCACTCTACAACTCCTTTATTGACTGGACTATACACATATTATAACGTGATATAACTTTTTTTTTTTTTCTAAAACGTTTGTTCATCGTCGTCGTCGTTTTTCATCGTCGTCGTTCCGACGATTCGTTTCGTTTTCATTAAAAATTAGTAAATATATCGTTAAAAATCGTCATTATCGTTGAAAATTAAACGGACTAAAAAGATAGCATTCCCAAAAAAAAAACGGGTTGCACTCCGGAGTGCCAGCAGAAGTGAAAACTTGAATATTAACGTTGTGCATTTTTGATATTTTGGAATACGGTCTACTCTCCCTCTGTCTTACGAATTTTTAATCAGGTCACGTGTCCTGACGCGAGCTCCGGCTTACGAATTTTCGATCAGGTCACGTGTCCTGACGCGAGTTTAACATTTTTTACCCATCACAAAAAACTTCCTCCGTATTAGGAATTTTCGATCAGGTCACGTGTCCTGATGCGAGTTTAACATTTTTTACCCATCACAAAAAAATTGCATAACGCCGCTAAAGAAGTTTTCACTTCAAATAAATAGTTTTCGTAATTTCATGGAATTTAACTTATGATATCCACGTATGAGTAGTTTTTATCCAAGAATCTGATAATGGACAGGGAGGGAAAAAATACTTTCTTGCAAAACTTCATTGTAACTTTTTCCATTTCCTTCACCACATTCATCAAAAAAGAAACAAGAAAACTATGTACAAGTAAAATGTAAACAAAGGTATGAAAACCAAAGGTTATATTATTAAGTTATTAACATAAAAAGCGAACTAACAAAACAATCTTCACTTTTATTAAAAAAAGTTCTGCGGGGTGACTCCATTACCACTAAAGCCTGGAATACATGTGCCTGCACAAAAGTGTGCAAGTCGCTTGCATGCCACTATGGTATTGCATGCAAGCTACTTGCATGCTTTTGTACAAGTTATAGGCATATATATTCCGGGCTTAACAGTAGGAATGGCTATCATTTTGACAGTTTAACAACATTCATTGCGGTAATTACGTTGTTGAGCAGACAAATTTTTCGAACTTCTGAAAAACATGGATAAGATATAAGAAAAAAAAATTTAAAAAAAATAAAATAAAAATGAACAAAAGAAATAAAAAAAAATTAAAATGATTAAGATTGTGATTGTAGTGTGTTGCGGTGCTATTTGGGTGCTGGAGTCTTTTTTTTTTCAGGATGGGAAATCATCAAATGACTCCTCCCGCTCTGGGTGGAGCAGAAGGGAGTGTCAGACTCTTACTGACTAAAACCCACCCGTGTTCCTTCCTTAGCCCTTTATGTTCCAGGGCAGCGGTAACCCTTTCGGATGATCCCGCTACCCTGGCAGGCTTCGGCCCTATCGGGCCCCGTCACTTCTGCTGACATCTCTTTGAGGCGCACGTGGAACACATACGCGCCGTCCGGCACGGGCCTGGTCCTGATCGGACGGTGAGTTACCCATTACTCACCGCCCGCAGGCCCGCGCCTACGGTGGCCGGGAGTCGTCACGCGGCTCCCGACGCCCGGAGCGTCTCCCGCGGCGGCTGAGGCGTGAGGTGCGCAAGGTGCGTTCTCTCGCCCACCCCGCCACCTCCTTCGCTAGCATGACTGCTTCGCAGAAGGAGGCGACTGCCTCCCACTCCCTCTCGCCCCGGACCATGGCTTGAACCAGGGCCGGACGCGAGAGGTCGCCGCCGGGTGCTGGAGTCTTGGGTACATTTTTCAAAAACACTTACTGCTTGAATGAGATAAGTAAGTCGACTTACTTATCTCATTCAAGTAGTAAGTGTTTCCTTTGAGTACTTTTCGCTATTCATCATAGTTTCGGATTTTCAATTGGACGGGGATGGCTCCCCGCTCACTTGAAAAATTCACTCTGTATAACAAAACATCACCCCGCATTCACCGGAGGGTTAGGCAAAAAGTGTACCAATAATAGTATACCCACATTTCGCCAGTTCACAGGCAAAAACAGTATCTACTTTTTCTTTTTTTGTTTGACCTACACTGTCCCACTGTTGGGCAAAGGCTTCACCTAAGTCCTTCCAGGAACTGTTTTCCTGAAAATAGTATCTACTTATCTAATAAAAATATATTAGGTAAAACAAACTTTTTAAATTTTGGTTGCCTGCACGCTACAGGAGTTGATGCACGCTACTGAAGGTGCTAGACAAAATTGGAAGCTAGACAAATTCTGGGCTGACTTTATATCCCGTACTAGATTATCATCAACACGATAGAAGGAAGAAGTAACTTAAACAAAATAGCAAATCAAAAGCTTGTTATAATAAAAACTTTATTGAAAAAAAATAAACAACCGATTTCCAATAAGGACACTACAAAGTGCAAAATAACTTTAATTTCGGAAGTCGGTGTCGTTGGATTCGCATTTTCGTTGTTTGCCACCGACTTCCGAAATTAAAGTTATTTTTCATTTTGTAGTGTCGTTTTTGGAAGTCGGTTGTTTTTTTTTTTTCAATGAAGTTTTTATTTTTCACTTTTAAGTTGTAATTTTTACTAGTAATTTTGGTTTAAAAACCAAACTAATGAACCGTTTTTGATGAAATTTTTATGGGACTATTTGGAAAGTATACCCCTTTCAACAAAAAAAAAGAATTTTTCAAATCGGTTGGCAAGCGACGGAGTTATGCGCGAACAAACATAAAAAAAAACAAACATCCGAATTGAGAGCCTCCTCCTTTCTTAGAAGTCGATTAAAAATAACATTAATTAATTTATTTTTTCAAACAAAAAATCTTTAAAAAAGTTTAGCTTACAAAAATACAAATCCAAGTGATATACTAATCCTGGCTTGCGGAAAAAAATAAAAAATATACTGTTTAAAATGTCAACTGGATTATATTCAGCTGTAAACTCTTGTTATCCCAGAGGAGTTAAGGAGGGTAGGACACAAATACGAAAAACAGTCAAGCATGTTTAGTCAAGTACTTAATTATGTAAATAATTTAACGGGAAAATAAACAGGAATGGTCTGGAAAGTTTTTATTTTGTTCGTGTCTCCTACGCATTTTCTCACACAATATCATCGAAACAAAGAGGCGTGGCCTTTATTTACGCAAGCATGATGTTTTGGTTTTCTGAACACACTGACTGATAAACAAGTACGCTGGACTTCATTTTATCGATGACAAAATGAAGATATTTGATTTTCGCCATTTTGGCGCTGATAACAAAGTGAGCGTCCGTGGAACTAATATGTTTGATAGTGAGTTTTACAAGATGCGCATACTCTCATAATAAAAATGTTCTAAATATCTCGTAGTAAACACAAAATACACTAGTCTTATTCCACGATTTAGAAAAAAATCGTCAGAGATGTATCAACACAAAACGACGGCCATTTGCGGCAATGTGTCTATTTTAGTTGCTGAGACGCTCGAGCGGGGGCGCTTTGAATTGGCACAAAAAGCAACTGTCATTTCGTATAGTATAATATTTGGTCCAGCGTAAATGTATAATATGGATTAGTGATGGAAAAAATACCCCGCGCGGGTGGAAGGGGAAGGGTTTGTATCATTTTCAACCGCCGCGCGCACCGCGTAGGTACATCTAATCAGATCACATCTGCAGATGGGACCGAATAAGTAAAACCAATTCATCAAAATCGGTTTCAGACACGCGAAAGAAATTGCCCAATCCAAACCGGTCATCAATCCGTAGCTCTTGGTAAATGTCAAAATATCGAAGTCGTAAATACGGCCTGCGTCGAAATCTGTGTCTTCTCCTCGATATTGAGTCTATGAGGCTAAAACTGATAGCACGTCTTCCTCGTTGGAACTCATTACGACATCTAGGGTCTCGAAATGTAAAGATGGTCACCCATCTACAGACTAACCGCGGTAAGCGTAGCTTAACCTGACCGATCGACCTGTGCGGCTGTTATTATTTAGCCACGGGCCCCTCTCTTCTTCCTCACAACGGACTCGTACCTATACACAAAATGTGTTAGTAATCTTAAAGTATTTTAATATGCAGGAGACAGCAGTGTATGAAAACAAATGTTTATGTGTAATGTGTATGTTTCGAAAAATTGCGCAGGAGACACGGGCGAAGATAGAATGTTTTGTTTCAAATGTGTTTTTTTTTTTTAGGATATTTTAAGAGGGTGTATTTTTTCTTGTGTATTTTTTGTATTAGAGCTCCGTCTGTGTTTTCGCTCGGGGAAGTATAAATTGCTAACCAATTTGTTGCCGCCCTCATATACCCACTTTGATCCTGCGTTCTAACCAAAAGCGATCCTCGCGCACGTAATTACAAGTAAATTTGTTTTTATAACAATTTGAATAAACTTTTTACCAGCAAAAGCCTGGACTAATAACGAAGTCAGAAAGTACCCTGAATAGTTTAGCATAGGTACTCTAGTTTCAGTACAGTCATAATTTTTACTAAGATTTTGTTCCTCAGGAATTAACAAGAATAGTAGTTCACAATAAAAAAAAAAAATCACCACTGCTCTCAAAACGGTGAAGGAAAACATCGGGAGGAAACTGGCACGTCCTAGAACCAAAACTTCGAAGACATGTGACATCAAACTCTCACTAGGCCCTCGTGGTGGATTACGGCCAACTCCCCCTCATGGAGAGGAGGCCTGTGTCCCAGCATCCCAGCAGAGGGAAGATTATAGGCTGATTATGTTATGTTATGTAGACAATATAAACTAAAACCAAATCTTCAAGAAAACCTAGTTAACACATCAAAATATTTGTCAAAAAAAAAATTGATCGGTACACTTCGAGTGCATTTAACAGAAACCTTTTTACGGAGCGCTGGAGTGCAGAGTGGACGAACGACAAACACTCCGGACAAAAAGAGTAAATAATAAACGATAACTCGGTTTGCCCATGTTCCGTAGTAGTGCACAGTGCAATTTTTTGTTTAGCTACAGGGAATATTGAATTCTTGATTCCTTTGTTGATGTGAGGGGTATTTAAACGAGAGTAATTGCACTGTTTCGTATCGTGTGTGACACCTGGAAAGCCCCTTTTATACTGTACTAGCTTCCGTGACTTCATCGGCGTAAAAATTATTGTTCTGCCGACCCACTGCGTCGCCTGCCCGCGCTATTATTTCGTTTTCGCTTATAATTCTTTCCGACTTTTTTATTTTTTCTCGGTCCTGAAGGGTCTTAACATAATGTTAAATAGCCTATACGAAGGTATAGGCTATATCTTGTGAGAAAGGCTGGTGTAGAAGTACACCAGCCTTCCTCACAAGATCGAAGATTCTTCAAATCCGACGAAATTATCAAATAAACCTGATTGTGATTTGTGCTTTTGTGATAGAATATAGATATGACGGCGCATGATGATTTAAAACAATTTATTGTCACAGTTTTTAAAAGTTGTAATTGATTATTTTTACCTTTTTTTATTTAGAATTTATTTCTTTAGTAATATTTTTAATTTAGAGCGGGTAACACCGAATGGGGTGTGAGTGTCATGGCGGCGGTGGCGATCACTTTTAATGCGATCGTCACTCGGTGCACACGCACAAATCCATTGGCTCTAAATGCAAGTTTAACAATTAGTAATTTGACTTAATCAGTGATAATCGTTGTAATTATTCAATTTTATTGTTATGTTTTGTTGTGATATTTGGGAGTAAATTAAGCACGTTATTTTGCGAGTATTATTTTCCAAACACTTGCACGTACACGCCCATAATGAAGGACCGACAGATGACGGATCAGCATCGACACGTGGTGTCTCAGCCGCTCGAACATCCTACAGATATATATTAAGCGTACGACTAAACTCAATCCATTAAAGGAAAGATGTTCTAAAGTAAAGTCAAGATTTCCCCTGACGATAGATGACTGTGCATGTCGTGTGTTGCTGATAGATTCAGGGAAATTATAACAAATTGACTTAATCTGCTTAACTTTTTCCCAACTATGTTGGAGATATGTAGTTTCCAGTCTAACTGGAAGCCTTTTTTACATAGAGCGACTACCTATCTGACCTCACAACTCTGCTGTTACTGGGTAACACGATACTTATCGGGTAGCCCGATTCAACTGACCTACCCCAAACAAGTCTACGAATGATAGCTGGGACGAACGGATTAGCGTGATTTGCTAGAACGGCTCTCGATATGTAATGGATGGTCATCCATCTACTAATCGGCCTCGGACAGCGTAGCTTTACCATCGATCAATCTGTGCGGTTGTCATTATTTTAGCCACGAGCCCAAACATTGCACTAGTATACAATGTGGCGCTACAATGGGCTAACACACAACTAGAGCTAGTGGCCATTAATCATATAAATTAATAACAACATAAAAAAAATCGTAACTTGTAAACTTCCACCTGCGCCGCTCGCCGACATAGGGCTCTCTCTATTTCCTTCAATTCGCCTTCTCTTTGCACGTTTTTTGTTTTAATTACATTGATGCGATGTTATGATCCATGACCCCGGCAAATGACCCCTGCGTTTCAGTTCTTTAAGGTGGATGCTCCAAGGTAGCCCGCGAAATTCAAATTTTCTTACGTCTTTTGCAATTTGCTGGTCAGTACTAAGTTGTATGTTGATTAAAATATGATTCGCGGCCGTAACACATATGTATTTACAGAAATATAATCATTAAAGTCATCAACACAACTCTCTAAGATCAAGTAATCCTACTGAATGACTATTCCATGAAATCTTGACATTTTAGGATTATGCTAACTTAACAAGTTATATTACTGATTCTAATGATTTATTTGAATTCTATTTTAGAAAATAGTTAGTAAATAAATAAATATTAATGTTTAATTAAATTAAAATATAATCATCTAACTAAAACGCGTAACCGTATACGTGTGTTAAATTAATGTCGCTATTAAAGCGCCACGCTGTATACCTGTTTAATAATAAAGTAGGTTATAATTTTAACAACATAAAAAAATATATCTACTATTTATTATGCATCATCATAATTCTCCTGCCCTCCTTATCCCAATTTATTTGAGGTCGGCGCAACATGTCTTTTTCTTCCATACTTCTCTAGATAAGATAAGATAATTATTATTATTTTGTCCAAAACATGAGTATACATACACGGCATGCAAGATGTGACATGAAATTATCTGACAGTCATGTTTTGTCTGAAAGGCGTTAAAATATGAGACGTAGGACGCTACACAGCATCAAGTGATTTTATATTCGTCCATTACACACATCAAATTTATCAATTAACAATCCAATTTAGACTATAACTTAAAACTTAAAGATACAATCAAATAGTGTCATAAACTCATCATAGTAAATAATATTAATAAGATTAGGATGTCATTATACAAGTCAAATTAATTTGTCAGTTAGAAATTCGTCAGTGCTATAGACTTTGTCTTACAGAAAGCCAGAAATTAACTACTGAAAAATTAAGAAATATATTTTAATATAATAGTAGTAATAGTGTAGTGTAGTTAATTCCCTCCAATGTGTTTGGCAATCTATTTATAAAGAATTGGCGCCAAACAGAATAAACATTTACTCCTACTCTATCATCTCGGTAGTCACCTCATTTCTAACCATGTCATCATTCACACAGTCCATCTATCGTTTCTTTGGTCTTCCCCTACTCTTATAGCCATCGTATGTTGTACAGACGCCAGCAGGTTAACCTACCCGAAATTGTCAAATTTTCCCAATCAACCTTGAACCTTAATACTCTAGCGATAAAGTTGAAAATCTATTAAAGAAATTTGACAGATTGTAGTAGCTTGACGTGCTGGCGTCTGTACATTCTAACTTTTCTCACATCTCATTTTTTTTTAACATAGGTACATCACGACATTTTCCTTTATAAAATAAATGAAATGTAACGTAATGTATGTTATTGAAATTATAAATTAGTCGTAGCCTATCATTTAGACTACCATTTTATTTCAATATTGTAATGAGGTTTATTGTAAAATGTTGGTAGGCTGTATATACATAAAACATTTTAGACATTTATAAATAGCGAATCAATTACTATAATGGACACTTTGTAAGTAATTAATCAATGCCTAAATACACGTTTTCTTGTAGCAAAATTGATTAATTAATTGGTAAGGTTGTTCAAGGCATAGATGCCTCTAATTTACGAATATGCTCATTAATTTAAAGTCTATTTTTAACCCCCGACGTAAAATGACGGGTTGTTATAAGTTTGACGTGTCTGTGTGTGTGTGTGTATGTCTGTGGCATCGTAGCTCCCGAACCGATGAACCCCGATGGTTCTCGAAATGAACCGATTTTGATTTTTGTTTGAAAGGTGAATTAGTCGGGAGTGTTCTTAGCTATGTTTGATGAAAATCGGTCCAAGATGGCCGCCGCCACAAAATGGCGGATTACATATTTTTTCACAACTCCCTCAATATGAGTATCAAATGAAAGGGCTTCACTAGTAGAATACTATACACTACGATAAATTTCAAATCCAAGATGGCCGCCCACCACAAAATGACGAATTTTTTTTTTTTTCACAACTCCCTCAATATGGGTATCAAATGAAAGGGCTTGATAGTCGAATAATGTACACTATATTGGGAATGAGGAATATTAATTAACGAAATGAAAACTAAAAACTGGAAAAATATTTTTTTGTCTGATGAATGCCCGCCCCTTTACGACCGCTCAAAAAAAGAAGGAAAAAAAATATGGGTCATAATTTCAAGGTTATTTTTTTTTTCTTTTTATAGGGTTTCACGTTTATGCCTTTTTTGTTCTATTTGTGGCTATATTTTCATAGTGTTTTTTAACTTGTTTAAGGCTTCTTACGTTCATACTATTTTTATTATTTTGTGTCGGGGGTTTTTAATACAAAGAATAACATAACATCACGCCTTTAATTTTGGAAGGGTTTGGCAGAAGTGCACAGCCACATTTCACCAGTTATGTAGTCCCATTTAATAGGGGCGAGACTACCGACATCAAAAGTGTACAAATTGAGACTCCTTATCAAGATCTTTTAGACTCATTTGTGGTAGGTCAGTACAACCGGGCTCACCAAGGAATATCGTGTTTCCCAGTAACAGCAGGGTTGTGAGGTCAGATAGGTAGTCGCTCTATGTAAAACACTGGTATTCAGCGGGTTCCAGGTAGACTGGAAACTAACTCCAACATAGATGGGAAAAGGCTAAACAGATTACCTACGTCAATTTGACATAATTTCCCTAACTTTATCAGCATGCAACGACATGGACAGCCGTCTATCGCCAGGGGAAATCTAGACTTTACTTTAGAACATCTTTCCTTTAATGGATCGAGTTTAGTCGTGCGCTTAATAGATATATATCTATATTCTATCTATTTGACGACACGGTTGACGCAGTGGCGAAGCGATCGACTGCTGTGCTGCGTGTCGCGAGTTCGATTCTCGCACGGAACAAATATTTGTATTGCCCACAGGTAGTTGTTCCGGGTCTGGCTGTTTGTGTATGTGAGTTTAAATGTTTGTAAACGCACCCACGATACAAGAGTGATTCCTACTTAGTAGGTATGGGGAAACGTTTTTTTTTTTTAAATATCAGATACATTCAAACTTAAGTGTTTGTTTGTAATTCAGACTCCTGACTGCTTCTGGGAAATTTCAGATGGAAAAACCCAATTGGAATTTGCCCGACCCGGGAATCGAACTAAAGATCACATGCTCGGCAGTAGCGTTTGCGGCCACTACACCAATGACGCAGTCAATATAAAGAATATACAGCACAGAGTACATTTTTATATATAGGGAAATATACAGTGTGTAACTGAATAAATGCACATTATGTAACTAGTTTATTCAGAATCGTTTGCGGAATCAATTTAATTACCTATGTCATTTTTAATATAGGTAATTTTTTATACCAAAAATAAATTAAAATTACGTAAATTACAGTCACACTGCTGTATAGTCAAAATAAACCAAAATGGACAAAGTACCTACTACGCTAGACACTTATATGTGAGCGACTGTGTTCTTGCGTAGATTTGTTATGTGACCACAATTTTCTTCCACAATCAGTATAATTATCTTATTTAATAAATAAACGATGTTTTATTCATAACTGTAAACATTCAGTGTCATAACTAGCAGCACCCCGCGGTTTCACCCGCACAAGTTTCGATCCCGTGGGAATATCGTGATAAAAAGTATCCTATGTGTTAATCCTAGTTTTAGGCGCATTACACATTACAACGCGCCACGCGACGAGACGCAGATAACGTGCCCTCGCGCGTGATTTTTTACATACTAATTCAATAAAAACGCGTTTGGAATTTGGCTCCGTTTCCTGCGTCCCGTCGCGTGGCGCGGTGTAGTGTGTGATCCACCTCAAACTATCTGTGTGCCAAATTTCATCCAAATCTGTTCTGTAGTTTTGGCGTGAAAGAGTAACAAACATCCATAATATTAGTAGGAAGTAGGATATTCTAACTGGCGTGATTGGTGGTGTGCATTAATAACGGGACATGTTGTATATTTGTATTATAAATAGGTGACCTATAAACTGGCTCTTAATTATTGTTTACTGCTGGCAAAAGCAATCCATGACCAATAATTAATATTATTTTATAGAAACTAAACAAATTGGTAAGTTATTCTTTGAAATTTTGTAGGTTTCTGAAAAAGATGAAAACCTTGAATCTTAGACGGGTTCGCACAGGCACGTTTTTAACGGGGGGGGGGGGGGAGGGACCCGGTGGGTTCTCGCATTGTCGAGGCGGGGGGGCTCAGTAGCCGTGGTATGGGGTACCACGGTGAAGCTAAGAGGAACCCCAGCGGGGGCCGCTCGTCAGGGCTTGGCGGAGAAGCCGACGACGTAGCGGCCAGCGGGTAGGTTGCGGTGCCGCTTGGGCGAAATCGCAAACTACCTGAGGCGGGCCGCGATGTCCCCCGTGTGGGAGACATTGCGGCTGAGGATTGGAGGCCGCGGCGAGAGAGGAGTGAGTGTCGGTGTTACGTTGCCGCTCTCCCTACCTTCCGCGGCCTTGACGGGGCCGGCACCGTTCGATGGCGGACGCGGTGGGGCCGCAGGGGAAGAGGAGTGTCGGTGTTACGTTGCCGCTCTCCCTATCCTCTGCGGCCGTAGCTCCCCCAACCTGGGGGGCATGCGGGGCCCGCCATACCATCTAGGCGGGCGTGCGCCGGGAGGGCTGTGGAAGTAAAGCCTATGCCGGTTTCCCATGGCGTTCCCATTACGGCGATGTGGGAACACCGCTGAGTTTTAGTGGGTATACTGTCATTCCGACAGAGAGTCCCAGATACCGCGTCTCGTCCCCCGTGAGACGGGGATGCATAAAGCATTTCTCAGCGACAAAAAAAGCACGTTTTTAACGGCGATTTTTTTTCGCGCACTGAGTTTTCAACGCACTGCTAAACGCCGAGAGTTGAAAATCCAATAGTGTGTTTTTGACGTGCTTGGATGCGGTCTATTGATTTTATACGCTCGACTCATCATCGAAAGTTGAAAATCTAGTGCGCAATAAAATCCTGCTGCGATATTTTAACATTCGTGCAAAAGTGGGCTTATTTTGTTATTCGCGACCTATTTTACCATAAAGTATGCTCATGCCGCCTTTGATACAGGTTTATCCTAGTACAGGCTTCTAACATCTATTATTTATTACCTATGTAAGTTATTTCTAAGACTTTATGTAAATATTTTACCAATTTAATACTGAATAAAATATTATTATTATTTATTTTTGTCTTTGACATATCTCGGGACCCTGGGGTCCCGGTTCTTTGAAAGGCGTACCAGGGGGCGATGCCAACTCGCAGAGGCCCTTTAGACAATTTTAAATGATGAGGACGCACCAACCGACGATTATCCCTGTATGCACCATGGAAGTGCACCCAAGGACAACCCCCGGTTGGTGCAGGACTATTGCAGAACATGGAAATAAAATATACTGGGCTATGGGTGTGGGTGGCTATAATAGATCGGCTACCTTGAACTATGGAAGGTGTATGTCCCCTGCCTGACCAATGATAATATAATTCACAGATAAAATGGCAGGGGGTGACTTGCAACTCAATAATGGGCCCCCGAAAACGGTCCCTAGCACATAGGTCGTAGCGACAAGGGGGCAACATGTCCTGAGGTGCTTGTGAGGAGTGGAAAGGTATTCCACGGCTATCAGGATAATCCCGGAAGTACGGTCAAGATCCCTACCAGCATCTTACTGGAATACTTCCTTCCCCTGAGCACGTTTGCTCTTGCGAATCCACTCAAGCCAGCCAATAAAGGCAAGAATGAGGTGGGAGCTCTGTTCCTCGTCAGTGTTCTCCAGTACTCCAGCCGGCCAATAAAGGTAAGCCAAAGGTGAGGAACAAGACTCCTCCCGGGAGTTAGGGTCCGCGGGGTCGCTACTGCCTAACAGCTCGCCTCGTGCTGGCCTGCGGGTTCCTGTATCTCTCTTGGTCTGACTTCTCACCCTAGACCTGCACCCTAATTGCCTTGGAAAGCACGTTAAGTCGTTGGTCCCGGCTGTCATTTTTGGATCTTTGACAGTCGTTACGGGTAGTCAGAAGCCCGAAAGTCTGACAACCAGTCTTACCCAGAGGTATCGTATTACCCAGTAACTGGGTTATGGAGGTCAGATAGGCAGTCGCTCCATGTAAAATATTAGTATTCAGCTGCATCCGGTTATACTGGAAGACACCCCAGTATAGTTGGGAAAACGCTGGGCAGATGATGACCTACGTGTATTTCTGTCGCCAATCACCACCCTAATTGCGTAACACACGATCAATCGGAATCGGTTTCATTTTGACAGTTCAACAACATTCATTGCGTAATTTACGTGTTGAGCAGACAAATTTTTCGAACTTATGAAGCAATGGATTAGCAATTTGCTTCAAAATGATTCTGATTCCGATTGATTGTGTGTTACGCAATTAGGGTGCTGATCCAGCAAAGTAAACTCTTCCGTCACAGACCTAGAGTTTAGAGCGCGCAAGCCCCTTCACGACATCAACGTAGAGATGGAGTTATTATTATTATTATTTTAAGTCACCTCTCTATTTGATAATAAGACTAAAATTAATGTTGTTTTTAAGTTTTAGTTAAAGCATTGTCCGCTTACATAGCTTGTAGAGTGTGCAAGCTGATATAGCAGTGTGGTAGTCATGTTTGTCGAAGGACCGGTGGAGCAGACGAGTCCTGGAGTGGAGACCGCATATCGGCAAGCGTAGTGTGGGACGCCCCCCCAGCTAGATCGACCGACAACCTTAAAAAGGTGACTGGGACAGACCGGATGTGGAAGGTGAAGAACAGGGTGTTGTGGCGCAGCCTAGGAGAGATCCTATATCCTATATCCAGAGCACTGCGATAGGCTGAGTTGATTGATGGATATTGAGTGCACTCCGCGGGCATTCATCGGTGCTTCTCTATAATGTATGTTTTTATATGTAAAACAAAAGCACATCGCGATAAAAGCTACCTCAGGCTACGTACGCACTGATAAGTGGCATGCTTAGCGCCTAGAACCTAGTGACCTCTCTCTGTAGTTGGTCCCTCATGTCTGAGGATCGTGGTCAGCTTTGGAGTTGCGCCTGGAGCGGATGATCCGCCTCCACCGGTTTCTGTCCTGCGCATCCTTTACTACCGTGTCGATTTAGAGGACGATGATTCCTTCTTGGTCGGTCCATCGTGTTGGTGAACGACCGCGCGATCGCTTACCTTCGGTGTTCCCAACCACAATCAGTTTTACCAAACTTTCATCGCCTCTACGTACTATGTGGCCGAAATAAGATAGAATACGATGTAGAGATATTTATGATCGAGACGCTGGTCTTTATTCGAAGCTGGATTAAGATCGATGACTTAACATCGGGTTAAGATCTATGACTTACCATCTTTAGTTCGTGTAGGGTATGTACGGGTGAACAAGAATCAAAATTCAATGTTGAACTTACTGCGCATGCATAATGTCCGTACACAGCACGTCCAAATCAAATCATTTATTGGTTTGCAAACATGGGTATTTAGTACATAGATGTTTTATAATAAGAGCCCTTCATGCTCTATCGTCACATGGGTATGCAAAACATACCCATGTTATATATATTATTTAATTAACACTAAAGATATTATAATTTTAAATAACAATTAGTAGAATAAAATAATACAAATTAATGTCAAATCGTTTGAATTACTGTAAAAATGTCACAGTAATACAATAAAAATGTTATCTAGGTTACAATAAAAATAAAAAGTCAAATGGTATAATTTATCATCTCAATCAGTCAGTGATTCATCATTAAGGAAGTCGTCAATTGTGTAATAACTTTTTCAATTAATATTTCGATTAGTGCCCTTTTAACGATATACATATATATATATACACACATATGGACGCAGAAGGACTATAGACAGTAGAAACACAATAGATAGAACACGATCACAAATCCACAATAATAATATGAATCGAAATTACGGAATAAATTATTAGCACACGTATATCTCAACCATGACAGATAGTTGACAACTACGAGAGCGCTACTAGTGGCGTATTTCTGTACTATGTGGTAGGGGTGAACCCTACATATCCTTCTATACGCGCAAGGTGACTAGCTAGGCTCTAGGCGCTAAACAAACTATCTGTACTGACAGATGGTTTATACACTATTTACAGATTATACACTAAGCGCGGCTAAGGCTACGAACCCAACCACGCTTAGCGTATAAAGTTCCGAATGAAATGTACCATCTCAAATCTCCACACCAGAAATATCAACGTTATCATTAAGATTGCTGTTAAATTAACTAAAAGAACAAAGTTAACGCAGTGACGTCACGTCAAACGTTAATTTGTTCCAATAACTTTCTATTCGTATTAATGAGAAAGTAATTTTGGCTTCATTTGTAATTTTTACTTAATTATTTTACGTGAAATTGTTTCGTTAATTTGGGTTTTCAGGAAATTAAACAGCGTTTGTTTTTTTCACGGATAATCACGGTTCACGGATCGGCGTGTTTTTCGCCGTAACCCTGGGCTATACAAGGTGGTGCTAATTAACTGCGTACATCTAATGACGTTCCCAGCCTTCATACGAAAATTCAATCAAATATATCCAGCATAACTAGTCAAAGATAACCAAACCCCATCACTACTATTTACATAGTTTGTTTGTTTGAAAGTATCACTTTCCAATCGACTACAAAAATGGAGGTGGTTCTTTGGTTGGATGTTTATATATTTTTTTACGTATGTTTGGCCATACCTACATAAAAAAAAAAAAATGTTTAGCCATAGAGGGGCCCGTGGCTAAATAGTAACAGCCCCACAGGTCGATCGGTCAGGTTAAGCTGCGCTTGCCGCGGTTGGTCTGTGGATGGGTGACCATCTTTACAAACCGAGACCCCTCCGTGCCTCGGAAAGCACGTTAAGCCGTTGGTCCCGGCTGTCATTCGTGGAACTTTGACAGTCGTTACGGGTAGTCAGAAGCCCGAAAGTCTGACAACCAGTCTTACCAAGGGGTATCGTATTACCCAGTAACTGGGTTGTGGAGGTCTGATAGGCAGTCGCTCCGTGTAAAATACTGGTATTCAGCTGCACCCGGTTAGACTGGAAGCCGACCCCAACATAGTTGGGAAAAGGTTAGGCAGATGATGCTGTATGTTTGGCCATAACTCCGTCATAAATAGAGATGGATTTGCAAATTTTTTTTTTATGGTTTTAATGGCTCAGGGTTCCTCTATAAATTTAACTTTTTAAAATTAACTTTTAAACTTTTTTTTTTTTAATTTAACTTTTTTTTTTATTAACTTTGCTTGGGTAGTTTTCGAGTTAGCTTCAATAATACGATTTTTTCCACTTAGTTTATATAACGATGGTGTTTTCATAACTTCCTGTCACTGATATTTACAAAGCAAGTAGTGTTACGTGAATTTGTGTGGGGTAAGTACAACTAAGAAGTGTAATTTACAAAAAAAAAAAAAAAAAACAACCGCCTTCCAAATAAAAACAGTGTCAAAAACGAAAATGCTTGACCGACGCCACCGACTTTACGAAGACGAATTAAATAAAGTTTTTTTTTTGTTGTAAAAAAGATTTTTTTTTTTAATTTCGATAGTATAGAGTTTATTTTATAGTTCCAAAATACTCTTATCTTATACATTCATATTGCCAGTGTTTACGTTTATTGTTGTGCTAGCTGCACCCCGCGGTTTCACCCGCATAAATTTCGTTTCAGTGGGAATATCGGGATAAAGAGTATCCCATATGTTAATCCTAGTTATAACCATCTGTGTGCCAAATTTCATCCAAATGCGTTCAATAGTTTTTGCGTGAAAGATTAACAAACATCCATCCGGATGGATGGATATCCCATCCATCCTTACAAACTTCCGCATTTATAATATTATAATAACATTAATATATAATTATAATTCTAATATTTCAAATTATAATTTATATGTTTACATTAAAATAAAGGAGATAATGTATAATATACAAGGAGTAGGATTAAATGTCCAGCCCGGTGAATGATAGCAACCTCCGATTAAGCATTTGAAAATATAGATATATTTACATGCTCTTTGAATAGGTTTCGTAGCCTTTTGTATGAGACGCTTGAACTCTTAGGCGCATCACAAACTACAACGCGCCACGCGACGGGACGCAGATAACGCGCCCCCGCGCGTGATTTTTTACATACTAATTCAATAAAAACGCGTTACCGCGCGGGGAATTTGGCTCTGTTTCCTGCGCCCCGTCGCGTGGCGCGGTGTAGTGTGTGTTCCGCCTAAGACTTGTTGTTTGTTGTTTTAAAAATATTGTTTTCTTATTATTATTTCTTCTATTGTTTTTATATTATTAGCGTAGCTGTCTTGCATGAACAGTTCACCTCCTATTGACTAAAATTTTATTTATTAATGGTACTCTGTGAACAGCGCTGTGGGTTACATTATTACTTAAGTAACTTATAATTTTCTGTTTATAATATTGCATAATGTAGCTGTTTGTTGTTCCTATTTAAAAAAAAAATGACTTAATTTGACCTCACTTCATATTCCTTAAGTTCTTCTAAAAACATTATCTTCGATTTATTCAATTCCTTCAGGCATTATTCTGTGTCAAGAAACGGGATGAGAGTGTTCGATCACATCCTAGTATTTACTTTTACTGTTACCATACACACAAATCCAATATGGAGTAATCCATATTAGATTTGGTTGTGCTTCATCATATTACCGATTTATTGCTCTTTCGGGGTGAATATATTCTGGGAATATAATCTCATTTATTTACATTGTTTCTATTACCGTATGGAGAAAGGATAATGTCAATACCGTAACATGAATTGTGAGGGCATGGTTGGCTAGTTATAGCCAACCATGCCCTCACAAATCATGTTAGCCGACCAGCGTAAACTCCCGTCGGACATGCAATTGATTACAATTGCATGACCGACGGGAATTCACGCTGGTCGGCTACATGGTGAAGGTGCTTCGTGGAGCAGAGAGTAACCCGGGAGTATTGCAGCGCTTGATTCTGTGTGTACCGGACAGCTACGTGTGACGGCGGCGCAGCCCGCCACAGCTATTGGTACCTACAGCCAAGCAGCCCTTATCAGAGCTATCCGTACCATCAACGTTTTGCAAACTCAGATCAGAGTATGTTTGTGTTTGTACTATGTGATATAAGTAATTAAGTTACTATGTTTTGTGTTTTTAATGGTGTAATAATTTAATAATGTTGTTAGTTTTAATTTGGTTATTGTGAGCTTTTGTTATTAGTATAAATTACTAGTTTAAGTCCTTAACTGTCGCATTAGGGTAAACCCTGTAATGATAGTTTAAGCTGTTATACAAAACAAATAAATATATTCCGGCTTTATAATCATGATTAAGAGAAACTTTTATATATTAAAGTTACCTCAGCTACTTGCCTAACACAAACCATACATCATCATCTGCCAAGCCTTTTCCCAACTATGTTAGGGTAGGCTTCCAGTCTAACCTGATGCAGCTGAATACCAGTATTTTACATGGAGCAACTGCCTATCTGACTTCCACCACCCAGTTACTAGGTATACTCCATGGTAAGACTAGTTGTCAGACTTTCGGGCTTCTGACAACTGTCAAAGATTCACGAATGAACGCAAAGACTAACGGCTTAATGTGTTTTCCGAGGCACGAAAGGGTCTCGGTATGTAAAGACGGGCACCCATTCACGAACCTCGCGGCAAGCGTAGCTTACTTAACCTGATCCATCGACCCGAGCGGCTGTTAGCCGTTTTTACTTAGCCACGAGCTCCTCACAAACCATACATAAAATATAATTATAAATTAAACAAGAACTCACTTTTGAGGGGTTTTTACTTATCAACCTAAATTCTCTAGTCGCAGTCTCATCTCAGCGACAAACAAATGTCTAAAACTTGTCAAAATGTAAGGAAATTATGAGATTTTTTGACAGATTGAGACTGAGATCAGACTTTGAACGTTCTTAAAATTAGGAGAATCGCCCCTCTGGACTTTAAAACCTATTTCTTAAGTCACTAAATAAAACAACTAAACTATTTTCAGCAATTACTCCTTCTCCCCAGTTCGTCGAATTGTCGCGTCGCTTAAATGATAAATGATTTTATTTTGTAAGCAGGTTTGTACAAACACTTTTACACGTCAATCATATTTTAAAACTACATGAGGTCGGCGTTTCCTATCTGACTAGTCTGAGAAGAAAGGCCGAAACAAACTCAGACGTCACAGTCTCTTTTACAGTCCAGACATAATCTTGGTCAGATCATATGAAGACCATGTAGGTCGATGTCTGAGATGGTCTTTTGAGGAAAGAACCACAAAGATTGAGAGGACCTGTCCAGTCAGTGCACGCATATGTCAGAAATCGTGCAGCTCAACTCAAAACTTAAGGAGCTCAACGATTCGACGAACAATACCAAAGAAAGGACATTTGGGTAGGCCACATTAATTACTCAAACTGCCAGACCATGACAAAAACTAACAGAACAGATAGAAATATAAAATGACCCACATAGTCTTCACATTCACAATAATTAAAATAATAGAATACTTTACAAAGTGTAAATAAAAAAAAAACAACAACAAAACAAAAAAATAAAAACATTCAATGTGTAAAAATTGGAAGCAGCTTAATCCCAAGCCTTTTTGTCCTCGATATAAGCCTTAACGGTATAAAAGGCTTTCTGGCACAACTTACTTTACTATCACTACTCCGTTTCGCTTAAAATACTCGTCCATACTATAACAGAAACTCATTCTCAAATATTTACATCAGAAAGCGTGTCTGAAAGTAGTCAAACCGAAAGGCTTAAATACATCAATACAAAAATACTTCTTCAAAGAGAAATCTCTGAAGAAATATTTTTGCTTTCATTTTTACACAACATATTTTTTTAAATGTTATTATTTTTGTTCGGGCTTTTTGTGGGTGTTAAGATATTGTTCCCTTGACATACTTTACTTGTGACACGTTTACTCTATTGTATTGGTCTACGGTTATAAGAAAATCATGCCATTTTTTCTTGTTTACATTTTAACAATCCTATAAAAATGTAAAATATTCCGGAAAAAAACCAGAGTAACCGACATAGCTTGCAGAGTAAGCAAATTGAAGTGTCAGTGGGCTGGCCATGTTTTTGGAAGGACCGATGGCCGGTGGAGCAGATGAGCCCTAGAGTGGAGACCGCGTATCGGCAAGCGTAGTGTGGGACGTACCACGGCTAGATGGACCGACGACCTTAAAAAGGTAGGCAGGGTAGACTGGATGCGAAAGGCGGAGGACAGGATGTTCTGGTCCAGCAGTGTACTGTTGACTAGATAAAAAAACTTTTTTGCAAAAAAAAAAACAACCGACTTCCAAAAACGACACTACAAAGTGAAAAATATCTTTAATTTCGGAAGTAGGTGTCGTTGGGTTCGCATTTTCATTGTTTGCCACCGACTTCCGAAATTAAAGTTATTTTTCATTTTGTAGTGTCGTTTTTGGAAGTCGGTTGTTTTTTTTTTGCAAAAAAGTTTTTATTTTTCACTTTTAAGTTGTAATTTTTACCAGTAATTTTGGTTTAAAAACCAAAATACTGAACCGTTTTTGATGAAATTTCTATGGGACCATTTGGAAAGTATACCCTTTCCAACAAAAAAAGAATTTTTCAAATCGGTTGGCAAGCGACAGAGTTATGCGCGAACAAACATAGAAAAAAAAAAAAAATACAAACATCCGAATTGAGAACCTGCTCCTTTTTTAGAAGTCGGTTAAAAATATGAATAACTACATTACTGACCTAGATTACCATACTTAATTAAGTTTAATTCTTTATTAATTCTAGTTCTATACTCAATTCTTTTGTTTATCCCTCTGATTATAATTATTAGCGTCACACAAAATGCACTCAGAAAAAATCTTGTCGTTTCGTCCGGATACATATACCCATGGTTGTTGGAATTAATTATATCATGAGCAACACCATTTCACCCGAAACACGTCCACTGCGGAACGTAGGCGTCCCCCAATCCAAGCACCGCCACCTGGACCGGTTCTGGGCTTCCCGCATCACACAGATTAATTAGGTATAAGTTTCATTATATTAATACAAAAGGTTTGGTGTAGGGACTCCCGAAATCTATTTTAGGAAAACACATAATTACATCATGTGAAAACAAAAAAAAAAAAAGTTTATTTTCATTACAATGAGCATTGAGATACATATATTTGGAGATCACCTTTTAAGCAAGGGATTGCTTGTCTTAGGAGTCTCCGCACTTCCACTTATCATTTTTACAATGTAAACATGCAAGACTAAAAATAAAATGATAAAAACAAAAGATAAAAAATAAAAGGGTATCTTAACATTCAACAAACTGCTCGGCAAAAGAATGAGCGTTATGCAGAAAAGTGCCAAATCGCGCGAGTAAGTGTTATGTGTGTGTCGCGAGTGAGTGTGTTAGTGAGTACGAGTGTGAGTGTGAGTGTGAGTAGTGAGGTTGTGTGGTGTGTGAGTTGTAATAAGTGATGCTTAGTTTACTTATCCCAATTAATACCCTGTCCAGTACTAAATTCGAGAGTGAGTCTGTTTATTAATTAATTTAAAAGAGAACCATACATAATCATCCTATAATGTTCCCTCTGCTGGGCCACGGGCCTCCTCTCTATGAGAGGGATTGGGCCGTAAACCACCACGCGGGCCCAGTGCGGGTTGGTAGAGGTCACGTCTTTTCGAATTTTTAGTTCTAGGACATGCCGGTTTCGTCACAATGTTTTCATTCACCGTTTCGAAAGCAGTGGTGATGAAAAATTATTTACACAAAGTAAAGCGCCTGTCTGCGCTTCTGGGAGAACGAAGTAAGATAATAATTTTCTGCTTCAGACACCGCAGACACCAAAAAACTAACCACACTCCGCAAAACCCGTTAATAATAATTATAAACACACATTGAACATTCCGGCCAGATAATAACATCGCATATAGACTTGACAGCACCCACTTTACGATCTCTGCTTATGTAGAGGGCCGTAAACAGCGTGATGTTATGAGCAATAAACGTTTTGAGTAAAACGCATAGCTCGGAAACATATTCGAATTAGATCACAGTAAAACGCGTTTAACTGATATAAAGTTTAGGTTACACTGCATGGAGCTTTGCAAGGAATTTTGTAAATATGAAGCTCTTTGTAAAGAAGCTTTTCTGGGAAAATACCCTCATCATAACTACGTGTATTTCTGTAAGGTAGGGGTCCGTGGCTAAATAATAACAGCCGCACAGATTGATCGATCAGGTTAAGCTACGCTTGCCGCAGTTGGTCTGTGGATGGGTGACCATCTTTACATACCGTTGGTCGTTGGTCCCGGCTGTCATTTTTTGATCTTCGACAGTCGTTACGGGTAGTCAGAAGCCCGAAAGGTATCGGAGGTATCGTATTACCCAGTAACTGGGTTATGGAGGTCAGATAGGCAGTCGCTCCATGTAAATATTAGTATTCAGCTGCATCCGGTTATACTGGAAGACGACCCCAATATAGTTGGGAAAACGCTGGGCAGATGATGACCTACGTGTATTTCTGTCGCCAATCAGCACCCTAATTGCGTAACACACGATCAATCGGAATCGGTTTCATTTTGACAGTTCAACAACATTCATTGCGTTATTTACGTGTAGAGCAGACAAATTTTTCGAACTTATGAAACAATGGATTAGCAATTTGCTTCAAAATGATTCAGATTCCGATTGTGTGTTACGCAATTAGGGTGCAGCTTTTCTTGGTATTGCAGATGTTCATAGGTGAGGAAAATGTCATGACGAAAGTTTTGAGTATCAATGTGGATGGCTATAAGAGCAGAGGAAGACCAAAGAAACGATGAATAGACTGTGTGACAGATGATATGGCTTGAAACGAGGTGACAGCCGAGATGACCACTAATAGTGAAGGGGGTTAAATATAATAACCACCATAAAATGCTTTGATACCCTTAGTTCTTGCACTTCAAATTGTGTTTGAACACCAAATGTAGTAAATGATCACTAAATCTTAGCGAGCAAATTAATGCGCTATTTCTGCCTAAATAAACCACTGTAATTGCCTTAAAATGTAGGGTTATTACCAAAAAAAAGTATTATGATGCCATATTAAGTTATGTCTTCAGCTTGCTGCAAACTAGATACACGATGTTAATTTTAAAAAAAAATGGTTAGGTTAGGTTAGGCTAAAACTGTGACCTCCTACGCACGAGCCGAGCGAGCGAAGCGAGCGGTGCCGCGGCAGCGGTCGGCGGGCGCCAGAAACGACTAGATTGTATAGAAAAAAAAATATGGAAAAAAAGAGATTATTTTTTGTGCAGGTTGTCGAGAACCGAATATGATTTATTTGGAGTCATTTTACTAAAATAGGATAGCGAAATGTTAAAACTTTGGTTATAAGTTTATATTAAAATGCGGGTTTAATTTTGGTGATCATTTACTATTTTTGTCTGTTATATGTTACTATATCTGGTGGTAAGTTAAACATAAGCCATAGTAAAGTATGGTAGAAAAAGACATTTCGCGCCGACCCCAAATAAATACTGTACATCTTCCTTTTGATCAGTGATTCCATTTCACCGTACGTTCACCTTTTTTACTTTGATCAACTTTGAACCAAACTTTTGATTGCATAGGATAATTCTCGGGAGATATGAGCTAATATAAGTTCTGAAATAATTAAAACTTGGGTTGGTTTTACGATATCCCTTTTAGTTAGGTTGTCAATTGGGTATACGGCCCACTTAATGAAATTTCTGATAACAGGCTGCTCTAGGGGTCAACAGTAAATATGTACTGATATTACTTTTAGCGATATTTTTTTAGTCTTAATTGCCATTTTCATTTTCAAACCACAATGAAGAGGAAAAATGTCTACACACGTCAAAACTAGCCCGCTACACAAAAGTGGGCGGAAGGACCAAAATTCGGGCCCCAGGATTGGTGACACCATTAATTTTAGTCTTCGCAATAGGACCATTCATTATTTGTTGGTAGATTACCTTTTTCTCGGCATTTTTCAGGATTTTAGGTACAGTTTAATGTTCAAGAGCTTTAAGGTACAGACACCAGCTGGTCAAGCTACCCGAAACTGTCAAATTTTCCCAATCAACCTTGAACCTTAATGCTTTAGCGACAAAGTTGAAAATCTTTTAAAGAAATTTGACAGATTTTAGTAGCTTGATGTGCTGGCGTCTGTACATAAGTACATAGGTTTTATTTTTTGGCTGGTCTTATTTTGTAAAATGTAGGATAATGCTTTCCTACTAATATTATAAACGTGAAAGTTTGTATGGATGGATGGATGGATGTTTGTTACTCTTTCACGCAAAAACTACTAAACGGATTTGGATGAAATTTAGCACACAGATGATTTATAACCAAGATTAACATATAGGATACTTTTTATCCCGATATTCTTACGGGATCGAAATTTATGCGGGGGAAACTGCGGGGCGCAGCTAGTGTATTCACAATGGGGAAACTTATGACTGTGTTAATGTTTGTGTTTACATTCCTTTTATTTTTTTCCAACCCATAAAAGTCACGAACAGGTTATATGTATTGTAAAGACATCGAAAACTAACGGAATGGTTGCCGAGAGACGGTAGAAGGACCGATGGCAAACCAACAGCCAGGTGGGTTGACGACCTAGAGAAGATCGCGGGAATGGATGAGGCTCCAACACCCCAGGACAGACTCCGTCCTATAGTGAGAATGTGGTGCTGTTCCACAAACGATGGGACACTTAATATCATGCCCTGCGTGTCTTGACAGCTGTACGTTAAAGGAATTAATGGACGCTAGTAATGGTGCCAAACACGTAGCCGAATTCTGGCCCGAGTCCATTTAGATTGCCATCCACACACTAAGAAAATGACTAGTCAAGTCGGAAGGAGGCCCACAGTCAGCAGCACGTGGAACAATGTAAGAAAGAAAGAAAGAAAGAAAATACGTTTATTTGCGGTAAACATGACGCAAAAAAGAACATAAAAACAAAATAAAGAAAAAAACAATAAATAATGGTTGATATGCGTCACATCCACGCAAAACGGCTAACGGCGGCAAATGCTGCTAATGATGATGGCCAAACCATCCAAAACTGTCGAATTCTTTATTCATGAATAATGCATTATCTCGTGTAAACTAAGCTTAACTGTAACTACAGACATGAAACTGTATGAAACACATAACCACTCTAAGAACCACCACATCATAATATATTTAATATGCCATACTTTTGCTAGATAAAACTTTTATTCGATAATTACTAGTTTCTGATTACGGTACAAACTGGATTAATGAAGACACGTATCTTATGCTACAAGTTGGATTATGTGTGATGTTGATTTTGTGTGGCAGATTTCTCCCTGAAGGGGGTGCGCAAAATATTTACGACAAGACGTTGTAACGTTATTAATAATAATAATTTATTAGAAGATTTTCTTTTTCTTCGTTGTGGACGGACAAAATGCGTCTTCATATATATCCATACATTTTACTTCCCTGCATGTGTTAGAGTAGTGATGGCCCAGTGGTAACAGCCGCGACTTACAAGTTGTAGGTCGTAGGTTCAAACCCAGACAGGCGCTTTACTTTGTGTAAATTATTTCATCAGCACTGCTCTCTATACCACTGCTAACAATATTATTGTGATTTAAAAGAGTGTCCATGGAGTTTCTTGCCCTTTCTTCTCTATAGGTACCTACCACGCTTTGGAATGGGCAACTAGCTTCATCTTTTTGACTGACTGACCCTAGACAATTCAAAAGTGCCTGTAATTGGTTTAGTTGAAATAAATAGTTTAAGTTTGCGTTTAACGGCTTAACGTGCTTACCGAGTCACGGAGGGATCTCGATATGTAATTGATGATCATCCATCGGTATCAAAACGGTAAAGGAAAACACCGTGAGGAAATCGGCATGCCCTAGAACCAAAATTCGAAGACATGTGACATCTACCAACCCGCACTGGGCTCGCGTGGTGGATTACGACCCTCTCCCAGCAATGGGAACATCATAGGATGATTATGTTATAAATTATCGTGATGCCCTACCGTGACGTCACGATAATATCGCTACGTTAGAAATGATAAAAGTGCACAATCTCATACAGATCGATGTGCCTACCCCTTTGAGGTTTACAAGCGTGATGCTAAGTCTTTTCAAAAACGTCCACAACTAGTCTCCAAGGGACGTTTACGGACTTATAAAACCAATAAAATACGTAGAAGGGTAAAGAAAATAGCCCTGAAATGAGCTCGAAAGATCGCTAAAGTACGTTGTAGTCTATCGATACAAGGTATTTCGGTAGCGAAAATGGTTCATTATACCTCGGTCCCTTTCCATAAAACTACTTCACTTTATCCTATCGGGGATTGAGAATTGAAAAAAAATTTTTAGAACGAAGTTCTTTTACGGAGCTTGCGGTAGGAGTAAACTTTTTGAAATCGCCACGTAATGAAAAACCATAATGTCGGGCTCTATGCGAGTTTTTATTACACAATTATAATAGAGAGAGTCAGAGAGAGAGGTAGATAGTTTTCATGGTTTTCGAGGGTGCTGAAACCAATAGTGAGGTCAAAATGAAAATCCAAGATGGCGGCTGTAAAAAAAAAACAAATTTTTCTTCATAGGTGTCGTTTTCATGGTTTTCGAGGGGCTAAAGCCGATAATGAGATCAAAATATAAATACTGGCGGCTGCGAATATTTTCAAATTTCCCTACACTTTTTTTCATAATTTTTGACATGCCATTTCGCCAGGTATGATGGATAATGTTAGGCCCTGCGTTCGAGACAGCTTTAAGGGGAAAAAAATTATCACAATCATAAACTATTTAAATGTAACAATAAAAACGTGGGGTATCAAAGTACCATATAAAAGATTCTACGTAAATATATATACTTTATTTCCCTATTTCCACAACAAAAGCCTTGACTAAGTGCGGCGTGGGCGTGCAAAGTTTAATGCCAACTCAACAAACAGTTTGTAAACTTCGATTGTTCAGTGACTGTGGTTTAAATAATCTATAGCTGTATTTATTGCTCCCTTTAAAATTCCTTCTAACCTAATTCAAAAAGGTTTCTTCTTTAGTAAATCAGCGTCAGGTGGTACATCTTGTGTTGTCATCTGACATTATGCTGTGCTGAGGCCCTTTTGGCATGCAGGAGATGCTTGGGCGTCGAGAATTGAGAGCAGATTCCCGGCCACCGTAGGCGCGGGCTTGCGGACGGCGAGCAATAGGCAGCTTGCCGTCCGGTAAAGACCAGGCCCGGATCGACGGCGCATTGTGTTCCACGCGTGCCTCAAAGAGATGTCAGCACTAACTGATGGGGTCCGCTAGGGCCGATGCCTGCCAGTGTCGCGGGTTGTTCGAAAGAGTTACCGTGCCCCTGGCATGGGCGGGTTTTAGTCAGTAAAAGTCTGACATGCCCTCCCGCTCCGCCCAGAGCGGGAGAAAATATTGTTTTCTGTTTTCTATAGTTTTAAGGTGTATGTTAAATGTATGTTGTATAAAGACATAAACCAATGTCCATTCAATTTAGTCGCAATAAAGCACGCTTTTCATTCCCACAAAAATCTGTACAAACAATTTGCAACGTTACTAATCGAAACACTGTATTTTGCTGTAATGCCAATTAACGCATTTTTCCGGTCTTACACTGTCCTACTTCTGGCGCATGATTTAACCCCTTAATTCTTCCTGGTATCGTTTTCCTGAGCAAACAAAACAAACATTTAACGTTTCTTTTTTAATTTGACTAACTTCTGCCGGCGAAGTCACCTCGTCGCATCGCATCGCATCGCCCGCGCTTCTACAGACGCCAGCAGGTCAAGCTACCCGAAACTCAAATTTTCCCAATCAACCTTGAACCTTAATGCTTTGGCGATAAAGTTGAAAATCTATTAAATAAATTTGACAGATTGTAGTAGCTTGATGTGCTGGCGTCTGTACTTCGTTTTCGTTCAGCATTTTTTCTGACTTTTTTATGTTAAGTAGCCTGTATCCTTCCTCAAGAATTGAACTATCAAAAATGCAAAAAGATTTTTTTAAATCCGATTGGTGGTTCCGGAGATTGGCGCGTTCAAACAAACAAACTCTTCAGCTTTATTATTAGTATAGATAGATAGGTTTTCTTCGTTAAAAATTTAAAAGAACTAGCGTAGAATAGAAGGTATTTGGTACAAGGCTTGACGTCCCCCATACAGATGTACCGACGTAAAGAAGGCGGGCGGCAGGGTATTGTGACGCAGCCTAGGAGAGACCTTTGTTCAGCAGTTGACTGCTAGAGGCTGAGTTGTTTGATTGATTGCACGTCGTACAAACGTGTTACCGAAATGTTTGCCACAACATATTCTAAACCCTCAAGTTTTGATCGAAATGTTTCCATGGAAAACTACGTGATATCACGTTCCATGACAACGCGTGTAAATTTAATTTTAATTACTATTGTATTCACATTTATTTTACGAGTTATTAATGAGAAAACAGCGTTTTCATACCGCATTAGTTTTGGTTGCTACGTTCCGTGGTTATTGCTTGGTTCCGCAATGCTTTTGTAATTTCGGAGAAGTGCGGTTTCCTTATATAAAATACGTATGGATTAAATGAAAACTGGGACACATTCATGCTTAGCGGCTTAAACAGGCGAATAATATGACAGTCAGAGATGAACTCTACCAGAAAGAGCGCTACCTAATAACATAAATTACTGCAAAGATACAATCTTCAACAAAGAACGATTAAAACACTGGTTTTAATCGTAAAGTAATCATCCAAATTAATATAAAATTATTCAATAAACTGTTATTGAATGATTTTATATCAATTTGGATGATTACTTTTATAAAGAACTAGCTGTTGCCTGCGACTTTGTCTGTGATCCAGGATGAAAAGTAAGGCTACTTTTCATCCTGCAGCGGCGGCGACCTCTCGCGTCCGGCCCTGGTTCAAGCCATGGTCCGGGGCGAGAGGGAGTGGGAGGCAGTCACCTCCTTCTGCGAAGCAGTCATGCTAGCGAAGGAGGTGGCGGGGTGGGCGAGAGAACGCGCCTTGCGCACCTCACGCCTCAGCCGCCGCGGGAGACGCTCCGGGCGTCGGGAGCCGCGTGACGACTCCCGGCCACCGTAGGCGCGGGCCTGCGGGCGGTGAGTAATGGGTAACTCACCGTCCGATCAGGACCAGGCCCGTGCCGGACGGCGTGTTGTGTTCCACGCGCGCCTCAAAGAGATGTCAGCATGAGTGACGGGGCCCCATAGGGCCGTAGCCTGCCAGGGTAGCGGGATTGTCCGAAAGGGTTACCGCTGCCCTGGAACATAAAGGGCTAAGGAAGGAACACGGGTGGGTTTTAGTCAGTAAGAGTCTGACACTCCCTCTTTTAGCGTAAAAGCGTAATTCTTAAATTTTCTAATTTTCTGTGCAACTTTTTTTTTTCGTTAGAACCTTCTACAAAGTATTAGAAAACTTAAAAAAAGATGGATGAAATCGTATATATACACAAGTGAATCAAGTGCTTTCAGTGAATAAGAAAGACGTTATTGGACGATTTCTTCATTTTATAGTTACTTAGCAGTTTAAGTTATATTTAAATTACTTCTTAGCTAATAAGTTAGATTGTAATGTGAATAAACAACGGTGCAGGGAAAATAAAAGAGATAATGTATGACGGTGTTAATGGACTTATGTTGCGGACTGTATTACCTTCATTGTTGAGTTGTCTTCATTCTTCTTAGCGTGTCTGTAAAAATAGCACTAAAAATAAATATCGTTTCTTAAGTTTCTTTAGCCCAAAATTCAGCCACGCGGATACCGTTCGCTGACGCAACTATTGGGTCCTCACGTGTGCACGTGACAAGGCATACGGTGCAAAATGGGAGGTAAGCCATTGTCTGTGGAGAGACACCGCATACACATCGGAGGTCAGAACCCCAAATTGTGGAGGTAGTCCTTGCTGGTACCTTCATTAATAATATATCTTAATTGACCCTGATACCCTGCACGCACACAAATACCTACCTAACTGAAGGCGAGAACCAATATCTGCAAGTGTCCGTACATTGTTTTTGCATAACATTATATGTATAATAGTTTGCTACCCCTTCACTTACAAGTACTTCCTCCCGTCTTCCTGAATACCAACATAAGGGCCGGGACACAAAGTTGTATTGTACTCCAGCTAGTTCTGTCAACTACAAACTATTCTCCGATTGTGAAGACACGCCTTAGTGAGGAGTTCCTAAGACGCATTGTTATTTGATTGGCCCTTACTCTGTGAACAGTTTCGTTTCTCTTTTGTTTTAGTGTTAGAGACTCTTTGTAAAAAGCAAGGGATTCTTTAACTTGAATTTATGCTTCATTGTACTTGCTTTTGCTTTTTTTTTATAACCGTCCCGCTAGATGAGAACCTCGTGAAAGCCGAGAAAGATAAACAAATCATGTATCATGACTTCTCGCTCGCCAGGTTGTCGACATGTGGGATGTGGACTCAGCGATCATTGTGCCGATAGTTGTGACAGCCAATGGCTTAATAGCCAAGAGCCTCGACCAAAACCTGAGGAGGCCCTCGTTGGACAGCTGGATCAAGGGCTTGATTCAGAAAGCGGTACTTCTGGACACGGCTCGCATTGTCAGGAGGTTCCTCTCTCTGGAGCCCTGACCACCGGTAGCTTGGACCATGTTCCCGATGCCGGTGGGCTGCTATTTTTATATTTTTAAATGTTTTTATACTTTTTATATTCTAATATTTCAAAATATAATTTATATGTTTACATTGAAATAAAGGAGATAATAATAATAATATATAAAAATCTATCATCATGACGCGTTTTAAAATCACTTTTTATAACACCACAAGGGCACAAGACGTTCAGCTCATTCATGGTCACAATGGTGTAGAAAATTATAGCAAAAATGTATTCGACCGACATAATAACTAATAGTCTCGCGATCACTGATAGTCTGCGGCAGCGTAATATGTAGATAGGTAAACCATTAATTTGATGAAACACAGAAGAAAAAACAGAATACGTTAAAAATGCACATTATTCTTCTAAGCGTAGGTATCGATGGCAAAAAGTTCAACCATCTTTGGGCCAAAATTCAGCTGCACGAACTCCGCTCACTGCCGCAGTCATAAGAAACAAGCGTTTTTATCCCAGGAAAAATGACATAATTTGTATCGAAATCTTTTCCTGAGGCAAATTGCTAACAAACATCTTAAAGAAAATTGTCTGATAACGAGATCGTTGCAAAAGATTGGCGTTCTACGTGGGCTGATCCTAAATTAGTATACTGGAATATTTCGCGTAGGCTAAATTAATTATTGGCTAGTGTATTTAGTGGTTTAGCTATGTTTGAGGAAAATTGTCTGTTTTATTTATCAGGAGTATTTTCCTCAAATTTTGTAAAGACATTGTGATTTTCCCCTCTGAGAAAATTATTACTCAGTTTGTATTTCATTTGTCCTCATCTGTATAGCCGATTTCTAGTCAGAGCCACATGTAACTGAAATAAAAACACCATAACTCAATGATAAAAACTTGAGAGGTGTCAAGGGACACCCGGATGGAACGAAGTTCCTTTCGATTAATTAGTGAAGGAAAAAAAAAAAACAAAACAAAAGATAACTTTAGATTTGGAGAAAGACGAAACGAAAATAACTGGCTTGCTTTCTATAAGAGAGAGAGAGTGAGACAGACAGAGAAACACGCGCACGCCGCACGGCTTACAACTATAGCAAAAAGTGTCGTTCCAACTTTTGGTCTTAATTTTTTCCGTCTAGCTTCCTTTCGCAACGCGCGATAAGGAACTTCGTTCCAATTAGGAACCTTCTATTAAATGCCAATAATTATCAACACGTATATGAGCTCAACTGTCACTAATGAGTTAGTTGCCGAACTTAAATAAGTCTATATAACAGACCAGAGGATTATAATACTGGACCTACATCACCACTTGCTAACTACACATCATACTGACGTCACGCAAAATTCTGCATCGCGCAAGCAGAGTTTACCGCGCAACCAGCATATATACAACGTCCCGATATCAATCGTCGGGCAGTTGCCCACCAGACACGATACCCATCTGATGGTAGCAACCTCCCTTATCTATGGAGGATGAATAATCTTTACTCACTGTCCTTCATATCTGTATACTAGCTAGAAACTAGACAGAATGCAGCTGTGAAACACGGAAAGTTTCCGACATGTAACTAATCGTCTCGCGACCACGGATAGTCTGCGGCCGTGTAATATAGATAGACAAACCATTAATTTGGTGTAACACAAAAGAAAAAAATACAACACGTAAAAAATGCACATTCTTCTTCTTAGCGTATCGATGGCAAAAAGTTTAAATATTAAGTATTGGCACAAAATTCAGCCGCGCAAACTCTGCTCACTGTCATAAGATCATCAATCAGGATGGAAGGTGAACCCCTTCTGTGAAGATTGTCTTTGCTCCGGCCGACTTGGGTTCGAAGTCTATTTAGAGATTTCGACATTGATAAATAGTTACTCACAGATGGTTCAATCCGTGCATTTGTTTCCGAGCGTGAGGCTCTCTAAGTTCGTCAACGAAGATATGGGCCGGTCTGAAAGTAGTTGATCCTTAAAGATAAGTGTCAAATTCAATTTTTCGGACGGGTAGCATTTTGCGAAAGGTACATTCTGCGACTGAAGGGTATAAACATATTGGGCGTAGGGACAATTGTCAAATCGTATTGTCATTTATTCTTAGTTTGGAAGCTGAACTAGACATTTCTTTTAGTAGGTTGTAGGTATTTTTCTCGTCTATAAGGGTTCCATTTTTTTATTAAGACGAACAGAATCCTTAAAACAAGATGGCGGCGTTTGTTCCAATTCTGCCCACGTGCCACGTGTAAAAATCCTTGTACCGTTCTGTTCTTGATATTTCGTCAAAACAGACCACCTCGGCCAAACAACAAAATTTTTAGTTTGACATCATGTTGAGATGTGTTTGACACAATATTTGGTCTCAAAACTGTGTAAGTGCAAAGTTTCAAGTTAAAGTTAGTAGCAACAGAACATCTGTGTGTCATGTTCCCACACTATTGTCACAAATATAGGTCCGGGTTGTTCCGAGATCCGAGTTTTAAACATGTGTCTCTATGTTACTGTTTTCGTAACTGTATGTTAATAATATTATTATTATTATTGAAAACGATTGCAAGGTGTTTTAGTCCTAAGTAAAAAATAATAATAATATAATAATATCCCTGGACATTTCACACAGCGCCATCTAGTCCCAAGCTAAGCAACCTAATGCTTGTGTTATGGTAACAAGATGGCTGATAAACTACTTATATACATTTTTTTTTTTGTTAATACATACATTTTATAGATAGAAAAACACCCAGACTCGGAACAAATACATGTAGGTCTTACAAATATTTGTTCTGTGCGGGAATCGAATCCGCGACACGCAGCGCAGCAGTCCGATCGCTCAGCCACTGCGCTAACCGTGTTGCTGCTGAAGTGGGTACGTACGGTAGATGAATGAAAGCCGGTATGTTCACTAGCTTGATATATTGTCTGACTGCCCCGATGGTCTCGTGGTTGCAAGCGCGACTGCTGCACGTGGGGTCCTGGGTTCGATGCCCGGGTCGGACAAAGTGTAATTGAGTTTTCCAGTAGGAATTTCTTAATAGTCCAGAGTATGAAAGTTGGTGGTGTGATACTCCCGTGCCAGTGCCATACATTTCGGTGATGCATTTTTATTTATACGTATAGATATTATAGATAATAAGCAAGTAAAAATATATATTTCATTGGCATAAAAACCTATTGACATTGACGTTGACATAACGACTAGTGACCACAGAACACTAATTATTACTCTTAGCGGAGCTAGTGACGCTACACTTGCACTGCCTAATTTGGATTGCTTTTTTCTCAAGTGAGACTGGAATTGGGCACTCTGTCTCAAATACTTCATCATCATTCAAGAAAATAATAATCATAAAAAAAAAATCATAAAAAGAAGATGAACAGAGAACATGAAGAAGATATAAGAAGATGATAAGAGAACATGACGCATATATAAAGTTATTGAATTAAGGAATACCAGTCTCTGTCCCTTACAAAAAGCTACAATAAACTAGTACAATTTTATACATATTTTTTTAATACTACAACAATGATTATAATTGAATACGTGCGCGCGTGTGTGTGTGTGTGAAGGTGTCTCTCTCTCTGTGTGTGTGTGTGCGAGGGTGTCTCTCTCTGTGTGTGTCTCTGTGTGAGGGTGTGTCTCTCTCTGTGTGTGTGTGTGTGTGTGTTTTGATGGAAGTCGTGTGAAGTAATATTTGATCTGTCACTGTCACTTACTGAGATATTTTTCTATTTCATCATAGCTTTTATTTTGAAAAAATGAACGTAAAATCTTTTTATACTTAAAGTAAGACAATCCGTAGATCAAGTAGATTTTGTTAAATTTATTGTACAGAGCTGGAACGTAAAATAATTCATCACAAATCATTATAAAAATATTTTGCATGGTCTCACAAGTTTTGTCACAATTTCAAATTTATTTCATTCTAGGTTAGGTTGTGAGCGTTAGAAGTTAAAACAACCGCACGGAACGATCGATTGCCGCGGTTGGTCCGTGAATGGGTGACCATCTTTACATATCAAAACCCCTTCGTGTCTCGGAAAGCACGTTAGGCCGTGTGTCCCAGCTGGCATTCGTAGATCTTTGACAGTAGTTACGGTCGTCAGAAGCCCTAAACCCTGACAAGCAGTCCTAACAAAGGGTATCGTGTTACCCAGTAACTGGGTTGTGGAGGTCAGTTATCCCCTCGTCTGTTAAGAAGCCTTATTAAGGTCGGTAACAATAGAAAAAGTAACTGTGTCTCATTAGTAACCGTTGAGCTTATAGGCAGTTGCTCCACGTAAAATACTGGTATTCAGCTAATTCCTGTGAGCCTGGAAGCCGACCCCAACAAAGTTGAGAACAGCCTAGGCAGGCAGATTTGAACAAAGATATTTTAATTTTAAATCTAAGCTTCTGTCGTCTTAATTCTTCATAAATTTAATTAAGATAATAAATTAAACGTGACTAGAATAAAGCGATAAATAATAGAATTAAACATCGAGATAGCAAAATATCAAAACTTTGTAACAGAAACTTATTTTGAAGAAGATACAGGATGGTACAAGTTTGGATTAATTTTAGTGAAATATTCTCGCGTCAGATTTTAATCAGCTTTGATTTTCTTTAGAAGAAATATTTGTTATCATAATTAGAAACAGTTGATTAATAAATAAATAAAATAATATTGCACGTAATTTTATACTATTGACTGGAATATCTGCAGTTTTTTTCTATAAAAATGTCACCGTGAAAATGTAGGTGAAGCGATTTTGAAATGAGCTATTAATAGTGTCAATCCCTAGCATGTGGAATGACAGCTCACTTCACCTAAGTTGTCACGGTGATATTTTTACAGAATAGACCGACTGATGTGCACTGTCTGTGATTGGCTAGCTACCAAACAAATGACAAGAGCCGAGATTGTGTTTATGAAATAAGTACGCACGTTAACAAGTTTCACATTAAATTCAATTATATATCAATCAACTTGAATTGGATTTAGGTTTTTAGTTTCTTTTTTCCTTCGCACGTTTTTTCCTATCACATTTGACATTGGCAGAATTGTCGACATCGGCACCATTGCCATAGAGTAAAATAGAAGAAAATTTCAAACTTCACCGTGCGGCAAAAGAATACTTGAAGAGAAAATCTATTCTTTACACTGCCACTGATCTGAAATCGTTAACATCCTTATAAAGCGTGTTGATCATAATCATCATCAGCTCAATAATGAAAATCAACAATGTATCTATACATACATACATACGAATATTTAATACATAATACAAATAAATAAAATTGAAGTGTTTGTTTGCGATGTCAAAATAACAACTTTTTACTAAATGCATATTATGAAAGTATACTACTTACTTAAAAAAAAAAGCGATAACGACACTTATAACACAAAATCTTTGTCTGTCTGTTTGTTCTGGCCAATATCCGAAACGACTGGAACGATTTTGTCGGCACTTTCACTGGCTGATGTTATAACGTGTACCTAACTACTTTTATTTAAGAAAAATAATAAGTAAAGATACACATGATTCTTTTCCGACATCTACGCGAACGGAGTCATGAATAAAATAAGAATTAATTAATAATCTATTAATTTCGCACTTGCTAAGGAACAATACCAAAAATTAGTAGACTACACGTGCAGAAAATTAATTTTTCCCCTCCCCTCCTTAAATCTTACAGCACGTGCATCTTCATAGTTTTAATGTTTGTTCAAAAGTTCCACTTATGATAATAAGCGGAAGCCCTGGCAAGTTGTCAAGTTCCCCAAAACTTCGCGATGTGAATGCGAATAATTATGTAAATAGCTTTGACTTGCTTGCGTGTAGTTCGTGACAGATTATCTGTACCCTATCCGATCTAATAGTTATAACACGCATGTTTAACGGATGATAAGGTTGGCTGTCGCGAGATTTACCTGTAAAGTTAATAAACAAGAATACAATAATTATGTAACTGGATCTTGACGCAAGTCAAAAATTATGTATTTCATAAAAACACAGGTAAATCTCGCGTCTGGCTTTTATCTATACTATAATATTAAGAGGCAAGATTTGTATTTTTGTGTGTATGTTTGTAATGAATAAACTCAAAAACTACAGTGCCGATTTAAAAAATTCTTTCACTATTGGAAAGCTACATTCACTCTGAGTGACATAGGCTATATTTATTGCTAGAAAAGATTAGGGATCCTTACTAAAATTTAACCACCCGTGCGAAGCCGGGACGGGCCACTAGTATCATATAAATTGTATGAAGTGAGTAATAAATTGATGGGTTTGGTTTAATTTATAGTTTAGTTTCTTCTTGTTAAGGCATTTTAATAAAAGTTGGCTTTTGAAAATGTTTTTTTTTTACTATTAATTTATTTCATACTGTGTTTAATGAATGCATTAAATTATATTGTGAACAAAAATAAATTGCAATAGAAGTCTAAAAGTGGATAAAAAATGAGTAGAAAAGAACTCATTTTTCAAATTGAAAAATTAATTAATTAATTATTCAATGCGGTTTTATTCGGTTGCAGCTGTGAACAACAACGTTTTACTATAGTAAATACTTTATTGTACACCACATAGTAGATTTAATAAAATAGATAGTAATTAATCCTTCTCTTTACCTGCTTGGTTGATTACAGCAAAAAACTCCCGTGTAATCGTTAACTAAAACACAAGTTGGAAAGGTGAGAAAACTTACAAAGTGAGATTGCTCGAGTGATTTATTTCGGACAGTAATGAAGATATTTGTTACAAAGTTTTCAGCTCATTTATTATTGTTGGAATAGCGTGGGCAGGGCAAGACTTACTTAATGCAGTACTATTGAAATAAAGGAGAAAATTACATTAAAATAATGGAAATTCTAGGCAGCAGCATTAGCTTAAGAGCCAATTAAGTTAACTTTAATATTCGCTTTATTTATTTATGGTAATCTGTTTTGTGTTACGACCTTAGATCATCATTCTTATGCATTTCCGCATCAACATCATCATTTCAGGCAACCACTGAACATAGGCCTCCCCCAAGCATTGACTCTTCGACTGATGTCCCGTGTTTTTTGCCCCTTATCCCTATTTATTTGGCGTAGGCGCAACATATCTTCTTCCATACTCCTCCATAAGCCATCATTTTGGTAGTGATCCCTTTTCTAGCAATATCATCTTTTACACAGTATATCCATCATTTCGTTGGTCTTTCCCTACTTTCATAGCCATCCACAACCTACTCAAAAGTTTTCTTAGGACATTTTCTTACCTTAAATAAATTGCTTAATTAATTAAGACCACTCAACTGACCTGACAGATGGCCCGAACTTGTTATCATTGTAACTTAGTTAAAGCATGTATTTTAACGTACCTCCAGTAACTCCTATTTTGCAATTCTATTAATATTATTAAACACTCTAATATTTTAATTATTGCGCCTCTTAATGTGAACCTGAAATAAATCCTATTTTGTGTTCCTAAAATACTAAACAGCCAAGTAACTGCGACCAACTTGGAAGTAGCACTTGCCGGCCGCTGCCGTGGCACCGCTCGCTTTGCTCGCTCAGCTCGCGCGTGGTTGGTCATAGTTATAACCTAACCTTACCCATTTGTTCGGGGTGCCCTAGCTAAGTTTTTTTTTTTTATTTAACTCATATTGTCTCACTGCTCGGCTAAGGTCTCCCCCATACTTTTCCAATATTCCTTATCTTATGCCTTCTCCGACCAATCGGCGGAGAACGTGGTCAAATCATCACGCCGTGTAAAATTAACACCCACCCATTCTTATTAATTAAGATAGGAGTAAATTCAGAAACCCCAGTACAAGTTGAGTTCAAAATAATTATTATAAACCATTACTTTTTATTATTAGGTATTGCATTTTAAAATCAAACAGCCTGTAAATGAAAAGACAGTTGAGACACCGCTGAATTTTCTTAAATGAATTTAAAAGACACTATCTTGTTCTAAGTTTTAGTAGTTAATGGATGTGAAATTATGTAAATTACTTATTATACGGTTCTTTGCACTTGAGGCTTTATTACCAAAAAATAGATACAACTTTTTATTTCTTGTCGTTAGAAGTTTGAAAGTGGCGCTGGTGACTGAAAAGGTGTTTGGAGGCATGAAGAACAGGGTGTAAAGTTTACTCATCCTCCATTGAAAAGGGAGGATCCTCCGACCAGATGGGTGTTGTGTCTGGCGGGCAATTGCCCAACGATTGATGTTGGGAAATTGTATCTATGCTAATTGCGCGGTAAACTCTGCTTGCGAGATGTAGGATTTGCGTGACGTCAGTATGACGCGTTGTTCGCATATGGCCTTGTAGATACCGCTACAGGTGTGTGGAAATCTATTGTCATATTAGGTGCATTGTTGTGTGTGGTAGTCAGGAACCCGAAAGTGTGACAGCCAATCTTACCAAGGGGTATTGTATTACCCAGTAAGTGGGTTGTGGAAGTCAAATAGGCAGTCGCTCCATGTAAAATAGTGGTATTCAGCTGAATCCGGTTAGACTGGAAGCCGACCCAACATTGTTGGGAAAAGGCTAGGCAGATGATGATTATGGTATTGGTATGTGATGCCGTAGGATTTAGAATAATATCGTGAGGACAGTTTTGAGTATGAATATAGAGGTATGACGAATAGGGTGTAAAGTTCACTCATACTCCATAGAAAAGGGAGGAGCCTCCGGCCAGACGGGTGTAGTGTCTGGCGGGCAACTGCCCAACGATTGATGTTGGGAAGTTTGTATGTAATGTATATGCTAATTGCGCGGTAAACTCTGCTTGCGAGATGCAGGATTTGCGTGACGTCAGTATAACGCGTTGTTCGCATGTGACATTGTAGATACCGCTATATGAATATGGATGGCTCTAAGAGTGAGGGAAGACCAAAGAAACGATAGATGGATTGTGTGAAAGATGATTTGGCTAGAAAGGAGGTAATTACTACTGAGATGATGTTTGTATACAAAACTTGTCAAAAAGGTGAATATTTTATACACGACTAGCTGACCCAGCAAACGTTGTTTTGCCAAATAAATTATTTCTAGCTGCCCGGCGCTATTTCGTTCGCGTGGTGTCCTACCCCCTACACTATACCCTACTCCTACCCTACTCCTACACTACTCCTACCCTACTCTTACCCTACTCTTACACTACTCCTACCCTACTCCTACCCTACTCCTACCCTACTCCTACCCTACTCCTAACCTACTAATCCTAGATAATCTCAGTAATGTGGATATAATTATGTATATTGTCGATTCAAAGTGCTTCAATTCGAGTGAATCCGAGTCTACCGTACCGAAGGGATGATCGTCAAATGTTTGACAGGAAAGTAGTAGTTTCAGTTTATATGGGAAAATGAAATTGTTGTTTATCGCAATTTTTCCATATTTTCTCACCGTTTAAACCTTCCCTGGACTACGACAAACATTTCAAAACCAAAATCAGCTAAATCGGCCCAGCCGTTCTCGAGTTTTAGCGAGACAAACGAACAGCAAATGATTTTTATATATATAGAAGATAGATATGTTTCTAACCAGGTTTTTACAAGACTTGCTGAAAACAAGTTCCACAACTTGTATGTGGGTGTAAATGCGGAGTTACGCCTAGACAAAGTGACATTGTAGCAGATGGAGAAAAAGTCGTACATTAAGCTGAAATAAGTCACTGAGGCTAAGGTCAATCCTGTTGAAAATGGTTGTAGAAATATGAAACGCTGCGATACCGATTACCACTTGTCTCTAGGCTCTCAGCGGGGTAATTGCGTGACTCGCTAAAAGTAGCACTAGCTTTTATTTCAACAACATTCATTGCGTTATTTACGATGTTGAGCAGACAAATTTTTCGAATATGATGAAGCAATGTATTAGCTATATCCTTTAAAATGATTTAGGGTGCAGATTCATATAGGCTTTCATTATTATGTTTTTGGTACGAAGTAGGAGTAAACTGGGAGAAATCGTTACGTAACGAAAAAGCGTTGCGTGGCATCCATGCGACTTTTTATTACATATAATAGAGCGAGTTAGAGAGAAAGAGAGAGAGAGAGATATAGTTTTCATGGTTTTCGAGCGTGCTGAAACCGATAGTGAGTTCAAAATGAAAATCTAAGATGGCGGCTGTGAGTATTTCAAATTTTCGCAGCCGCCATCTTGGATTTTCATTTTGAACTTCGTTCCTGCCGGGGGTCCCCCGACCCCGTACGCTTTTTATTACCTATTTTATTATAATACTATATTAGATAAAGCGGAGACACATACTCACCTTATTGGTTCCCCTAGGAGTTATACTTAAGATATACTTACAAAAACATTTGGGGTTTCCTCTTACTAAAAGCTTTCCCTCGTAATCCTTTGTTTCGAACCAAAAGTTTTTGAAAGTTTTATTTCATCTGTTTTTGTTTCTCATGTTATGATTTAGTAATCATTTCCAACCTTTAACATTGTTTTCCAGTTATTGGAAAAATAAGTTTTATTAGACGACTGAGGTATCAAAAGTTTTCGTTTGTTTATGAGAATTTTGTATAGGCTTATCCGAAGAAAAAAGGTTGTGCCAGTAACCTTTTATTTGGTATGACATTCTTTGGCCGGAGACAAGATAAAAAAAAAACAAAAACGAACAAAAGGCAAGTAGCATGTAGATACCTTTCCTGCAAAACAAGGGGGGCAACCCAGTCAAAAATACTTCATTCATGTTATCTAAATTTTTGCAAGTTTTTGATTTTGGATTGCAACTAGATTTTGAACGTTTAATATTATATAAATTGGATTTGAAATGAAATGAAATGCTTATTAGTTACAAAATGTATATACTTACATAAAGTAGTTGTTTATAAGTGAGTAGATCTTTTAAGACACTTTTACACGTCAATATTTTTTTGGTTATTATTTCAAAACTAGATGGTGCGATTTGCTAGCTGACTGATTCCTGAAAAATCTCTTTCTTTTGTATTGTGAAGAATGAAATGGAAATACTTATATTATTATGCTTACTTCTTGGACATCTTTTCTCATGAAAGTTATAGCTCCACCCGTACGGTGGGGCCGTACATACATAAATTACCTACTTTCTCATTACACGACACGCAAAAATATTACCCTCAATACAAAATTGCTTACCATAAATTACAAATACAGGACAAAGCCATCTTGTACGGCATTACGTAAAGTACCCTTATCACATGTCAGATCTTCCGGCGTTGAGGATATCTAGTAATGTATGCGTCTGTTACTTCAGATTTTGGTCTACTGGTCGCAAGCTCAATTGCTTAGCGTGGGGCATGGGGTCTGTTCCCGGGTCGGTCAAAGTGTTATTGCTTTTTTTCCGGATCCGTAGCAGATGAAAAATTCAGGGCCATTTCAGATTGGTGTAGGGGTTGAGGTCAGTGGTGGCCCCTGTGAGAACAGCCGTGGGTCGTATCCATGACATGTATGTCTGGGCTGTTACTATAACATTTTTGCCGATGTATATGTCGCAGTCAACTTTTAGTCAACCGCCTGGCCATTGGAAGTAGTGCTCGCCTCGCTTCGCTTTCTCTGCTCGCACGCGGTTGATCATAGTTTTAACCATAGTACAGGATAGAAGGAGATATCAGGGCATATCTCCTTCTATCCTGTACTATGGTTAAAACTAGTTTTCAATTTATTAGAACTCTGTCGCTAAGACGATCTCACTACCGCGCCACTACTATGTACACATGTATTTCAGTAAAAGCAATAGATACAAAGTCGCGCACACACTTGCAATTCATAAATCAGAACGTACTATACAATCAACTATAAACCTTAACTAATCAAACACAGCATGCATTTACCATGCACCATACTACTCACCCACACAAAAACATCTGTCGCTATTGTTGTGTTGTGCAAAAGCCATTTATTTTGCATATTTTGCATATACGCTAGTGATTGACTGAATCGGAAAGTTATCGAATCTCCCATTTAATATAGTACGTACTGAAAAAAAATTGGGGTTCTGAAAATAAAATGAATAAAAAACAATATGTCCAGAAAATATTACATCATAAGTCAATAAAAAATAGCAAAAAAAAAAGTTTGTAAATAAAAAAAATTAACATTATTTTACATCTTCTCAAGGGTCTTCCAGCCGGTTTAAAACAGTTGACAAATTGTAAAATTAACTATATACTCGTATTCGTTGGGTAATCGACATTGTTGTGGATAGCCAACGTTAGTGGATCTGCACAGCCACATCACTAGGTGGCCGCAAGAAGCAGCGGCCGTACCATGCGATGCACCGCATAAATAAGGTATCGTTTTGTGACTTTTACATTGCTTGTCCAGTCACTCGACATACCTACTTAGACAGTGTTAGTCTAAAATCTTCTGCGAAAATAGTACAGTTGCTGCGATATTTGAAAACCAAATAAACGTAGTAAAAGCAAGAAATATTTTACAATTTGTTGGTTTTCATGATTTTAAAGACAAATATAGTAAAATATTTATATTTTTATATGGTAATTGGTTCCATGATTTACAAAGTTTTGGTTTTGGTTTTTACAAGAAACCACTGAACAACACGGCATACTTATACATATTTTTTCACGATCACGGTCGAAAGCGCACTAGTTCGCGGAGACGGCCATTGCATAGACATGGTCATTTTGAACATGCCGCGACGACACAGACACGCCCCCTTGCCACTTCTCCGGTTTACATTTTTGTGGTTCTAACTTAACCCATTTGATCGGGATGCCCTGGCTTAGTTACTGCGACCATATCGGCTCGCACGTGATTAGTTACAGTTCCAACCTAAACTATAATTTATTGAATATCATTCAAGCCGTTAGTTGAACGGCCGCCGTTTAGTTAAAAGACTATGCGGTTAACTAAATGGCTAATTAAACCAGTTGGCTGCGACATATATGTACATTTGTAACTAATATTTTATAACAATATACATATATTAAAAGAGTGTCCATGGAGTTTCTTACCGTCTTCCGCTTCATCTTTCCGAATTATGTACTCCTTTTTTTTTTCAGGATGGGAAATCATCAAATGATCTCTCCCACTCTGGGTGGAGCGGAGGGAGTGTCAGACTCTTACTGACTAAAACCCACCCGTGTTCCTTCCTTAGCCCTTTATGTTCCAGGGCAGCGGTAACCCTTTCGGACGATCCCGCTACCCTGGCAGGATTATCTACTCCATTGACAATTTATGTGTAAAAATGCCTGTTGGTTTTATTGAAATAAAATGCTTTGAGCTTTATGCTAAGACCAGAGGAGCTATTCTCGTAATTTTAAGAACGTTCACAGTCTGATCTCAGTCTGAATTTGTCAAAAAAACTTCTAATTTACCTACACTTTTGAGAAGTTTTGAGATTGATTGACGCTGAGATGAGATTGCGACTAGGTTTTGAACGTTTTTAATTACCGAAATTGCCCGCCTGTTTTTTGAGGCTGACAGTAGAACCATAATTTGTTTCACTGAAATCTCTGTTTTCCCCAGAATGATTAGTTTCCGACAAGCCACGGCCAGCAAAAAATTCATAAAAATTCCCTAATACCAGACCTAGTTTTAATATAAATCAAGTAATACGATTTGTGTCAAGAAAATGTGGCGTCTTATTTATTTTTGAAGCCTAATTTGATGTAATCCTGGCTTTCGTATTATTAATAATGTGACTGTTTTGAGCTTCGCAAAAGTAATTGAAAAAATACTTTCTCCCTCTTATTACATGATGTAATGGTAAAATGGTGTGATATTTGTAATACTTAACAATGACATGATAAACTCGTATAATCTAATGATACAAATTTATATTTTCCTTTTAATACAAACATATATTTTTAATTAAGTTGATGATTTAAGAATTTTATAATAGTAATTTATAAATTGATCTAAATAAGTGTAATAATAATGATATAAATAATTTCAAATGTTTGCATGACGATTGGTAAAATGTAGCTGAGCTAAATGTAATCTTAAGAACTATTATGTATTACCCATATTTGCAAAATAAAATTCAATTCTATTCTTCAAAACAAAGTTTTTCTTTAGATCAGGTTTTAACCACCGAGCCAGTTATGGAATTAAGAACCTAACTGTTATACAAGCTGTTGTTTTGTATCTTCGTCAAATTTCAGGAGGCTGTTATGAAAGACATAAATAATCAAATAAAATTACGAAGTAAATAATGAACACATATTTGTTACTTGTCTCCTTTGGCAACTGTACCGTGTACGTATGTGTATGTAAGAGCAACAAAATTATGAATGACTCATGACTGGATTTTTCGAACAATCCAAATTAATATTTTATCTGACCGGATAGATCGGTCAAAATGGACATGACCATATCTTGCCTAATTAAGCGGGCTGGTTATTATCTATATATGAAATCAAGCATTCAACTGTAACAGTGTTATCTTTTTAATAATTTCTGACATGCCATTTCATTGTTAACATTATTTTGTTCCGACCTATGTCTGTGACCTTGATATGGTGAGCAGGACTGTGTTATGTTCTGTGATAAAAAGAAGATAACACAGATTTTTGTTTTTTTTTTTTCTATCGGAAATTTCTCAGTAATAATAATAATGTTTATTTTCTTCCACAAATAACACCCTGACCAAAACTTAAAAACGGAGAAATAATAATTACAATGTTTATTTGTGGGAGACTGATGCCTAAACTAAGCCGTGGCCTGTATTTCAGGACACCAGTGACTCCCCCCTACAGGAGAATAGCATCATAACAATAGAACAAAACAGTATAGATATGATTTAGAGATATAATCCATTTGTTGGAAGAGTAGGAAAAACAAAGAAACATTAAAAAATGATACTAATAACTTAAACAAAAGAAAAAAAAAAAAACATAAAATGTGTGTGTAGTGTAGTGTAGCTCGCGTTGTAAGCGGGGGTGTGTGTGAGTGAGGCGTGCAAGGTGAGGTGACATATGAGCGTGTTCATGTCTGAGTAGCTGTCTGGATGCAGGAGGTATGGGATTGGTTACTTTATAACATTTCTATCATGTTTTTACAACGTAGCAGCCTAAAGAGTGACTTTGTGCCCGGTTTATTGCAATATTAGGTATAGTCTCTCCTCTTATTAAATGTGACTAACTAAGTGCCGAGATGTTGTTGTACTACTTACACCTCTTTTTTTTTTTTGGTGGCAAATCATCAAATGACCTCTCCCGCTGTGGGCTGAGCGAAAGGGCGTGTCAGACTTTTACTGACTAAAACCCACCCGTGTTCCTTCAGTTGCCTGTGCCAGGGGCCACGGTATCTCTTTCGAACAACCCGTGGCCCTAGCGGCATCGGCCCTAGCGGATCATTTCGTGCTGACATCTCTTTGAGGCGCGCGTGGAACACAACGCGCCGTCGACTCGGGCCTGGTCCTTACCGGGCGGCGAGCTGCCCATTGCTCGCCGCCCGCAAGCCCGCGCCTACGGTGGCCAGGAGTCGGCTGTTGACTCCCGTCCAGGGCGTCTCCTGCGGTGGCTAGGGGCGTGAGGGCGCAGTGCTTGCCTCTCCCTCACACGCTCCGCCTCCTCCTTCGCGAGCATTACCGCTTCGCAGAAGGAGGTGACGGCCTGCCATGCACTCTCGCTCCGTACCATGGCCTGGACCAGGGCCGGACACAAGAGTTCACCGCCGCCGATCGCCGCCACGAGGACACGGCGGTGGCCGGGCAGACCTCCACCGTATGCTCCCCCATGTCCTCCGGGCGATCCACACAATGCTGACACCCTGGCGTTTCCTCCCGCTTTATCCTGAACAGGAACCTCCCGAAACAACCGTGTCCGGTGAGGACCTGCGTCAGGCGGAAGGCCCTAGCCACTCCTCAAAGAGGGGACTTATCGGCGCAATTGTGGCGTGCCCAGCACTGGCTTGCGACAATCGCACTCTCCATTCCGCTATGAGATCCCGCCGGAGCTCTGTCCGCTGTACCGTGATCTCTCGCGGTAGCGGAGTTAGACCCCGGCGTTTTGCCTCCTCTCGCCACTCCCATATGTGGGCGAGGACTTTGGCCTCCAGATCCCATGGTGGCAATCCGGCAAGGAGGCTCGCCGCCTCAGCGGAGACCGTGCGGTATCCTCGGACCAGCCATGACCCTTTGGGACGCGTTCAACCGGCGGCGGCGGGCTGGTCGCCGCCTCAGGGAACGCGCCCATATCGGTGCCCTGTAAAGGGCCATGGACCGCACGACACTACTTACATCTCTGCCGTACTCTTCGGGGAAAACAGGCATGATATTATTTTATGTTATGTCATAATGGTATATATTACCTACTTCATAGTATAAATCGGGAAAATATTGATTAGGTTACCGATGAAATATTTACATAATTTAAAAAGCTGACAGTCTTAAAATAATAATAACAATATGTAAAAGTATATAAAATGGAGGGGAAATAATCAAAGGGCATCAAAAAATTCGTCCGCATCGCTGTCAATAGGAAATGTGCCCAAAAGGCTGGCAGCATTGCCACGTTGTATGGCAATGCTTATTCTTTGGCCAAAAAATAGGCAAGCCCTCTGGTCACGTGAAGAGTCGAAACCGTCTTCATAGTATTAGGTCACTACTCTGGTACCGGTATCACACCACAGTTCAATGTTACTGGTTCCCAAAAATACCGATATTATATTACATACACATCTAAGTGATACACGCGCACCGGTAGCCAGTAAGTAGGTATCGCGCAATGACATTTTTTGCAGGACATGACCGGAATATATCGAAGAATATACTCGTATATCTCAATCTATTATATATTAAGGAAGTTACAACGTCTCAAGCAACTGGCCAAATAGAGCTTGACTAGTTTCCTTACAAAAACCTGGGACGAATCTAGAGTTTCGCTTCGCTGACGAATCACAAACGTTTGATTTGAAGTTACCAGGCTAACATAAATAGAAGGGAGGTATAACTCTCCGTATAAGATTATTCTAAACTTTTATGTATTGAGTTAGGCTTGGCTGACGAATATTCGACGTTTATTATTTGGCGGCACGGTTGGCGCAGTGGTTAAGCGATTGACTGCTGCGCTGCGTGTCGCGGGTTCGATTCCCGCACGCAACAAATATTTGTATGACCTACATGTATTTGTTCCGAGTCTGGGTGTTTTTCTATCTATAATATGTATGTATGTACAAAAAAAAATGTATATAAGTAGTTTATCAGCCATCTTGTTACCATAACACAAGCATTAGGTTGCTTAGCTTGGGACTAGATGGCGCTGTGTGAAATGTCCAGGGATATTATTATTATTATTATATTCGCAAACGCTCGAAGTTACTAGGCTAACATAGATGGGTAGGAAGTATAACTTGCCGCTCCGACTAAGTTTAATACGAATTTCCCAATAAAAATAAAAATAAATAAATGATACGTGTAATTGTTGGGGGTGCGAATGGTCGAAATAAGAGATGTGGCTGTCTCCATGCAAGATTATTCTACACATTTTTTGTACTGATTTTGCTTCACTGACTAATCAGAAACGTTTGAAGTTACTAGGATAACATACATACGTATGAAGTATAGCTTGCCATCCGACTAACTTTAGTACGGTCATCCCAATGATAACTGATGTATCTCGTCTCCCTTTACGACATAATTCCATACTTTATTTGTTCAGTCTAAGCAGCTTTGTTCATTAAACTGGTTCATATATTTTCTTTATTTCTATGGTTTCAGGCTTACATGAGTAACTTACATTTTTGCGTCAAAATAGCCATGACATTTACTTACCACTCCCTAGACACTAGACAGTCAAGTCCATTACCTCCTAGCTTACAGCCCCAGCAGTCTCGACATTCATAGCGATCGCTTTACGACCGAATTCAGTCGCAAAGTCCTGTCACTCCATACATTTCACCTGTCAATTCAGGACTTTGCGACCGAATTCGGTCGTAAAGCGATCGCTATGAATGTCGAGACTGCTGGGGCTGGGTTAATATATTATAAATACAGTGTAAAAACCTCTTATTTTACGTTTGCCAAGAATGAAGATCTGCTTCACCAATTACTCAATTTCTTTCGAAAATTCTGTGCGTTTCTACAATATCTGCCTTGCGTTTTTTCAAGTATATTGGAGTAAAAACGTTATTCAAATGTAACGTGCCTCTATTGAGCATATTAAACACATCAGCATGTCGTCTTGGCTTCAATAATCTTACGTCTACAAGTTAGCAGAATACTAAAAAAACTAGATCAAAGCGTTAATCAATCTACATTTACTTAAGTGTATAATCTATGTAAAGTTCTACCCAGCGCTTAACCCCAATCCTAACAGCTTAGGCTAATCCCAAGCTTGAGTATGTCTGCTAGGTAAACATAAAGTTAACAAGTATATTAAATATCGGTCAATTAACATACAAATGTATGACAGGCAGATGGTTGATAGACAACGATATTATTTAGGCTTGGCACCCTATCAACTACGAGAAACAGCTCTACAAAGTTGGTAGTAATAAATACAGCGCATTTTATGCAACGCATTTAGAAAGACAAAGTATTATTATTTATTTATTTATTTAAACTTTTCGCACAAAAAGGTACAAGGGCGGACTTAATGCCTTTTTTTTTTTGAGGATGGGAAATCATCAAATGACTCCTCCCGCTCTGGGTGGAGCAGGAGGGAGTATCAGACTCTTACTGACTAAAACCCACCCGTGTTCCTTCCTTAGCCCTTTATGTTCCAGGGCAGCGGTAACCCTTTCGGACAATCCCGCTACCCTGGCAGGACTTAATGCCTTAGGCATTTTCTACCAGTCAACCAAGGGTGGTGAAGAGATTAGATGGCAGGTGCAATACACCCAAATTTCGCCAGAAGTTCCATGCAATAGGGAGCGAGCCAATAGGGTAGTTTCCTGGGTAAAAAAATATTATTATATTTAGTCCGTCAGTTAGATTATCGAAAAATAATGGACGTGTTTTTTTTCTTTTGTCAATCAAACAAAAAATGACAAATATAAAGCGCGTCGGGAGTGCGATCGTCGTGTCGGTCGTGACGTCACGCCTTACTAAAAAGCGTAGCAAGCCGTGACGTCACGCGAAACTTTAACGGGCGATATCTTCATCATTTTTTTATAGAATTGACAAAAGAAAAAATACTGGTCCAATATTTTTTGATAATCTAACTGACGGACTAATTTGATTTTTTTAGGTAACTAGCCTCTTGTATTCAACCGGCCATAAATTCAGACTCCAGGCTACTGCTGAGAAATTTCTGATGGGAAAACTCAATAACACCTCCCCGACTTGTGAATCAAACCCAGGACCTCATGCTCAAACTCAAACTCAAATCATTTATTTCAATTAAACCATTTACGCACTTTTGAATTGTCAAAATTAAATAGTTGGTCAGTTAGTCAGAAAGTTGAAGCTAGTTGCCCATTCCAAAGCGTAGATCTCTATGGAGAAGAACGGGCAAGAATCTCAGGCTCAATAGTAGCGATTACGACCACTAGATCAACGCAGCAGGCTTTAACAAATTGTGTAACGGTTTTCACAGGTTTTTTCTAGAATGGGGGTCATAGTCAGAGATCATTTAATTTGTGCCAGGCCATTTGCATGCTTAAATTAGGTGTCACTCTGTTTCTGTGTACTTTTTTAGGTCAAATAAATAACTATAGTTTTTTTTTTCGTTAGCCTATAATTATTGTGTCCTTGTGTCCTAATGCTTTGCAAAGGCATCCCCTTTTTCCTTCCAAACGTTCTTGATTGCGCGATGTTTTTTTTTTTTTAAAAAAAAAAAGTTGTCCCACACTAGGAATTTCTCCTGTGTCGTGGGTGCGTTTACAAACATTTAAACAGGTAGTGGTTCCGGGTCTGGCTGTTCGTGTATGCTAAACAGCCAGACCCGGAACAACTACCTGTAGGCCATAAAAACATTTGTTGACTGCATGGTTGGCGCAGTGGTTAAGCGATTGACTGCTGCGCTGCGTGTCGCGGGTTCGATTCCCGCACGGAACAAATATTTGTATGACCTACATGTATTTGTTCCGAGTCTGGGTGTTTTTCTATCTATAATATGTATGTATTTACAAAAAAAAAAAAATGTATATAAGTAGTTTATCAGCCATCTTGTTACCATAACACAAGCATTAGGTTGCTTAGCTTGGGACTAGATGGCGCTGTGTGAAATGTCCAGGGATATTATTATTATTATTTGTTCCGTACGGGAACCCAACCCGCGACACGCAGCGCAGCAGTCGATCGCTCAGCCACTGCGCCAACCTTGTCGATCTCTGGGCATGTTGGCCCTACAAACCTTATCAGATCGTCACGCCACCTTCGCCATGGTCAAATTAGAGTCAATCAACTCAGCCTATTGCAGTCCATTGCTGGAAATAGGCTTCTCCCGGGCTGCACCACAGCTAAATATTAATACACAACGCAATAATTACAGTATTTTGAATTAATTTATGTTTTTACGTGGTTGCTACCCGCTTTCCCTTAAAAGTTTGACACCACCAAACAAATTATAACAAGGTATTATGATCTATTTTCAGAATTCCCTCAGAGATATTTTCTCAGTCCCAAATTCTCAAGAGACATGACATTGACGTAAACGCTTCAATATTGTCGTCAAGTTCAACAAGAGACAACTCACTTATCGCGTCAAACTAAATAACTTTGTACCATAGAGTACGAAAATCGTTTAGAAGTGACAGTCATGTGCCCACAGTATTGACTGTATAAGAGTTCGGCTTTATAGACCGTCATCTATGTCACTTACGAATATAACTATATCTTTCTCTGAAGCTCGATATACATCTAACTGATTAACGCCACGGTACTGCATTTTGCACTGACATACGAGTTATAGGTCATGGGTTCGAACCCAGGCAGGCGCTTTACTTTGTGTAAAAAATTGAATCACCACTGCTCTCAAAACGGCAACGGAAAGCATCGCGATGAAACCGGCATGTCCTAGAACCGAAAAAATCGAAGACATGGTGACATCTACCAATCCGCACTGGGCCCGCGTGGTGGATTGCGGCCCTAACCCCTTTCACCAAGGAGGCCTGTGTCCTAATGGGAACTTTATAGGTGGATTATATTTATTATTATGTACAGTACGTGTCTCTGTCACTTATAATTATATCGTTTCGTGCAGCTCGGTGTACGTATCTTAAAAAATTGAACCGCCGAAAAAACTGAAAAGCTCAATTTTTTGTTAAAAAGTTTTTATTTTATAGTTTTTTGTGGCTACACCTAATCTACTAATTGTTTGCCAAAGGGTAGGTTAGGTAGGAGCCATATGTGGCACTGAATAGAGTAATAATACACCACTCAGCATTAAAATCTGTGAGTAAACAATAAATCACCTCTATCTTCCCACCCTTAGGGTTGGATTTTCTTTTTCGAATTTATATGGGACCAACTTTGGGGTATACCGTTTCCAATAAAAAAAGAATTATCAAAATCGAACTATTCTGTAAAAAGTTATGCTTGGTCATAAATAAAAAAAAAAGAAAAAAAAAATATATACGTGTCGAATTGAGAACCTCCTCCGTTTTTTTTCGTCGGTTGAAAACGCTCGTATATTGCATTTTCATTTGTGTGTGCATTGATACTGCTGACATAATCAAGAAGGTAAAACCCGCCAGTCATGTAAAAATATCACCGTGAAAACCCTTCATCAGGTGGAATAATCGATCACTTTAAGCTCACTTCACCTTAGATTTCACGATGAGATTCCTGCTGCGATGCAGGCCTCCTTGTTGTGAGACGAAGTAAGCCGCAATCCATCACGCGGTTCCAGTGAGGATTTGTCGGAAGCCATGTTCTTGCTATCGACAAAATAGGGTTGTCAATATTGTTGTGATCGAGCGCAAACGTGCGCCAGATACGAAATTATAATCCCGAGGGCCTGGTGTGAAACCACTTTCAAAGCGTTTCGGATTTCTTCAACGACTTTGAACAGGATTGACATAAGCTTTCCGGTAGCTTGTCAAACCAATACATTTTTGACTTTTATGATAAATGATTAACGATTTTATTTTTGTAAGTAGGTTTGTACAAACACTTTTACACGTCAATCATACCTATTTTAAAACTAAATGAGGTTGGCGTTTCCTATCTGACTAGTCTGAGAAGAAAGGCCGAAACAAACTCAGAGGTCACAGTCTCTTTTAAAGTCCAGACATAATCTTGGTCAGATCATGTGAAGACCATGTAGATTAATGATAAAAAATTTCCACTATCGCCAATAGAACCTGAGACCCGTGGTTACATAATAACAGCGGCACAGGTTGATCGATCAGGTTAAGCTACGTTTGCCGCGGTTAGCCTGTGAATGCGTAACCATCTTTACATACTGAGACCCCTCCGTGCCTCGGAAAGCACGCTAAGCCGTTGGTCCCACTGTCATACGTGTATCTTTGACAGTAGCTACGGGTAGTCAGAAGCCCGAAAGTCTGACAACCAGTCTTACCAAGGAGTATCGTATTACCCGGTAAATGGGTTGTGGAGGTCAGTTATGCAGTCGCTCCATGTAAAATTCTAGTATTCAGTTGCATCCGGTAAGACTGGAAGCCGACCACAACATAGGGCAACACAGGTATGCTGGAAGAGATTTCTTATGAAACAAGCATCACCTCTGTACCTATTTTTTCTGTTCTGTTTTTCAATGTCTGTTTATATATGTGTGTACAGACGCCAGCAGGTCAAGCTACACGAAACTGTCAAATTTTCCCAATCAACCTTGAACCTTAATACTTTGGCGATAAAGTTGAAAACCTATTAAAGAAATCTGACAGATTGTAGTAGCTTGATGTGCTGGCGTCTGTACATAAATGGTAAAATAAAAATAAAAAAAATAGTTGGGAATAGGCTCGGCAGATGATGTTATCGCTGATAGAATGTCACTTTATCAAAGCCCTCTAGCCATGTGAAACGGCCTTCGGCCCCATAACTGTAGGCATTAAGAACGCGTTCAGTGAGTGTCCCCTCTACACATTCTTATTCTATGCTTGTACCTAAATGATTGACGTCTAAACGGAAGGGGCGCGTCCGCTAAATATGACAGGAACGTTCGCGTGATCTTGAACCATTAGGTATTAAGGTTGGGGCCTACTTTTAGCAGTATGATGTGAGGTTGTGTTTGCTTCGTCTGGTGTAATTTCCGTATTTACAGTAGCAATTAATGTTTTTAGATAAGAAAGTACAGGCGATTTAATACACTCGCACGAATACATTTTTGTTTTACTTTTTCTTTGTGAGTAGTGCTGGCACAGTGGTAACTGCCGCGACTTACGAGTTGCAGGTCGTAGGTCCGAACCCAGACAGGCGTTTTACTTTGTGTTAATTATTTCATCACCACTGCGCTCAAAACGGTGAAGAAAAACATCGTGAGAGAAAAAAAACAGGTTGCACTCCGGGAGTGCCGACAGAAGTGAAAACTTAAATATTAACGTTGTGCATTTTTGATATTTTGGAATGCGGTCTACTCTCCTTCCGTCTTATGAATTTTCGATCAGGTCACGTGTCCTGACGCGAGCTCCGTCTTACGAATTTTCGATCAGGTCACAAGTCCTGACGCGAGTTTAACATGTTTTTGCCATCACAAAAAACTCTCCCTCCGTGTAACGAATTTTTGACCAGGTCACGTGTCCTGACACGACCTCCATCTTACAAATTTTCGATCAGGTCACGTGTCCTGACGCGAGTTTAACATCTTTTACCCATCACAAAAAAAGTGCACAACGCCGCTAAAGAAGTTTTCACTTCAAAAATTCCAAGACATGTGACATCTACCAACTCGCACTGGGCCGGCGTGGTGGATTATGGCCCACTCCCTCTCACAGAGAGGAGGCCTGTGTCCCAGCAGTGGGAACATTATAGGCTGATTATGCGTGTATGTTATGGTATTTAAAACATTGTACGATATCAAGGAAAAGATGGTGCTACGAAGGTGACCCTTACTGAAGGACTGGTTCACCGCATTGGCAACGAAATTAAATTGTTATTATTAGTAGTAACTTAATTATTTATTTTACTTCGATGGTCCTAGTTTATCATTTATGACTTCAAGTGACAGTAATGTGAACAGAACCCAGCAATGCATAAATATGTAAGCTGTCACGCCCTTTATGCCTGGAGGCTTTTAATATATTAAGGTAGTAAGTTTTTATTTACATTTTAATTTTAATTAATTGTTTTTTAGCTTGAGTACGTATAGTTTTTATTACTTTTTATATTTGTTGGTATATTGGCGTGGCTCGCTGACATATGGCAAATAATTTAATTTTATGTTCTGTGTCTTGTAATGTTAACTTCTTAACACCTAGTATTGTATACAATCAAGTATCAAGTATTTTCTAACTGAACAGACAGCTGTGCTGCTGGGGAGTTTGTTGCGCCACTTCTCCTTCCCAGCGATAGCACTAGGAAGTGGTGAAGGGCGGGCGTTTATGGGGGACTGTCTTTTGTAATTTTGACGTTCGAAAAGTGCTGATTCTCAGCCTAATTTTAATAAATGGCTTTTGATTTTGAAATGTGTGGAAAAAGGAGTGGGAGACCTTTGCTGTGCAATTCGATAATATAGGCTAGCTAGATCACATGCTAGATAAACATGGCTAGTACTGAAAGGACTGGCCCACAACATTAGCAACAAATCACAAATTAAATGTGTGGAAAAGGGTATGGGAAGCCTTATGTTTGCAAAGAGATAAAATGGGCTGATCACAAACAGGGCCAAGGATTCGATTCTAGGACCCTACATTCATCAGTCAGCCTTAATCTTAGACAGTAAACCAGCCATGGAATGCAATTTCCACCGCTCTTAATAATTCATCTTTGTAAATAAGACGATATTTGACACTCTGTTTGCTCGCCTCTTCATAAATACGAAGTTATTTTATCATCCGAACGTTTGACAGATCCGCGGATAAATTTCTCGTTTATGAGCGGCAAATATTTACCACCTTCCGACTACAAATTTATATGGAGCAGAAGGATCACTCAAAAGGTACGTTTCTACGTAGCATATATTTGGCGATGACGATAAATATTTGTATGATATTTTCATAAACACGGGATTTTAAATGCAAGGGTTGATTCAATCATGGTGTAGGTGTTGTAGCCACATAACACACTTACTATCATATTCCTTTTCATTTTGACAATATTAATTGCGTTAGTTATGTGGTCGATCAAACGCAACTTCTAAACATGAAAAAAAACAATTGAATCTCCTTCAACATGAAGGGCAGTATCACTGCAGGTCTGTAACGCAATTGGGGTGTAGGGTTGGAGTCCAACAGTTAAACTTTATTTAATAATTAGACAGTCATTGGCGTAAACCGATTCTCTTTTATCTAACTTGCAATGTTTTTATGAATGTATGTATGTTAGTTTGTTTAAGTCAAATCTTGCAACTGAATTTTAAAACAGTTATTCTCAACTGATTGATCTAAACAATTCGTCCATCAACCTTAATAAGCCTAATTGTTTTTTGACAGCTCTCTTAGAATACGTACATATTCCAGATTACGTAAAAGTTAACTTTGAAATGCGTAATAAAATAAATATATTACAAACTGCTTTATCTTATTGCATTATTTTATTTATGGCTTCTTACTGACATTATAATACCGTACGTATATCAATCAATGTATCGTGTGTTGCTGCAAACCGTTTTTTGACAGATGGAACTAGTGTTCCATCTGTCAAAAAACGGTTTACCTAATGAATAGTCTCTGAATAAAAAACATCTCTTTTTTAACAAAAAATAAGGTGCAAATACAACCGAAGACTTGTACAAATGCCATCAACCTATAAATTCCTTTAAGTAAAATGTCAGCTTCAGCCTAAACGGAACTCGCACGTGTCCAGCTCATAAAATATTCAGGTCACGTTTCAGTCTAGATTTTTAGACAAGCCTCCACGTGTTTTCTAGAATAAAGTCGACCTACATTTTTCCCGTTTTTTGTTGACTATTCGTTCTATCTTTTTGTCCTTTTGCTGTAGTAAATTTTTTGTAGACTTTGTATGAAAACATCCTGAAAAGCATCACATTTTTTATAGTTATGATATTCAAAAAATCTCCAATTTTTGTATACTTCAGATCTATATCTGAAGTATACAAAAATAGGAGATTTATCCTGTACCTATGTACAGGATGAAGTTTTCACCAGTGCGCAAACTGTAACCATGAATTTGGCACATGATTGAGTAAAAACTTTTCATCGATAATAAAAAAAAATTCGCTGTTTCATAGAATAGTGCAATACCTACGCGGTCAACATGTATGGTAGAGCTAATTTTTTTTTAAATAACCGACCAATTATTTCAACGTGGGAGTGTTCAGAATGTTGAACTGAATTCACGGTTACAGTTTATACGCACAGGTTAAAAAATTATCCTGTATGTACGGGGATAGCCACCCCTGATTATTTTGTTCATAGTGTTACTACAGCATTGTTTACCGAATTCTCTTCGGTATAGTAATAATAAATCAATCGTTTATTACCCAAAATAGTGTTCTTGCATTTCTTTATAACGGTATAAAAGGTACAAATAAACTACTCTTAAAATTATTGTTATAAGGGGAACACACGACGGCACGGTTGGCGCAGTGGTTAAGCGATTGACTGCTGCGCTGCGTGTCGCGGGTTTGATTCCCGCACGGAACAAATATTTGTATGACCTTCATGTATTTGTTCCGAGTCTGGGTGTTTTTCTATCTATAATATGTATGTATTTACAAAAAAAAAATGTATATAAGTAGTTTATCAGCCATCTTGTTACCATAACACAAGCATTAGGTTGCTTAGCTTGGGACTAGATGGCGCTGTGTGAAATGTCCAGGGATATTATTATATTATTATTATAATTTGAATATTTTAATTTGTGGACTCCACACTAGGTCGGGCCTGTCTCGTGGATTGTTGTGAGTGTTAATAGTCTCCGAGTGAAATGGCTGTGTTACATCCGGGTAGACTGACAGACGCGGGGAAAATCGCGTATGTTTCGTCTCAAAACTCCGTATCTCAGTTATTTCAAAACTAAATGATCTGTAATTTTGCGCACATATACGTGAAAGTATAAGGTTTAATAGAAAAAATAATAATTTTGAAAATTATGTTTATTAATTTATTTTAAAAATAAAACTTAAAAAAATACATGCATTTATAAGAAAAAATACTTTTTTTTGTAATTTACTTACATAAAATAGAATTTAATATCATTGTATAAACAGTGTCTAACGAGAAAAAAATAATGTACGTAATTCAACAAGCTCCTACAGATTTTCGTTGACAGCAAGAAGGGAATTGGCTTCATCGAAAAGTTCTTTCGATATTGTTTCTGAGGTATTTCTCAAACTTGATATATATGGATCAGAAGTGTACAGTAAGGTATGGAACACGTCTGTATTGGTAGCCGCTCTTGAACACTTTCTAGAATGATGAAGTCTAAACTTTTTGTAATCCTTGTTGCGGGATTCTTGAGCGTCTTCGGACAATTGTCCGATAGGTAAAATAGCATAGTACTCAATGATTTTTTCTCCGTGAATAAGTATTTTATGTACGGAGGAAGGTATATAATACCAATTATAAATATTTACGTACAGTTGGGCGGTACTATATGCGTATTCACCGAACTTTTTTGAATCAATAGCCATTCCAGATGACATAGTTTGTAGTATAATGTACATTCGTTTTATAAGTTCTACATCTACACCTGTAATGTCTGCAGAGCAAGAGTAATTCTGAAAAAATCTCCGAGCTGTGTTTCCGTCATTACTATTTCCAGAGCCTTGTCGAGGTTTATCGATTTGCAGTCCCATTTCCTCCCTAAACCGCTTTTTTCTTTCGTCTTTGTTTTTTTTATTTTCTGGTGTAGTGGCTGACCACTTTTGGAAAGACAAGTTATAGGAAATGTGTAAAATCATCTCCATACTTCTAATCCAAGCGTTTAGTGTTGACAGTCCATATTGAAATGAACTTTCATTCACATCTCGTGTCCTAACTGCCTCTAAGTTATTCATTTGCCGAAGAGTAGCACCACAAATTGTACAAGAAGCGCTCGAAGGAGTTTCAGTTAAAACTTGTGCTACTTTACCATCAATCATGGTTAAAAATAGGTTATGAGTAATTTTAATTACTTCACCATTCTTATTTATCACGGAAGGAGACAGGTTTTTAATTTGATTTTTGATATCAGCCACAACAGACGCGGTTTTTTCAGGAGTTTCTTTGGCAAATTCTATCAATATAGGTCTGCAATATCTTACGGATGAGCAAGTTTCATTTTTCCAAATAATAATATTAGTTGTCTCATCTATGAGTTTAATGGGTACAAGTGAAGCAATAAAAAGGTTCGCATCTGATATGAAATCGCTTTCTTCGGGCAAAACTTGCTTGTATTCACTTTGCCCTGATGACCCGTCACAACCACATTTACAGAATAGTTTCAACTGTTTTAAACCGTTTTTGTAAACTGAACCAATTGGTAATATACGTGCCACAGTATGATCCAATAAGTCCTGCAGATTGACTTTTGCACTTATGTTAGTAATGGTTATGCTCGAATCTGGTGGGTAACACATCTTCTTCGCTTCGGCTTAAGTTGGATAAGAAGGAAACACTGAGCAGTTTTTGTCCGCCAAACAAATTCGAAGTTTCCCATACTGTTCTTTGTTAAGGTCTAAGTCAATAAATATCCGTAGTGCTTCTTTCTTTGTAAAAGGTGTAACGTCTTTAGGGTTCTCAGTTATGAATTTAAGAAACTTTTTCTTATCATTTTTTGACGCAGTTCGTATAATATTAACAATTGTGGCCTCCTCCGTCTCACCCATAGACCGCAACTCCTGAGCATATGCATTGAGCACACAGCCCAATCCGTACTCTTGTATTAATTCCATGTTTTTTTGTTTCTTTGTTTTTTCTGAAGATGCTTCGTATGGTTTCGATGGTCTGCCACCTGCACTGCTTCCAGACGTATTGGGGTCATTAACTGTGACTCGACACTCCAGTGGAACACGAAATTCACCATTTAACCAGTCGACGTTCTTACTTTCAAAGCGTTCTTTTTTCCGGGATGCATTTCTCCAGCGTTCGTTACATTTAGATACCAAGTTTCTTTGAATTTAGGAGACCACAGTAGCCATATCCTCTGGTGACAAATTGAAATTTTCTTGCAAGTAGTCTTCTATATTATTCCCATTTATCAACAAATTGCACAACTCTCGTTTACTACAAACAAATTCACCCATTATTTTCAAATCAGATAACTTCTGTGAATATTTGAAAATAGGTATTAACTGCTTTTTAAGGCAACTGAATTTCGGACGAACAACTGTGGATGTTTCAGGGTTCGCCTTTCTTTTATAGGCCAATGAAATAGTGCTATGTGCAAAAAGATAAGAAACTAATATTTGCACTCTTCCCATAACCAAGCTGTTTTTAATTTGACCCTAATAGATAAAGTGACCATATTTTGTCAAATAAGGTGGTCAAAACTATATCAAAACCACAAATAACTATTAATAATACTCATCACTGTAATGACCATTTTATCAATTCGACCTTAATAGCTAACAGATGATTATGTGAGAAATAAAAAGATATTGGAAATAAATAAAAAAATTATCTCGCGATATGTTTTGGCACCGTGTCAGAAAAGGCGCAAGTATGCGCAACTTTTTTTTTCTCCTTGTGAAAACTAATGTATAAAGATCGTAATACAACAAATATCTCGACATCGGCAAACAGAGGCAACGGTTAACAGTCTCGTTAAAAAAAAAGTAACCCGAAAATTATACCATCTTAAACTATATTGGTTAATTTTAATTTATTTATTTATTATACATAATATTATTTAAGAAACGTTATGAGGAGATTATAAGCATTTCAAAAATGTATAATACTTGTACATTTATGTCAAAAACTTTCGAGTAATGTGGCGTTGAATTGTAGTAATGTACTGTGCCAAAATCACATCATTGAACATGAGTTAGCTTTGATGCCTTTTTATATACATTATGGTTAGCAAAAAATAATTAAAAAAATATAGAAAAGAAAGCTTATTTATAAGACTAAATTAATTAATTAATTTTACTCCGTAACAACGACTTTCACGTGAAATGGTTTTGAGACGGCCTTGTATGGGGCTTCCCCGTAATGAGACGGTCTGAGTCTGATTATTCTGCTATGTTATGCGTACATACGCAACATAGCAGAATAATCAGACTATACTTTTCCCACTGCTGGAATACAGGCCTCCTCTCTGTGTGAAGGAGTGGGCCATAATACACCATGCGGGCCCAGTGTGGTTTGGTGGATGTCACATGTCTTCGAATTTTTGGTTCTGGGACAAGCCGGTTTTCTCACTGACAGACGGATATGACGAAATGATAAGGGTCCCGGTTTTTGCTATTTCGCTACGGAACCCTAAGAGGAAACCAATGCCAAACATGAAACCAGACAAATTATTTTCGAGGTAATATTTCTGATTACTTTCACAAGCTTTCAGCTGAATCTAGATCCCTTCATAATATTTCAAATTCGCAAAGAAAACACTCCAATCATAAACTGGAGAATTTTCAATAAACATTCTTTGGACTAGGAGTTCATCTTTCAAGGATTAATAGTTTTTGAACTTTATAGTTCCGGCATTTTCTAACAGACTATCTTCCTGAGGAGGAATGTCGATGCAAAAGTGGCCATTTTGCTTTTAACAGTAATTTCATACACATTTTCTTTACATTAAAAGTTTGTCGAATTCCTCGTAACCCATAGTTGTCAATAATGAAACGACACGGTTGGCGCAGTGGCTGAGCGATCGACTGCTGCGCTGCGTGTCGCGGGTTCGATTCCCGCACGGAACAAATATTTGTATTGCCTACAGGTAGTTGTTCCGGGTCTGGCTGTTTGTGTATGTGACTTTAAATGTTTGTAAACGCACGCACCATACAGGAGTAATTCTTAGTGCGGGGCAACAATTTAAAAAAAAAGATAAAACAGGAATAATCACCGCTGACGAAAGTAAAAAAAGATATCATCATCTGCCTAGCCTTTTACCAACTATGTGTGTCTATGTGTGTGTATGTTTGACTGTGGGGTCAGCTTCCAGTCTAACCGGATGCAGCTGAATACCAGTATTTTACATGGAGCGACTGCCTATCTGACCTCCACAACCCAGTTACTGGGTAATACGATACCCCTTGGTAAGACTGGTTGTCAGACTTAGAAAGAAAGTAAAAAAAGATATACAGGACAAAAATTAACCAGTCCGCGAACTGTAACGCAAACTGGTTATTTTTTTTTCCTTTATATCTTTTTTTTATACAGTTGTCGACAGCGTCAACAAGTATCTAGAACGATATATTTTTCATGGGTTATAAAAAAAAAATTGTTGATCCATACATTTTGACCGCGTACGTATGCAGTTTTCTATGAAACTGCCGACGAAAAATTGCTGAATTGTGAATGCGTCTACAGACACAAATCTTAAGTTAAGGCCAAAACCAATAGCTACAATAATTTCTCAGCTCTACAATTACTGACTAGTTTACTCGTAATAAATGAAAAGAAAAAATAAAAAATTGTTTATTCACATAAATAATTTTAACAAGATATATTACCTCTGCTAAACTGCAAAGCAGTTTGTTGGCAGACGTAGCTCCTTTTTTTTGTACATAACTATCATATTATATATCTTTTTATAATGACACTTTTTCACATACGAGTTAATAAAACTATTCCTTTACCTATTTCTTTTTGACAGATTGTAGTAGCTGGATGTGCTGGCGTCTGTACGTGCGTGTAGGCGAGCGATTTGAAACGTCGTCGCGCGCTCTTTTTTAACCGACTTCTAAAAAAAGGAGGAGGTTCTCAATTCGGATGTTTGTATTTTTTTTTTTTTTTTTTTTATGTTTGTTCGCGCATAACTTCGTCGCTTGCAAACCGATTTGAAAAATTCTTTTTTTGTTGGAAAGGGCATACTTACCAAATGGTCCCATAGAAATTTCATCAAAAACGGTTTAGTAGTTTGGTTTTTAGACCAAAATTACTGGTAAAAATTACAACTAAAAAGTGAAAAATAAAAACTTTTTTGCAAAAAAATACAACCGACTTCCAAAAACAACACTACAAAGTGAAAAATAACTTTAATTTCGGAAGTCGGTGGCAAACAACGAAAATGCGCACCCAACGACACCGACTTCCGAAATTAAAGTTATTTTTCACTTTGTAGTGTTGTTTTTGGAAGTCGGTTGTATTTTTTTGCAAAAAAGTTTTTTCGTAGGAGAGTCAAAATTAGGTAAATATCGCTACTACAACACGTTCCCAACTTGCTTCATGGTTTGAACTCAGCTATGAATGGGTTGCTTTTCGGGCGCTCTCTAAAATTTATACGGTACTTTAATATTCTGTTTTGATCATTTAAAAAAAAAACTAAAGCGAGGTTAATTCGTGTCTACTTGAACGCAATAAATTAATTTGCACTATCTAAGACCATAATTATACGATTTTTTTCAAGAATTTACATTTGGGAAATGACAATTTATGATTATGTAACAGTTACTGCACCTGTTATTTCGATTTGTCGCAAGTTTTCAATTTCAACCTGTATAATAGATATGCTGTTAGTAACAACCTATAATGTTCCCACTGCTGGGACACAGGCCTCCTCTCACTGAGAGGGAGTGGGCTGTAATCTACCACGCGGGCCTAGTGCGGGTACATGCCACATGTCTTCGAATTTTTGGTTCTAGTTTTTTCTCACCATAGGCCGCGTTAAAGAACTCCGTTCCAGTAATATCCACATTCAATTAATTTCTCGTTAACTCTCATGGGCTTCACAGTAGATAACCCTTTTACCACATAATTACAAAAATACTTTCGTTGAAACTCTTTCAAAGTTAATTGTTTTAAGTTTCGCCACAAAATTCCGAAAAACTTCAATTTGTTTCATTCAATTTTGGGAACTGTAATTAACGATGTTGTTACTAACGAGCTCATGGTTATTTGAATTGTAATACGATAGTGAAAACGAAGAAACATCAAACAAATCGGTTTTGTTTCGAAAACCTTAATATTTCGTCGAAACGTAGTTTTCGTTGAAGCAAAAAATCTCATCAACGTTTATTACGTTTCATTAGGAAAATAGTTAGAAGTTTCATTATTTGAGTTTTGACCTTTTAGTCAGTAAGTTAGTTTTAAAAGTCAGAATTGTAGTCACAGACCTATTTATTATTACCTACCTGCTTGATTATTAAGCATTTTTGGCTTTGATTTGTGACTCATTTGCGACTACAAACATTTTTAACCCCCGACTTGCCATAGCTCCTAAACGTTTAGTCAGATTTCAATGCAATTTTTTAAGTAGAAGGCTCGTTTATCGGGATGTTTCTTAGCTATGTTCCATGAAAATCTCTCATTTTGAAGATAATCAACTTTTTCTGATTGGAGTAATGTAATTTGTTATTGTAGAAGTAGTTTGATCAGTGTTTATAATACTAAACGATTTCTCTAATCACTTCGAAATCTAAAAGGCATGGAGGTGTGAATCCACAAATATTATTTTAAAAACAAATGACTTCGTGAATGTGAAGACTTTATGGGTTAATTTTTTTTTTTTTTTTTGCATTGGGCTTACTCTTGACCTCAATCCAGCCCAGAGGCCGGGATGAGATCTACGGTGGAACGAGCTTGGTTTAAAGTTCTAACTAATTTTCTTTTGTCTTCATTTTTCTCAGTTAGTTTTAGTCATGGTTTGGCAGTTTGAGTAATTTAAGTGACCTACCCCAATGTCCTTTCTTTCGTCGAATCGTTGAGCTCCTTAAGTTTTGAGTTGAGCTGCATGGTTACTGACAAATGCGTGCACTAACTGGACAGGTCCACTCAATCTGTGTGGTTCTTTCCTCAAAAGACCATTTCATACAACAATCTACATGGTCTTCTCATGATCTCACCAAGATTATGTCTGGACTTTAAAAGAGACTGTGACCTCTGAGTTTGTTTCAGCCTTTCTTCTCATCTATTTTTAAAAATATGATTGACGTGTAAAAGTGTTTGTACAAATCTACTTACAGAAATAAAATTTACACCATTTATTTTTTTGCGATCAATTGAGTGAGGTTTAAAGCGAACTTTAGAGAATAGCTTATAGCTCTTAATCCTTTCATCCACAATGTGAAGTAGGTATCAATCCAGCAGGCGTCAAAGTAACTTAGTACTAAATTCAATATCGCGTCGCAGCGGCTTTTAGTCCCCCCACAAATTGAATGCGGTTTTTTTCTGAAAATCTGACGCCTATGTGTAGTCCAGTTCTATTTTTAAACTAGCTGCGCCCCGCGGTTTCACCCGCATAAGTTTCGATTTCGTGGGAATATCAGGATAAAAAGTCCTAATCCTATTTGATAATCCTAGTTATAAACTATCTGTGTGCCAAATTTCATCAAAATTGGTCCAGCCGTTTGAGCGTGAAGAAGTAACAAATATACAAAAACACACACTCACACACTCACAAACTTTCGCCTTTATAATATTAGTAGGATAAAAAATATATGTTGTACAATATTGTACATTTTTTTTTAATATTATTTAGGTAATGCTTTATAAAAAGTTCACCTTTGACGTGAACTCGCGACCTAAGAAGCGATGAGTAAAAACAAAGTCTTAAAAATCTTCAGAACATAAAACTTTGGTAAACATTTTTCATTATGAATAATTTTATTAAATGTGACCGTATGATCGTGAACACCGTTAGTTTATATTTATATACTATCTCGCGAGATTGTAAACTGTCGATAAATTGTGAACCGTACCACCCTGCTTACAATATAACGTATTAACTTTCGATAGTTTACAATTTATCCATGTCAATTAGAATCTCGCGAGAAAAACGGCGGAGGGATAAACTAACGATGTTCATAATTATACATTCAATTAAAAGAGAATCCTACTAATATTATAAACGCGAAAGTTTGTAAGGATGGATGGATGGATGGATGTGAGCTACTCTTTCATGCAAAAACTAGTGCACGGGGTAACCAAAAATTCCACGCGGCAGAAGCTAGTATTACATAAAGGTAGAAGAACGACGCAGTTTAGTTTAATAGTTCACTAGGCTAGTTTTCGTGATTTCGAATAAATAAAGATATTTTTATGATCGTCTCAGAATTATTTCGTTCATGGCGAGACGTTCAATGATTATTTCAGAAATGCTGAGCACGTTAGAGTTGTGGGAGGAAACCGAATATTGGGTTATTATGACACCCACTGCTTCATGAAGATTGATCATTCAGCTTGGACGTTTCGTTGGTATAATTTAGAGACATGTCCAGGCAAGCTAAACTAAAAGTAAGAACATGACGTGGGCGATCGATTTATGGCATAATTTAGAAACAAAAAGTTTTCGCAGACTAGAAGTTCAGTAGCCATTAAATTCCCACAGTCCTTTAACGCTTTGCTAAGCCAAGAGTTGACAACTATTTATTAGCCCGAGAAACTTGTACCTTGTGACACAAAAACCGAGCGGTTTGTGTTTACTTTTTTAGAATCTGGCCACTGAACTTAACACTTCAAGATTAACAGCCGCTTCAGACATCAATGTAACAAATTTCTTTAGACGACAAGAATAGAAACAAAAACATAACATAAAACATATTTATTGGAAAACTTGGTACCCCAACTAATTCAAATAATAAATTCATACAAAAAATCCATAGATAAAACAATTAATTTTTCTCCAAATTTTCCGGGCTACTTTCCAGTTTTTCTTTCCCTAAAAACCTTATTCGAAATATTAAGAACATTAAAAAATAATTAACCAAATTGGTATAGCCGTTCTCGAGAGACCCGCCTACCAACGAACAGCATATTATTATTTTTTACTAACAGACCCGGCAGACGTCGTCCAGCCCGAAAAAGCAGCGCCACCTACCGGGTCCAATTTTATACAATCCTTGTCTTGACAATAACAAACACAAAAAAAAATAACCTATTTGGTGCAGTCGATCGGAAGCTATGCGCGTACATACATTTCGGTGATTCATTTTTATTTATATCGAGTTATAAACAAAAACGGCAATACTATGAATACGGCAATGCCATTGTCGACCTTTGACGCGGTGTCAAAGGTCGACAGCGCTCGATATTTGTAGATTCATATCTCTCTGATTGATGTAGATAGAAATATTCTATACAATATTTTAGACAGCGGAGGTCGAATTATAGGTGAAAAATGTATGTAGAAAAGATAATATGTTGTGTACAGAATACAGTGAGTGTACTATTTAAGTTTCCGTCTTTTCAAAAAGGGTGATACAGGCGTGTGTTTATGTTTAGTCAATCAACCTGCCGAGCCTTTTTCCAACTATGTTGGGGTCGGCGTCCAGTCCCACCAGATGCAGCTGGATACAAGTATTTTACATAGAGCGACTGCCTATCTGACCTCCACAACCCAGTTAATGGATAATCCGAAACGTCTTGGTAAGACGCCACGGGTTGTCACACTTTGGGCTTCCGGCGACCCGTAACGACTGCCAAAGATCCACAGCGACAGCGTGATGTTATCTATCCTAATAATCTCTTACTAATAATAAAGCTAAAGAGTTTGTTTGTTTGAGCGCGCAATTGCAAACACGGAAAGAACGCTAAGCAAAACCGACGTACTAGTGCAGACAGGCGATGCGATGTGTGACGGGGCTTCGAGGGGGGGGGGGGGGGGGGGTGGACAACAAATTTCACGAAGACGAAGTTGCGGACAGAAGATAGAGTTAAGTATAAAAGTAAAATAAGAAGCGTAATTCAGCGACGCTTTCATCAATCCGGTAATCAAAATCTTGGCTCATAGCCACCCTACTAACGGATACTGTGAGAAACAAGTTCGGTAGGATATTGGCACTTTTTATGACGGATGAAAATCGAGCATTCCTTCGATTTCTCATTATTTGCTACTTCTTGTGAACACCTTGTGTTAATAAAGTGAGTATTTCGTGGCTTTTTTATTAACTTTTGAAACGAGTTTGATGAAAATGAAAGAATTGAGCATGATACTGAGATTAAGAGACGGATGCTTCACGCATATCTTTGGGTTACGAGTGAATTAGATTTTTTGCTTCTTGCTTTTGGCCGAAATGGCTACTTTTTCTTCTTATTCCACACACTACGCTCTGTCAAATACTCTTTCGCCGCCACATGTTTCAATAATACGATCAGTACCTACTCAACTTTATTCTTCTTGATTGCGGCGTCAGTGGCATTCATTAAGTCATCTAAGGTACAGGTCAACTTTATTAAAATATTCTCTTTACGATTGGTACAAATCATATTATTGCCAATGAGATTCGTGATTTGCTTTTTGAAAAGTCCCTAATTGGCGTCATACCCAAACATACTATACCAGGATGCAAGAAGAAAATATTATGTCACGGAGAATAATACTGCAATATGACGCGAAGTTGGGCACAGGTCATGCAAAGCAAACCCCCAACATCTTCGTTTAAAATTAAACCATATTTCATTCACGAAAATTATGACTCGAAATGATGAAATAAAATCTGAATCTTCCACCAATTCAGTCAATGACTTATCTTCATTGCGATACCGGTGGATTCTTTATTCCGGCAATCTGAAATATTATTGAACTTTCGTAGGTACATCTGTCTGTCATTTGTCATACTCGATTTCGAATAATATTAATTTGGAACAGTCCATCTGTTCCAAATTAATATTATTCGAAATCGAAATCAAATTCAAAAGACATTTATTCAAAATAGAATAGATTACTTGTATACCATAAATATTACAGATATCTAGTAATTTTACAATTGGTGAGACAATGGGCAGTCTTATCGCTAAAAGCGATCACTTAAAGACAACCTTTGAATGGATTTAGAGAGAAAGGAGAGACAATATTGTAGGTAGTCTGCGGTGTACAATTGACATATATACATTACATTCACAAAACACAAACACAAAACATATACTTATCTATATAAATGAATATATAACTGGGCTAAGAATAAACAATTTATGGAACATCAACATTAAATCATATATAATTAAATCATATAAATAAGAATCTTATTTCACCACACAAAGCATTCTGTTTAATTCAATATCAGCAGCTAAGTTATGTTAATAAACCTTTCCCGAACCAATAAAACCATTATATAAGAGGAAGTTAATGCATGGAATCAACAAGTCATCCGTTTTCGGAAGCCTTTCACGTATACAAGACATAATATTATTATCCCTATGGTTTTATATTCCGTGCCAAAATATGTGACATCCCAATATTTTTGGTGGAACGTCTTCATAAAGACAATTTCCCTTCCCTAACAAGATCAATACAAATTATATTATAGCCCTTTGTACGACGCAGGCATTTATATTAAGCAGTCTTTTAGCTAAATGGCTAGTCATTTCGGAAAGTGCGGAGATCAACGTGGAGAGAGTTTTACTTATTCGCGAAAAAATGCTGTTTAGCATTTAATTATTTATTAAAAAATTATGCACAAGCAATAAAGAATACCGTACAAAGGCGGACATAATGCCGAAGGCATTTTCTACCAGCCATTGGTAGAAAATGCCTCGGGGTGATGCAGAGACAAAACGTGGCAGGTGCAACGTAGATAACACGAAAATAATGATAAAATACAGGAAAAATTACAATAATAGATAATAGGGTAGTTGCCTGGGTAAAAAAATGATTATTATATTTAGTCCGTCAGTTAGATTATCGAAAAATAATGGACACGTATTTTTTCTTTTGTCGATCAAAAAAAAAAAAAATGACAAAGATAAAGCGCGTCAAAATTTGGGAGTAGGGGGTCATGACGTCACGCCTTGCTAAAAAGTGTAACAAGGCGTGACGTCGCGCGGAAATTTAACGGGCGATATCTTCATCAATTTTTATATAATTGACGAAAGAAAAAATACGGGTCCAATATTTTTTGATAATCTAACTGACGGACTAATTAGATTTTTTTAGGCATCTAGCCTATTTATATATATTATAAATACATACATATAAACAGAATAAACTTTGTCAGAAGAAATAACGACTGGTAGGGGAGAAATAACGATCAGTAGAGGAGAAAACATATCCAACAAATCAACACTGGGAGGCTTCTGTCAATTTCTTACGTAAATGTTCACGTGCCTTCACTTTGAAAGACCGCTGACTGGTTACCGTCCTGAGGCCTTACCACGAGCTCTTAACGCGATTCAATTTACGCTCAGGGATCGAGATGGCGCTAGACGACTTGTATAGCTCTGTCTCTTTCCAACAGCCTAAACTGGATCGCGTTAAGAGCTCGTGGTAAGGCCTCAGAGCATTTCATGTAAGCATAAAATAATTCTTTAATTTTAGCAACATACTAATTATGGTATTCACGTAGAGTAGATGAAGCAATGTGACACTTAATAACGTTCTCACATTATAGAATCAACAAGAATAATGTTCCCAGGATTTTGTAACATATTGCTTTTAAAAAAGTTTCCGAGTTTCTTGCCCGTTCTTATCTATAGATCTACGTTTTGGAATTTGCAACTATGTAGCTAAAACTTGCTGACTAACTGACCGACTAGTTGACACTTCAAAAGTATGCTTCTTTGAGTTTTGAGTTTGAAGAAAAGTATCGTAAGGAACCTTCAAAATAAGTTTTGAAACACATCTATACTCCAAGAACTCGGCATCATTCAGTGTCTATCAGCTGCAGTACAGGCTTGAATACTCCAACCCTTTGGGTATGTGTGACGACGGGGTAACGATTTCATAGAACGTCTTGTAGTGCGGCAAAAGATCGAAGGAACGAGAGCACGCGGGGGGTCACCCATGTGATGGACCAACCAGATTAAATCCGCAGTAGGCGGCCCATTTCACGAATATGTCACAGCTGACAGTAAAGGATGGCGTCTCATCGTAAGGCCAACCACGGCTGTCCGAAATGTTACTGCAACGTGATGACCACGATCGCTTTGTCAAGAGTGCACCAAAAAAGTAGAAGGAACCTTGAACGTATAGCCTTCTTAAATCGCAAACACAAATTGAGTAAGCTCTTGTATATTACAAAGAGACATTGTGCCCTGCAATGATACACTATTACGGGTTCGGTAGAGGATGTCGTTTTAGTGAAGGATTTTTTTTTAAAGCTAATTGGTAACTGTTCTACTTTCCCGCATTTTCCTAAATACCTAGCCTCTTATCTAAAACATTTCTCCTCCTAAACGCCTACAACACAACCGTACACACGATAACGTACTAGTTATGGCCCGAAGCCAAATCAGCGACACATATGCGCGGCATCGTCTTCAGGTATGTAGTATAGTACGCTCCAAACTCATTTACTCACTTAACCGATGCGGGTGAGGAGGTCTTGAAAATAGCGGAGTTTAGGCCAGGAAGTGAGAGGTCGAAAGATTGTCGGTCGTAGAACTAATCAAAAATGCACTTTCAATTCCACTTTCCCAATTCAAATAGGAGCCTGTTTGAATTGGGAAAGTGGAATTGTCTTAATTGCATTTTAATTAACAGCGGAATAAACGTAACGTTGAATCGAACGTTTTCGAATAAAAAATACAAAATTTGTATAGCATTTATGTATAAAATGCGACAGTAACAATTTAGTATCACACACAGATATAAATAAAGTCTTCAAACTAAATTCATATTATGTGCAAAAGAGAACTTCTAATTCAAAAAATGACCGAATTTAAATTATCTACATTTTACTGCGCGCATTTCTTCTTGGCCAACAATCGTTAAAAATAGGAACGTGAGAAATCCGAGGTGAATTGTAAATGCTCAAACCAAAATGAAGATTTTTTATTTAGCGCGCCCACAGGCAGTAAACAAATGAAACTCGCCATTTTCAAGACCACAACCTGGACGGAATTGTTTCTGTAATACAATTTACTTGTAAGGATCGTTTATTAGCTTAGTAATGTCACCCTTTTAGGATCCCAGTATCAATGACATGAATATAGGCAGAACACGAGCTTTATTTTGATTAAATCTATATATATTGCCTTGTTATTTTCCTTTAAATGGAAAATCATTGACGTATGCATAGCATACATCCCATCCTGACATATGGTGGACAAACATGGAGTTTGACAAATTAGCTGAGGTCCACGCTCGAGGTTTGCCAGAGGGCTGTGGAACGAAGTATTCTGGGTATCAAACTAACAGACCGGGTTAGGAATACGACCAACCGTTCCATAACAAAAATAGCTGATGTCGCTTAGAAAGCTAAAATTCGGTGTCGTTGGGTTCGCATTTTCGTTGTTTGCTACCGACTTCCGAAATTAAAGTTATTTTTCCCTTTGTAGTGTCGTTTTTGGAAGTCGGTTGTTTATTTTTTTCAAAAAAGTTTTTATTTTTCACTTTTAAGTTGTAATTTTTATCAGTAATTTTGGTTTAAAAACCAAACTACTGAATCCTTTTTGATGAAATTTCTATGGGACCATTTGGGACAAAAAAAAAGAATTTTTCAAATCGGTTGGCAAGCGACGGAATTATGCGTGAACAAACATAAAAAAAAAATACAAACATCTGAATTGAGAACCTCCTCCTTTTTTAGAAGTCGGTCAAAAACAAAACTTAAGCAATTTAAAGTACAGGTGCGCATAGACGAAAAGAAACAAAATTACATTTCTGTATTAGTAGGTAATTTCAATTAACTTTGTCATTGAGTGACAGTCTTTGAGCAGATAAAAGGAACGGTTACGTCATGGAGTGGTTACGATAATAATGTTGGAATCCTTCGATTATTGATCGAATTTGGAATCAGACAGATTTACTTTTTTGTGATGCTTTTGAAAATATGTCGTTTTAATAACTTTTTGAATAAAGATATTGACTTAGTGTCTTTTATATGCGAGTCCCGTCAGTCAGACAAAAAGTGAGTCAGTGTAAAATTGTATGAGCGAGAAACTAAAGACAATTATTTTGGATCGGCGGTGTAAGAAAAGGTGCTTTCGACACAGGCCTCCTCTCGGTGAGAGGGAATGGGCTGTAACCACGCGGGCTCAGTGCGAGTTGGTAGACGTCACATGCCTTCGAATTTTTGGTTCTAGGACATGCCGGTTTCCTCACGATGTTTTTTCCTTCACCGTTTTGAGAGCAGTGGTGAAAAATTAATTAACACATGTCATGTAAAGCGCCTGTCTGGGTTCTCAAACAACTCGTCGCCATTTCTACTGCACCACCGCTGCTCTTGACTTGAAGACTCCCAGGCTATAGCCATCAGGAAGCACAAATTCTAACAAGGAATTCTACACCTTAGAAGCGCGATACTGTTTATCTATGCTTTAAAATCAAATAACAATTGTTAAGATAAGCGGTCCAGCATTAATCAAATAAAAAAGCATCAAAAGAGTTTTTACCCTGATTACGTTCCAACCTTACAAAACAACTGACGTAGGCTAATGTCTCGTCGCCAAGTTGGCAACCCTTAACGAGACATCTGAAGGCTGTCAATCGATTCCCACCGCGTTTATTGGCTCGTTAACGATTTTATATTCTGGGCAAGTAAAGTGCTGATTTGATACTTTTTTATTTTTGGGCAAAAAGATTTGATGTTGGTCTTATATTTGTTTCCTTATAATATGATGTTATGTTTAATTATGTGAGTTGATTATAATTATCAATAAAGGGTGGCGGGACATCAACGCGCAACCTGAGTCCCACGGATTCAGCACATGATTCTGGATCCTGCGTTGAAATTTTTCGTCAGTTTAAAAAAAAAATTGCTGGTCCATACATTTTGATGGCGTAGGTATTGCATATTTCTATGAAATAGCTCATTTTTATTTTTATAACCGACGAAAAATTTCTACGCGTACGACCCCCTGGTCCAGAATCATGGTAACAGTTTGCACGATTGTTTGGTTTTGTTTGGACAATGTCCCTGCTATCCTGTTTGCTTGGGTAAGTAGTGGACGAAGCAAAACGAGTGTGAGATCGTGGCGTTCTGCCTAGCCCCATGGGAAAAAGGCATGAGTTTTTCCCATGGGGCTGGGGCTATTGGTGTGAACCCACTACACACAATACGTGTATTATAATATAGTGCAATGATAACCTTAATACCCTTGAACTGTTGCCAAGGATTATGTCTTAACTTTAAGACGTACCTAACAAGATCTTACTGTCTACGAGCTTTAAGCCCTTGCCAACTTTTAGCTCAGCTGGGAAATAAAAACCGTGTGCATCTTTATATATCTATGCCTCAATCTTGAACATATATAGGTAAGGCAACGTACCGGAAGACGTAGCTATGGAAGGTCTTCCGCAGAAATCCTCTGGATACGGGAAGCCTAGAACGGGTCGAAGTAGCGGTGCTTGGGGAGGCCTGTCTTAGAAAGCACTGGCGTTAAAATCTCACCGTGAAAATTTTGGTGAAGTGAACCGTCATTCCACCTGCAGTGCGATTCTGTAACTATCTCACCGTGAAAACTTAGGTGAAGTGAGCGTGGAGTGAGCTGTCATTCCAACAAACAAAACATGACTTCTAAATACACAATAAGTAAATTATAAAATGTTACCTACTGAATCTCTAATTACGATAGACGTAAAACTGATCTCTTTTTTTTTGTAATCTTAAAATATGATCTCCTATTAAATAAGTGTTTGTGTTACTTATTATATTATAAGTAAGTATATCTAAGTAAATATATCTAAATGTAAAAATAGTATTTTAAGAAAATAGCTACCTACTTACCCCCATAATACACGTAGATTTATTTATGTTACTGTTATTAACTTTTTTAAGTGAGCGTAATTTTTTAGTTTTCATGTACAATTTTATTTTAGATTTTTGTTTCTACGATTTAGATTTTTATTAAATATTTATAAGTATAATATTGTTGTGCCCTGACAGGGTCTACAACGGCTCTTAGCTATAAGCCTTTTGTGAACATCTGTATACCTTGTAGAATGCAAATAAACGAATATGAATATGAATTAGTACTAGAGATTGACAGTATTGACAGCTCACTCTAGCTCACTTCACCTAACTTTTCACAGTGAGATTTTCACAGAATCGATCGGCAGATAACACTATTGACAATTCACTTCACCTAAGTTTTAATAGACCGGCTGGACTCGTTCTTACCTGATTGTTCGGAGATGGCAAAACATGTAGAAAACTGTAAAAATATGGATACCTTTTTCCACAAAAAAAACACAACTACTAAATTACACAATTTAGTAGTTGTGTTTTTTTTTTGTGTAATTTGGTTTTCATTTTTGACTGTATTTAGTTTAGTTTGTGATTTTCCTGTACGAGTCACAATAAATACTTTTTCTTTCTTTTAGTGGGGAAATATATACAGGTTATTGGAAAAAAAACCGTTGTAACAAAAAATAAAATCGCCTGTATCAAAATGCCAAGAATTTCAGAAATTTGGCACCGACCACCCACTGATTCGTCGCAAGCAATCAATCGAGTCTCACAGTTTATGGCATCGTTAAACATTCTGCAGCGACGCTTCTGGGTCAAATAATGATCTGCGCAATAAAAAGGGTGTTTCAAAGTAATTCTCACTTTGTTTGGGTACGATAAATGTACCTATCGTTTATTTTTACGGTCATTTTATCCACATCCATCCGTTCCATCACAAAGATAACTGATGTCACTTGGAAAGCTGCCACGTTAAAATGAAATTGGGCTGGACACATCTGCCGCATGTCAGATGACCAATGGGCCAAATTATCGTTAATTTGGCCCATTGGTCATCTTACATGCGGCCATACCATGCGGCTTTACCATTAAGAGGGACCCATTGGGTAGTCCCAATGGGTCCAATGGTAAGCGACCCTGCAGCAGGCCCAGACGGAGATGGCAGGATGAGCTGGACTCCTTCAACCAGCGAAAGAGAGAGAAGTCGAAAGATAGTAGGGAGGGGGGGGGGGGTATCTGGTGTATTGTGTGTCTTTTAGTATGCGCTAAATAAATGTATTTTTTGTTCTTTCTTTTAGGGAGGTCTTTCTCAGCAGTGGGACATCATAGGTACCGTTGCTTAACTTTTGGGACGTTTTATACCATTACTGCTGTATTTTTGCCATTATCATCAACCCAGTCTTTTAGACGAAGATGAGTTCGGCTTCTAGTTCAACCAGATGCCGCCGAATATCAGTATTTGACATGGAGCAACTATCTGACGTCCGCAACCCAATTACTGGGTAACCGTTGCTGCTGTCCTGTACGGGACGTGTATCTGTTTGTTTTGGGGAAGAGGAGGAAAATTCTTTATTTATCAAATTGACACGCTTTTTACATTTTCCGTGTTGTTATAGTTATTCCATATCTAGCTGCGCCCCGCGGTTTCACCCGCATAAGTTGTGGGAATATCGGGATAAAAAGTATCCTATATGTTAATCCTGGTTATAAACCATCTGTGTGAAGGAAAACATCGTGAGGAAACCGGCATGTCCTAGAACCAAAAATTCACGACATGTGACATCTACCAAGCCGGGCCCGCGTGGATAGATTACAGCCCACTCCCTCTCAAAATTATCATTGCCGTAGTAATTGTGTTACGAAGTTATTAACCCCGCTGGGGAAATGTTAGCCCGGGTTTAATAATAAGGGGGGTAACCGTGGGTTTCGTTTTCGAGGTTGCTGAAGCTGATAGTTAGGTCAAAATAAAAATCGAAGATGGTGGCTGCGAAAATGATCAAATAATCATTTTCGCAGCCGCCATTTTGAACTTCGTTTCTGCCGGGGGTCCCCCGACACCGGTGTTTTTTTTTTTATCCTTATAACCTCAAAAGAAATCTTTTCACTAGATTTACCCAGATTTGGTACACATCGTCCAATGTTCATCATTCACAATAGGGTAGGTACTCAATTTTATAACCAAGTATTTATCACTTTTATATCTTAAACTTTATTTTTTATTAAAGTCTAAGTTGGATATACTTACCTAAGATCGATTTGAGTTCGCTTTAATACCCTTTTTAGGGTTCCGTACCCAAAGGATGCCAATGGGACCCTATTACTAAGCCTCTGCTGTCCGTCCGTCCATCCGTCTGTCCGTCTGTCCGTCTGTCTATCAGCGAGCTGTATCTGATGAACCGTAATAGGAAGACAGTTGAAATTTCACAAAGTGTGTATTTTTATTGCCACTGTAACAAAAACTGTGGCAAAAAACGCCGAAAACATGATTTTTTCGGCGTTGTTGCACGGAACCCTTCGTGTGCGAGTCCGACTCGCACGTAGCCGGTTTTTCACTAAGTACTTAGACAGGCTTCGAGAGATACGTTGTCAAAGTTCAATATCCAATATTTTATAGAAATGACAGGTTATCAATGATGAATGAATCAAAGGCAATATGAATTTAAAGTTTCTATGAAGGGACTCAATACCAGCCCAGACCGTTTGCTTTTTCGGTCGTGGACCGTCCAGTTTTGACCTTGTTGAGGTTATTTACCAGATAGGTGACCAATGACCTGCCTTTACATGAATGAGAATGCTGAATTTTATTTCGGTAATATAATTATACTGGCAGGCACGATTGTCAAACTTTTTTTTTTAATAGCAATAGCAATGAGAAGCATAGCCACCAACACCACCACTCCACCAACACTCGAACAACCCCAACCACCAACAGACCAACCAACCAACCAACACCAACAACAGCTCGACGTCGGTGGTTACACTCTGACCTTGAACTGGTCTAACGTAGTCAATCAACTCAGCCTATCGCTGTCCACTGCTAAACATAGGCTGTGCCATAACGGGTCTTCCGCCTTCCGCATCCTAGGCACACCACAGACTACCTGTAGGTGGAGAGCGAGAGAGAGACCTGTAGAGGAGACAGAAATAATAATAATCCTTTTGTTTATAAAAATATTTAAAAATGTATTTTGTAAGTATTTAAATGAAATAAAGGAGATAATAATATAAATAAAAATAAAAAATAATATAAATAATATATATATAAAAATAATAATATATGTATATATTAATAATATTATATTAATTTTTTTCTCTTTCCCCTTTTTAATCCATCTAAAGGTTGTCTTTAAAAGATCGCTGTTGTATTAAATTTTGAATGGTACACCTGTACCATTCACATTTAATACAAAACACACAAACAAATAGTAGTATTTTTTACTGATGTAACTGGTTTAATTAAATAAAGAGATGTTACCTCAAGATACGTAGCTAGGTACTTTGTTTGAAATGTGGTACACAAAAATTCAATATTACTTGTGAATTTTAAAATCATCCCCTTTTGAAACCCTTTGGGGTATGATTTTATAAAAACCTTGAATCGCGTAAATCTTTATTTTTTATTTTTCATATCCCTGACTTAAGAAATGCTGGATTTCCCATACATACTTAAGTACATCCCTTTTATCACCCCCATTACGATTATTTTTGTGTCAAAAAGTAGCCTATGTTCTTATTTAATTAAATTCCTACTAGAAACGAATTAATTTAATTTATTATTACGGAAAAAGCCATTTTTAGTTTTCAAGTACATTTTTAAAAACCCAATATTTTACTTGAGAAATTATTATACAAAAATAAAATGGATTCGTCGAACAAAATCTCCACCAAGTATCACAGCCAAATAATAATAATAATATCCCTGGACATTTCACACTGCGCCATCTAGTCCCAAGCTAAGCAACCTACTGCTTGTGTTATGGTAACAAGATGGCTGATAAACTACTTATATAATTTTTTTTTTGTAAATACATACATATTATAGATAGAAAAACACCCAGACTCTGAACAAATACATGTAGGTCATACAAATATTTGTTCCGTGCGGGAATCGAACCCGCGACACGCAGCGCAGCAGTCAATCGCTTAACCACTGCGCCAACCGTGCCGTCAATAAATAACCTTTCTGTAGATATTTTAAGAGGATTTTTAAGAAATACATATTAGACCCTTACTCAGACAGAACTCAAGAATTCATTCATGAAGAATCATCGAATTCAAATGAAAATGCTAAATCAACCTTAAAAGTTCGCTTCTAATGTTCAAAATGGCTTGCTTTCTAAAACCGTTTACATTCTAATTTTATTTGCAATGGAATTTGTACATTTGTTAGGTACCTGGAGGAAATTCTTCTGGGAAGTTAGGTTAGGCAGTAAAATAAGGTTTAATGAAAGCGAAAGAAGATGTTTTTCCTGTTCTTAGAAACCGTTATCGGCTACAGTATTTTTATCTCATGAACTGACGTGCGCTTTACTTGTGTTAACCAAGTGTACAAACACGCTGTAAATGTGTTCGTGAAGACGAATAGCGTCAGCACATAACACATACACGCGCACACACACACACATACTTCCGACTTCGCCATTGGCTCGGACGGTACCGAGAGGTCCAGCGCTTACACACACATCCACAGCGTGTTTGTACATTTGTTAACCACGAGTAAAGCGCGCGTCGCTTCGTGCGATAAAAATATTATAAACCGAAAACTCGCTTTTTCTCCACGTACAAAGCGTCTTCTTGGCTTAGCACGAGCACTTTATTTTTTAAGGGCAAAATAATAAACAGCACGGTTGGTGCAGTGGCTGAGCGACCGACTGCTGCGCTGCGTGTCGCGGGTTCGAGTCCCGCACGGAACAAATATTTGTATGGCCTACAAGTAGTTGTTCCAGGTCTGGATGTTTGTGTATGTGAGTTTAAATATTTGTAAACGCACCCACGATACAGGAGAAATTCCTAGTATGGGGCAACGTTTAAAATATATATATATAATTAGGAAGTACCAAATGTTACGATTGCTAACCAGCCGTTATTGGACATTATAAACGAGGTGTTATTATAGTGTTTAATCTCTACTTGAAGTTTGATTTGTGCTAATAAAGGCTAACTAATTTTGAAGTTTCATTAAAGAAAATCTTTTGAGCTTTTCCATCATAAGCTCTTAGGCTGAGATCTATAAACGATACTTAGCACGTTCTTTGGCCTAAACATGTTCCTGTCTCTAACTTGTACTTTGAGCACTGTACGGTCAGCAACAAAAGTCGGTTACCACTTTAGTTGCTTAAATCTTAATTATTGGAAAAAAAAATCTTAAAGAACATATAGTAATAGGATATTTAAGAATAATTAACTCTTTGCTATTACATGAAATAGACAAAACAAATATATCGCATCATTTTAGATGATTTGTAAAAGTAACAGTGTTAATTGAATTTTGTTGCTGACTGTACAATAGTGACGGCAATACCGCTTAGCTAAAGTACGTGTTAAGTAACGTTCTAGTAATGACAAATAAATCATCTTGACTTCATCTCGACCTTAGTTTAGCCAATTACCATTGTTGGTAACTCGCACTGGCCCCGCGTGGTGGATTACGGCTCATTACCTCTCATCGAGAAGAGGAGGCCTGTGTCCCAGCAGTGGGAACATTATAGGCATTATTGTTTGTATTGGGTGACTGACGGACAGCGAGCGTTGGACGTGTTTTTTTTTTTCAACGTTGCCCCACACTAGGAATTACTCTTGTATCGTGGGTGCGTTTACAAACATTTAAACTCACATACACAAACAGCCAAACCCGGAACAACTACCTGTAGGCAATATAAATATTTGTTCCGTGCGGGAATCGAACCCGCGACACGCAGCGCAGCAGTCGATCGCTCAACCACTGCGCCAACCGTGTCGTACATTTACTAGTGAGCCTCGTCACCCTGCGTTGAAATCCAAAAATCTCTAAAGAAATATCTTAAAAGCTTAAAATCACCTGCATGAAAATAGATGCATTTATTTCAAGATTTGACCCTGATCATAAATAACCCTTTTTCTCTGTTGTAGTCAGGAAAAACGTTTGATTCTTTTAAGAAAAATGAGAATAAACTTTGTCAAATGCATGCATTGTTATCCGTATTTTCCGAGCGTTTCTGACCTAATTTCGAGCAGCATAAAACAGGAATGATTTATGTAAGTTTCTGAAGAAGGCGGAGTTTATTGCCAGAACTCCTGAAGTGATTTACAGGAACTGAATTTGAAATAAATCTACTGACAGTAAATAATGACGTGTTTCTTTAAAAACAGCCAATGACAGCAGCGATTCATGAGTGGTGAATGTGATGTTGGATGAAGTTAGGTATCAAGCCTCGAATACACTAGGGGACCAATTGGAGCGACATATTGCGGACTATGGCGCTCGACAACTACGTGAATGTCCCAAGAAAATGTCGCGGAACATTTTGCAGGCTTACAAATGACGCGACACTGACGCGGGATGCGTGCGCTCGCCCTCGGAGCGGGAGCAAGCAACATGTCCCGCGTCACGTAAAATGTTTTGGAACTTGTTGCGAGACACTTTGCAACGTTGCAGCGACACGTAGATTGAGTGTTGCATGACAAAATGTCCCCTAGTGTATCCGAGGCTTCACTCTTGTCACAGCAATGCCACTCTCTCGCCTCCGACACTCAAGGCATGACAAGTAATGAGGTTACATCTGACGCGGATTAAAAATGAATATTTTATTTTATTTGCTAATATTTTACATATATCTATTTTATAATTATTTAGAGGTTTAAATACTTTATTCTCAAAAAGACAAAAAGCCACTCACATGAGAACATAAGATAACATATTGTAATTAACTTATTCTAAGTAACGGTCACTGGTTCAATACAATATTAATAGGCTCAGAATTATTTTGTTTTTAAATTGGTTGGGTTTTACTCTTAACTATGTAGTTAGATAACATTATTAGTGAGTGGTTTCCATTTTGTAATGTGACAGTTTTGATTTAAAACCACTGAAAGAGCTTTTTATTTCTGTAACTGCCCGTGACATCACAGCGGATACCAGCGCTGCGACATTTATTTTTTAAATTTCTCAGCCTCATTCTAAATCAAAATCAAAAGTCATTTATTCAAATTAGGCTGAGAATCAGCACTTTTCGAACGTCAAAATTACAAAAGACAGTCCCCCAAAAACGCCCGCCCTTCACCACTTCCTAGTGCTATCGCTGGGAAGAAGAAGTGGCTGAAGCGCAGGGAATTCTGAGAATCGTTAAGTGGTCAAAGTGGATTTAGGACATGCGGGGCAATTCCCGTAATTAAAAACGTTCAAAATCTAGTCGCAGTCTCATCTCGGCGACAAACAAGTGTCAACAACTTGTCAAAATGTAGGGAAATTAGAGGTATTTTTAACAGATTGAGACTGAGACCAGACTGTGAACGTTCTTAAAATTACGAGAATTCCCCCTCAGACTGTGAACAATTGTTCACAGTCTGAGGGGCAATTCTCGTAATTCTCTTCTGTGTTCAGCCTTTAGGTATAGAGTAAAAGACCTGTTTGTTGCCGTGCTCAACGCTTTATTAAAGGTAGGGGTTACTGGAACAAAGGCAAAGCTCAGCCATTTTAAATGAAACACTCTCAGCATATTGAAACAGGGTGATAATAAAAGTGCAAGAGCTCTCATCGCCCATTAAATTGTGTTTGATGTTTGACAACCCTTTAATTTTGGACGAGGCCGCTAAAATGTCGCTGTTACTGTTTTATTGAGTACTAGCTGCGCCTCGCGGTTCCACCCGCATAAGTTTTGATCCCGTGGAAATATCGGGATAAAAAGTATTCTGTATGTTACTCCTGATTATAAACCATCTGTGTGCCAAATTTCATCCAAATCCGATCAGTAGTTTTGGCGTGAAAGAGACATCCATCCATCAGTACAAACTTTCACGTTTATTATATTTATTTAATATTAGTAGGAGTAGGATTTTATGGGAAAAGTCGTCAACTTTCTTCATGTATGTCTATTTATATTTAAATAACTATATCGAAAATGTAGTTTTAGATAAGTAGTAAACATAATAGAGAATCACGCCCGTATGTTCTGAAAGGGGAGGTAGAGAAAGTCAGGAAAATGAATTGCCAAGTAAATGGACTGGGGTAATTACGTAACTCACTAACAGTAGCAATGGGTTTTATTTTGACAGTTCGACAACATTAATTACGTTGTTCAGCACACACATTTTTCGAACATATATATATATATTTTTTTTTTAATGATATAAACTAGTGCTTGACTGCGATCCAAAACGAAACAATGGATTAGCAACATCGTTCGAAATGATTCAATTACGATGCAGCTTAAATTCTTCGTTTATTCAAAGCACAACTGTCATTGTTTGACAGTTATGTGAAATGGCAACAATATGACAAATCGTTGTAGACAGAATATTTGCTTAGCTATTAATTTCCCTGACTGTTCAACATTTTTTGACTAGAAGGTAAATAATAATAATAACAAGAAACTTATTTCAGACGAAGTCCGTATACTGTTAGTAACACAAAAAACCTTAAAAACTATTGCTAGCACAGACAACAACAAATCTACAGAAAAAATAAAAATCAACATCACAAAGTGGCACCGCCCAGGAGTGCCAGTTTATGGCGAACCCTGGATGCGACCAGCTACAGTGTGTAGTCGCATCCAGTTCCTCTACATCAGCGAGTCCCAGCGGCCCACAAACACGCTCAAAAGGCTGTTCGAGCTGGCCCGCATGCGCCTCATAAGAGAAGCACAATGCTTCCGCATGATGGTATGAAAACCATCCACGCTTTTCACCGCAAACATTGCTGAAGCGCTGCAGTGGCGCGGCAGTCCGAACAGCACCGTGAACGCGTTATTATACTGTACACGTAAAGCGCAAAACACGCTGTAAATGCGTTAACCGAAGGAATCCCTCCCACCAAGTTCATTTAGAAAGAAAGAAAGAAAAAGTATTTATTGCGACTCGTACAGGATCATAAACTAAACTAAACACAGTTAAATATAAAAATAAAACAAATTGTATAAAAAAGTGACAAAAGGAAAAAAATGAAACAGAAAGTCCTATACGAGGCCAAAAGGCTCCTATCTCAGCATGGTGCTTTGACATTTAAAAAATAAATGTCGTAGTGCTGGTATTCTAATAGGGTCGCTGTCATTTCTGTTGTCAACAGACTTTGTAACCCAGGACGTAAAGACAAAAATAAAATGACTAACTATTATAAATAGGAATAACTACGAAAGACATATTAAATAAAATAAATAATTGAATGAGCATATAAACGAAAGACATTATTGTTTTTAAACTTACCTACCACGTAAGAAATTTTACACGGAAGACTAGGCGGTATGGTCGAAAGACTTTAGCCTGCCCATTATATGGGCGAAAAAAAAAAAAATTGTAACCCAGGATACATTTTATTTTAACTACCACTACTCTCAACTCGGAACTACAATGACTTAAATTAACAATCATCAAAAACATATTAGAAAAGCGTTATTTTAACGCTGCGAAATGTGTTCAACATTATTTAATTTTACTAAATGAGGTAATTGTATTGGCCTTAATTTTAATATTCCCCATTTTAGCGACGATTTTATAAATAGATAACTATATTATAGCGACAGGTAGATACATATTTATTTACGTACCTACCTACTTCAATACGGAAAATATAATGTAGGAATAATGGCTCCATCGAGTCGTGGCTAATTACTAATGAAATGATAGCAGATTAAGCCCAGAATCAACATTAACTGTTTTTTTATTTAACGGTTTGTCAAGTACGGCCAAACCCCATCAATTAGGATAATCAATCCTAATTGATGGGTTTTGGCCAAAAATTGCGCTCTTGATTGTTTGCCTATACTCGTATAATTTAAGCATTTCGTGTAGCTCACATACTCTCTCTCACTCACTCCTATAACACAACAACAAAATCAGCCTATAATGTTCCCAGTGCTGGTACACAGGCCTCCTCTCTTCGAGAGGGAGTGGGCTGTAATCTACCACGCGGGCGCAGTGCGGGTTGGTAGATGTGATGTCACATGTCTACGATTTGTTAGTTCTAGGATATGCCTAATTGCGTAAGGAACATGTAGAATCTCCAGATTTTCTTACATTTTGTTTAAAAAAAAAATCTGTCTGCCATTTTTAAAGGTTACAAGTCTAAGAAAAACTATCCATCTTACGCGTCAAGCACGAGACATTAGTCACCAACCGCCTACAACACAAACTTTCCAACAGCCGTGGGTGTCACAGCCTAATTTAATGCCTATTTGCAGTCTCACCACACGACACTATTTGGAACAACAACTATAAGAAAGCAAACAAAACAAACTTAAATATTCTTCGGCCATACTGCAGTTAAACCTAAATTACATAGTGTTGAGCTTGGCTCAAAAGACAAACATGACTAGTTTGTCACCAGCTTTATGAGAAAATGCAGAAGTATCATAGCTCGTTTACTAAGTACAGACACCAGCAGATCAAGCTACCCGAAAGTGTCAAGTTTTCCCAATCAATCTTGAACCTTATCGCTTTAGATATAAAGTTGAAAATGTATTAAAGAAATTTGACAGATTTTAGTAGCTTGATGTGCTGGCGTCTGTGCATCATTGTTCTTATCTCAATTAATTTATGGTCGGAGCAACATGTCTTTTTCTTCTATTCTTCTCCATTAGTCGTCTTTTCGGTAGTCCATTCATCGTTCCCTTGGCTTTCCGCTAGTCAATAGCTAAGTATATAAAAATATAATATAGGTAATTTAACACACAAAAAATTACACTAATCAAAAAGCGTTAAAAGTAAGGGTTTGGGTTTTAGGCATGGAAAATAAAACAGACTCAAAAGAAAAAAAGTAAATCACAGTTTCCTGGTTTCTTTGAGAAAGAAGAATTGCTGCAAACTCCCAAAAATAAAGTGTTGGCGAATGTACACTTTCTGAAATTCCAAACTCACATGCCGTAATAAGAGTACTAGTTATCCAAGGGTTAGCTGCCACCTGGACGGGAGTCAACCGCCGACTCCCGGCCACCATAGGCGCAGACTTGCGGGTGGTAAGGACCAGGCCCGGGTCGACGGCGCGTTGTGTTCCACGCGCGACTCAAAGAAATGTCAGCACGAACTGACGGGGTCCGTAAGGGCCGATGCATGCCAGAGCTGCGGGTTGTTCGAAAGAGATACCGTGGCCCCTGGCACAGGCAACTGAAGGAACACGGGTGGGTTTTAGTCAGTAAAAGTTTGACACGCCCTTCCGCTCAGCCCAGAGTGGGACAGATCATTTGATGATTTCACACACAAAAAAACAAAGAAAAAAGGGTTAGCTGCCAAGTACGATCTGTGGACAATCATAACACAACTATTGCCGCTCGTTAAGGCACCCTCAAATAAGTTACGGGGACCGCCCCATATCGGCTGCAGAGACGGCTGCCATGAAAATGAGCTGAGCTGGGTTTTACTCACAAACTCATCATCATTTGCCTAGGCAGATGAAAAAAAAAGAAGTAACGGCTAGCCTTTTCCCAACTATGTTGGGGTCGGCTTCGAGTCTAACCTACCTAGCTGAGTACCTGAATACCAGTATTTTACATGGAGCGACTGCCTAACTGACCTCCACAATCCAGTTACTGGGTAATACAATAACCCTTGGTAAGACTGGTTGTCAGACTTTTGGGCTTCTGACGACCCGTAACGACTGTCAAAGATCCACGAATGACAGCCGGGACCAACGGCTTAACGTAATTTTTAAGGCACGGAGGGATCTTGGTATGTAAAGATGGTCACCCATCTACGGACCAACCGCGGCAAGCGTAGCTTAACCTGATCGATCGACCCGTGCAGCTGTTATAACTTAGTCACAAGCCCCTCTCACACCAACTGACTTTTATATAATATAAATTTTCAGAAACGTAATTCTTCCGGTAAATTGCAGACGTTATTTGGCGGTTACCGCTCTTTATGGAAACCGTAGCTTACGCATCATCTAAATTGTGAAACGGCTTAAAATGAGGAGTGAGCCTACTGCCCGGCTTAACTACTCTGTGACTTATTTTCTTGTGAGCAATATGCAAGAAAACCGAAGTTTTCTGGTATTTGAGTAAGCTTGTAGTTTCAGTTGAGGCGTTATAAATGCCATTATGTGCATAATACAAGGGAGAAAGCCATTTATAAGGCGATACAATGCAAATTGTTTACTCTGTTGTTGATTGCATTGTTGGTTTAGTTGTTGTAAGCTTCACTACTGAGCATGATATCCTGCATCCTAATTACGTAACACATTTTCAATAACAATCTGAATCTTTGTGAAGGATTTTGCTAACAGCAGGACAATGCCCATGGATATATGAAATCCTGTACCATGCTGCATCAAAGTCAAACTTTGTTTTTTATAGACTACACTTATCATATTAACTCCTACAAAAGTTATTTTTGTAAAAAAAAAGCGGGTCTCGGAGATTTTCAAAAAATTCGATATAACCTAAAAACTAGGTACTTTATTTTGTTTGACATGTCATATGCAAATGGCCATTATTTCTCTAAAAAAATGATAATCGTTTAAATGAAAATTCTCTTCTACGAGTATTATACTCTAGTTATTTTTAATTAATGTACAATCGGCAAAGTATAATTTTTTTTACAAGTTTTTTGAAAGAAGTGATCATGACTCTCTCAAAATTCAAAGTTATACTAATCATATCACTTGAAACGGAACGTCATGTAACGGGAATAAAACAATATCAACACTCTTTTAGTTTAAATTAAATTCCCTGTTCAAAAATCAAATCCCCGACGCGTAATGTCGTAAAAAATATGAAAATAATTGCTGTAATACAGAGCAACCTCGATATAACAAATCGGAAGGGAACAAGTAAATATTCGTTATATCAAGTAATTCGTCAAACTGAGGTTTGTTATATTGAGATTAGGTTGGTCTAAAATTTGTTATAGAGAGGTAAAAATGTGTCGAAACCTGTCGCGATTGAATCACATACTATTGGGAACGTTTTGGGTTGACAAAATTTGTTAATTAAAGGTTTACACTTTTTTTTGATGGTTGAAAATTCGTTATAAAGAGCGTGTTCGTAAAAAATCTTCGCAATGTAAAGATATATTTTATCATTGACGCTTATGGACAATTCAAGGGGATTACGAAGAATTCGTTAAATCGAGGAATTCGTTATATTGAGATACGTTATATTAAGGTTGCACTGTATTTTGATCTTGATGCATGAGGCCTTTTGGTACGACTTTTGGTCATTCGCCTTTGTTTGCTCAGCAACGTAAACAACGCTATGAATGTTGTTGAACTGTGATAACGAAATGCTATTGCTATTGATAGTGTGTTACGTAATTGCCCTGCTGGTTTCGATTGGAGAGTAAAAGTCTGAAGCAATGTAGTGTGTCTGGATTTGTACTCAGACGAGTTAATAGGCAATACGGGCTGATGTCCACAACCCCACGTCAATGCGCATATTTTGCGTACGGGTGGGAAAATCGATTATTCGATCCACCCCAGCTCCTCAAGGAAGGCCAGCAACGCCTTGGTGTTACTGACCGTCTCACGTAGGGTACCTGGGTTACCGAAGTACTTTGCCCTGTACGTGGCGACCACCGGGCAGTTTAGCAGCACATGCGCCGCTGTCTCGTCATCCTCCATGCAGGCTCTGCACAGGGGACGGTCTGTTACTCCCATGCCATAGAGGTGTTTGTTAAATGACCCGTGGCCAGTTAAAGGTGCAGTAACTGTGCAGCTTTAGTTTATTTAGATGGAGAACCTGTTTTGTGAGGCGGCCATCAATTGTGGGAAGTGCTTCCTTAGCCTGCCTACATTCGCCCAGTTCCGTCCAAAGTTTGTCGTGTTGGTCTCTGGTGTGTTTTGTTACCAGAGCACGTATGTATCCGAAGGGGAGTGGCGCAATGGGCTCATGTCCCACTGGTGCCATGTGTTGATTTACTTGATTTACTTATTTACAAAAATCAATCTTTAGCTGATTCTTCAATAAAGTCTATGGTTGGCATTACCTTTCTCTATTGTTTTGCAATTTCAAATAGACTGACATATAACCTTTTATAGTTCATTTTAAATTGGCTAATAATAATAAATACAGTTATAGAACAGTTTTATTTAAGTGTTAGAACCTAGATTTCCTATACCATGCTCGACTCCCTTCTGGCAAGTTCATCGACTGCATCGTTACCTAGCGAACCGCTGTTTCCTTCGATCCGTTGAATGGTTATATTATTGAGGCTACCCACCTGATTGGGGCGATGGTGGCACTCGTATATTAGCCCAAAATCAACTGTATAACTGTTCAGCGCTTGCAGAAAAACCATGCTGTCTGAGAGTATGCGGATGGAGCGGTCCTTTACTTCCCCTCAGTCGAGTTCAAAAAGCTCTTAAAGTAAGTGAACATACAACTCTGACTACTTCTTTGGGGAATTCAGGCGTAAAGTTGTATTTGTTTACTCAATGACCTTTGAACGGAACAGAATTATGGTAATCAAAGTTCATCACTCCTTCTCTGTGAACCAAACAAACAAAACCAAACCTCGCAATAAGGCTTTTTCAAATTAATAAGACATTTTTGTTCGTGAAAATAAAACTGAACCTAAATGCTCGTTGTTCAATGGTTCTGACGCGTAGAATAGGTCACCCCTTTTTGTCGTGGGCGTCGTAATGGTTGAGAAACGTTGTTGTATTAAATTGGTGGCATTTATACAAAGAGCACGGAATTGCCGCCCCGCTGCCGGCAGTGACTAGAAACGGTTCTATTTATAATATTCAAAAATACCTAACCAATCAATAATATTTATTACAGATAAAATTTGAGGTTAACTACGAGTATTTCTAAAATCATATAGGTCGAGCACCAATATGTCAACATTTGGCAACTTTCAATTGCGATTTTTTTGTGAAATAACGTATGCAACGTTGAAATACGACACATTACATAAACCTATGGGTTCCAAAATGCTATGTTCGTAACAACATAAAATTTCATAACAAAATAAAGGAGTAAATCGCTTTTCAATAAAACCGAGTGTCTACATACTTTTGCTCGTGACTGTTCTTTTAAGAGCCTTTACAACGTACGGCATTTCATACCAACTTTCCAAGTCCTTGTTTTTCGAAATGCATGAACCGATTTTTATTAACACTTCCTACGCATAAGCAGGATATATAGGTCTAAAAATGTAATTGAGAACATTTTCGAAAAATAGTGTTACAGCTAAATTCAACCGATTTCTAAATTTTCCATAGAAACAGAGATTTCCAATTATCTTTTTATAAATAAGACATTTCGAAAATGTTCTTTACTAACTTTAACTACTGTGCTTGCGAAAACTAGACCATAGATATAGAATACGTATCGACATCATCAATATACACACATGAACACACTTCTCTTTTTTTTTTTTTGCGGTTGGGAAATCATCAAATGACCCCTCCCGCTCCGCGGAAGGGAGTGTCAACGATCCCGCTACCCCGGCAGGCTTCGGCCCCATCGTGCCCCGTCATTAAAATTTGTGCTGACATCTCTTTGAGGCGCGCGTGTATCACATACGCGCCGTTCGGCACGGGCCTGGTCCTGATCGGACGGTGATCTACCCGTTACTCTCCGCCCGCAGGCCCGCGCCTACGGTGGCCGGGAGTTGTCACGCGGCTCCCGACGCCCGGAGCGTCTCCTGCGGCGGCTGAGGCGTGAGGTTCTCTCCCTCAGACATCCCGCCAACATAAACACACTTAGTTACAAAATGTGTAAAAATCTCTGAAATATATAACAGAAACAAGCCTTAGTTCATAGCTTTGCTACTAAAACCTTAAACCAATAACGCTTCAGGCAAGAGAGGTTGTCGTGCGCATACTGTAACATAATCTAGAATCTAAACTCTCCCATAATAGGAAAATTATAACACGAACACGCGACGTAAACGAGACGTGTACCTACAGCGTGACGATTAAGTTATCACATTAATCAAAACCACATATTCTACTTCACGTATTTGATACTCGTACGTACATAATTCAAATAATTAGTAACAATTAACATTCTAGCTAACCATCAATCAACTCAGCCTATCGCTGTCTACGGCTGGATATATGCGTCTCCCGGGCTGCGCCACAACACCCTGTCCTCCGCCTTCCGTCCTTCAGTCTGTCCCAGCCACATTTTTAAGGTCGTCGGCCCATCTAGCCAGGGGGCATCCCACGTTACGCTTGCCGATACGCGGTCTCTAACCATAGATATGAATAAAGTCTTAAAATTAAGTGAGCATTATATGCCAAACGAGTAATTTTCAATATTTAAATTGTCCGTTTTTAGTTTAAGGCTGGACGCGACCCGACAGCGTGATTTGACTCTAGTAGAACAATTTATATAAAAACTTCATGGAAGTTGTTATATCAGAATCGCATCTGCATACGGGGGCCTACACGTTTACTCCGCGCGTTCGGGCTAGGCCAACTGTAGAATTATTCTCTTAACAATATTTCGAAACTCGAACGGTGTCGAAGTGAGAATTTGCGTTGATTTACTTTAAAACCAAGTCAGCTCGCTTTCGAATTGTGTGCGCTCACTTGTTCGAAGTGAACTTTGCAGAATAGTACTCCTGATTGTTCACATCATAATAAATCAAACTCAGCTTCCTCTCGGTGAGTGGGAGTGGGCCGTTAGTCACCACGCGGGCCCAGTGCGGGTTGGTAGATGTCACATGTCTTCGATTTTTCTTGGTTCTAGGACATGCCGGTTCCTCCCGATGTTTTCCTTCACTGTTTTAAGAGCAGCGGTGATGAAATAATTTACACAAAGTAAAACGCTTGCCTAGGTTCGAACCTACGACCTACAACTCGTAAAGACACTCGTTACCGCTTGGTCACCACTCCTCCATATAGATCGAAGTAAAATAAAAATATACTTACTCGCATTTTGCTTAGTTTCGAATTAAAAGTTTCGTAATTCACATAAAACAGTTTCTATTTACACCGTACCGCACCGCACCGCACCTCCGCACCGCACCGCACCCCGCACCCGCTTCCGCCGGCGACTTTTACAGGTGTAATTACTTTTTTTTTTATGAATGTAACTTTTGCACAAGTGCTAGAAATAAGTTGACAAAGTTGTATCGTAATCGGATTAACGGTATGGCAGAAAATAAAAAACTATAATAAAGTATACCCAAATAGACTTGGGGTTGATTTTTCAATCATCTGATAACTTTATTCGAGGAATAAAAGATCTTTATAGTGAGACAGTGGTTACAGAGTTGTTATTAGGTATGTTAATTGGTGTGCTTTTGCACTGCTCGACCATGTTAGGCATACAATAGTTAAAATGTGATAATTATATTATATTATTCAAATAGAAATTTCAGTTGTAATAGAGCATAAAAAACAGTTTGCCACTAACTCATCACGAATCTGTCGGACAAAAATTCATGTACTGTATAATATGGTCTGTGTACTAAGAAGTCATTTAATTTTTTCTTAAAAAAATCTATCTTTTCAATTGACAGTTATTTCATATAAAAACTGTCAAACGTCAATTTTATTCCTCGAATAAAAGTTATCTGGCGATGGAAAAACCAGCCCTTAACCGTTCAAACAAAAACAAAATCTTGTTTAAACAGTATTGTTTTGTTTATTTTTTGTCTATTTTCGTACACAAACGCCTGCAATACTCCTATGTGCGAAAATATGTCAACATTTTTCGCAAACCAATAAAAGCGTGTTGTTCTCGCCAGTACTGGCGAGAATAACACGCTTTTAAGGATACAATATGGCTTCACTCCTGGGGTGTTAGTTCAAAACGTTTACGTTACGCTTTGAGAATTGTGTACGAGAGTAACCGTTTTGCATTTAACTGTACACGTGACTGTTGCATAATATCAGTGAGTCAAAGCCGTTTGTATTGGTAGGTACTATTATAGATTGTACGGAGCCCTAAAAATAGATTGTAGGGGACACTTTTTTAGATGACGAAAAATTCGGATAAAAGTTTCTAAAGATTTGGAAGAAGTCGTTTTAAGTTCGAGAGTAAGTTCCACGTAGTTTTCCTTACTAAGAAAGTAAAATCTGAAATACTCAGGACAATAAATACGTGACAAAGTGAAATTCATGCAGTGTCAAGCGATTTTGATCCCTGCCAACTTGACATGCTCTGTAAATTATTCTGATGATCATCATCCACACACGCATAGGCCTCTCCACGCTCCTGTGGCAGCCTTATCCAGGTTCAACCCGCGATGGTAACAATATCGTCCACCTATCTTTCCGCCGGTCAACCGAATCTTCATCTTCTAGTCCTTGGACGCCACTCAGTCACTGCCTTATTCCACCTGCCATCACCCCCCGCTCAACTCCATTTGAGTTCCATAACCGGTGTGAAGGTCACGCTTTTTAGAGCGTACTACACATCCCTATATACGTGTAGCCTAAGGGTTGACTATTAGTGAAATGGCATACAGTGCCCTCCGTGTCCAGTACAACAACGCGTTCCGGGCAGTGTTGGGGCTGCCCCGTTTCTGTAGCGTATCAGGGATGTTCGCGATGGCGCGCACTGATTGTTTCCACGCTTCTATGCATAAGCGGTGCGCGTTCCTGGTGCGCCGGGTGCGGGCCAGCCCCAGTGCTATCCTGGCAATAATCGCGCACAGGCTGGACTGCCCTTATGTCCGGCATTGCTGTGACGATGTTGCTGTTCCAGTGCCGGTTAGGAAATTGTAATTATTGTGTTTGTTTTATTTTTATGACCAATAATTGTATGAATAATAATATGAATTTTGAATAAGTTTAATTTAATTGTATATCTTGTATGTTTGTGTTGTTTTTTAAACTTTGCACCGTATAATGAGTCTTTTATGTTACTTGATTACAAACTCAAACTCAAATAATTTATTTCAATTAAACCCTTTCAGGCACTTTTGAATTGTCAAAATTAAATTGTCGGTCAGTTAGTCAGAAAGTTAAAGCTAGTAGTATAAATAAATAATAATAACAATAACTCATTTTCTGATATCGAAAACCTACGTACTTACGATGTTTGGAACTCGATCTATAATCCATATGCCAAGCATGGATAGCAACACTTATGTATATAGGGCCACAATTATTATAAAGCGCGATAGAGCTTATTAGATTCCTCAAAAATATACACTGATGGCGCAGTTGTTAAGTGATTGACACCTGCGTCACGTGTTGTCGTAAATAATAAAACCTCACTGTAGAGAACAGCTAAAAGAATAAAAAATACGTTTTTTTTTTCTAAACTTTAATAGATTTCAACTTTATCGTTAAAGCATTAAGGTTCAAGGTTGATTGGGAAAATTTGACAGTTTCGGGTAGCTTAACCTGCTGGCGTCTGTACATATGTGCATCCTTTTCTATAATAACATGCTCTAAATTTACTTTATAGCACGCTAAATTAGATATTTCAATTTGTCGCACCTATTCAATTTCATCCTATAGATTTGTCAACTCTACCCATTTCACAAGGGGATATCATTTCAAGTCATTTTAACAAAAGAAAAACGGATTCCCCCAGTACTTTACGGACTACACAAGCATACATTATATAGGAAAAGCATTAACATTGTGTTCACGTTTCTCATACACACTCCTTTTTATTACGAAACACCTTCGTAATGGGAAGCGCTTTTAGAAGAATAAAGGACCTCTTTTATTGGTGGTGACAAATTAAATTGCAATTTGCGAAGTGGTAAGAATTAAAATTAAGTGTGTTTTTTATTTTTATAAAAAAAGGAAACGTAACAAGCATAACAGACGCACATTATTTTAAGGCAGTTGTATTTAGAAAATAAATAAATTTATTGGTATTGTTTTCAAATATTGTTTATAGTACTGTATGACATAACGCCGCACTTCCGCCTCAGCCGCCGCGGGAGACGCTCCGGACGTCGGGAGCCGCGTGACGACTCCCGGCCACCGTAGGCGCGGGCCTGCGGGCGGTGAGTAATGGGTAACTCACCGTCCGATCAGGACCAGGCCCGTGCCGGACGGCGCGTATGTGTTCCGTGTGCGCCTCAAAGAGATGTCAGCAGAAGTGACGGGGCCCGATAGGGCCGAAGCCTGCCAGGGTAGCGGGATCGTCCGAAAGGGTTACCGCTGCCCTGGAACATAAACGGCTAAGGAAGGAACACGGGTGGGTTTTAGTCAGTAAAAGTCTGACACTCCCTTCTGCTCCACCCAGAGCGGGAGGAGTCATTTGATGATTTCCCATCATGAAAAAAAAAGGGGTGATACTTAAAAAAAAAAATGCCGCAAGATCTGTATTCTCTCCAACATTTAACCCCTTCTGCCTTCAAAGCAAGAGTAAACAGGCATCTCCTGGCCATGCTCGTTCCATCATAGGCCTCATCTATCTCTTTCCATCAGGTGCGAAGGCTATATTTAGGTTACCAACCTACCTAGCCTTATTCTAACTATTTTGAGATTGGCTTCTAGTCTAACCGGATGCAGCTGAATTCCAGTATTTACAAGCTTTTATTTTACATGGAGCGATTGCCTATCTGACCTCCACAACCCAGTTTAGAGATGAGCTCTAAACTGGGTTGTGGAGGTCAGATAGGCAGTCGCTTAAGTCGTTTACGCGTGTTGCTCGAGTATATGAATACACGAGCAGTACACGTCTACGGTTCAGGTTACCATGCAAAACAATTCATAATTCTGCGAATAAAAAGTTTGAGCGAAAAAAGTAGATCTTTTAATTTGATATTGTATTCAAATACAAAATTTAGTTAAAATGCTTATAGAAATACCTAAAACTTCCTAAAACGTAGCATTGTATCCAAACTTTCGGCAACTTTGATAGCGCTACGAACTTCTCGTTGATCGGTCACTGTCGGTGGTCGGATATTTTGGAATGTGGTCTACTCTCCCTCTGTCTTACGAATTTTCGATCAGGTCACGTGTCTTGACGCGAGCTCCATCTTACGAATTTTTGATCAGGTCACGAGTCCGGATGCGAGATTATCATTTTTTACTCATCACAAAAAAACTCTCCCTCCGTCTTACGAATTTTCGATCAGGTCACGTGTCCTGACGCGAGTTTAACATTTTTTACCTTTGGAGGCATGAGGAACAGGGTGTAAAGTTCACTCATCCTCCATAGAAAAGGGAGGATCCTCCGACCAGACGGGTGTTGTGTCTGGCGGGCAATTGCCCAACGATTGATGTTGGGAAATTGTATCTATGCTAACTGCGCGGTAAACTCTGCTTGCGAGATGCAGGATTTACGTGACGTCAGTATGACCCGTTGTTCGCATGTGGCGTTGTAGATACCGCTACATACCCATCACAAAAAAGTGCACAACGCCGCTAAAGAATTTTTCACTTCAAAAATATTAATTACATTATTAATGTTGAATTTACAGTTATATGTGAGGACGATGTGAAAAGACGTACACGTTAAAAGCATCCGCAGTACACCAATTGGAAAAAAAAAAAAACAATTAAAAATAAAATACTTAATCAAAATTAGCCGTGGCAGCTAAGAGAGACCCAACTGACGACGCCCGTTCACGATCATAACGCATTGATCAGCACCATTTATTTAGCTCAACCATCTTGAAGGGAGCTTAATGATCCAACACACACGCCACCGTCAGCGAGACATTTGAGTGAGCATGACATACTCTCAGCCGCCAGGGCACATTCAAGTCAATGAAAGACATATTACCCCGTAAATGTAGCTCTTTAGCAGAAAGTATTCATATCTGTGCCATGTAATTAGGCAATAATCTGTAATAGGCAAAGGGGGTTGAGTTCATACAATTTGCAAAGACAGTCTTACAATCTTCAGCAGTTCAACAGTAATTTCAAATGAAAGAAAAAAAAAGTAAGAAAAATAATAATAAAAAAAAAAATGCTCATTTTGTTGTGTTGTTTATGGAGCACGACCAGGATTGAGTCAGGCCTTTTTTTCAGCGATGTAACCCCCCAATTTATAATATACCTGCCTGCATAGTGTGCGTTTTATACGAGATTTGAATTTCCTCTCATTCAGTTGAAGTATTTGGGGAGGTATTTTATTGAAACCATGTCAGGTAGCGCGTCGATGTCCCTACCACCCTGTTTTAATAGGTGCCCACAGTTTATTTTCAAGGCAAGTTTTATCTCCATTTTCAATAAAATTATGAGGCTTATTGAACATGGTTAATAAAATAACCGGAAAATCAGACATTAAACTCCTCTAAAAACAGAACCTCAAACTTTGTACTCAAGAAATGTCTTGTACAAAAACTAATTATGAACACAAAAGTACTGCTTCATCTAAAATTGAAACCACTTCAATTAAATGAAGCACCAACTATAACGAGACTCCAAAATGGACGCGCTAGGTGTCATCTAGGGTGAGGAGCTAAAGTGGTTGTTAAGCAAGCTCGATAAATCAACCATTATGAAACCGCTGTCGGCATCCATAGTGTTGTGACTATGGCGGGCGCCTAGTGCCAAGAGACTGATAATTACATTTACATTAGGTGACACTTCAAATAGGTTATCATTGTCTTCATCTACACGTGAACGCAACTTCAACGCATGTGACTAAAAGAGTGATGAATATACATGTTGATGGAAGGAGAAGGAGAGGAAGGCCGAAGAAAAGATGGATGGATTGTGTGAGAAATGATATGAAAGAGAAGGGAGTGAATGATAGCGTGACGGTTGACAGGGGAGAATGGAAGAAGAAAACGTGTTGCGCCGACCACAAGTAACATGGGATGAGGGCAGGAAGATGATGATCGTCTTCATCTACAGCCCGACTTCACCCACTGCTGGGCATATTCTTCTTTTTTCTAGTGCCAATCCCCACGTTCCTGTGCCAGCCTCATCCAGGTTTTCCCGCGATGGCAAAAATGTCTTCTGTCCATCTCGCCACTGGACAACCGACACCTCGTCGTCCAGTCCTTGAACGTCACTCCACTGTAGCGCAGTGATTTCGACGCAGTGAATGCCACCGCTCAGGCGTCGCAGGGCCGACGCAACGCATTGGCAACGCCCGTGTAGCATCGTCCTTAGCGCATACGCGGAAACGCATGTCCAAAAATCCACCCAGTCTAGTTGGATAAACAGAATTTATAGGCTTATGGTGGACTTGCGTTTCCGCGTATCCATATACGAAGATAAACGAAATAACCCGTTGCACTGTGACCACCTAATCGCGTACGCCAACGTGATCGCTTGCACCCTAGTCATCGCTTGTTCGCCCTGGACGCGCTAGAGGTCTCGTTAGCATTCGTGACGTTGTGGCACTAATTCATCGCCCTTTTATTTGTTTGTGGCACTATTGATTAGTGAGCTTGCTTTTAAAAAGTTGCTGAAATCTAAAGTCACTGTGTCAAAGATATTTTCATGGTTAGAATTTTACTTTTTAACGTACAGTCACTGAAGGAGATAAATAACCAGGGTCGTCGAATATAGTTGAAGGTTAGTAAGAAACCTATGGATGTTTTCGAATAAAATTTAATTTGATAAATGAAATGTTTGTTTTCTGTTAATTAAACAAAATTTTATCCAAAAATATTAATCCGTTTTTTACTATACTTCAAATACATATATCCGATGACCCTGGTTACTTATCTCCTTTGGTGACCGTACTTTACGGTACTTTTCCACAATTTACAGATTTTCCGTTGCTTTTGATTGTTATTTAGAATTTTCAGTGATTCATAATAAAGTATGGGGTACTTAGGCAATATCGCTACGTGATTTCTCTTTTGACAAATTAAGACCGAGATTAGAATGCGAACGTCCTGAAAAATATGAGAATTACTCCTCTGGGGAACTAGAAAAGTGAGAATCGCTTTCAAAGCTTTTCGGAATTCTTCAACGAATTTCAACAGGTTGGACATAAGCTTGTCGGTAGCTGGTCAAACCAATATTCATTTTCGACTTGTCCATCATCACTATCGCTGATAGAATGTCACTTTGTCTAGACCCTCAGCTCATAATCAGCCTAAACTGTTCCCACTGCTGGGATAATGGCCTCCTCTCTACAAGAGGAAGTGGGCAATAATCTACCATGCGGGCCGAATGCGGGTAGATCAGCCTCAGCTCATATCATTATTAAATTCCTCCATTCCAAAACCATTAGCAAAACCTACACAATTAGCATAAACTTAACACAAAGTAATAAAATTGTCAAAAAAATCAATTGAAGAAATTGAAATCATTAAGTCTCAATGTAATTAAATTGCCTTTCATTAATTCACACTTCGTAAGATATTGAATCGTGAATAATATATTCCTGACTACAATCTAATGAGAGGATCGGAGTGACCTTGAACTTTGTATAAAAGTTGTGAAGTTTTGTCATAGCTTAGTTAAAATGTATCCATTCTGAAAAAAATGTAATTTTGGAGATTTGCGTTCAAGTTCAAATGAGAAATTTACTTCGAATAAAATGAATCCATTCTGAACAAGGTCAAGTGAAGTAGATAAGGCTTTTAAACTAGGTTGGAAGCTTGCTTTAAGAGCGCGTATAAAGCAAAATTACCAATCTTATATTGGATTTTACATGAAAAATTCCGGACCAAATCTTAAAATAAAAATGTATGATAACTACATGATATTTCCGAGGGTTCACTTTGATCAAAAACATGAAATATTAACATTTCCTCGATATAAAAAAATCACGAAGTAACCTCTAATTCTCATATTTTTCCATTTTGTACTCAATACGGTAATGCCTATTGCGACAAAAATTTGATAATTAATTATATTTATACAAAAGTAAAGTCTGTGCTTAGGCATTTTATGTAATTAATTCCTTTTAGTTTTGGATTTATTACGATATAACAGTTTTGGCGCATGCTACGTTTGTTTTTTTATTTCTATTCTAAAATTTTACTGGCTTTAGGCGCGCTCTTAATACATGTTCTACGGCCAATATCTCACAAGACCTAGTGCCCAGTACGTAGCGGTGGCCCAGTTGGAACAGCCGCGACTTCCGAGTTGTAGGTTTTAGGTTAAACCCAGACAGGTGTTTTTTTTTTTATTTATTAGCCTGTAATGTCCCACTGCTGGGCAAAGAACTCCCTACTCTCCATCCTCCTCTCTGTCCAGAGCTGCCAAGAAATTATTTCATCACCACTGCTCTCAAAACTGTGAAAGAAAACATCGATCATCCTACGACCTACAACTCTAAAGTCTGCTGTTATCACTGCGTCACCACTGCTTCCCTATAAGTACCCGTTATTACGTTCAAACTTTAGTACCGACGCCAAAGTACCCATCTGTGTAACTATCCTCTTAAACCTCGATAGAAAATGGACGAGCTGTAGAACTTTCTAGAATCCAGTAGTTTTTCCTTTAATACTTAGGCACAAATGTAGCCGTACTGTAGTTTCGCTAAAAGCAGTAATTGAACTAACAATAAGAGCAGAAAATCTGTACATTGGAGTATGAATAAGGCAAGGTCCTCTTATGAAGACACATAGAAACTAGAAGAACACTAACATCAATTGTTATACTAAAAACAGGCCAAGTGCGAGTCTCACTCGCGCACTAAAGGTAGATTACCAACAAAACTATTACAATTTCGGTATTATTAGCAGCTTACCTACCTAACCTCATCATTTCAGCCGAAAGATGTCCACTGCTGGACATAGGCCTCCCTCAAGCACCACCAGTTCTCGCATCCAGCGGATTCCTGCGGCCTTCACGAAGTCATTGGTTCACCTTGTAGGTGGTCTTCCAACGCAGGTAGCGTCCGGTGTGAAAACCAAACCACCAATAACGATTAAAAAGTTACAGCCCTGTGAAAGACGTTCGGCGTAGACTTAGCGACAGGGTTTCGTTGGCACGATTTGGGTACGTAACCCTAAAAGTGCCCAGTCATGGGTAGACCCCCTGGCCTACCTAGGAATACACTCGTGGAGCCTGAATATATGGTTTCAGTCGCCATATGCTAAAAATAGAAAGAAACGAAATACATGACATAGAATGAGTACGTTCGTTAGGTACAACTTTGCGTAACCGTTTACTTCCAAAGAAACGGTAACGGTACATTTATTTTCGATCTGTAGCGCATCTTATTCATACCCTATCGCCTAAGGTAAAGATCAAGTTTCAGACAGATTTAGTTCAAGTCTTCGCTACAATGGTTTGCCTTGTACTATGTAACAGCAGACTTATTTACGGTTCTTTAAATATAAGTTTGTAAACATCAACGGAGATTTAGGTAACAAACGTATTTCATAGATCTCACCAATGTATTACGGCATTGATGTGCCAAAAAGTTTTCAAGTAGTTTGAAATAAAATGTTTTTCGTAGATAACAATCTGAACGCTTCTCGTAATTTAAAACGTTCAAAATCTAGTCGAAGTCTCATCTCGGTGACAAACAAATGTCAAAAACTTATTAAAATGTAGGGAAATTAGAAATATTTTTTGGCAGATTGAGAATGAGATCAGACTGTGAACGCTCTTAAAATTATGAGAATTGCCCCTCTGGTAAAATGTTGCCGTATGTATAATCGAGTTATCGAGTTCAAAGTGGTGCGGGAAACGAGTTCCCCTTCCAGGTTTGGAAGGGGAACTCTGGTTTTCCCCAGCAATGGAACAGTATAAGCGAACAATAAAAAATGTATAGTTGACTTTGCGTTACCACCTTAAGATTCAATGTCACTTGCACGTCATAATACGTCAAAGTTTAGTTTTGCTTCAAAATCAATATACAGACAGATAGTTTAAACCTTAGAGAAGTTTCCCTTTCCTGGGATTTTTTATACTAAAATTGGAACAGATATTTCGGTCGACTATACAGGGTCCGATTAAAATAGATGGACAAATTTTACCACAGCGCTCAGTACGCCAACCAAAGATATCCAAGCAAAAAAATATACTGATTAAAATGATTTTATTTTGACGTAAAAATACCTGGCACTCTAGAATAAACACATCCATCTATTATGGGTAGGGACTTGCACTCGCGCCCCGCTGCGCGCATGCTCGTAAGTAGGTACACAGTCAGTTCTGTTACATCGTTACATCATTTAGTATTTAACAAAGTGTTTATGCATTGGGTAACCAACATTTATAAATGTATTTTTGTTAGCTGATTATTTTAATTGTAAGTATCTAATGCGTTTTTCTTATATATTTTATTATCGTTATCCTTATTTTGGTGGTCTGAATGATTTTTAAAAGTTTGTCCACCTATTTTAATGGGACCTTATGTACACCTCTGCTATATTTTGGTGAGCAAAGCTACAGAGCATTATTATTTATGTTATGTAAAAACGTAGCTACTATGCATATTTAATTTAGATCATTAGTGGATCTCGAGCCGACAGCTGTGGGATCTTACAAAAATACTTCATGTTATTTTTAACCGACTTCTAAAAAAGGAGGAGGTTCTCAATTCGGATGTTTGTATTTTTTTTTATGTTTGTTCGCGCATAACTCTGTCGCTTGCCAACCGATTTGAAAAATTCTTTTTTTATTGGAAAGGGTATACTTCCCAAATAGTTCCATAAAATTTCATCAAAAACGGTTAAAAAATTACAACTTAAAAGTGAAAAATAAAAACTTTTTTGCAAAAAAAAAACAACCGACTTCCAAAAACGACACTACAAAGTGAAAAATAACTTTAATTTCGGAAGTCAGTGGCAAACAACGAAAATGAGATCCCAACGACACCGACTTCTGAAATTAAAGTTATTTTTCACTTTGTAGTGTCGTTTTTTATTCAGCTCATTTTCCGAGTAAAGCCGATTGTCAAGACAAGCACGGACTTTAAGTCGAAGAAAAAGTGCTAACAAATGGGGCTACTCTCAATTCCGACAAGAAACGCAAAAGCGAAAGCGATCAGGCTCATTATTCTCTAGAGATTCGGAGAAGTCGGGATTACAAAATCACCTCGTAGGCCACATAGGAAAAAGTTGTCTGAAAACTTTTAGCAATTTTCCTGGAACTATTTTCCTAGAGTACTTCCAGTTTCTGGAAAGTTGTTTTGATAACTATGTGTGGAGATTTTAGTGTTCAGTATTCGAGAAAGGAATCCTTTTGTTTTTTTTTTATAATTTTCTTTTGTCTAATTTGTATGTATTTGGTAAACAAATATTACATGAAAATTTCATGATAAAACTTACATTAATATACATACAGGGTGAAAGGGACTTCTTTTTTAAATGAGAATGCTTAAGAGCCGACCTAACGCGCAGTGACATAAAAAAACCACCGTATTTCAATGACCCAAAACTCTGTTTTAAACGCGATAAAAAATGTACTCTCCTCTCCGAGTCGGTCTGTGTGAATGGACATGTAAGTGTACTTTTGTTTTTGTGTTTATTTGTATAATTGGATAATTAGTCATTTAATTTAGTACCTACTGTAAATTATAGTTATGTTAAATACTTTTAAAGTTACATACAGTTGCTTGTTTGCATGAACTAGATTGAACTTGATTAAAACATGTTATAGCCGCCCACGCAATGGGTGCCTGAAGATGGACGGCGCCGCCGAGGCCGGCCCAGAAAGAGATGGCGAGACGATCTGGACGCGTACCGCGAGGGCTGATTAGAAAGAAGAAAGAAAGAAAGAAAGAAAGAAAGAAAGAAAGAAAGAAAGAAAGAAAGAAAGAAAGAAAGAAATAAATAAAACACATTTATTTAGCACAGACCAAAAGACACAATACACCAGATACATACATCAGATAGCAACTAATAAAAAAACAAATAGAAAGTATAAAGTCCGATGTAAGAAATTAGCAGGTAAGTGTGCCTCACGGCTGCACCAAAAAGGCCCAGTTCAGCAAAAATGCCAGACAATAGTGCCTGACGTTGGTTTTCAACTGGTTCGACGTGGCGCGGGAAAAGAGTTCCTGGAAGGATTTGGGGGAAGCTTTTGCCCAGCAGTGGGACAGAATAGGCTAGTAAAAAAAATAGCCGTTCTTACTGACTACGGAACTCTTCACTTCGTATCTCTACTCTTACTTTAGCAGAGTTTTTCTATTGAACTGAAGAAATGTAAGAATTTTGGGAACATATTATTATAAATGTACTATTTATACTTACATAAGGGCCTGAAAAGCAGGTGTGACCCTTTGAAAGTTTTGTTATATTTCTCAGTTCCATTAAACCAATTATATCGTTCTACCTTGACAGCTCCATTATTAGTTAGTTGTGGACAAATATTAAGAAAAAATGTATTTTATCGCGCTGAACAGAACTTTTGATATGAAGTAGCTACTTTCTGCCTGTAACAATCCAATGACTGGCTATCGGTATTCAGGAAAAAAAAATCTTAAGGTCACACACAGCGGGCGGGGCGGGGCGGGACGGGACGGCGACGCGGCGCTGAACAGTTGTAATGTACTAGATATTACGGACGACGCCACACAGAGCCAACCCGCTCGACGCGACGGTAACCGTCGCGCCCCGCCGCCGCCGCGCCGAGTGGGAATACAAGTCAGAAGCGGCGGGGCGGGGCGTGGCGGGACGCGAGCGCGTTTTTTATTTATTTCATGCACCCATTTCCGTTTACGTTGTTTTTTCTTAGCTAGCGCAACTATGAGCAATAGCGTTTCCATGTCTCAATCGCTCAACATCTTTTTTTATAAAAGAAAGGCGCGGCGGGACGGGACATGATCGCGCCCGCAGTGTGAACACTGCCGCCGCGCCAGCGCCGCGTCGACGTCCCGTTAGCTGTGTGCAGAGACCTTTAGTCCTTATTTACCTACCCAAGTGCTACAAAAAAGGAGTTTTTCCCATATTTTCGTATATTTCAAGCTTTTAATATTTATACTAATAATAAAGCTGAAGTCATTGTTTTTTTTATTCAAAGCGCTAATCTTTGGAACTAGAATTAACAGCCGTACGGGTCGATCGATCAGGTTAAGTTAAGCTACAAGAGATTTCACGCGGACGAAGTTGTTGTTTGTTGTCGATCTCATTAGTTTGTAAACATAGGTATGTACCTAATAATCTCAAAGACATTTTGAAGACATTGATACATTAACATTACTTCAATAAAATGTATAAATTATAGTTAAGTAAAGTCCTTCAGACCGAATTTCGGCAATGGCGACCAATTTCAGCGGAGACCAGCTTCGGCGCAGGAGATATTATAGTGCACAAGTGTGTGTGCAGACATAGGTGCACTCTCTCTTACTTCGCTCTCATGGCCCGATGGGATGGCAATCCGACGTGACCGGATTGAGATCACGCGCAGGACCAACGGCTTAACGTGCTTTCCGAGGCACGGGGGTATCACCACCGCCAACTTCCAAACTCTGGGCTGTTACTTATAAATTCCCAATGGAAAAACTAACTTTTTGCCCAACCTGGGAATCAAGCCCAGGACCAGAACCCAGAAGTCGCGCTTGCGGCGACGAGACTAACGGGTCAGTTGTGTATAGTTGTATAGTTAAGTTTAGTTGGTATATTTTAGGATAACGTTATCAAAACAGCAGCATTTTGGGTATCCTACTTTGCGACGAAAACTGAATATAAGCCTATAATACATTTTAAATAGTCTATCTCCGAGTTAATTCGAAAATGTCATTAAAATAAATACCAACTACTCACCAATGTTTCATCTAAATTCTCAGGTAGGACATACGATACAGAACAGGCTATCAAAACTCACCGAGGCGTGTCTAACTCGAGCCGGCAACACCGCACGTTACAAAAATCCGTCCTCACGAATTAGCCCCAAATGAATGGCTAGCGGACAAGACAGGGATATGAAAAAGGACATAAGGCGTTCCAGTGAGTGATTGCGTGCGTGTGTCCTTTGCTTTGCAAGTGGGGATATATTTAGGCGTTAAGGGTCGTTGGTATCGGATATAAAAGAACTATAAATAACATTATAGGGGTTTCATAAGTAACTTATGTACTTCCGCACCTATTGCGGTTAGACCTGCTATGAATATGGTTGTCTCGTCAAACCCAGGAAATTAACTACATCTACACTATACTAATAAAAAGTGAAAAGTTTGTTTGTTTATTTGAATGCGCTAATCTATGGAAATACAGTTCAGATTTAAAAAATACTTTTAGCATTGGATGGCCTCGGAGAAGGCTATAGGCTATTTCACATCACGCGATGACCTTTAGGAGCTGAGCAAAAAGAAAAAAGTCAGAAAGAACGGTAAGCGAAAACTAAGTGATAGCGCTGGTAGGTGATGCGACACGACGCGTCCCGGAACAAGAAATTTTACACGGGCAGAAGCTAGATATTTTACAACAACAACACAACAACAACATAACAACAACACAAGAACAACACAACAATAACAACAACACAACAACCACAACACAAAAACAACACAACAACTTTTTTTTTTGTGTGTTTATGTTCTTTTTTATGCGTCCGCCGCAAATAAATGCATTTTCTTTCTTTTCTTTCCTTATAAAGGTGAAAGTATGTAAATATGTTTGTTACTTACTCAATAACGTCAGGCTTTTTTTTTTTTTTTTGAGGATGGGAAATCATCAAATGACTCCTCCCGCTCTGGGTGGAGCAGGAGGGAGTGTCAGACTCTTACTGACTAAAACCCACCCGTGTTCCTTCCTTAGCCCTTTATGTTCCAGGGCAGCGGTAACCCTTTCGGACAATCCCGCTACCCTGGCAGGCTTCGGCCCTATGGGGCCCCGTCACTCATGCTGACATCTCTTTGAGGCGCGCGTGGAACACAAACACGCCGTCCAGCACGGGCCTGGTCCTGATCGGACGGTGAGTTACCCATTACTCACCGCCCGCAGGCCCGCGCCTACGGTGGCCGGGAGTCGTCACGCGGCTCCCGACGCCCGGAGCGTCTCCCGCGGCGGCATAACGTCAGGCTAGGCTCTTACTCAGGTGGAACGATGATCTTCGCAGGATGGCTAGTAGCAGCTGGATGAGAGTTGCCGAAAATCGTGTTGAATGGCGTGCAATAGGAGAGGCCTATGTCCAGCAGTTGACTGCAATAGGCCGATGATGACTCACTCGTTTAAACATCTGACCAGATTTTGAGAGTGAGCTCGCCGCCCGGTAAGGACCAGGCCCCCGGGTCGACGGCGCGTTGTGTTCCACGCGCGCCTCAAAGAGATGTCCGCACGAATTAACCGATGCCTGCCAGGGCTGCGGGTTGTTCGAAAGAGATACCGTGGCCCCTGGCACAGGCAACGGAAGGAACACGGGTGGGTTTTAGTCAGTAAAAGTCTGACACGCCCTTCCGCCCAGCCCAGAGCGGGAGAGGTCATTTGATGATCTCCCACCCAAAAAACTAATAATACGGCTTACTAAGATGTGAGTAGATTACACGCAGCAGCCAACAAGTAAATAAATGTAAATCATATCAGCCGAAAGACGTCCACTTCTGAAACTATCTTCAGAAGGTGACGTCTTTCGGCTGATATGATCGTACGGTCGTAGTGGCGATGGCGGTGCTTGGGGAAGCACCGCCACTCCGCCGCTGTGCTTCCCGCATCCAACGAATTCCTGCGACCTTCACAAGGCCATCGGTCTACCTTCTAGGAGTTCCAACGCTACGTCTTCCGGTACTCGGTCGCCACTCCAGAACCTTTCCTTGTCCCATTGGCCATCTGTTCTGCGAGCAATGTGCCTGCAAAAAATGTATAATCAGACTATAATGTCCCCACTGCTGGCCCTTGCGGGTTGGCAGATGTCACGTGTCCTCGACTTGTTGGTTCTAGGACATGCTGGTTTCCTCACGATGTTTTCCATTATCGTTTTAAGAGCAGTGGTGATGAAATAATTTACACAAAGTAAGGCGCCTGTAACTCGTAAGTTGCGGCCGATACCACTTTTCTATATGTAATAAATGTACCTATAAAGCCAGTATATTATGTGAAAATCGCAATTGCAGCCACGCTATGAAATATTAATATTGCAGTCACATCTAGTAAACAGGAAGTCAACTTCGAAATATGTACCGAAAATGCTTTTACAATTTTGATATACCAATCACAAACAACCTATGAAACACACCAGTAATTCAAAATAAAATTAAACTCATTGAATAAATAAATATTTATTGAAAAATCATTCCATTATTTATTGCTAATTCAATTAATAAATTGGTCCAGGAGAGAAGTTTTCAATTGTTTATCATTCTCAGTTATTACCCTGACAACCTGAAATGGGGGCTGCTTTATTTGCTTTTGAACCTTTCAAAAGATAGGCCGAGTTCCAGCCAATTATATTGGCAATTGTTGTTGAAATATCTGTCGGTCCGAGTTCAGTAAATAACAGTATATTTATGTCATAATTTATTAGTAACGTAATGTGTAAACTTGGTTTGTTTATTAAAGGACATTTTCAATAACAATCTGAATAATTTTGAAGGATATTGCTAGTCCATAGATATATAATATATGTTCGAAAAATGTGTCTGCTCAGCAACGTAAATAACGCAATGAATGTTGTTGAGCTGTCTAAATGAAAGCCATTTGCTAAGTGTTAGTGTGTTACGCAATTACGCCGCTGATTTTGTAGTGTAAAGTAAACTTCTTTAAAATAGTGAAAATAAATTTGGGCACTCAGCCCAAATATCAACCTTGTTGACGAGTAATCTGCATTCCATACAATTTGCTGTTGTCGTATAGCTCGGGTTAATACGAAAGCAGAATTGTTCCACAGCGAAGTATCTTTAACCGAGATAACTCACTTAGATTTCAGAAGAGTACCAATGCGCTGGCGTAACCATTTTCAGCGTAATGTTATCTAAAACAATTTACAAGATTGCACTAAGGTCTTGTCCAGAAAGGTCGAATTTTGCGCGACTCATTTGACGCGAATTCATACGCTCGTTTGAGAAATGGCACAGACATACCAGAGGGGCAATTCTCGTAATTTTAAGGACGTTCACGGTATGATCTCAGTCTTAATCTGTCAAAAGTACCTCTAAAATCCCTACATTTTTGACAAGTTTTTAACATTTATTGTCGCTGAGATGAGATTGCGACTAGATTTTTAACGTTTTTAATAACGGGAATTAGCCTTCTGATAGCGCATTAAGTGGTGCTGAATTTCACTTCACTTCACACTTCGGCACTTCAGCGGCAGACCGTAACTTATGTAAAAACTTAAAAGCCGCTCCACGACTGTCACACGTCGTACATTTTTTGGTATTAGAACATGCACTGCGATACTTCCCTTCCCCAGTTGGGAGCTGTGGTGGTGAAATTGTTTACTTCAATTAAAGCGCCAGCCTGAGCTCGAAACCATGACCTACATACATGAAACACGTACAGTAACCGAAAGAGATAAGTAAACAGGATCCTCGGATATAGTTGAAGTTTAGTAAGAAACCAATTGATGTTTTTGAATTTGATAAAAGAACTGAGGGGCAATTCTCGTATTTTTAAGAACGTTCACAGTCTGACCTCAGTCTCAATCTGTCTCAAAATACTTCTAATTTCTCTACATTTTGACAAGTTTTTGACATTTGTTTGTCGCCGAGATGAGACTGAGACTAGATTTTGAACGTTTTAAATTACGAGAATTGGCCTATTGTTTGTTTTTATTAAATAAATTAAATTTAAGTTGAAAACATCTACCGGTTTCTTACTAAACTTCAACTATATTCGACGACTAGTTACTTATCTGCTTTGGTGACTGTACCTAAGTTGAGCCGTTTCCAAAGGTCACCAATACTTAAGTTGACGTTGATATTGCCTTAATTGGGCAGTATTGACGTTGCAAGTCGTGAGTTTGAACCCAGGCATACAATTTGCTTTGTGTATTTAATTTTACCGCCACTGCTTTCAAAACGGTGATGGAAAAGGTAAGGAAAGCAGCTGTTCTTGAACCAAAACATTCGAAGACATGTGACATCCAGCAACCCACGTTCGGCCCACGTGGTGGTTCATGGCCCACGCCCTCTTACAGCAGAGAGGAGTCGTGTGATCCAGCATTGGAAACATTATAATATAATATAATAATAATTTATTTCAGAACATAATTTCATAAAAAATGATTAGTATACGGCTTAAAACTATGTTAGTACCTTAAAACTACTTATTAATTAATTTAATTTATTGAACTGACATTAATTTAATTTAATTACTTTAATTTATCCGACATTAAATATGACAGGCACCAGAATTATGCACCTTATTTCAGTGCCTTACAGTCGGACACTGCACCTCCTCCTCCACGGCGCTGTTAGCTGAGATACAGGCTTACGCCTATTGCAGCTGCGGATGCTCATTCTCTTATTTATAATTAAACTGTAAGCCTAATATTTGTAAGAATGTACTGTACCTTACGAGTACCTACTGTTTTTGAGTAAATAAATATTATTATCATTATATTATTATTATTACCTTCTCAGTTATAGCCATAGTTACAGTATTATGTTTTTGTACATAGCTCAAGTGTTACTACCAACGTGCGGTTCGTTAATTCCATGCAAAACTCGACTTTCCTAGACAAGGTCTACAGGAACTAGTTATCAAATAACGAAGTGAAGGTCGGGTATGCAAACTTTTGACCTGCGGACCTGACTCGTTAGGAGCGCAAATATTGACGGGACTAGGGGATGCGATCTCGATCTCGCCAGATCTCGAATCTCACGAGATCTCGAGCCTTTTTTTTGACATTTAATCTCGTGGGAAAACAATCTCGTTCTTGAAGCCTCGTTTGAGGTCTGGACCATTACGGTAGAGATGTAAGAGCATTTGTGTTTTTGTTAACAAAATTTAAGAAGATAATAATATACGAGTATATATATATTTTTTGTACCTATATAATAATTGTTTTATTATATAGATACAAAAAAAACTCAAAAAAAATGTAACACTGTAAAAATGTAACCTGAAGGAGGAGGAGTTTTCATTTTAATAAAATTTCAGAATATTTGATGAAAAGCCGTGTGCGGTCGTAAGAAACGAAGTTCCTTACGCGATACTCGCACGTACACACACACTCGCGTATAATCGATCAAGACAGAAGAAGAGAGAAAGTCGCATGGAGGGGGCATAACGCATTTATCCTTACGTGATGATTTCTACCAGTCAACTCCTATTGCAAACCGCAAACTAAAGAACATCGTTCCAAAAAAAAACGCATTATTTAAAAATGTGGGTAGCCTAGTGAAGGCTAAATCTTGAAATCTCGAAAGGTTAATCTGGATGCCAAGTTAAGCACTAGCGAGATTTCTATTCGAGATTGCTTTCCGTATGCGGGACCCGATGCTCGACATCTGTCTGTTGAAGCGCGAAGTATAGTCGCAATGCGGAACTGGACGGTGCCAAACGTTGAGACAAGGGTCACGCTCAGCTAAGCTTTGAGTTATGTGAGGAAATCATTTAGAGAATGAACTTAGCGTAATTCTATTCTAGGTACATCATCTTCTCATATAATTGTAACTAGCTTTTGCACGCGGCTTCGCCCGCGTGGGTGTCGGAAAAAGTCCTACTGGAACGTCGTTCTTGTTTTTGCCGTTTTTGTGCCAATCTGGAACATACATACATCCAGACAAACAGAGAAACTGATAAAATTCTCTGTTACAATTTTATTATAATTAATGTACAAGTCACCGTATAATTATGAATATCGTTAATTTATAATCTATCTCGCGAGATTATAAACAGGAGAGAGATTATATGGAGGAGAATGTGCGAGTTACTGTGGAGTTTCTTGCCCATTCTCTTCCATACGAAACAAACCTTTTGGTAGGCAACTAGAATCAATTCTACTATTTTGTTGTAAATTTTGACGTTCAAGTGTCTTTTAAGGGCCACTCGAAACAAATTATTTGACATTGATACTTTTGTCTATACGCTTTGAAGGTACCACTTTAACCGTAAGGGTACCTCTTTATCCGTAAAACTGGTTTCGGTGACTAATTTCACTTAAGTCTGAAACTATTCAGGCTCACTAAGTCCAGGTTGTGATAAAAAACTATATAAAGTCTGGGAAAATAAGTTTTAAGCAAATTGACTACCAACTTAAATTGTCCAATGTCCGTAAATTCAAATCACAAAAACAGTCATTCTATGACAGTTTTATGAAATTTTTGTTGGAAGCGCTGTACTGCACTTGTATTTTGTCCTTGTTCATGTTTACATGCATGTAACTGTGTAGCCTCTGTTGGCGATCCAATCCTACTAATATTAAAAAGGTGAAAGTTTGTATGGATGGATGGATGTTAGTCACTCTTTCACGCAAAAACTACTGAATAGATTTGGATGAAATTTGGCACACAGATGGTTTATAACCAGGATTAACACATAGATACTTTTTATTCCGATATTCTCACAGGATCAAAACTAATGCGGGTAAAACCGCGGGGCGCAGCTGGTAACTAAATCAATAAATCTTACACTGACAGTACAACGATTAATTTTTTCTCATATTTTTTTCAGCAAAGTGCGCTAAGAAATAAGGTTCTTTATACACGGCACGATCTCTTTACGGTACGGAGTATAAACCGCGCCGAAGAAAATGTGTCCGTTAACAAGCTTCCATTAATAGTAATCTATTAGGTATGTATTGTGATCCACTGCGCAGGAGTAGTGGTGGTCCAGGGGTAGCACCTTGACTTACGAGTTGTAGGTCGTGAGTTCGAACGCGGACAGGCACTTTATTTCTGTAAATAATTTATCACCACTGCTCTCAAAACGGTGAAGGAAAACATCGTGAGGAAACCGGAATGTCCTAGAACCAAAAATTCGTAGACATGTGACATATACCAACCCGCACTGGGCCTGCTTGGTGGATTATGGCCCACTCCCTCTCACCGAGAGGAGGCCTGTGTCCTAACAGCGGGAACGCTATAAGCTGACTATGTTATACAACACTGTCGACAGTGCCAACTCACAGTGAATAAGCCACGCCATAGAAAAATTGTGTTCGTCAACAAGCTTCCTCATCTCTTTGTCTATGTAGGTATTTAGTCACTAAAACACTAAATCGCTTAAATTCTGCGAGTCCTACTGTACATTCTACATTGGCTTTCTGAAATTAGCAAGGAGAGAGTATGTTTAGAATGGGGTAAGAAGGAACTAAATACTTAGTATCTACCTATATTTTAATGCTCGCCCCCTTAATAGGGGGTGGGTATTAAAATATAGACACATTTCGCCAGTTATTTTAATGTCCTATGTAATCATAGGACATAAAAATAACTGGCGAAATTCCATGTAATGTTATTTTATTTCCAAATGTCAGTGTTTAATAACAATTAAAATTATTTAACACGCTCTTAAAAGCCAGTTCACATTCAAAGTCTAATGAAAACGAATGGTAATAGATACTAAACACAAACCCCCACTCATAGGCAGTTTAAAATGGCGTGGGTGAGGTAACAGGCGATAAGATCATGCGGGGTCACTCTCTGTATAAACTGAGTTACTCTCAGCTACTTTCCGTCTCGCATAGGGTCTTAGCATCATTTATTTGTTAAAAACGGGCTATGGAACGAAGTATACTAGGTGTTAAACTCACAAACCGCATTGAAAACTCTATACTTCGTTCCAAAACACAAATAGCGGACGCTGCGCTGGCCGCACAGCTGCTGGACTAAAGTGGAACTGGGCTGGCCATATCTGTCGCATGTCAGAGCAGCAATATGCAATGACATCAGGAAGCGTGATGGGAACCCTGGACAAGACCGGAGAGGACGGCGATGGCAGCAAGGGTGGTACAGGACCAGGAGCCAGTCAAAGCCGCACCGCACACCGAGTTCCCGGACTGGCTATGCAGACACCATTTCCGTTACCGGGAAAGTGCGCGGGCGTGCGAGTCGCCGTGCGATTGGTCCAAAAAGCAAAGGGTGCAGGAAACTAGAGGTGGGCGATAGTGCTGCGGGAAACACCAGCTCTACGTGCAAGATTATATAAGTGGTATTATTGTGTATCTAGTGGACACAGGAGCTAATGTATCAGTGATACCAGTGGCTAAAGTGAGAGGTAGCAAAGCTAAACGTGAGTGTTCGTATAAGCTGTTCGCGGCGAATAACACAGAGATAAAAACTTATGGTGTAATTAACATAGAACTTACCTAATTTTGGTTTAAGAAGAAGTTTTAAGTGGCCAGTCATTATTTGTGACGTAAAACAGCCCATTTTAGGAGTAGATTTTCTAGAGGCACGCCAACTGTTAGTAGATTTGCATAAAAAGCGGTTGATTGATGGTTACACTAATTTAAGTAGGGAAGCATCTGTCGTAAAGTGTACGGAACCATCCGTTTCGAGCATGGCATGGCAAGCTAGATAACCCATATAGGGAATTACCTAAGGAATTTCCGAGCATAACTAAGCTAAGGATTGACACTATTACCGCTCACTCTAAGCTTACTTCACCTAACTACACACGGTGAGATTTTTACAGAATCGATCGGCAGTTGAAGTTAAGTTTTCACGTCCTAAGTTCAGTCTTTTGTCGAAAGATTTTTTTTTGTAAACTCAATTTTAATCTCAAACTCAAAGTAAACTTTACTTAGTTTCAAGACTTTATTCGTATCTACAGGTGGTACTAATTGTGCTTGTCACAAAATTGCGTGGGTGACGTTACGGATGATAGGATTCTGCGAGGTAGCTCTCAGTACAAATTGTGTTACAAAGTACTTGGAAAAATTGCTTCAATTAAAGTTTAAGTAGTTTTCACGTCCTAAAGTCAATATTTTGTCAAAAGAAGATTTTGTTTTTGTAAACAAAATCAAATCAGACTGCACAAGTTTGATTTGATTTTGTTTACAAAAGCAATATGGATGGAGCAAAGGAACTATGGAGTTAACACTGTGTGAGCGTCACCGCCCGTTCGTCCGGGATGTCGCGCACGGGATGTATGGACAGCAGCACCTGAAGTAATTATTATTTGCTCCGTTGGTGTAATTGCTGCATGGCGTTCCAGGGGGAGGATAAATAAATAAATAAACGCAAACATAATCTCAAACTCAACGCGAAAGTTACTTAGTTTTAAGACTTTACTTACTCCCCGTATCTATTGGTGAGTACTATACATGCTATAAAGCTACCATTTGCTGGGTACGTCTTTCATTGACTTGAATGTGCCTTGGCGGCTGAGAGTGTGTCATGCTCACTCCAATGTCTCGCTGGTGGTGGCGCATGTGTTGGTTCATTTAGCTCCCTTCATAATGGTTGAGCTGAATGGTGCTAATCTATGCGTCATATTCGTGAACGGGCGCCGTCAGTAGGGACTGGTCAACTCTTTGCTTCCATGGCTTATTTTGATTTAATTTAATATGTAAATTTTTTTTTTTAATCTTTTCATTACGGACGCTTTAACATTCTGCATCGTTCTCACATGCATAATTTTTAACATGAATGATGTAAACAATACTTTGTAACTATATTATTGTGATTAAAAAAAGAGGGTCCATGGAGTTTCTTGCCCGTTCTTTTCCATAGGTACCTACTACGCTTTGGAATGGGCACTTGCTTCATCTTTTTGACTGACCGACCCTTGACAATTCAAAAGTACCTGTAATTGGTTTAGTTGAAATAAATAGTTTGAGTTTGATACTAATTGTGCTTGCTGCAAAATTACACCAAAATGTTATGGTGCTAATTTAATCAAAATCGTTCGAATTTATGCTGATTGCGTCGCGAAGACTTAATCTCAAAGATATAAATAATGATCTTAAAACCGAACAGCAAGTTTTTCAGCTGATGTTTATCTTCCCAGGTGTGCAAACTACGTTCCAACAGATGGGCCCAGTGCCAACCTACATAGATACTTTTTATAGGGACGCCTCTGCAAGGCCTCGTTCAACTCTTGTGACAATCGCTCCGCTCCGCTGTAAAACTAAAAAACCGCTTAAATACCGCGCCGCGACGCAAAAGAATACAGGCCGCTAATATGCATACGCGTGTTACATAAAAATATCTAACGAAAGTGCACCAACGTGAATCCAAAAGAACAGTCAGCGAACGCGTGCTACCTTCTTCTCAGTCAGTCCTTGTGTCAACGTGTTTCATCCAGAAAACTCCCAAGTAAGTCCTACAATACATTTTCCTACCCCGGTCAATACATCCTATTTTTAGCAAAAACTGCGTCGCGTCATTAACTCACCCCCGAATAAATTACAATCCCGCTAAGTTATATTTTCCGCAATTTATTGGTACTTCAAGCCGCATATAATAAACTCATTCCATCTTAAGATTCTGACCATTTCTGGTCAGAGGACATTGAAAAGAGGTAAGGGACAAGGCGGAAGGTAGATATAAAGTCGAAGTAGTTAATTATTTAGTAAACTTACATGATGTAAATTCAAATTCTGACTCAAAATATTCTGGTATTCTCTGACATTGTATGTGACAAGACCGTAATTGTGTTATCCTCTGTAAAATTGCTACATTTATATCTGTACTTGGTTGGTTGTGGCGGTCAGATAGGTAGTCGCTCCTTGTAAAATATTGGTATTTGGCTGCAGCCGGTTAGACTGGAAGCCGATCCCAGTATAATTGGGAATAGGCCAGGCAGATGATGTTAATTTATCTTATTTATTTATATACAGGGTGGCAGGGACATCGACGCGAAAACTGTAACCATGGATTCAGCACATGAGTTTAGACCCCATAGCGTCAAAAATTTTCGTCGATTATTAAAAAAAAAAAAAAATGCTGTTCCATACATTTTGACCGCGTAGGTATTGCACTTTTCTATGGAACAGAAGATTTTTTTTTTGATAACCGACGTAACATTTCGGCGCTATGGGGTCTAAACTCTTGTGCTGAATCCATAGTTACAGTTTGCGCGTCGATGTCCCTGCCACCCTGTATACTTTATTGTATACCACAAAAAATACATAACATAAAAAATACATCAAACACTACAAAATATACAATGGGCGGACTTATCGCTTTCTGCCATCTCGTTCAGCTTTTATCTTTTTACTTTTATTTTTTTTATTTAGTCAATAATAGGCTTTTGGCTATTTTGGATCAGTGCGTATTTATTTTATAAATGTAATTTATGTTAGTCTTATTTGTGCATAACAAACAATATTTTTTGTTTATTTTTCTATCAAACACGTTCCTCAAGAAAATCACCAAGATAAACGGATCGCAGTGTTTTGTGAGTAACATTCATTCTTGTGTAGCTTTTAAATATGATACTTAACGGGTTTTTTATTGTTTTTTCTTTCCAGGAAACCACGGCCACACTTGTGGTTATTGGGATACTAAACCAAAATGACGGAGTGAGATCGTTTCATAATTAAAGTAAAATAAAGTTATATGTTAGTTGTCGTTGTTATGTTGTTGATTGGTGTTGTTGTGTGTTTTTTTGTTTGTTGCTCCATGCTTATAAATCTATATGTTACCGGCAATCTGTATAATCCGGTATTCTATACAATACCTAGGCAATGTATAGAATGCCTGAGGCGTCCAGGCAATGTATGAAATATTATTTATTTTATACTTTGCCTAGGCATTCTATGCAGTACCGAATGCGCAGCCGGCAATGTGTGAAAAAGACGAAAGCGGGGAAAGGGAAGACGTGCGAGCAGCCAGTACTATAGAGGAAACTTACATCTGACCAATTTGAAAACAAAATATACGTGTCGAATTGAGAACCTCCCCCTTTATATTCATCGGTTCAAAATCACATACACACGATGAACACATCTGATTAATATAGCGGCCGTGTATTTCAAGCAAGACAGTCCTTACGGTGTATAGATGGTCGTTTCTCCCATGGTACTTACATAACATTGATAAATATAGACCAAATCTATTTACTTTACACATTGCCGGTGAACCAGCAGGTATTCTATATAATCCCTAGGAAATGTATACATTACCTAGGCAAAGTATGTAACGGACAGTAATATTCATAATATTTCATACATTGCCTGGACGCCTCAGGTATTCTATACATTGCCTAGGTATTGTATAGCATACCTGAATTATACACATTGCCGGTAACATATACATGTAATAAAATCGTCGCAAAGACAAAACTGTACATGCATTTATTTTTTAACTAACTTTTGTGACGTTAGGCAATGATTCTAATGCCGAAAATATATTTTTTTGAATTTTTGTATGTTCCAGCATCACGCAGAAATATATAGGTCTTGTGATTTAAGACTTAAAACTTCAAAATAAACAAGCATTTTAATTATTTGTTTAATCCGCAAAAAAATTTATACTTTTATCACTTACTAGAAAGTGATGATCATCATAACTCCTTTATTTGAAGAGATATCAACATTTCAAGTATACGACCCTTTTATTTTGGGTGGGAAATCATCAAAATAATGACCTCTCCCGCTCTGGGCTGAGCGAAAGGGCGTGTCAGATTTTTACCGACTAAAACCCACCCGTGTTCCTTCAGTTGCCTATGCCAGGGGCCACGGTATCTCTTTCGAACAACCCGCGGCCCTGGCGGAAGTATACGACCCTTGAAATTCATTCGTTGACACGGTTGGCGCAGCGGTTGAGCAATCGACTGCTGCGCTGTGTGTCGCGGGTTCGATTCCCACACGAAACAAATATTTGTATTGCCTACAGGTAGTTGTTCCGGTTCTGGCTGCTGTTTGTGTATGTGAGTTTAAATGTTTGTAAATGCACCCACGGTACAGGAGTAATTCCTAGAGGGGGGCAACGTTTTTTTACAAAAAAAAAAAAATCCGCCGTTGAAATGGAAATCATTCAAAATCCAAACATGGGAACAACATGTCCGATGCATCCAAAGTTCTACATAAGAATAATAAAAGACACGTCGCGTAGCGGATCGGGGGCCTGCTACGGACAGCGTAGCCTCGTAGCACTGACATGCCTACGCCGGCTACGACGTAGCGACAGAACAATCTTTGTACCTATTTATTTCACCCGTATTTATATTGACAACTACATAACCTGAACTTTTGTGTGATTTCTTTTGGAAACACCCACGTTACAGATGTTTGCAAAAACAGAAATAGAAATAAAGTTAAGTAAATGTATCGGTTTTCTTGGTTCTTATTTGATTTCGTAGCGATTTTTGCGATTACGGCTGTTACCTGGGAGCCTGAGCGGCTAACGGCTAATAATATGGCACGTCAAGTTTTAGAAAGAGACACAAATTATAAGAAAGAGATACAAAGACGACATTGCATAATCAGCCTATAATGTTCCCACTGCTGGCACAAAGACCTCTAGTCCATGAAAGGAAGTGGGCCGTAATCCACTACGCGGGCCTACTGCGGGTTGGAAGATGTCACATGTCTTCGTATTTTTGGTTCTAGGACATGCCGGTTTCCTCGCGATGTTTTCCTTCACCGTTTTGAGAGCAGTGGTGATGAAATAATTTACACGAAGTAAAGCGTCTGTCTGGCTTTGAACCTACGACCTACAACTCGTTAGTCGCGGTCGTTACTATTGGGCCTCCACTGCTCTCAAGTTGTCGTCAGTGCACGACAATAATTAAGACGATTAGTCTTAATACGAGTAATCAATAAAACAAAATTATCAAAACATGGTCATAATAATAAAATAAAAAAATCAATCAATCACGTTATTCATCACCATTCAATCACTTTTGAAGATTTTTTTTTTTTAATAATTTATACAGGGTTATTTGTAAAACATTATTCATAACATTAACATTTCATAATGATGAGTACAATGACGTCTTAAGAGGTTGTTGGTGTTTTACAAATAACCCTGTATATATCTGTGTTTTTGAAATCTATTGACATTGTGTATTTTTCATGACATTCTACTTATATTATTATGACAATTATCTAACTTGGCATGCCTAATAGTATGTTTTTTGACATTGTTAATTTGTTTATAACCACTGCATGAATTCTTTATTTTAACTTTTATAAAAAAAAAATACTATAACTTTAACTCGGATTTTGTATGCCTATCGGCGGAACATGGTTTGTGCACTTGACATTTTATATTGAAAAACATCTGTAATCACCTATATTCATAAAATAAAATAAATAAATAAAACTTAATTGTGCTTTTGTGTGTTGTGCTATGTTTTTTGTGTGCACTGAATAAATATTTTATCTATCTATCTAAAGACATTTTTTTCTAAATCGGCCGATTTCCTTTAACCGTGGAATCAAATCGACGTTTGAGCCCGAATTCTGTAGCATACCCCGCGAAAGCTTACCACGTGCAAACCACGTCAATATCGTGTCTTGTTAACGGCAAGGAACCGAAATATCATCCGTACGGAAAACATGTATTTTGACAGTTCAAACTACGCCATTGTGTCATAGAGGATACGTTACTAGCAGATGTCGTGATTAACTAAGGAATTGACGTGGTTTCAAAGTAAGGAATCGTTAAGTGGTCATATTGAATTAGGGCCCTGATGTATGGAAAAGCTGTCAAAAATTCAAAATAATTACTCAGATAGAGATACTAGAAGTTGGAAGAATCAGTTGAAAGTCATTATGGCATAAAATGATCGTTTAGCTGTCTTTAATCTATCGATACTCTCCCCTGGTCTGTTAGGTAAGCGTATTGAGTTCGGAAACAATAGAAAAAGTAATTGTTTCTCATTAGCGACAGTTGAGCTCTTATACAGCGTGGCGCTTTAATGGCGACATTAATTTAACACACGTATACGGTTTTGCGTTGTAGTTTTATGAATATATTTTAGTTTAATTAAACATTATTATTATTATTATTTTCCATTCTTTTAACGCTTATCATTTTTAGTTTTTAATATTTTGACATTTTTATAATATTTTACGATTTGACAATTTAGTATTTGACATTTTATTTTTAAATTATTTTGACATTTTTATATTTTTTTTTGACCATTTGAATTATTATTATTTGTGAATATTTTAATTTAATTAGTCACAATTTTATTTTGGGTTTTTATCTGTTTATAATTTTAAATAGTTTATAAGTAATTTTAATGTATGAGTGTAAAATATGGACTTCGGTTGTCTGAGATAAATAAATTATTATTATTATTTATTTATTTATTTATTAACAATTTTATAAAATAGCATCTTAGAGCAACCTGACTTAAAGAACTGTAGCGCAGGGGTCATTTGCCGGGGTCACGGATCATAAAATAACATCGCATTAATGTAATTAAAACAATTAACGAGCAGAGAAGGCGAATTGAAGCAAAGAGAGAGAGCCCTATGTCGGCGCGCGGCGCAGGTGGAAGTTTTCAAGTTACGATTTTTTTTATGTTGTTATAATTTTTATGATTACTGGCCACTAGCCCTACCCGTGTGTTAAATTAATGTCACCCTTGTAGCGCCACGTTGTATATATTTTACTAATAATAAAACTGAAAAGTTTTTTCTTTGTTTAATCGCACTAATCTCTGGAACTGCCACTCAGATAAGAAAAATATTTTTGTATTTGATAGCCCAATTCTTGAGGAAGGCTATAGGCTATTTAACATCACGCTAAGACCCATAGGAGCTGAGCAAAAAATAAGAAAGAAAGCTAAGCGAATACGAAGTAGTACCGCAGACGATGCGATGCCACCGAGTAGGAAAAAAAATAATTTTCACGTAGACGAAATCGTAGGCGGAACCTAGTACTAATAAAAAAGCTGAAGATTGGTTTGAACGCACTGTAGCGGTATCTACAACGCCACATGCGAACAACGCGTTATACTGACGTCACGCAAATCCTGCATCTCGCAAGCAGAGTTTACCGTGCAATTGGCATATTTACAAACTTCCCAACACCAATCGTTGGGCAATGGCCCGCCAGATACAACATCCGTCTGGTCGGAGGATCCTCCCTTTTCTATAGAGGATGAGTGAACTTTACACACTGTTCCTCATACCTCTATAGCACTAAACCCTAAAACTGCCAGCCGGATTTGAAAAAATATGTTTGTATTTGATAATCGCGACTTCGTCCAGGTGAAGAAATTTCACCTGGACGAAGTCGCGAGTAGAAAGTAGTTAAAATAATAATTATGGTGTGAGCGGACTTACCAATACTAGGAACTACAAACGTTGCGTGCAGTCCCTTAATTATTTTACAAAATTTATACCACCCACACTAGTAATAAAACTCATGATTATTAATGTAGTGTGTTATCTACAATCTGTCTACAGCTTTGAGCCATGAAAAAAATCTATTATGCTATTAATTCTGACAGCAAACAGCTTTGCTATGTCACTGTGATTTAAAAGTTATGTGACGTTTCTGGTACAGTACATAATTAGCCTATATTGTTCCCACTGCTGGGACACAGGCCTCCTCTCTTTGACAGGGAGTGGGCTGTAATCCACCATGCGGGAACAGTGTGGGTTGGTAGATATCCCGTCTTCGAATGTTTAGATCTTTAGTTTCCTCACGATGTTTTCCTTTTCCGTCTTGAGAGCATGTTGGTGATAAAATAATTTACACAATGTTAAGCGCCCTGTCTGGGTTCGAACCTACGAACTACAAGTTCTACCACTGGGCCACTACTGCTTTACACTCTGGTACAGTACCCAGCCGTAATTATGACATTTCATGTTTTACAGGCGTTTCATAGTTATTTTACCTCTGATTTTGCATCTCTGCCGATCGATTCTGTAAAAATTTCACCGTGAAAAAGGTGTCAATCCCTAGCATTAGTTGGAGAGACAGCTCACTCCACACTCACTTCACCTAAGTTTTCACGGTGAGATATGGTCACAGAATCGCACTGCCGTTCTCTCTAATCTTAGTGATCTTTACTGTTGTTGCTTTACTGCTGTTGTTAAGGTTCTTATGTTTGGTAAGCCCAACTTACAAAAGAATTCAGCTGGGCTGGAAGTATTTGGGAAGCTTCGTTGAGTCTTCTCGTCGCGTATTTCGCAGAGCCTAAACATAAAAGTATTCAATAAGTGTGTCCTGCCTGTTATGACTTACTGCATGAAACGTGGGCTTAGTAGACATAAGACTTATTCGCGAAATGACCTGTAGTCGTTTGTGGGCTTATTCGCGAAATGCCTCATTCTGCAAATGCCCTATTCGTGAAATAACCTATTCTACTTTGGATTCATTCGCAGAAATACGTATTCTTAAAAAGACCTATTCTCGATATGCCCTATTTTTTTTTAAGTGTTCGTTAATGAAACTATGAACATATTGGACACACACGGTACGGCTGGTCCATAAATTCAAGGTCGCATAGCAAGCTATGGAACGAGCTATGCTTGAAGTCACTCTGACGAATAGAGTCCGGAATGAGGTGATCCAGCATAGAACCAAAATGGTCGACATAACTCACAGAATAAGCAAGGTGAAGTAGCAATGTGTGGAATGGTGTGTGGATATTAATTAGCCATAGAACCGATTACCATTGGGGTAGAAGTTTTCTTGAGGAGAGACCGGGAATCGGCAAACGTAAAGTACGTAATGATGATCTAAAACCTATGGCTTTTGAAGCTCAATTTCCTCTCAAGCACATACTCGTTCATATTTCGTCCAAAATGGATTTAAGCTTACCAATAATACACTAACAGAATAAATTACAATTGACACCGCTCAAAGCGTAATAAACATCGTTTTGATCGACATCGTTCAAGTTATAAATAGATGCAATGATCGACTCAATCTCGATCGCGAGCCCGATACCATTATTGTCATGAGCTCAGAATTTTATTCAGAATGAGAGTTTTTTTTATCAAATGGGAATCGTGTTTGGTGATCCGAATTGAATTATGTTGAAAAAAAATTAAGGTAAATGATTACCAGCGGCTACTGAAAACGACTTTACCGAATTGATCCTTTTTTTAAGTTTTCTAATACTTTGTAGAAGGTTCTTACGGATTTTTTTTTAAGAAAGTTGCTTCTCACGGACGAAGTCGCGGGCAAAAGCGAGTATACAATAAATATTATGAAGTGTCAAATAGTCATAATCATTCAAACCTTTTCTTTGTAAAGGTGTATAAAAGAAAAAAAAAATCATTTAAAAAAGGACAAATGAACATTTCCCCTTTTTACATGAACCTGCCATCATAGCGTAACAACAATAGAATTGGTTCATGTTTTAAAAATAAAAAGGTCACGTACGATTTTCCAATGTCATACTTTTTCGTAATAACTTTTTGTGAAGACAGACTTATGATAGTCTCTCCGCTGAGGCGGCGAGCCTCCTTGCCGGAATGCCGCCATGGGATCTGGAGGCCAAAGTCCTCGCCCACATATAGGAGTGGCGAGAGGAGGCAATACGCCGTAACTCCGCTGCCACGAGAAATCACGGTACAGCGGATAGAGCTCCGGCGGGATCTCATAGCGGCATGGAGTGTGCGATTGTCGCAACCCAGTGCTGGGCACGCCACAATTGCTGCGATAAGTCCCCTCTTTGAGGAGTAGCTAGAGAGGCGCCGCGGAGCCCTCACCTTCCGCCTGACGCAGGTCCTCACCGGACACAGTTGTTTCGGGAGGTTCCTGTTCAGGATAAAGCGGGAGGAAACGCCAGGGTGTCACCACTGTGTGGATCGCCCGGAGGACACGGTGGAGCATACGGTGGAGCTCTGCCCGGCTTGGGCAGAGCACCACCGTGTCCTCGTGGCGGCGATCGGCGGCGGCGATCTCTCGCGTCCGGCCCTGGTCCAGGCCATGATACGGAGCGAGAGTGAATGGGAGGCCGTTACCTCTTTCTGCGAAGCAGTAATGGTCGCGAAGGAGGAAGCAGAGCGCGTGAGGGAGAGGCAATCTCTGCTCCCTTACGCCCCCAGCCGCCGCAGGAGACGCCCTGGACGGGAGTCAACAGCCGACTCCCGGCCACCGTAGGCGCGCACTTGCGGGCGGCGAGCAATGGGCAGCTCGCCGCCTGGTAAGGACCAGGCCCAGGTCGACGGCGCGTTGTGTTCCACGCGCGCCTCAAGGAGATGTCAGCATGAACTGACGGGGTCCGCTAGGGCCGATGCCGCCGGGGCTGCGGGTTGTTCGAAAGAGACCGTGGCCCCTGGCACAGGCAACTGAAGGAACACGGGTGGGTTTTAGTCAGTAAAAGTCTGACACGCCCTTCCGCTCAGCTCAGAGCGGGAGAGGTCACTTGATGATTTCCCACCCAAAAATAAAATAAAATAAAAAAAGACAATTATTTGAATTATAACTTGGAGGAGCAGTGATATTCCATTGGTTACTTACGAACCTGACTTACCCAGGCAGGTGCTTTACCCTGCGTAAATAATTTCATCGCCACTGGTCTCAAAGACAACATCGTGAGGAAACCGGCATGTCCCAGAACCAAAACGTCGAAGACATGTGACATCTACCAACCCGCACTGGGCCGCGTGGTAGTTTAAAGAACACTCCCTCTCGAAGAGAGGAGGCCTGTGTCCCAGCAGTGGGAACAATAAGCCTCGGATACACTAGGGGACATTTTGTCTCGCAACATGACGCGCAACACTCAATCTACGTGTCGCTGCAATGTTGCCAAGTGTCCTGCAACAAGTTCCGCAACATTTTACGTGACACCGGGACATGTTGCTTGCTCTCGCTCTGAGAGCGAGCGCAGGCGTCCCGCGTCATTTCGCGCCATTTGTAGGCTTGCAAAATGTTCCGCGTGCTCCCTCGGGATATTCACGTAGTCATCGAGCGCCATTTTCCGCAACATGTGGCTCCATTTGTCCCCTAGTGTATTCGAGGCTTTTTAGGCTGATTATGCACTTTATCGACGACATACACGCATTTCTATTTCTATAAACAATATCATTACGTTTCATAAAACAAAAAAATAATCCCCCTTTCCTCTTCAAGTGGTCCAATGGTTATTTCCAATCCTTCATCTTTATTTTTGATCCGGAATCAACTGACCTACATATGCCTCCTGATAACGATAAACTACAGTGAACAATCCGCTTGCCAAGCATAGATTATGGTAAAGCTTACTATGATTTATGCAGATACCAACTAAAGCAATGGTGGCTCGAGGCTCGTATGAGGGTAATTTGTATGTACAGATGCCAGCACATCAAGCTACTACGATCTGTCAAATTTATTTAATAGATTTTCAACTTTAGTCGCTAAAGCATTAAGGTTCAAGGTTGATTGGGAAAATTTGACAGTTTCGGGTAGCTTGACCTGCTGGCGTCTCTACCAGGACAATTTATATGTATTCTTACGTGCAATAATGTATCTTGATGCCTGTCTTTGACTATATACTGCTTGTAAATCGCCTCCTCAAAGATTATAGATAAGACAAGTCATTCCATTGTTTTTTTTATAGACAAACAATGGAGTGAAATTTCAAAATGTGATCCAGGACTGATGATTAAATTCGGGCATTAGATATACAAAAATTATTGTATTGTTTAGGGCTGATTTTTCCAACGCCAGATAATTTTATCCAAGGAATGAGTTTGAATTGTTGACAGTTCTTCCATACAAAAACTGTCAGACGTCAGTTTTGCACGAATAAAAATTATCTATCGATTGAAAAATCAGCCCTCAGGGCTAATTTCTGCATCGCTAGATAATTTTTATTCGAGGAATAAAGTGGACGTTTGACAGTTTTTGTATGAAACAACTGTCAAAATTTCAAAATTATTCCTTATCAGATGATTGAAAAATCAGCCCTTAGTTAACTTTAAATACAGGGTTACTTTTAAACTTAACCAAACTCTTAGTATATATAAACTATTATTTTTTTTTTTTCTCACACTGGAACGCCATACGGCAATTACACCAATGGACTGGTTGTCAGACTTTCGGGCTTCTGACTACCCGTAACGACTGTCAAAGATCCACGAATGACAGCCGGGACCAACGGCTTAACGTGCTTTCCGAGGCACGGAGGGGTCTCGGTATGTAAAGATGGTCACCCATCCACAGACCAACCGCGGCATATCTCGAAATAAACACTTTATACATTATATTACAAGATTAACTATTTGATTTGAACCTTCATTTTGTTTATGAAAAAAGAACAAAACATAATTTATCTTTCTTCAGTAGAGCCGATTAACGGGGTGCCTTAGGTAGCTTATGAATTCTTACGTTTTTTACGATTTGCAGGTCAATGTCAGGTTGTATGTTGAGCAATATAAGATTCGCGACCGTCAATCAACTCAGCCTAATGCAGTTCACTGCTGGACATAGGCCTCTCCCAGGCTGTGCCACAACACCCTGTCCTCCGCCTTCCGCATCCAGTATGTCCCAGCCACCTTCTTTAGGCCGTCCGTCCATCTAGCTGGATGGCGTCCCACAGTATGTTTGCCGATACACTGTGTCTGGTCGCGGTCTAGGACTCGTCTGCTCCACCAGCCATCGATTCTTCGACAAACATGGCCAGTCCACAGTTACTTCAGTTTGCTTACTTTGCAAGCTATGTCGCTTACTTCGGTTCTTTTAATAAAATGTACTGAGTCATTATTATTTAATTAACTAGCTGAGCTGACCCGACAGACATTGTCCTGTCCCATAGAAGTCCCATTAAAAAGCACTTTCAGTTTCTCTCAAATTTTCCAATTTTCCGGAGAACTTTTGCAATTTTCCTTTGCCTTAAACCCTATTAGGACTATTACGGTCATTTTGGAACGAAACTAGCTAAATTGGTAAAGCGGTCAACAAGCTATACCCTTACCAAGAAACAGCATTTCATTTTTATTTATTTAGAAGATACTGTAATTGATGTAGAGCAGGAGTGGCCCAGTGGCAACGACCCCGAACTTACGAGTTATAGGTCGTGGGTTCGAATCCAAGCAGGCGATTTACTTTGTGTAAATAATAGGGTAGTTGTCTGGGTAAAAAAATAATAATTATATTTAATAGTAGATTATCAAAAAATAATGGACACGTATTTTTTCTTTCGTCAATCAAATAAAAATGACAAAGATAAAGCGCGTCATTTGGGAGTGGGGGTCGTGACGTCACTGGCTTACAAAAGTGTCGCAAGCAAGTGACGTCACGCGGAACTTTAACGGGCGATATTTTCATCATTTTTTATATAATTGACAAAAGAAAAAATACAGGTTCAATATTCTTTGATAATCTAACTGACGGACTAATTAGATTTTTTTTAGGAAAATAGCCTATTTCGTCATCACTGCTCTCTCAAAACGGTGGAAGGAAAACACCGCGAGGGAACCGGTATGGGCTAGAACCAAAAATTCGAAGACATATGACATCTACCAACCCGCATTGGGCCCGCGTGGTAGATTATAGCCCTCTCCCTTCCGAAGAGAGGAGGCCTGTGTCCCAGGAATGGGAACATTATCGGCTGATTATGTATATTGATGTGGTTTTCCTTTAATAGTTACCGCGTTATATACACGTGGTTATCTGAAATTAACCACATACAATGGTGCATTACCCAATTTACAATTAACTGCTCCTAGCCATTTTATCAGTTTCTTGTCTTTAATACAGTATATTCTTATAATTGACATCTCTGTTTATTGACATCTCTATATTTTTGACATCTTTGTATTAAGTATAAGACAGTAATGAATTTTAATGGTGATTTGCGGTAAATGATAATTTTGCTTTTTGTAAAATTTGAAATTGTTTATTGTATTGTGTTTTTTCTTTTAATTTTCTCTCTGTCTTCGGTTCGTGTCTGTTAAATAATTTTTGCACGCCGTAATGTAAAATGTATTGAGACTCTCCACAAAATAACCATATTATATGTATACCTACATTTTTGGCAAATAAATGATTTCTGATTCCGATTTCTTGCCTTTATCCCAATTTATTTAGGGTCGGCGCAACATGTCTTTTTCTTCCATACTTCTCTATTAGTCGTCATCTCGGTAGTCACCCCCTTTCTAACCATATCATCATTCACACAGTCCATCCATCGTTTCTTTGGTCTTCCCCTACTCTTATAGAGATACTTCATTTGCGTATTTCTTACGTCGTTTTCGCGTATTTGTTAATGTTGCCCACATTGATCGTTAGTGGAAACTTGTGATTTGCCATCGTTTACACATTGTACAGACGCCAGCAGGTCAAGCTACCCGAAACTGTCAAATTATCCCAATCAATCTTGAACCTAATGCTTTAGCGATAAAGTTGAAAATCTATTAACAAACAAATAACAAATATTTGTATGACCTACATGTATTTGTTCCGAGTCTGGGTGTTTTTCTATCTATAATATGTATGTATTTACAAATAAAAAAATGTATATAAGTAGTTTATCAGCCATCTTGTTACCATAACACAAGTATTAGGTTGCTTAGCTTGGGACTAGATGGCGCTGTGTGAAATGTCCAGGGATATTATTATTTATTATTATTATTAAAGAAATTTGACAGATTGTAGTAGCTTGATGTGCTGGCGTCTGTATTAGATATTAAAATGTACCTCTGACTACCGCTTTGAATAATATAGGCACAACGTTCAATCAATCTGCCTAACCCGCTTCCAACTATGTTCAGGTCGGCTTCCAGTCTGACCGGATGCAGCTGAATACCAGTAGGTATTTTACCAGAATATAGCTAGAATAATTTCGCAATTTAATGGTTTAAGCCAAATAGCGCTATCTAACTTAAAACATTTGTAGCGGTACGCCACATGCGAACAACGCGTCATACTGACCTCACGCAAATCCTGCATCTCGCAAGCAGAATTTACCGCGCTATTAGCATATATACAAACTTCCCAACATCAATCGTTGGGCAGTTGCCCGCCAGACACAACACCCGTCTGGTCGGAGGATCCTCCCTTTTCTATGGAGGATGAGTGAACTTTACACCCTGTTCCTCATACCTATATACATTAACCTTACCTGTGCCATTTTAATTAACTTTAAATAAATAAATAAAAAAATACCACTAAGAAAGTTTTTTTATGTCTCAAATTTTCCTTAAATTACTAAGAAATTTGACGGCATGTCGTTTTTATGAAGTCAAATAGCCGTATATTGACATACGCTAGAATTTTTTTTTTTTTATTAATCTAGTTTTTCAAGTTCATCTTCCGAAAATGTTCTGGAGTTTAGCGCTTTTGCGGTAAGTAAATGTGTTCGCTAAGTTTTGAGACACGACTATACCTAAGTGTGTACGGCTCTTGCTTCCGCGTTACCAGTCCTAATTATCTTCATATTTTGACTGCTGAGACCAAAACTGCAGACATAGTATAAAGGAAAGGTTTGTAATTATGTGGCTGTTGTGTAGGTATCCCTTTGCAACCGGGAGTACAAAAACTCGCACAGATCATTAAAAACTTAGTAATCGTTTGGAAAGTGTTCAGAGGTCCTGGAAAAAATACTGAAAAAAATCTGCTCTTCAGCAATCAGACCCTTATAAACGTGTGGTTCAGGAATAATTTGCTAGTCACAGTAGTTCAAATTCCAAGTCATCGTCGTCAAAATCTTCAATCTCCGATAGATTTCCGTCCGACAATTGTTCTAATATTGCATCATCCGTAATTTGAGCCACTAATACAAAAGAAAAGACTATTTTAATACTGGATTGAATGAAAATAACAAATAAAGAAGCTACTTTAATATAACAATAAAAAGTTCGACTGAAAAACTCATTTCAGTTTCGCCAAAAATACTATAAATGTGACTACATGACAATTCACTTTGGTTTCCAATGAAACAAACAACAACACAAATTTTAACAACAGTACAATTGGAAACTATTGTTGAATTGCTTTTTTGTCATTTTTTGAAAGACAATCAGCACGCACGAGGCTCTCAATGAAATTAAAATGAAAACCGAATTTAGCTGAAAAAATATTGTTTATATAAACGTGTTTGAATTTTTTATTTTAGTGTTATTATTGAATGTTATTCAACTCAGCCTATCGCAGTCAACTGCTGGACATAGGCGTTTCTCATGCTGTTCCACCAACACCCTGTCCTCCTTTAAAGACACGGTTGGCGCAGTGGCTGAGCGATCGACTGCTGCGCTGCGTGTCGCGGGTTCGATTCCCGCACGGAACAAATATTTGTATTGGCTACAGTTGTTCCGGGTCTGGCTGTTTGTGTATGTGAGTGTAAATGTTTGTAAACGCACCCACGATACATGAGTAATTCCTAGAATGGGGCAACGTTTGAAAAAAAATATATATATACATATAAAAAAAAAAATATATAAAATATAAACCTTTTTAAAGTCGTCGTTGAATGTTATTGTTATAACAATTTTGATGTTTCAGTTACAAACTTGAAAAGATAAATATCTACTATTTTTTGTATTTATAAGTTAATGACATGGTGACTGTAGGATTAGGTAAATGATTTGTGTCTTTTTATAAAGCTTAATTATTACTAGAGTTTTTTTATAGGAACGCACACATTTAGCTTTACATACAATACAAATGTACGTGTGCTTGTCACCTAACTCCACCTAAACAGCTGCACCGATGTGAATGAAATTTTCTGTGTATATTTCAATGGGAACCTCGATGGTTTAAAAACACAATTGGACCCGGTAGGTGGCCCTGTTTTTATGATGGCGCTGCCGGTAGGGGCCCGTGGCTAAATAATGCCGCACAGGTCGATCGGCCAGGTTAAGCTACGCTTGCCGCGGTTGGTCAGTGGATGGGTGACCATCTTTACATACCGAGACCCCTCCGTGCCTCGGAAAGCACGTTAAGCCGTTGGTCCCGGCTGTCATTCGTGGATCTTTGACAGTCGTTACGGGTAGTCAGAAGCCCGAAAGTCTGACAACCAGTCTTACCAAGGGGTATCTTATTACCCAGTAACTGGGTTGTGGAGGTCAGATAGGCAGTCGCTCCATGTAAAATACTGGTATTCAGCTGCATTCGGTTAGACTGGAAGCCGACCCCAACATAGTTGGGAAAAGGCTAGGCAGATGATGAGATGGCGCTGCTTTTCTGGGCAGAACGTCTGTCGAATCCACTAGTATATTTTACGAGTATTATACCAAAATAATACACACAAATTATAAATCCGACAGTGATTCTGTATGTACATATGTCCATCTTTAACTCTTTCACGCCATAACGGTTAAATGCATTTCAATGAAATTTGCTGACATTTCAGTCTACACAGCGCACAAGGGCAAAGCCGCGGGAGAAAACTGGTATAAAATTATACCAGTTTTCTCCCGCGGCTTTGCCCTTGTGCGCATAATCCCGGAAAACTTTATTACCAGCTAAAGGAATTTCTCCCTTAAATCTTCCTAAAATCAGCTTATCTGTTGGTGGCGGACCCTTTACTTCCTGTTTTCGTAAAATCAATTTTATGGTCACTACTTTTCATAATATATGGTTATGTTTTGTTTTGTTTGAATTATATTGTTAATTTAGTTTTCAGAATAGAAATTAATTATACGGAAAACTAATTATAATGAAATTCAAACGATTTCTGAATTTAAAATACGACTATCCTATAGCATTTTGGCGCGGACCGCACGGAAATTTCATTGACAACCTTGACAAATTCGGCTTTCCTTGGAATTTTATTTCGACATTAAATACTTTGCAAATAAGTGACTTCCAATACTGACCACGACGTCAGATATCAGTATCAGAAACTTTAAAAGGAGGTTTTCCAAAACAAAGATGACAAATTATACAGTTTTTTTTTTTATTCTGAACATTCCCCGTCGAGGCGATTTATTTTTGGTTCAAGACAGGATAAAGGACTTATGCACGACCGATCTGCAATTCCGCCCACACAAAGTAAAGTCAGGGAAGTTCATTGTTTATCAAATTGACTGCCAATTTAAATTCTCCAACGTCGGTATAATCAAATCAAAACTGTCATTTTTTCACAGTTGTATGAAATACTCGTAACTATAATACGGCTAATTAACGTAATGTGCCTATTTGACATTCACAACCCAGTTACTAAAGCAAAAGTAAATTAATATATTAAGTATTTTTTTTTTTTTCAGAAAATCAATAAACAATAATAAATTAACACAAGCATTAGGTTGCTTAGCTTGGGACTAGATGACGCTGTGTGAAATGTCCAAGGATATTATTATTATTATTTTTTATTATTTATTAATAAATAAATCAATATCCTTCAAAATGATTCAGATTGTGGTTATAAGTTTGTTACAAAATTTAGGGTAATGTCTCGAATTGTGAGCGGTCACTTCAGCGAAGTTCGAAGTGATTTTTATAAAATGATGCTACAGCATTAGACACGGATCACATTTTAAATCAAACTAGCTTCTGCCCGCGGCTTCGCCCGCGTGGATGTCGGAAACTATCCCACGGGAACATGCTACCAGGATAAAAAGTATATCCTTCCCCAGGATGCCATCTATCTCTTTGCCAAATCAGAAGTTCAGTGGTTTACGTGCGAAAATGTAACATACACTGCTATGAGATCAAAATATCAGAGTCTATTGTGTACTGGCAGATATAACACTGCTTTACTTAAAAAAAACATTATTGGTATGGCACCTATTATATTTAACAAATTGCCAAATTATATTAAGGATCAGCCCTTAATAAAATTCAAGAAACTCCTATCGTCGTTGCTGACAGAGAAATGTTATTACTCTGTTACCGATTTTTTAAATGATGAATTGTAATATTTCCTTCATTTTGTCTCATTTATGATGTAAATAATTTTAGATTTAGCTGATTCATGATCTCATTTTGAATTTAAGTATCTAGATTCTAAATTATCTGTAAGTTAACCACTATATTTTTGTATGCCAACAGGCAGAATGTACTGGGAATATCTATGAAACTAACACCATTATTGTAACACCTGCATTCTATACAAATAAATAAATTATTATTATTATTATTATTACAGTTTCAAGTTGAAATCCTCCCCTTAAAAATCGAATTACCCCTTTTTGCCCCGTCAGGGGTCAATTTTTGACAACATTACATACTTGTTGTTAATTATTTTCTGTCAAAAGTATTAATACTGAGTTTCGAGTTAATTGGACCGCGTATTCAATTACTTCCACACAAACTTCAACACCCCTATATCCCCCTTTGAGGGGTAGTTTTGAAAAACTTATAATTAGTAAACTTTATTACTTACATAGGCGAGTGTTCTTGTCAAGTTTCAAATTTATTAACTAAATGAATAAGATTTTTCATTTAAACTGTATCCCCACTTTTCATCCCCACAGGGGTGGAGTTAAAAAAATAATTTGGGATGTATTCATAACTTGACTCAAAGATTATTTATACTAATTTTCGAGTTAATCAAGCCATGCAGTAAAATCCTCCCCTGTAAAATTGACTACCCCTTTTCAGCCCGTCAGGGGTAATTTTCGAAAAACCCTGATACACATTATTCTTTACTTACGATCGTAGGTATAAATAGTGAGTTTCGAGATAATCGCGGACCGCGCGCTAAAATTCTTCCATACAAAGTTTGAAACCCCCAATCCCCTTTTAGGGGGTAGTTTAGAAAAACATAAAATGGCAAACTTTATAATTTACTTAGATTAGTATTGGTGCCAAGTTTCAAGTTTATTAACTCAAGGAATAAGATTTTCCATACAAACCAAATCTCCCTATTTCACCCTCTTAGGGGTGGAATTTCGAAAAACCCTTTCTTAGTGGATACTTACTCTTCACTAAGAACAAACCCTCCAAATTGGATGTCTCTAGGACCAGCGGTTTAGGCTGTGCGTTGATATCAGTCAGTCAGGACTTTGAATTTTTTATATAGGTATAGAAGAATATCTCGGCGTTTCACAAAAGTAAGCGAAGCCTCGTTACAGCCTTACCTCAAAAATCGGAATTAAAAATTCTCCGTCGTAGCCTGCAATTACGCCTCCACGCGTCCACAAACAAACGCGGGAAGCATTCCATGGCTGCCAAATGCCTGCAAATCGTTTTGTAGACCAACGTTGAAATATCTGCATAGAAATACCACAAAACTACAAATGTAGGTACTACAGGTGTATAGTGTGCTGTGGTGTGGTGTGCAGCTGTGGTGTGGTATAGTTGTGTGGTGGTGTTAATTATCTTTTTGTATGCACTTATTTCTGTGACAAATAAACCTATTTTTCTTTCTTTCTTACAGTGAAAGAAAACAATTACTTTACCTGTTTCAATTCATTGGCTTAAGCCTAATTTGGAACTGTTTTTATTGTGAAATACAACGGAAAAAATATATAGTAAAAGTAGTTTTAACTAGATTGGATTTGTGACCTAACCATTCGTCGATTCGACGAACACTATTTTTAATAATAAAACGAATTACAGATTATGTATTTTCTGTAAAATTGACAGTATTGGTTTTTATTTTTTATAGAACTTCTTCTTTTACGTCGTTTCGATGATGCTAAATGACCGGAATTCAGCCATTCAAACGTAATTAAATATACCTTCGCCTCTCGCGAACATTTTAAACTCGAGGCAGGGGTGATACTTGGGTAGCGGGATCGTCCGAAAGGGTTACCGCTGCCCTAGAACATAAAGGGCTAAGGAAAGAACACGGGTGGGTTTTAGTCAGTAAGAGTCTGACACTCCCTTCCGCTCCACACAGAGCGGGAGGGGTCATTTGATGACTTCCCATCCTCAAAAAAATAAGGGGTGATACTTAAAAAAAAAATGCCGGCATGTGTATTCTCTCCAACATTTAACCCCTTCTGCCTTCAAAGCAAGAGTAAACAGGCATCTCCTGGCCATGCTCGTTCCATCATAGACCTCATCTATCTCTTTCCATCAGGTGCGATCGAGGTCAAAAGCAGGACCTTAGCAATAAATAAAAAATGTTAACATTTGTCACCGAATGCTACACTCGAGAGCAATGAATCCGGGTCACTTAAAGAATGTTAAAAATCTCGGAAACTAAAAATGATAGGTTAATGCAATAAATTGTATTTAATAGACAATGTAATACTCCTTAAATGAAAGTAAAAAAAATATGAGTCACCATACATTTTATTAACACAAAATTACATAAAGAAAAAAACTGCTGATCTCTCCTTAAAACAAAAATAGGAAACATGAAATTTTTGAACTTTATTACGATTTTCTTGAATTTTAATACTTCGTATTGCCTCCTCGTGCTTCCATTACTGCGTTTATGCGGTTTGGCATGCTGTACACCAAGTTCCTTATACGATTTTGGGGAATATTCTCCCATTCCTCTGTGAGAGCAATTTTGAGCTCACGAAGCGTGATTGGGGGAGGGTTTCGTTGTTTTACGCATCTGCCTAGCTCGTCCCAAGCATGCTCGATCGGGTTGATATCCGGGCTGCGCGCTGGCCACTCTATACGAGTAATGTTCATCTCTTGAAGGTAGTCATTCACAATCCTACCTGTATGAGGTTGGGCATTGTCATGCATAAATATAGCATCCTCACCTAAATTGACCATAAATGGACCAACGTAATCATTGAGGATTTCTTCCACATATCTTACGCTAGTTAAAGAGCCGTTTTCTATGATCACCAGCTCTGTGCGACTTTCAGAAGAAATTCCGGCCCACACAAGTACAGACCCACCACCGTAGGCTACTTTTTCTTCGATGCATGCTTGCTTGAATCATTCCCCTGGTCTTCGATACACTCTGTGTCTTCCATCGTGCTTGTAGAGCATAAATTTTGATTCGTCGGAGAACATAACTTTTGACCAATCTTCAATACTCCAATTTACGTGGCTCTGGGCATATCTTAGTCTTGAAATACGATGCCCACGCTCCAGTTTAGGGCCGTTTGCAGGTCTAAGGGGTTTTAAGTTAGATTCAGCAAGCCGACGTCTTACTGTCCATGCACTTGGGTTACTTCCTCCGAGGCGTCGAAACTGATTTGTGAGTTCAGTTCCTGTGAGAAAGCAATTTCGAAGCATGGTGTTCACCAAGTATCGGTCTTCTCGTGCTGTGGTACACCTGGTTCTGCCCGTTCCTGGTCTGCGTAGGTTAGAACCAGTTTCTTCGTAACGTCGGAGAACTCTTTGTACTGTTAACAGCGACACACCGACATTCCTGGCTGTATCGCGCTGACTCCGGCCGGTTTCCAGCATTGTAAGTATTCTGGTGCATTCTTCAGGCGTAAGCGACATAATTTCAGCTTGAATAATGAATATAGAGCACTATCAACATGGTTTATGTACCCACATAAATGACAGATTACAAACAAAAGCAAAACCAAATGCTGTAATTTCGTAGTTCCATCTTCGAAAGTGGCCCTTTTTCAAATTTGATTTTTTTATGATATAACTTTACAATAACTAAGAAGTTTTAATACCTTCATTTAAGGAGTATTACATTGTCTATTAAATACAATTTATTGCATTAACCTAGCATTTTTAGTTTCCGAGATTTTTAGGATTCTTCAAGTGACCCGGATTCATTGCTCTCGAGTGTATAATACCACTTTTCATTGGTCTTCGTGTGCAGTAGCCACAAAGTAACTTTGTTTAGGTGAGGGTTAAAGTGTCATTTAATGCCAACGTGAAACTTGTAATAGGTCCTTTACAATGAACTATGACGGAAATGTACAATGTTGAATAAGGTAAAAGCTGAGCAGATGCGTACGCATTCCATACAAAATCGTTGTTTTTAAGGACAAAAGCTGAACAGAGCTGAATAAGTGTGGTTGGTCCTTAATGGTAGGTCTTTTTATTTATTTTTTTATTGACAATGGGCTCACTCTTGACCTCAATCCAGCCCAGAGGCAGGGATGAGATCTACGGTGGAACGAGCTTGCCCAGAAGTCTTGTCTTGTCTATGAAACTTTTGAAGAATAATTCAGTGGTTATGGATTGGTGTAAGTAAAAAACTTTTTTGCAAAAAAATACAACCGACTTCCAAAAACGACACTACAAAGTGAAAAATAACTTTAATTTCGGAAGTCGGTGTCGTTGGGTTCGCATTTTCGTTGTTTGCCACCGACTTCCGAAATTAAAGTTATTTTTCACTTTGTAGTGTCGTTTTTGGAAGTCGGTTGTATTTTTTTGCAAAAAAGTTTTTATTTTTCACTTTTTAGTTGTAATTTTTACCAGTAATTTTGGTTTAAAAACCAAACTACTGAACCGTTTTTGATGAAATATCTATGGGACCATTTGGGAAGTATACCCTTTCCAACAAAAAAAGAATTTTTCAAATCGGTTGGCAAGCGACGGAGTTATGCGCGAACAAACATAAAAAAAAAAAATACAAACATCCGAATTGAGAACCTCCTCCTTTTTTAGAAGTCGGTTAAAAAGATAATTTTAAACTGTAACCCCCTTATAACAAAATAAGAATTTTCGTTATATCTGCAGGACAATTCCCATAATTAATAACGTTCAAAATTTAGTCACAAACTCATCTCAGCGAAAATCAATGTTAAAAATTTAGGGAAATTAAAGGTCTTTTTGGTAGATTGAGACTGATCAGAGTGGAATTTTAAGAACGTTCACAATGTGATCTCAGTCTTAATCTGTAATACCCCCACTTGGTAATACTGGTTGTCAGATTTCGGCTTCTGATGAGCCGTAACGACTGTCAAAGATCCACGAAAGGCCGCTGGGATCAACGGCTTTACGTGCTTACCAAGGCACATTGGGGTCTTGTATGTGAACATGGTCACACATCCAAGAACCATCACGGCAAGTGTAGTTTAACCTGATCGATTGACTCGTGTGGCAGGTATTACTTAGCCACAAGCCCTCCTCAAAAAAGTAACCAATAAATAAATATAAGTTAGGTTTAGCTATGTAATAAAACGGTAAGTGACTATCGTAGGAGTGCTGAATATAAATAAACAAACTTCCGCCCCCGACTTTGTTCAAATAGAAGCTGTCTTACCACAACATACTAAAATAACAGCCGTGTTTTCGCCCCCAGACCTCGAGCTACCGCGAAGTATCACGTCGCCCGTCTACGCTATTTATTCGATTTCGTTTAGCGTTCCTTCTTTTTTTCTTCTGCTTGGCTACTAAGGGTCATACTGTGATGTTAAATAGTCTATAAGTTTGCTGAAGAATTGAGCTATCAAATGCAAAAATATTTGTTCAAATCCGACTCGTTCTAAAGATTAGCGCATCCAAATAAATTCTTCAGCTTTATAACATAATTATATTATTATCGTATAGATAACTCAATATTAGAGAGGCTTGTGGCTAAGTAATAACAGCTGCACGGTTCGATCGGTCAGGTTAAGCTACGCTTGCCGCGGTTGGTCCGTGGATGGGTGACCATCTTTACATACCAAGACCACTCCGTGGCTAGGAAAGCACGTTAAGCAAGCTGTTGGTCCCGGCTGTCATTCGTGGATCTTTGAAAGTCCTTACGAGTCATCAGAAGCCCGCAAGTCGTCAACAACCAGTCCGTAAATGACTGACAGACAGCGCACACCCTAAACCATGAAAAGAGGATAATTATGTTCCGAAGGGCTTTGCTTAGAAGGGAATTTCCGAAAATAACGAACAAATCGCTTCAGAATAACTTTTATACTGACTATTGAGTATATTACTCATAGCCCTCCTTAAGTAATGTTCCAATCAATCTAAATTAAGATGGTTGGATGAACATTAATACTGAACATAAATAGTAGTAAACGACGTCCAATTTGGCAAACAAAAATTATAGTAATAGACAAGACCACTGTATTGTTACAATCATGACAATGAATCTTTAATATTTACATCTTTATTTGCAAGCAACTTAATCCCTTCGTGGCATGTTTTAACCTTGAAAGACTGGCGCTGCTCGATATGTAAGCCAGATCTTTAAAAACATGCTTCGTTTGCTAAACGGTGCGCGATGGTTTGCTGTCTAAGCAAGTTTACGAACTATCGTTTTGCGACTAGCATTATGAACGGACACAAGGCATGAAAGAACGTTAGAGCGATAGATTTCACACCATAATTATATAAAAAATACTATCTGAAGGACATTTCCCGAAATTAAATCAATGTCAAAAACTTGTCAAAAATGTAGGGTAATTAGAGGAGTTTTTGACAGATTAAGACTGAGATCAGGAGGCCAATTCTCGTAATTTAAAACGTTCAAAATCTAGTCGCAGTCTCATCTCGGCGACCAACAATGTCAAAATCTTGTCAAAATGTAGGGAAATTAGAAGTATTTTTTGACAGATTGAGACTGAGATCAGACTGTGAACGTTCTTAAAATTACGACAATTGCCCCTCTTACCATTACCTTCCTAGCATTTTACTATGTTGAGGTCGGCTCCCAGTTCATGTATAACAAAACAATACCTTATACATACACATAATCAGCCCCCTTATAACGTTGCCACTGCTGGGAGTCAGGCCTGATCTCTGTGAGAGGGATCACAAATAAACATAAATAAAAAAGTTGCAGACTACTTAAACACAAACTCACACATTCTGTCGTCAACGCGACGTAATTTTAGAACAGAGCCAAAAATTACCAACAATTAATTAATAATAATCAATGCCTTATAGTTCAAACCTCTACTTACACCGTAAAGAGATTTAATACGCTGCAGCGATTTGCAATCTCGCCTACACAGCTGTATAGTAGAACTCTCAACTCTAGTCGACAGTCGTTCGCTGTGTTCCAACCGCCGCGCATGCCTCGATGCGCCGACTGTACCGTAACTTTACACTTGCGAAACAACGTACCTATAATAAATCTTCGAAAATGTTTAAAAACGAATTCATTGTTTGAAATAAATATTTATTTTTAAAAACCGTGTGTGAGTTTCGAGGTCGAACTTTTTTTTTAATACGAACTTTTTATTATTATTCGAATTTCGAAATGTGATTTAACAATAATAGTGACTGTGTTTTTATCGAGAGTTTTAATTTACTATTGAAGTGAATTAAGTGTGAATATTTACTGTAAAATACTATTTTAAAACCGAGTGTCAGTGAAAAGTTTTTCAAAAGTTGACGAATTGTTTGTTTCGTTTGAAAAAATTAAGTGAGTGTGTTATTACATACAGTTCATTAAGAAATCGTTGAATTGATGCCAAAACTCTTATGGAACGTAAGTAAATAATTGTTGGCATTGTAGTGACGTTTTTAATCGTTTTTAGAAATACGGTTGTGTGTTTCGAGCGGGTATTAATCATATTATTTTTAGCTCTTGGGAAACGGTATGTACGTGCGCTATCTATCCAACAAGACATGTTCTTTCGAAACTCATTAGGTATGGTTTTTAATAACAAGACACAGTTAAGGACTTAATTAGGGCAATATTATTATCTGTGGTAATAATTTTCGTATTTAATTTATGTCACGAATTATTATTTTTTTATATGGCGAAGTCAGGCTGGTTTTCCATTACGAGTGTACTATTCTTATTAAAAAAAAAAAAATCACGGGCTATTTAAAGTTCAATAGCAATGGAAGGAATATTTATGTAGGATTTATAAAAATGTCTATTAACAATAGGACTATTAATGAAGTTTTTATAAACACAATGTTCGTTCTCACATAAAAATATAATTACTATAATATTTGTATTGCCAATTGGTACTAACAAGAAACACGTTTCACTTTTTCTTGACTTGGATATTACATCTTCCTATCCTGTCCTACTTTAATTTGTTAAACGAGAAAGTTTGTATGGATGGATGGATGGATGTTTGCTTGTTACTCTTTCACGCAAAAACTACTGAACGGATTTAAATGAAATTTGGCACACATATGGTTTATAACCAGGATTAACATATGGGATACTGTAAGCAGTATGGTATACTCGTAGTTCACAATTTATCGACAGTTTACAATCTCGCGAGATAGACTATAAACTAATGGTGTTCACGATCATACGGTGACATTTAATAAAATTATTCATAATGAAAAAAGTTTTACCAAAGTTTAATGTACTAAAGCTTTTTAAGGCTTTGTTTAGAAGAAGCGATGAGTAAAAACAAAGTCTTACGCAAGCTCACGTCAAAGGTGTACTTTTTTTAAAAGCATTACCTAAATATTTTTTTTTTCCTTCTGTTACTTTTTTAAACAATTTGTTTTATTTTTTATTTTTAACTCTGTTTAGTTTAGTTTAAGATCCTGTACGAGTCGCAATAAATACTTTTTCTTTCTTTCTAATAATATTATAAAAATTTGAGCAATATTTTACAACATATATTTTTTATCCTAATATTATAAAGGCGAAAGTTTGTGAGTGAGTGTGTCTCAAATGGCTGGACCAATCTTGATGAAATTTGGCACACAGATAGTTTATAACAAGGATTAACACAGAATTATTAGGACTTTTTATCCCGATGTTCCTACGGGATCTTAACTTAAGCGGGTAAAGCTGTGGGGCGCAGCTAGTCCTTTCTAAAATGAAAATTGCAAACTTTATTCATGCATAAAATGTAGGTAACTATCTTCATTATTTTTTTTCTTTTAAGTTAGTAAGTAGTACTTTTATTTTTTGTGCGAAATTTCATAAATATTTCAAGTTTAAATCAAGCTCGTTATATCAATTAGGTAAGTTTTTGAAAAACTCTGCCTCTTTATAAGGTAGGTAATTGATGCCTAGTTTTAAATTAAGTAGTACCTAGGTAAGATTTTCAAATTCGTCGAACAATAAAATTATTTTGCGTTTCATTTTCAACATGAACTGAAATCTTAAGCCTCTTTTCAAAATTAAGAAATAACTAGCAAAAATACTTTTGTCCATAAAATTAATTGCTAAGAAATTTCATCATAAAGTTTATCGGGCATCAATTTCATTTTTGATGTCCGCTTAACTTTATAGAATTTAGCTGTGATTAATATTTTATGACGAAAACCGCCTTTAAGTGAAACTTCACTAAATAAACTATCACAAGTTACTAAACTATTTAGGAGAACTCTAGACTTAGCAGTTTTTTTTTTCTTTTTTTTCTTTTTCAGGATGTGAAATCATCAAATGACTCCTCCCGTTCTGGGTGGAGCAGAAGGGAGTGTCAGACTCTTACTGACTAAAACCCACCCGTGTTCCTTCCTTAGCCCTTTATGTTCCAGGGCAGCGGTAACCCTTTCAGACGATCCCGCTACAGACTTAGCCGTTTAAGAGCGAATTCCTCCAAACTTTTATACCTAGAATAATTCATATCCTGAGAATAAATTTTAAATTTTTGACAGTTTTACCGGGTTAAGAATACAACAATCCGTTCCATCACTAAAATAACTGATGTCAATCGGAAAGCTGCCACGCTTAGATGGAATTGGGCTGGACACATCTGTCGCATGTCAGACGATCAATGGGCCAAACAGCGACCCAGTGGGTCCCGCTTAATGGCAAACGACATCGCGGCAGGCCCAGACGGAGATGGCGGGATGAACTGGACTCCTTTAATAAAGATTGGTCCTTGGCAGCTCTGGACAGGGAAAAGTTGAAGGAGAGTAGGGAGGCCATTGCCCAGCATTGGGATACTAACAATAAAAAAGAAAAAACAAAGTTTTTCCATACTAGAACTGTGAGACGTCTATTTTATTCCACGGATAAAAGATATCTAACTTTGGTAAAATCGGCCCTAAGTGCACTAAGTATAGTTCTTTTTCGTAGAAAGATTAAGGGAATAAATTGTTAAATAATAGTTCTTCATTATTGAAATCAAAGCACTAGGTTACATTTTATGAGAATAGACTTCTATATTCAGACGACACGGTTGGCGCAGTGGTTAAGCAATTGACTGCTGCGCTGCGTGTCGCGGGTTCGATTCCCGCACGGAACAAATATTTGTATGACCTACAGGTATTTGTTCCGAGTCTGGGTGTTTTTCTATCTATAATATGTATGTATATACAAAAAAAAAAAATGTATATAAGTAGTTTATCAGCCATCTTATTACCATAACACAAGCATTAGGTTGCTTAGCTTGGGACTAGATGGCGCTGTGTGAAATGTCCAGGGATATTATTATTATTATTATTTAAATCAAAGCACTAGGTTACATTTTATGAGAATAGACTTCAATATGCCACCGAGAAAATAGCCACGATGACAAACTACGGTAACAAAAACTGTCGCATATGAAGGGGCTCAACTCATGTGACTCCTATAAACCTAAAGTAATTAAAGAATCAAAATAACTTCCAACTTTTAAAAGGCTATTAAAGCACCATGTCCTGAATAATGTTTGAATAGTAAATTTTTATTTATTAAAATTAAGCACAAGTAAAAAAATTACTGTACAAAGGCGGACTTAATGCCTGGGGTATTCGATCAGTCGACCTTTGAAGTGATGCAGAGAAAAAACATGGCAGGTGCAACATACGAGATAAATATCTAGAAAATGACTATAAAATACAAGAATAAAATACTAATACATAGATAAAACCATAAAAACGCTTAAAAATACATACACAAACTTAACGGAACCCTATTAATAAACCTCTGCTGTCTGTCCGTCCGAACCGTAATAGGTAGGCATTTTAAATTTTCCCAAAATGTGTATTTCTATTGCCGATAAAATAACAAATAATAAACATAAAATAAAGTTAAATATGAAAGGGGTTCCCCATACAAGAAACGTGTTTAAAAAAAAAGTATTAAATGTACAGGATACTATAGGAAATATACTTTCAGGAGAGAAAAGAGAAAATGATCGGTAGAGGAGAAAACGAATTTTTACTGTTATCTATAACTATCTGTCTATTTAAGTTTCTAACCCAGGTAAATTATAATGTTCACTCATAGAAGTGAATAAATGTATTATTTTTGAACGAAATAAAATCTACCCACATTCTTTGTTCATCTTTAGTAACCAACTGTAGAATAGAATACACTTTATTATGTACGCCATACGCATAACAGATATGTAGGTATGTAGAAGTTTTACATTTTATTTTCAAACAAGATAGTATTCCTTTATATTTACATAATTTAAAAGCTAACGGTCTTATAACCAGGTCAGTCTTTGTGTCTTACATAGGGTGACACAATGGGCGGTTTTACGCTCAAAGTGATCTTTTAAAGACAACCTTTGGATAGATTTACAAGGAGAGACGATACTGTAGGTAGTCTGTGGTTTACCATTGATGTACATCCTAACTACAATATTAATATTATAATTATTATAAGTATTTATGTTGTACTTCAACAAACAAACAACCTTACTTTCGCATTTATACATACATAAATGCGAAATTAAGTTTGTTTGTTTGTTACATTTTTACGCCTAATCCAATGAACTTTTGCGTATAGTATACGTTGTCAGGGGTATAGAAAAGGACAAAAAATCTATCATCCAGAAAAAAAATACTATTCCCGAGGAAAAGAACAATAACTTTCGACGGTCACAGTTGCTTTAGGACGCTAGATGGCGCTACGTGTCGTTCGAATCATAACTGAAATATGACCCGACTTTCTGAGCAGTATCCTAAATGTATTAGGCTTGCTTGATGTATTTGAATCATTAGTAGGTATTATGCTTTTCGAGTTGGATGACATTTGTCACACAGATAGTTTATTATAACCTGGATTAACACATAGGATACTTTTTATCGCGGTAATGCGTTTCCGTGGGGTAACTTCCGACCTCTATTATACAATATAGCTGGTAGCAATATATACTTACGTTTATATTGCTATACAATATATACAATATATACTTACGTATATAAAGCATATAGGTACTTATCTACTTTCTCTCTCTCTCTGAAACAAGAGCAAAAAATAATGATAAAGATTTAGGAGTCAGGAAGTGTTTTTTTTTGTGTACCTGCTGTGCAAATATTTCGACACAAATGTATTTTTGTTATGAAATAAATAACTTGAACTTGAACTTTTTTTACCAAGATTTTAAAAGTGGATACAGATTGAGCACACCTCACTAAAACGCGCAAAGCATTCCATAACCATATCTGCTTGAGTAGTAGAAGATTTATCATAAAAGTACCGGAGTGTACTGCGTTAATTATCCTATTCTATATGTCGAGGTGTGCGCGCGCGACCGCTGTTTGCTGTAACCTCTTGTCGACCAAACGCAGGATCGCGAGCACCCATAAGGCGTCTTACTACACAGTTCAATAAGATTTACCGGAATACCGAGTTCTTTGCTATTTCCGCTAGAAAATTTAGAAATATTGCGCTTAAAATCATAGCAGAATTGGGTACATAACAATCCTAAAATCATAACTTCTATTTTAAATATTCTATTATATCTTCTTTCTCTTTTTATTATTTTTACCTGTATAGTATGTTTCAGTTTAGTTTTATTTTTTATGTTTAACCATACTCTATATTCAATGTAAGTAATTTACATCGCACGCCGTTCGTGTTTGTTTAACTTTTTTATATTTCGTGGAAAATGTTATCTATACTCTATACTAATATTATAAAGAGGTAATTGTTTGTAAGTTTGTAAGTTTGTATGTAGGGGGTAATCTCCGGAAGTAATGAACCAATTTTAAAAATTGTTTTAATGGTAGAAAGCTACATTATTCGTGAGTGCTATAGGCTATAAACTATAAAGATAACATGCATATTAGCCGAACTACCTCAATTTTTGTCTAGCCAGGCGGAAAAAAATAGCTCTTACAACAGAGTTATTTGCATGCGCTGCTTTGACAGTTGTATATAATTGAAAACAATGTATAGCAAACTGGTCCGCTTTGAATAGTTCTACAAAAAAGTCCGCGACACCATATTTCTATCTTTTATATTTTAGCAGATATAGTAGTTTTTATGTGTTAAAAAAGTATTTTTCGACGTACTTACCTTCGGACGATTTTTTAAACAACAAAATATTAAAGCTTATCGAAAAAAATATTATTTTGATCACAAGAACATCATAGAGATACGATTTGCCCAAAACCGTATGTCAGTTTCGAAGATAATATAAAATTACTAAATCGCAAAATGCCGCCGTCCATTCACGAACCGCATTAGAACATGCTTTGTACGGACGTTTTATCCATTTACCCATAGATGGCGTTGTGCAATTACGTCATTTTTCTGAATCGTGGTAAGATTCCGCGGATTAATGACCCTCTCCAGTTATTATTAAATTTAACTTTCGTCGTTAGGTAGGTGTGTTGTACGCGGTTGGTTGGATGTCGTTGTTGGTCTTCAAAATTGTTTTGGTTGCTCGGTTTCTTAAAACACAAACACTACTTCGTTCTCATTCTTCGAGTTCGAAGCTGTGGTATTTCTGTTTTTGGGATATCGGACAGTTTCAGCGATTGTCTATCATGCCTAAAAGGAAATCACAACTTTCCCGTCAGACATCCCAGGCAAGAGCAGCTCGAGTACGCCGTACCCGTACGGAAGAGTCTGCTCTTGAAAATCATCAGCGTCTCTCGAGGAATAGAGAAAATATTTCGCAAGCACGCGCTGGGGAATCTAGCTCCGAGCGTTCACAGCGGCTTGCTAACCAAAGCTGGAGAACATCGCAGGTTCGTACTCGGGAATCTAGCGCTGAACGTGCGAGTCTAGCGCTGAGCGCTCGCAGCGGCTCGCTAGCCAAAGCGCGAGAACATCGCAGGCACGGGCCTGCCTGCTGCGCACGTTCAGCGCTAGATTCCCGAGCACGGGCTCGGGAATCTAGCGCTGAACGTGCACAGCGTCTTAATGATTTAAGGCAGCATGTCTCAGCAACAAGGGATAGGGAGACTAGCGCTGAGCGCTCGCAGCGGCTCGCTAACCAAAGAGTGAGAACATCGCAGGCCCGTATGCTCGGGAATCTAGCGCTGAGCATGCGCAACGCCTAGCAACAGAAAGACAGCGGGCAGTTACAGTCAGAGCACGATAGCACTCAATACTAACCGAACCACACTCATAATTTCATCACAAGTTAAAATGTTTACCGCCCAACGAAGTGGGCGCGGGTCAGCTAGTTGGTTATACATTTATACTCCCATTTTAGTTTTAAGAGCGTGTACAACGGTCCACTAGCGCCACTCCTTTAAAAAAATATTATCTCGTGACTGAGAAGGAATTATGAAAATCTGCTCAATCAGCGACCTCGGTAAGTGTGTCTAGAATTTTCTAATACCTTTTATTAAGTTTCATATTGAGACACGAAGCAACTAAATACGACATATAGGAATGTGGCCGCTTTTCTTTAGATCGAATTTTGTTGCTTCGTGTCTCAATATGAAATTTTATAAAAGGTATTAGAAAATTCTAGACACATTTACCGAGGTCGCTGATTGAACAGATTTTCATAATTCCTTCTCAGTCACGAGATAATATTTTTTTAAAGGAGTGGCGCTAGTGGACCTGTGTGCACCCTCTTAAGTTCTATACCAAAACATTGTAATGTGTAACCGTTTATTTTCCCAAATAAAATAAAATAAAAGAAATTCTACCTACCTTTTATTTTTAGGTTTACCTATTATTTATAGTTCCTAATTGGCACTTAATATCTTGGGTACATTACCAGTCGACAGTGATACGGAGAAATTTTTCGACGCCATATTTTAGTTAGTTAACAGTTTTAGTTACATAGGTTAGCTTATTATTAAAAGCTTGTGATGACCAGTGATAGGAATAGGTAGTGCCTATTTGCCTAAACTTCGAAGAACAGAGACAAGAAATTGAGACTTCCTTACGACTAAATTTTTCACTCACTCACTAACACATTGATTTTACTGTAAATTATTTAATTTAATGTAAAGTTAGTATTGTTTAAATTGATTTTAATTCTATTTCAGTGTCTGTGGTACCAATTGATTTTAATATAATTTAATGTATTGTATGGATTATTATTATCTAAAATAAATGAATTATTATTATTAAAAGTGTTGTCCCGAATTTCTGGACAGATGTCCTGGAAAAAATTTAGTCCTAAGGAAGTCTCCGTTTCTTGTCTCTGTTCTTCGAAGTTTAGGCAAATAGGCACTACCTATTCCTATCACTGGTGATGTCCCACTGCTGGGCAAAGGCCTACCTACTCTCTTTCAACTTCCCTCTGTTTAAAGCTGTTAAGGACCAGTTCTTGTTGAAGGAGTCCAGCTCATCCCGCCATCTCCATCTCGGCCTGTCCCAATGTCACTTGCCATTACGAGGGATCCATTGGGTCGTAAGTTTGGCTTTGTCGTCTGACATGCGGCAGATGTGTCCAGCCCAATTCCATTTTAGCGTAGCAGCTTTCCAAGTGACATCAGTTGGTTGTTAGGTTAGGTTATTATATTTTTACTTTATTAGTATATTGGTATGGGAAACAGTGCTGGCACAGGTTGCAGCGGCCGCGATTTACGAGTTTTGGCTTCGAACACAGACATGAGCTTTACTTTGTGTATTTTATTTCGTCACAAGTGCTCTCAAAACGGCAAAGGGAAACATCGTGAGGAAAACAGGCTGTCCCAGAACCAAAAATTTGAAGACATGTGGCATCTGCCAATCCGCGCTGGGTGGATGAAGGCCCACTCCTTCTCGCAGAGAGGAGGCTGATTAGGTTATTCTAGTATAAGGGTCTTCAACAATTTAGTAATTATTTGACAAAGGTAAACTTCTTTTTGGCAATTTTGATTTCTTAAACGGTAACGTAAAATAAACTCATGTAGGATTAAATCAAGTCTAAAATCATGTAGGTAGGTGCGGTTTCTAATGGCCTCGTAGCAATCACTCACCACTGACACCCGAAAAAAAAACATAGTTTGAGTAAAACCGGAACTTAATAAATGGTGATTAAGTGAATGGCCTGACGTGGCATAAATTCATTGTACCAGGCTAGTGAAAGTATACACACTCGTTCTTTCTCTTTATGTGAAGAGGACAGAACTTCTAATGATAAACGATTTTATTTTTGTATATACATAGGTTTGTATTAAACAGTCTTACCAAGGAGTATCGTGTAAGCCAGTAACTGGGCTGTGAGGTCAAATAAGCAGTCGCTCCATGCAAAATAGTGGTAATCAGCTGCATCTGGTAAGACTGGAATCCGACCCCGTCATAGTGAGTGTATTACGTGAGCTCGACAAATGGATGTGCGAATAAACTATGATTATGAATACTAATGTGTCTTCATGTCGCACTAGCGTGACGTCGAACTTCAGTGTGTCGCACAAGCGTGCATTTGAACTATGGTGAGTCGCAGTACAGTTTTGTCGCACAAGTGTTATTCGCACATCCATTTGTCGAGCTTCAGTGTATCGCACAAGCGTGCATTCGAACTATGGTGAGTCGCAGTACAGTTTTGTCGCACAAGTGTTATTCGCACATCCATTTGTCGAGCTTCAGTGTATCGCACAAGCGTGCATTCGAACTATGGTGAGTCGCAGTACAGTTTTGTCGCACAAGTGTTATTCGCACATCCATTTGTCGAGCTCACGTAGTACACTCGACATAGGAGTGACAAAACTGTACTGCGACGTGTCAGTAGGAAGCCGCTCGGCGATTTTGGCTGAAATTTTGGAACAATATAGCCGCTAATGTAATTGTGTAATGAATGAAAGTCAATATGTGCGCAATATGTCTAGTTATGACGTGCAGCCGTTGACTATTTCTGCCTTGTACTCGTGATTATAGATAGTTATATTTTATTATTCCTTATTATTAGAATGAATTAACAGCCGCACAGGTCGATCGGTCAGGTTAAGCTACGCTTGCCGCGGTTGGTCTGTGGATGGGTGACCATCTTTACACACTGAGACCCCTCCGTGCCTCAGAAAGCACGTTAAGCCGTTGGTCCCGGCTCTCATTCGTGGATCTTTGACAGTCGTTACGGGTAGTCAGAAGCCCGAAAGTCTGACAACCAGTCTTACCAAGGGGTATCGTATTACCCAGTAATTGGGTTGTGGAGGTCAGATAGGCAGTCGCTCCATGTAAAATACTGGTATTCAGCTGCATCCGGTTAGACTGGAAGCCGACCCCAACGTAGTTGGGAAAAGGCTAGGCAGATCTATTATTAGAATTAATTATCTTTTTGTATGTACGTGTATCTGTGATAAATAAACCTACTTTTCATTATTTTATTTCAAAAAGAAATAATAGCCAGTTTTAAGAACTTAGCAATTTTTATGTTAAAAAGTCAGAAAAATGGTTTTATATAAACAAAAGGCCTTAATATCAATCATAACAAGTTTCAATTCATATTTTATGGTTTAAAAATTTATTCCTACGTCTCTATATCCTTAAGGGGTACGCAGAGATGTTTTACACATATTTCGCATAGTTTGGAAAATTACAGTTTCCCGTATCAAAAATTCTCAACGCAATCTGTTCACTTAAATATTTGGACATTGGAGTTGCCGATATTGGCACCCGGTTTATAGGATCTCATTCGAATGATATGCAGCAGTCGAAGATCGGCATCGAGATTGGGACAGGAGATACATTATTAATTTCGGGTGTAAGCTCTTCTGCTAGTAAAACCAGCGGCGTGATTGCGTAATACACTCTCAGAAGCAATAGATTTCATTTTGCAGTTCAACAACATTCATTGCGTTATTTACGTTGTTGAGCAGACAATCTTTTCGAACATATGAAGCAATGGCTTAGCAATATCCTTCAAAATGATTGAACATGAGATTCTGACTGAAAGTACACATACTGAAAACTAAAGTAAACATATTGAAAACTTACGCTCAAAAATAAGAAAGAAAGAAAGAAGATACGTTTATTTGTGGTAAACATGACGCAAAAAAGAACATAAAAACAAATAAAGAAAAACAAAACAATAAGAAATGGTTGACGTGCGTCACATTCACGCAAAACGGCTATCACCTTCCCCTAAAAGTATGTTATACTAAAATAAAAGTGTGTTATACTAAGGTATTATATCAAAAATTTTGACGCTATTGGGTCTAAACTCATGTGCTGAATCCATGGTTACAGTTTGCGCGTCGATGTCCCTGCCACACTGTATTGACTGAACGTCTTTACACATTTCCGACTAAACTAGCACTGTCTTTTCCTAAACAATAAAACCTATTAAAATATTTGACACCCCGTTCTCTACCATCTCATGTTCGAATGGAACCCGCGCTAAATTATAGCCAGCCTGCACTACATAAGATTGACTTTAGTAGACAACCTTTAAATTACCTACCTACCTAAAAAATCAAAAAATATTAACAGAAAATTAAAATTCGGTTTGCATCGATGTGGATTTGGAGCTTGCATCTTCTTTAATAACCCCTAAGATCTTTAAGCTCTTGCGAACTACTGGACGGGGAGGAATGATTTAGAAAGATAATGTTAGAAAATATGTAGATAAAACTTTATGATACTTACTTCATTTTTGCAGCGCCATACGAACCTTTATAAAATAAATATTTTATTGCAAAAATAAATTTTGATTACGACTTTCGTGTTGTGACACTTGCGACACGAACTTATTGACTTTTTTACGGTTCTCTGCAATTTATGAGTTTTATGATTTCGGCTGTCAGTCACATCGTAAAAATTCAGATATTAAAAACACTACAGTTCACTTCAGATTTTTGATAGGCTTGTCTTTGTGCTTATCATTTTGAGGTGTGGTCAGCAGCAGTGCCCCGAAGTTTCCACCCGCATAAGTGTCGAACCCGTGGTAATATCGGAATATAAAGTATCCTGTGTGTTATTCTGATGCATATGCTATATTACTGTAAAGTTTCATCAAAATCTGTTCAGTAGTTTTTGCGTGAAAGAATAACATCTATCCATCCTCACAAATCGCGTTTATAATATTATTCGTGGAAAGGATAGTAAGAAGGATTTGAAAAGGCGGGATACTTTATGAAATTGTTTCCATATCTATTCATCCATCCGCCTGCCAGGGCAGCTGGGGTGACAATTATTAAACAGTGCTTGTTATTTTTTTACTAAGAAATGTAAACTGTAAAGGTGAGTATAGACTAGAGCATTTCTGTGTAATGTAACGTTCTTACGAATGATACAAAACAGGTAAAAGCTCAGTTTCCAAAGCATTTCCATGTAATGTAACGTTCCTGCGAATGCTCGGGGTAATGTTCACAGCGAGTGTGCATTTACCCGTAACGTTTCGTTTTACCTTGCGTTCATTCTTCCTTGAAATGCCGCATCGCCCGCACTCGTGCAAAGGCTCGACGAAATGTTACACCAATATGCTCGACAGTTTGTACAATTATTGTTGTAACAAAACGGCGAGCGTGCTCGGCGTCTGGTTCGTGAAGGGTGATACACTAGAACATATCATAGAGCGGCTCTTTGTTCTGTTACAAGTAAATGTTCTAGTCTAAATTCACCTTAAAATTGCATGTTGCCTTACGTTCTGGGTATACACTAGAGCATTTTCTCGAGCATTTCCATATAATCATAATATAATGTAACGCTCCTACGAATGGTACAATACAGGCAAAAGCTCAGTTTCCAAAAGCATTTCCATGTAATGTAACGTTTCTGCAAATGCTCGAAGTTGCGTTCGCTCACGGCGAGTGAGCAGTTACCTGTAACACTTCTTTCTATCTTGCGTTCATTGTTGAAATGTCGAACTTACAGGTACCGGTCAAGCGTTTGCTCGATAAAATGTTACACCAATTCGCTCTTTGGTTTATAAAATCAGGTTGTAACAAAACACCGAGCGTCGTGTTCGAAGTGCGGTTCGATAAAATGAAAAAACGGCGGTGGATCGATATTCTGTTACAAGTAAATGCTCACCTTAAGACGATCATTACTATCAACACAGCTTTGCAATACACCACACAAGACTTAACAAAACAAAAGAAGGTTTATCATATTAATCCATGAGCAGTTGCATCCAAAGAGTTCGTTTAACAAGATTAAAAAACCGCAAACGTTGTCACGTTGTTGTTTGTTAGGATAATCCATCGGGATTTTAAATCTAGTTTTGGTTTCATTATACTGGATTTGAAAACCGCAAACATATTGGTCAGTCAGTTACATCATGGGACGTGAGGACCCCGATTAATAATAATTGTTTGGTAACAAACTGAATTGATAACGACTAACTTACAACATGATCTCACGATTTGTTTGTCAAATAGGTAAGCAGATATCCATAAAAATAATATACATTATGCTTGTGGCTAAGTAATAACAGCCACACGGGTCGATGGATCAGGTTACGCTACACATTGGGTTGGTCTGTGGATGGGTGACTATATTTACATACCAAGACTTCTCCGTGCCTCGAAGAGCATGTTAAGCTGTTGATCCTGGCTGTCATTCTTAGATCTTTGACAGTCGTAACGGGTCATCAGAAGCTCGAAAATCTGACAAACAGTCTAATTCAGTCCTCACGACATTTTGTGGTTTCATCATTCTCCGCTTAGCTTCTAGTGTAACCGGATGCAGCTGAATACCAGTATTTCACTTGAAGCGTTTGCCTATCTGACCTCTACAACCCAGTTACTGGATAATGCAATACCCCTTAGTAAGACTGGTTATCAGAGTTTCGGGCTTCTGACGACCCGTAACGACTGCCAAAGATCCACGAATGACAGTCGGGACCAACGGCTTAACGTGCTTTCTGAGGCACGGAGGGTTCTCGGTACGTAAAGATGGTCACCCAACCACGGACCAACCGCGGCAAGCGTAGCTTAACCTAATCGATCAAACCGTACGGCTGTTATTACTTAACCACGGGCCCTTCCACTTGAATTTTTTTTGTAATAACGTCAAATTCGGTTTAAAAAAAAAAATAGTTTAACAAATCCTTACGAGTTTTTGTGCATTTAAACAAGTTGCAACGTATGTAGGTACTCAGGTACGGTGTTTAATCGAATCGGATTTCAGATAAGTTATCGTTAGATTCTGAAGCTAATAACCTGATTCTCATGCAGTGCAACACTGCAGGCAGCGGTTATCAAATAATTGCTACCATTGTTTGGAATTCTGAATACAGATTTGATCTCAAACTACGTGTCTAAGCTGGCGTGTGGTCGAGGTCTGAAATTGGAGAATCTACTAGTTATTTTCTATGTATATAAGATGCAATAACAACAGTAAACTTCGTGTATTTTAATAATAATATTTAAAGGGAAGCGCCAGGGTAGTCCACGAAATACAAATTTAATTTTTAACTTATGAAGCAATGGATGTCAAAACATGGAACAATGCATCCATATGCATTGTGATCGATTTACAATTTATGTGTGTAAAGCAATTGCCGGGGAGCGGTGGTGGCCCAGTGGTAACGGCCACGATTTACGAGTTGTAGGTCGTAGGTTTGAACCTGGGTTCAAACGTTTCCTTTGTGTAAATTATTTCATCTCCACTGCTCTCAAAATGGTGAAGGAAAACATCGTGAGCAGCATATCCTAGACCCAAAAATTCGAAGACGTGTGACATCCAACCCGCACTGGGCCTGAGTGGTAGATTAGAGCCCACTTCTTCTCACCGAGAGGAGGTCTGTGTACCAGCAGTGGGAACATTATAGGGGTGATTACTCTACACAATTACCCCGCTGTTCTGTCTTTCATAGACAAGATTATCTTTATTCTGGTGTGCGCACTGTCAAAGTATTATTATTGCATTTAGTAATTATTATTGCCTTAATACGTCATGACAGTTATCTTCATTAATATTCTATTCATAAAATTATATTTCTCTATTCTATTGCCAAAGTTTGTCTGTGATCTATTCAAAATAGTTTTGAAGTACCACTCAGCCGAAATATGGTACGACAATATTATCATTTTATGAGTAAAATATGTCGTAAAATAAATACACTTGCGCTGGAAATTGCATTTATTAATACTATCCTGTTATTAAACACTGCAGAGAAAAGGCAACTATACTTCTTACTATCCTAGCCTATTAATTCTCCTAATATAATAAACGTGAAAGTTTGTATGGATGGATGGATGTTTGTTTGTTACTCTTTCACGCAAAAACTACTGAACGTATTTGGATGAAATTTGGCACACAGTTGGTTTATAACCAGGATTAACACATAGGATACTTTTTATCCGATATTGCCACGAAATCGAAACTTATGCGGGTGAAACCGCGGGGCGCCGCTTGTAATTTAATAAAGCTTAGCACGTTTATTTTAGCTTAGCACCGCTGGATCTACCAGTCAGATTTGAAAACTTCTTTTTGTTTTGAGGCAGGTCCATTGGACCGTTACAATGATGCAAGTCATTTTTTGTTTCAATTTTATTTTATTTTTTTTGATATCGTAAAATCAAACCCCGCTGCCATAATTTTGGTGACGAACACCGCTCTTCTAGGAAAACTACGCTAGCTTTAGTATAAAGATGTTTATTTTTTGGCTGCAATCTAAACTCTTATAGTTGACTACCAAGCTTATCGAGTGCCATCAATTAAGGCATTGTGATTGTAGGGCTATACCACAAACCATGCCTCTCTGCCCTCTGTGTCCCAAAACATGCAGTCAAAGTGACCTCTGCTGCCACCGACAACGCCGTAGAAGAGGCAAAGTTATGGGAAAACAAAAATTAAAATACAGTCGTGCCAGCGACATGAAGAGGATCGAGTGCCTAGTCTTTCGTAGCAAGTCTGTAAGACCTCATTTTAAAGGGAGAGGAATGACCGATCTGCCATATAAAAGGTTCTGTTGTGCCTTGCGAAAATGGTTAATACAGGAGAGCTTCTACACTGTTAAAGATTTTTTTAATAAAAGCACATGTCGATTTGGTGTCCACTAAGATAATCGTTATTCCTCTTATTTCCTATGAATTTGACTAATAATAATTTAAGTAATTGAAGTCATTGTAATTCTAACAATTGTTATTTAAATGATTGTACTAATTGTAATTCAAATTTTTCTTGTAAGTTGTAATAGATCAAATAGTTCTAATAATTGTAATTTTAAAAAATGATTGTTGAACTCGTAAATTAACAATAATTTTGCATGCCCGTAATGAGGGTGAAGTATGTCCTGTGCTATAATTTAATTTAATATCTTGTGTACCCACCATATTTCAGACAAATAAATGATTTATTATTATATTATTATTATAAAAGTTTCTTCCTTCACCGAGTGTTATTCAAAAGACGTTAGTGAGGTCTAATTAGTGCCTGATCAGTTTGTTCTTTACTTTACAATTCACTTATTTCAGCCAGGGTGAATGGTTGAAAGGTATTACGATTATACCCGAAGGGTTGGTCAGAGGTGTAGGTACTATTAATACATCCATATTTTGCAAGTTATGTTTCAAGTCCGAAGTCACAGGGGGCATGCCTATTGTCATCAACTGGACACAAAGTCGGACTCAGGGTTGCTACTGAGAAATTCCAGATGATAATACCCAACAACACTTTGGTCGACCCGGGTATCGAACCCAGGACCTCTTGCTCAGCCTGCAGTAGTGACATGCTCATGCTTGTGACCACTGGACCAACGACGCAGCGTAAATCTTACTTGCCTTGCCTTGCCACTATAACAATAATTCATGAAAAAAAAATTAAAGGAGCCTGCGGTCGGGGCTATACAAGAAACGTGTTTTCTTCGGCGATTTTTGAATTGTACTTCGGAACCCTTCGAGTCCGATTCGCATATGGCCGCTTTTTCTATATTAATCTAGGATTCACGTCTGTTGCTTTGTTCGAAAATAAGCACTGCACTTAGATAGGAACCTTTGGCTAGTCTTACCTCTGTTACTGTCAGTTCCTCATCATCATCACCATCTATCTGCTCAGCGTTTAACTCAAAGCTTAATCCAACTATTTTAGAGTCGGCTTCCAGTCTAACCAGAGACATCTGAATACAAGTATTTTACATAAAGCTTCTGCATATCTGACCTGCGGAGGTCAGATATGCAGTCACTCTCCAGTAACTGGGTTACGGAACCCAGATACTGGGTAACACGATACCCCTTGGCAAGACTGGTCATCAGGCTTTCAGGCGTCTGACTACCCGTTACGACCGTCGAATTATTTCTTGAAATTTGAGATAATTATTTATTTATTTATTAGTTTCGAACTTGTAATAATGTAGAACGTGCTAAAATAATTGATATCTTATGCTCTACGCAGAGCAGAGCTACGCTTAACTAAGCATATTAAATAAAATCTAATCGACCATTAGCTCCTAATGAAAACTATGGAATAATTTGAGGCACGCAGTTTACCCTTTGCTAGACTTAAAGGATAACTAATGTAAACATTAGTTTCAAATTTGTGTACCTATTAAAATTTGATTACATAGGTCTGAACTTGGAGTTGTCTATTAATAACTTCAATACCCCTTTATTTATAAACTTTGTTTGAAGTTAAGAGGCGTTTGAACTTGTCTATAAATAATAAACCAATCATTAAAGTCAGGATTGACAAAATAAAAATATTTTATTTCACATAAACCTAAATGGGCACTTATGAAACGTCATAAGCTAGGTGCACGGTTCCAATTGGTCGTTTCCTATGGAGAAGAGCCGGCAAGAAACTCCACGGTTACTCTTTTAAAAATAATTGTCTTTTACAATGTTTTCAAATTACAGTAGGTATGGGAGGACGGTGAGGACAGCGTAGGCCTGCCAACAGATACCAGAGGGGCAATTCTCGTAATTTTAAGAACGTTCACAATCTGATCTCAGTCTCAATCTATCAAATACCTCTATTTTCCCTACATTTTCACAAGTTTTTGACATTTATTCGTCGCCGAGATGAGACTGCGACTAGATTTTGAACGTTTTTAATTACGTAATTAATTACCTTTGGGTACATAATAAAATAAAAAATGGTCTACAGATCTAAAGTCAAGGCCTACAAAGTCCTCACAAAACACTCCTGACACTCAAAATGAATCATCTTTGTTTAAGAAGTACTATCTATCTCTTAAACAAAGATGATTAATTTTGTGGACTGAAAATAATATCGATATATTGTTCCACCGAACCGCACGTTACAAAATTTTGTTTCAGTGTGGTTACTGGAAGTGCGGTTGAAATCAGTTCTCTGAGTGGAATACCTCTACATAATGACATGATAGCGAGCAAAAAGAAAAGAGACAACTTAAACTGTATGGTGTGGCGCAAAATTACTAGGAGGGACCCCAAATAAATTGGGATAATAGCCAGGAAAGAAGGATAAATCTTTGTTTAAGAAATGCACTCCCCTATTCGTTTGGGTTGTCAGAAAATTGGGTTAGAATTTTCGATGGTGACGTTAAACTGAAAAAGGTTTGAATACTTAATTCTCTGTATTTTTTTTCAACGTTAGAAAATGGCATTGGAGTTGTAAAGACAGAAAATGATTGTTACTGATCTTGATTAAGTAACCGATTTTAATTATGTTTTTCCTGAAACTTTTCTAACACATATTGAAGCCAAAATCGCTTTACTTTTAACTGTTTTTACTGTAAAAGTAATAAACCTTTTTAACCGACTTCTGAAAAAGGAGGAGGTTCTCAATTCGGATGTTTGTATTTTTTTTTTATGTTTGTTCGCGTCGCGCTTAACTCCGTCGTTTGCCAACCGATTTGAAAAAATCTTTTTTTGTTGGAAAGGGTATACCATTTGGGTACTTCCCAAATGGTCCCATAGAAATTTCATCAAAAACGGTTTAGTAGTTTGGTTTTTAAACCAAAATTACTGGTAAAAATTACAACTTAAAAGTGAAAAATGAAAACTTTTTTGCAAAAAAAAAAACAACCGACTTCCAAAAACGACACTACAAAGTGAAAAATAACTTTAATTTCGGAATTCGGGGGCAAACAACGAAAATGCGAACCCAACGACACCGACTTAATGACTGACTTTATTTGATAATGTTTTAAGAAATTATATATATTTAAATAATAAAATAGATTATTTATTTATTTATTACTGTAATAAAATTGCCCGTGACATCACAGCGGGCCCTATCAGAATACCAGCGCTGCGACATTTATTTTTTAAATGCCTATGCGAGATAGGAGACTTTTGGCCTCGTACAGGACTTTCTGTTTCATTTTTCTTGTTGTTACTTTTTTATATAATTTGGCTATGTTGCCTACTTTTTTTTTATAATTTGGTTTTGTTACTTACTTTTTTTAAATATAATTTGTTTTTTTTTTTATTTTTGATTGTGTTTAGTTTAGTTTTATGATCTTCCTGTGCGAGTCACAATAAATACTTTTTCTTTCTTTCTTTCTAAAATATTGGTATTCAGCTGCATCTGGAAAAACTGGAAGCCAATCCCAACATAAATGATAAATTATTTTATTTTTGTAAATAGGCTTGTACAAACACTTTTACTCGTCAATAGTATATTTAGAAGAACGCTGAACAGATGACGATGATGTCGATGCATGGTACTAAGCATCTAAATGTCATTGTATAGTTACATTTTATTTTTAAGTACTGTTAATTTTATTTTACAAATCTCTAAGCCTGACCAGGGGCCTAAAAAGGCCACTTTAAGCCTCTAAAAGCTATTCATTTCCTGAATTCCCAGCAGATCATTAGCAATTCCTCTAATTTTCGTAAAATTTCATTTTATATTTGGTGTAAACATTGCCGCATCAAAAAAATAAAAACCGTAATTTTGTCGGAATTTTTTTCATTACAGTTTTTATTAATCAAATTGGTTTTTATTTTTATTTCTACAGTTTAAATGTTATTTCATTGTGATATGAATTGCACACAGATCATAATATGATCTGAACTGTCACAAACTGACAATTCATAATATTATTATGAATTGTCAGTTTGTGACAGTTTTACAATTTTTAATATGATTCATATTGTTATCCTATTATGATTCTGCCAAAGTGGCATTTTAGGCCCATTGGTCGAGACCACATGCATGCATGTGTGCATGTCACTTCGGGTGACCACAAAAAATCTTCCACCCAGCATGATAGTAGAAGCCTTCTTGCCACTATCACGACGTGCAGCTGCTGACTCTTTTTGTGCTCGTGATAATACTTTTTAATATATTTTTTTCGAGTTATCTTATCTTTTTGTATACACGGATTTCTGTGACAAATACATTTATTTTTCTTTCTTTACGTAGCCGACAATATGGTGTAGCACTAAGCTTAATGAAAATCGATGTTACACCAAAATTGCTTTTTATAAGTCTCTGGTTACGTCCCTTCCCCAACGAGGGGAATCAATGAAAGGACATATTGTGTGTATAACCGTTTCCGGTCTGTCAAAATGAAAGAAATGGAACAGAAAAAATAGTGTCCATAATATAGGTATTTAATTTACAAGGTGTTTTGTGTTTGTTTTGGGCATAATATACAAAAGCCTTTACTGCCCACTTAAAAAAAAGGAGGTAAATGTATTCGGCGAGTTATTTTTTTAACTCCGATTTCTCCGTGATTACATATTATTACAAATTAAAGTCGATTTCGTGTCTGTTTGTGTGACTGCATTGTTCATTTTAACACCGAATTTGGATGCGGTTTTCACCATAATTTAGGTAATTTATTCCGGAAGGTAGAAACCTAAGGGTAGGTATACACATAACTGTATAGTACATTAATATTAAACTTGACTGGGGTGGGTTCTACATCAAAAGAAAAAGACAAACATTTTTCAAAAAAAAAAAAAAAAACGCCACTTTGGACATAACGCAGGGATTGTAATATCGGTATAGTGTTCGCAGGAATTTCTCATTAGCAGCCAGGAGTCGGGATTTTGGCCCGATAAAGGTCAATCGACCTTATTACATGAAACTAGCACATGCCGTGTGTACACTATCTACCTCTAAGTCAAAGCACTAATTTCTTAAAAGACACTTTTAAACGTCAAAAATTACAATAAAATAAAATTGATTCTAGTCGCCCCTTCTAAAAGGTAGGTTTCGTATGTAGAAGAAACTCCACCGTTACTCTTTTAAAATGTTTTACAATATTTTGCATACAATAATTATGTTTGTGAAGACGATGCACCTAGACTAAAAATTAATAATAATAAATAATAATAATAATAATATTAATTAATTAATTTAATTTTTCAGAGATCGCACAAGACAGGGAGGTTAGGAAGAAACAAGGGAGAAGGGAGGCTTTTGCCCAGCAGAGGGAAACAATATAGGCAAAAAAAAAAACACAGCATGTAAAAGAATTAAAAATTAAACCGTGACAGATAAATTAATTATGTGATAGATACATCCCTTTAGGGGAAACATGGATGATGTTATATGTTTATGAAGGGAAACTTTGTTTTGAAGTTTCGTCAGTTCGGATAAGGACCTACGCCTGATTATTGTAATAACAAAATATTGTTGTTGATAACGGAAAATTTCGATTTTGTCCGAAGCAAGTACTTACCTACGTATTTGTTGCAGATAATGTATCGTGCGTAATACTGCTAATCGTAAATATCCTGGCTGTTGCTAAAAATAAGACAATACCTCTCTCCACGGCACCACCGTGGTAAGAGGAATTATATTATTTTTAGCTTTTACAAGATAATGATGACTTTATAATAAACTAGAATAGAATAAACTAAACTAGTCGTGTAGTTTATGTTGAGTTTTTTATAGTTTTGGTTTATTTTTGTTATCTTTTCAGAGTAAGGGCCTTAGCACACCTCCGTCGCGAATAATGATGGTAAACCGCTTCACGAATTCCGCTAAAACATAATTACTAAATTAGGCGTGATAAGGCCCTAAATAAGTTTCGCTTTATAAAATTGTCGACTGCCACAGATACGAGCACGTGCGAAACAAACGCGGCTGGCAGAAAAGCTAAAAGCAGATGAGAACGTTTTGAAATCAGTCACTGTCCCCGCCAATCCAAATTATTCGCTAAAGTAGCCATTTACGAGTATCAACTTAGATTTCCAGCTCACAAAATAGTGTCTCAACATAAAGTAGTCTTTAGAATAAGCTGGAGTTATCCTTGTCTAAATCTCGTCAGCCATTCGTTTGGGATTCGCGGGTTTATCACAATTGTATCCTTGTTTATAGCTGCTGGATTAGGGCAGTGCTGAAATGTGGAAACATATGGGATGAAGGTTGCAATGGAAACGCTTGTGGGGAGAAAATTGGAAGTCTGTCAAGTAGTAGGACCTTAGCATTATGCTGAGCGATGGTCGTTTTGCGTAGATGTGACGCATGTTTTCCCCAACATGTTATTTTTTTTTTTGTGTTTGTGTTCTTTTTATGCGTCATGTTTGCCGCAAATAAACGTATTTTTTTTTTCATTTTTCTTGTTAATGAATTATATAATATTACTATTATTTAATAGGATACAATTATTTTTTCAACATAAAAAGTGCACAGATCCAAGGTAATACTAATTTTAAGCCTGACATAAAATAAATGGTCAATGACGCCCATGCTAGGAAAAACTGTGTAACAGAGGTTATCCTTCCCTCCATGTATGGATATTAACAGAGAAAGACTACAGTCGTACAATTAATTTTGATCATAACAGATGGGGGAAGAAATTAGAACCTTAGACTTCACAAATCTCGAGTGAATTACTAAACTAGGCGACCGTGCACTATCTTCGACGGCATCTTAAAAGAAAGAAAGAAAAAACATTTATTTGCGGCAAACATGACGCATAAAAAAGAACAAAAACACACAAAAAAAAATAACAATTTGGGGGGTCACTTCAGATGTGGGGTAAAAAAACTGTATTCTGTTTCAGACAGAACTTCATAGTTCTCATTGTCCTCAAGGATTTTGATGTGTATTAGTTGAGAAAATAAAAAAATTCAGTGAGTGCAGTGGAATAATAAGGTTTTGCATAAAATATCATTACTTCGACTAGTAATTTTTCAAACATTGCTATAAGATAAGACGTCAGAAACTACGAGCGTCACGAAAAAAAAAAAAATCGTACGTTTGTAGAATCGATATTGTTAGCTAGGTCATAAATCAGACTTCTCAACAAGACCTAAATATAGAACTACTAAATACTAAACAATGTTGTTCCAGTAATGGGAAAAGGCTAGGCAGATGATGAATATTTTGTGGCAGAAAGTTTGTATTTTTGTCCCTGAACCCACGCGTTTGATTTTATTACCACCCACTAACCAAAGAATATATATATAATAAGAACAGACTTTGGTATTGGTAATTGAGAATGATGAAGGGTGTTTCCTTAGAGCAAGTTTTGGTCATCGGGGTCAATGAATACCTACCTAGTTTTTTATTTATTTATTTATTTTACTATTTATGTATATGTTATAGGCCAAGTGATTAATCGGGCATTATTCATAATGCCCGGGCAATATGAATAATGCCCAATAAGAGCGGGCAATGTGATTATAACCAATCAATTTATCACATTGCCCGGGCATTATGAATAATGCCCAGTGCCTAATGGGCAGAGTGATGTAAAGCACGTTTAATACTTTCAAATGAATACTTAGTTATATAGACCGAGCATTACAAGTAATGAAATCAATTATCGGGTAGAGTAATAATAAAAACATGTTTTATAGTTTAGTATTTATTTTTTAAATTTAAATAATCAGACTTCGGTTTTACTTCGATCAATTTACGAAGGGCTACATTTAGAAACTATAGTCTATAGTAGTTTCAATGCAGTTTGGAAGAATTTCGCACTCGCTTTTACTCACATGTAATTTTTTCAGTCCCCTTAAACATTTTTCAGTTATTTAAACCTGAGTATGTTTTTGGCTAGGTTTTAGGATAATATTTAAAGTCCTCACGAGCAAATCTGTGCGAACAGTTGCCACTGCCAGTTGTTGTTGTGTGCCTGAAAAAATAAATGAAAGTCAGTCTTTATTCAGGACAGAATTCCCGGCGGTGTTTGTAGTGCCTACGCAAAAACATATTGCTTTTAAACGGAATATTCTGACGGCCAGGTTATAGGTACCGCAAAAGCGGTGTGCCTTTACGAAATTAAATACCTAACTCTTCAACAAAATGCATGCAAACTGAAAACGGTACGAATTTCATTTTATTAAAAACGGACGCGGAAAAATCTCTTTTTGCTTGCATTCATTTTTATTCTGAACATTGCCTTGGTTAAAAATATTTTCAGATGAGACCAGATATTGGTATTTTTTTATAAAGCATTATTTGACGGAATTCAGCTAGCCAGTTATTGAGAAATATAATAGCGTTGGCGGCAGACTGGACTATCTACCAATTTAGCATACGTGTGTATCTCTCCGTAAGTAAGTACCGTAGTTCATAACATAAAAAATCTAATCACAATCTCATCTCAACGACAAACAATGTCAAAAAAAATGTAACATGTTTTAAAATACTGGGAATTAGAGGTATTTCTAACAGATTGATAAAGAAAGAAAGAAAGAAAATACATTTGTGGTAAACATGACGCAGAGAAAAGACACAAAAAGAACAAATTGGGGGAAAATATGTATCACGTCCACGCAAAACGGCCATCGCTCAGCATAATGCTACGACCCTATGCGAGAGAGCCGGCGTTGACGTGAAACTAAGATTAGAATGCGAATTGCCTCTCAAGCTTTCAGCTGTAAATCAATTAATATCTATCCTTAGAACGTTTCCCAATGCGAAACTTTACTGTAAGCATAAGCATAATCATCATTCAAGCATATTCCTACTGCTGGGACACAGGCCTCCTCTCGGTGAGAGGGAGTGGGCCGTAATCCACCACGCGAGCTCAGTGCGGGTTAGTTTACTGTAGAATTCATAATTTAAGTTGCGGATATACTTATATAATTTTACTCTGCACAAAGCAATTCGTCACAACACCAATTTATGTCGTCTACTGGACGTGAAGGGATCCAGCAGAATATCAGCGTCAGGTAGGTATATTTGCCTGACACAATGCTGAGCTGGACTTTCATTTGGTGCAACCACACTTTTTTTGTTATCTGATTTAAAGTAGGTACCTATGTCATAGTGTCACTTTATTTCTTTAAGGCCTGATTTTTCAGTAGTCAGATAACAGAAGGCCTCGTAATTTAAAACGTTCAAAATCTAGTCGCAGTGTCATCTCGACGACAAACAAATGTCAAAAACTTGTCAAAATGTAGGGAAATTTCAGGTATTTTTGACAGGTTGAGACTGAGATCAGACTGTGAACATTCTTAAAATTACGAGAAATGCCCCTCAGATCTGTAGCATAAATATGACAGTTTGACATATTTTATAAACAAAAGATGCCAAAACGAAATATTTATTCTTCAGATAAGAGTTACCTATCTGCTTAGTGAAAAATCAGCCCTAAGCCTGTTTTCTTTTTGAGGCCTATGTCTTCATCTGTCTATAGCAGTCCACTGCTGTGATGATGATGACCTTCTTTTATACATATAGATTAATGTAATTTTATCTGACTATTATTTTGACTGTATATTTTATCATTTAATTGTGCTTTTGTGTGTTGTGCTGTCTTTGTATGCACTGAATAATCTATTTATCTTATCATAACTGGTCCTTCAAATCCAGGTTCTGAAAACTGCGTTCCCGTTAGATTTAAACTCCCGTATAACTCGAACTCAAATGCTCGTTAAGGTAATGCCCTGTTATCTGCAACTTATCTCTTACAAAAATCTTCAATACTCACTTCAGTTATCGCCCTTTTTACTGCGCCTTAGACTTCCTTCCGTCCGCGAAACATCGGATTTGGGCATTTCAATGAGGTTGGTTTATTATTTTGGGCATTTTCTGCCATCTCATTTGCATTTCTTCGCCGAGGTTATATTACGGCGGAATATGGCTGCCAAAGAGTATTAGGTAATTTGATAGGGGCATGAGATTAGACCAGGTACAGACGCCAGCAGGTCAAGCTACCCGAAACTGTCAAATTTTTCCAATCAACCTTGAACCTTAATGCTATAGCGATAAAGTTGAAAATCTATTAATGAAATTTGACAGGTTGTAGTAGCTTGATGTGCTAGCGTCTGTACCTATGTTTTTTTCATATTTGTTATTGTTGCGCAAATAGTGAGCTGACACCTCCAACGTCAAGGAGCTGGTTACCTATGTATATACAACGTGTTTTTTTTATATCCTATAACTCTAGGGGGTCATTGTACTCATCATTATGAACAACTTTTACTATGGGATCAAACTTGAAATCGCGAAACAAAAATCTGGTGTTCCCTACATTTTGACGAGTTATAGGAACATAAATGTCCGATCCGAATCCGAGAAATGACTATTTGTATGAGAGGTTGTGCACACTACATCCGAATTCAGTCCGTCCGAATTCAGAACATTCCCAATTCCGATTGAACTCGGATCTTGAATTCGGAATCAGATCGGACGTAGTGCGAAACCGCTCTAACAGTAGCAATGGCGGTCACTTTGACAGTTCAACAACATTCATTGCGTTATTTACTTTTGAACATATTATGAAGCAATGGATTATTTATTAATATCATTCAAAATGATTCGGATTGAAATTGATAGTGACGCAATTAGGGAGCGTTGAATTTAAAGTTGTAAAATTTTGATAAATTGGTTGTTTTTAAAGTCGAAACATGATATTAGTCAGATCATGTGAAGACCATGTAGATTGGCATCTGAAGTGGCCTTTTGAGTGGACCTGTGCTAACACTGTACAGTCAGTGGACGCATTTGACAGTAATCGTGCAGCTCAACTCAGAACTTAAGGAGCTCAACGATTCGACGAACAATATCAAAGCAAGAACATTTGGTTCAGCAAGCTAATGAAAGTTCCTTTGAGCGGTTCATTAATTTTGTGAAATATCGATTCACCACGTACATTGCAGATAAAAACGAAAATGTATGTAACTTTTCACTGAACCTTCAATCGCAATCTATTTTTAACCTTTGTTAAAACCGATCAGAAACATTATCAAAGTAATTCACGATCAAAAGACACACCTGTGTATGGCTTACGACCGACAGGTTAATTTCCTGCAAAGAGCATAGATACGTTATCGGCATATCAGAAGGCTTTTTACAAGGTTTATGAGTAATCACTTTTTCTGGCATTAAAGCCAAGAAAATACTGCCTACAAAAATAATTAGAAAGACGTAATGTCAAAAATATGAGCCCAGTATCTTTTACTAGCGACTTCATCCGCAAGGATTTTCGATTTTCCTATACAAACTTCAACATCCTTTCGTAGTCCGCTAGTGCTTGATTTTCTTAAAAAATGTTTGTACATCTCCTTTTTCAGAGGTCAAGGTCTCCCTTTGCATATCAATCTTTTTTTTCACGTCGATGATACATATTTTTTTAATTTATGCATGAGCACCATAAACAAGGGTTTTGTCGACGAAAGAACAGACAAAATTACTTACGGTGGAATTCTTTTCATCTTCAGATTTATTTATTTATTTATATCCCTGGACATTTCACACAGCGCCATCTAGTCCCAAGCTAAGCAACCTAATGCTTGTGTTATGGTAACAAGATGGCTGATAAACTACTTATATACATTTTTTTTTTTTGTAAATACATACATATTATAGATAGAAAAACACCCAGACTCGGAACAAATACATGTAGGTCATACAAATATTTGTTCCGTGCGGGAATCGAACCCGCGACACGCAGCGCAGCAGTCAATCGCTTAACCACTGCGCCAACCGTGCCGTCAAAACAGGACAGGACTAAACTAATATTTATCTTCTGTCCTTTTCCTAATGAAATAGAAAGAAAAAGATGCACTGAACTTAAATTTAGTTTAGTTTGTGAACAAGGGAATCGGCGCCAGTGTCGAGCAATTTTTCTTTACTTTTGAAATTCAGGGGTACATTTCTTCGCCACAAAGTGTTCGTGTTCGTTCGTGTCAAAGAGATAATCTCTCTACATCACATTGGACTTAGACAAGAATCTATATCGATTTTAAAATTTGCTTCCGTTGCTATGGAAAGAATTGTATTTGTCTTCATAGAAACACGAGTCTACGGGTACTCGGGCAGAAGAGATGTCAAAGTCAAAGTCAACGTCAAAGTTGGGTGGGAACATTTTTTTTTTTTTTTTAAGTACTTTACCTATTCTTGGTAGAATAGAGATGGAATTGATGACCAATTTCATCTCTATTCCACGCAAGCTGTACGTGTAGACTAGACAGATCTCGTCGTGCGAATCGTTTGCATTTCATTAACACCGATTCCATGGTTTAGCCGTGAAAACTTGACGAACAGATCGCATAACTTTCACATCTATACTAATATTATTTTATAAAGAGTTAAAAGTGAGTTCGTATGTAGGGGTAATCTTTAGAACCATTGATCTGATTCTGAAAATTCTTTCCTTAATAAAGCTACAGTATTGCCAAGTGTCATACAATATTATAATCGCTATCATAATCAGCCTATAATGTTCCCACTGCTGGGACACAGGCCTCCTCTCTTCGAGAGGGAGTGGGCTATAATCTAGCTACCACGCAGGTCCAGTGTGGGTTGATAGATGTCACAAGTCTTCGAATTTTTGGTTCTAGGACATGCCGGTTTCCTCACGATGTTTTCCTTCACCGTTTTGAGAGCAGTGGTGATGAAATTATTTACACAAAGTAAAGCGCCAGCCTGGGTCCGAACCCAAGACCAGTCGGGGCTATTACCACTGAGCCATCACTGCTCTCATAGAATATATTTTATATTAAAATAAGAAATTTCACGCAGACGAAGTCGCAGGCAGAAGGAAGTTAAAATATTTGTAGGTATAGTGTATAGAAGGAACATGTAAAAATGTCTGAACAATTTGCTATCATGTATAACGTTCCCTTAATTCTGATATCTACTTAATTGAATTTTCATAGAGATAGGAATTTTCTTGAGCGAAGACATATTTATTTTATGACAGCACTTTAACAAGACTAATCCCATTAATTTAAGTACTCTTAAATCTTGGCATTGTATTTCATACATTTTTGATTCGATTATTTTAAGATCTCTAAAATTGAAACGTGTCTTGTTGAATCCGCAAATTCGGATCAAAAGGCGTGTACTGTGATAATTACCATTGTCAAAAACATAGACTTAATAGTCTTAGATCTCCAAGACACATTGGGCTAGCGTATTGATCATTAGAGAGCCGTGGTGGCTCATTGAGAACTTACGAGTTGTAGGTCGTAGGTTCGAAGCCAGACAGGCACTTTACTTTGTGTAAATTATTTCATCACCACTGCTCTCAAAGCGGTGAAGGAAAACATCGAGAGGAAACCAGGTCCTAGAACCAAAAAAACTCGAAGACATGTGACATCCACCAAGCTGCACTGGGCCCTCATGGTGGATTACCGCTTACTCCCTTATACACAGAGGAGGTCTGTGTCCCAGCAGTGGGAACATTAAAGGCTGCTTATGCTACTGATCATTGCTTGCTCCTTTTCTGTATGGGAACCCAAAAGAAATACTTTTGACATGCAGTAGCGCCGATTCCCTTGTTCACAAACTAAACTAAATTTAAGTTCAGTACCTACATATTTTTCTCCTGTCAAATTAATCTTAATTTGACAGGACTAAACTAATATTTATCTTCTGCTGATCGATTCTGTAAAAATTTCACCGTGAAAAGTTGGGTGAAGTGAGCATAGAGCGAGCTGTCAATAGTGTCAATAGTGCATTAGTTGAAATGACAGCTCACTTCACCTAAGTTTTCACGGTGAGATGGTTACAGAATCGCACTGCTGTCCTTGTTTTAATAAAATAGAAAGAAAAATATATACTGAACTTAAATTTAGTTTGTGAAAAAGGGAATCGGCGCTACTCACGGAATCACGTCTAAACTGTGTATGAAGTCTATTTCATACACAGTTTAGACGTGATTAAAAACATGGCTACTAAATAAACTTACGTCAGGCGCTGTAAATTTGACAGGACTAAAAAAATATCTTCTGTCCTTATCTTAATGAAATAGAAAGAAGAAGATGCACTGAACTTAAATTCAGTTTAGTTTCTGAATAAGGGAATCGGCGCCAGTGTCTTACTAAAACTCTTTGCTAATTCAGTGTAAATATAATTCACTACAACTATCAACTTTAACCAATCTAACGTCCACAATGTAACCCATAAGCGCGAACTATCCCCCATTCTTCTGCCCCAAATGTCCACTGACCCACTTACTGGAAGAATGCCCCAAAATTTGTCCAAGCAATGCATGTAACGGAAATAATTTAATTGAGTCAGTTAAATGGTGCTCTTATTGTATCATGATTAGGTTATTGGAGTAAGGATTGTGAGGGTTAGACATTTTTGTAGTACACTCAACCCACGTCCATGATACTTGGAAACAATTTTCATTGGTAACAATAAGGGCGATTTTCGCAGCTTATGTTACTACTAATGACAACATAGTAAAATCAGACTCACAAGTCGCCGAGGCATTTGAAAATTTCTTTTCAGATATTCCCGTTTCAACTACTAAATCCCTAAACTCATCACCTTTTGTTGCTGAGTCTTTGCTGAAGGAAAATGTTAATGGTTGTGATTCGGAATTTCATTTTGAACATATTACCTGTAGAGATATAATTAAAACCTTTCACACATTAAATGTTAAAAAGACTGCAGATCTGTGGGGTAATTCTGTAGAAGTTGCTAAGTCTATTATTGACATTGTAGCACCTACTCTAGCTCTTATCTTTAATAGTTGTATTGACAGTGGGGAGTTTCCTGACCTCATGAAAAATAGTAAAATAATACCTTTGTTTAAATCAGGTAGTACATCAGACCCTACAAATTATAGACCTATTTCTGTACTACCTACCTTTAGTAAAATTTTTGAGAAATTAATTTTAGATCAAATGCAAAGATTTTTTAATAAACATAAATTATTACATAGCAAACAGTTCGGTTTTACAAGGGGTCGTTCAACTACTGATGCCGGTGTTGAACTTTTAGGACATATTTATAATGCTTGGGAAGATAAATGCGATGCCTTGGGCATCTTTTGTGATTTGTCCAAGGCATTCGATTGCGTTCTTCACGAAACGTTAATCAGGAAACTCCGCCACTACGGAATCAGGAACACTGCTCTGGATCTTCTTACCTCATATTTGAGTAAGAGGATTCAGAGCGTTGATGTTAATGGAAAAAGATCTCCCGGATCTATAGTAACAATGGGAGTCCCACAGGGCTCAATTCTTGGCCCTTTCTTGTTTCTTATTTATATAAATGACTTGCCGTACCTCATAAAGGATAATCATGATATAGTGTTGTTTGCAGATGACACTTCACTTTTGTTTAAACTTAAACGTCAGCAGCAGGTTACTGACGATGTAAATACCGCGATCTCTAAAGTAGTCCACTGGTTCAATGTTAATAATTTACTTTTAAACGAGAAAAAAACCAAATGCATTAAGTTTACGCTACCTCACGTTAGGCACCTGCCTTCAACACATTGGTTTTCACCTGAAAACCAATGTGTTGATAAAGGGCGAAGAATTGAATCCTGAAGACAGTACAGTATTCTTGGGCATAACTTTGGATGCTAAGCTTCAGTGGGGTCCACATATAGATAAATTATCAAAAAAGCTAAGCTCCGCAGCATACGCGGTTAGAAAAATTCGTAATTTAACTGATATAGAGACAGCCCGTTTAGTGTACTTTAGCTATTTTCATAGTGTAATGTCGTACGGTATTCTATTGTGGGGAAATGCCGCTGATATTCAGACTATCTTTGTTTTACAGAAGCGAGCTGTTCGATCAATTTATAAATTGAGTCCGAGACACTCGCTCAGAGACAAATTTAAAGAAATTAATGTTATGACTGTGCCTTCTCAGTATATTTATGAAAATCTTTTATATGCCCATAAAAATATAAAATTGTTTAAAAAGTACAGTGATATACATGATATAAATACTAGAAACAAACACAAATTTGTTGTACCTACAACAAGGCTCAAGAAAATAGGTGGCTCGTTCAGATGCCAATGTATACGCTTCTACAACAAAGTTCCAAGCCCCGTTCAAGATCTAAGCCTTAATAAATTTAAATCATTCATTAAACGTAAGTTGTGCCAGAAAGCCTTTTATACCGTTAAGGCTTATATCGAGGACAAAAAGGCTTGGGATTAAGCTGCTTCCAATCTTTACAATATATTGAATGTTTTTGTTTTGTTTTGTTGTTGTTTTTTTTTATATACATTTTGACATTAATGAATTTGATATATACTATATACTATGACATTTGCTTACTTTGTAAAGTATTCTATTATTTTAATTATTGTGAATGTGAAGACTATGTGGGTCATTTTATTTTTTATTTTTCGCTCTGTTCTGTTAGTTTTGTCATGGTCTGGCAGTTTGAGTAATTAATGTGGCCTACCCAAATGTCCTTTCTTTGGTATTGTTCGTCGAACCGTTGAGCTCCTTAAGTTTTGAGTTGAGCTGCACGATTTCTGACATATGCGTGCACTGACTGGACAGGTCCTCTCAATCTGTGTGGTTCTTTCCTCAAAAGACCATCTCAGACATCGACCTACATGGTCTTCATATGATCTGACCAAGATTATGTCTGGACTTTAAAAGAGACTGTGACGTCTGAGTTTGTTTCGGCCTTTCTTCTCAGACTAGTCAGATAGGAAACGCCGACTTCATCTAGTTTTAAAATATGATTGACGTGTAAAAGTGTTTGTACAAACCTACTTACAAAAATAAAATCATTTATCATTCATTTATCATTTATCATTTACCGATTTGCTGTTAACTGTACAGCTTTTTTTCGACTTCGTCAGAGTGAAAGTTTCATTTTCCAATACATTCATTTTCCATCTCCTACTCACATAACACACACATTGTTTTGCTTTTCATAAAAATACTGTGTTTTAGAATTTAGTGTAGTAGAATTTCATTCCTTTGTTTTTATTTTTATTTGTAAGTTTACATATCTTGAAAAGCACCCTAATTGTGTAACCCACGATCAATCGGAATCGGTTTTATTTTGACAGTTCAACAACATTCATTGCGTATTATTTACGTGTTGAGCAGACAAATTTTTCGAACTTATGAAGCAATGGATTAATTGGCTTCAAAATGATTCAGATTCCGATTGATCGTGTGTTATGCAATTAGGGTGCAGGCTCAATAACTTAATAACAATTATATAACCTGGGGAAGAGCGGAGCATCCTAACACAAGCCAACTAGTCAGGAAAAGTCAGTCAGTCAACATGATAAACATGACATGTTCTCTATAGCGTGCCGCTTTAATGGCGACGTTAATTCAACACACGTATACGGTTTCGGGTTTTCGTTTTAAAAACATATTTTTATTTCATTAAATGTTATTGTTTATTTATAATTTTCTACAATAGCATCCTGGAGCAACCTGTACTTAAAGATCTGTAGCGCAGGGGTCATTTGCCGGGTCACGGATCATAACATCGCATCAATGAAATTAAAACGAATAACGTGCAAAGATTAGGCGAATTCAAGGAAATAGAGAGAGCCCTATGTCAGCGAGCGACACGCTCCAAATGACTAATTATTTTATGTTGTTATAATTTTTATGATTACTGGTCACTAGCCCTACCTATGTGTTAACTTAATGTTACCATTGTAGTGGCGCGTTGTATAGTGACACCTCAACTTGGATTAGGAATACCTACTTTAATTGGACCAATTTTGATAGCCTTTATTTTATTAAGTCTTGCCAGATTTTATCGAAATCTGTTCAGTTGTTTAGGCATGTAAAAGGTAATACACAGACGGAGTTACTTTCGAATTTTTAATATTAGTATAGTACGGACAATAAATCAACGAGCCTAATCAATCATTGGTTCAATATGACTCATATTTTGTTAATTTAACAAAGCCGTTTAAAAGCTAAAGTTACTCGTATATACTCGAGCCCCTAACTTCGAAAACTGATTAATAATAGGTGACAACAGGTCAATAATTAATCACAATGACTTTATACTGTGTAATCAATCACTGTTGTTAATAAACACGAGTGTAGGTAATGTACTAGCGTCATTATGTAGCTAGTTAGGTACGGTCAGCAACAAAAGTCGGTTAACACTTCCGTTATTTAAATCTTAATTATTGCGCAAAATATTCTTAAAAAACATATAGTAATAGAATATTTAAGAACAATTAACTCTTTCCTATTACATGAAATAGAGAAAACCAATGTATCGCATCATTTTGTATCAATTTAGATGATTTGTAAAAGTAACAGTGTTAATTGACTTTTGTTGCTGACTGTACAACATTATTGGCTCTTGTGATACAGGAACTCCTCAGGAACTCAGATCAAGCTCGGAACTGTCAAATTATCCCAATCAACCTTAAACCTAAAAATATTACTTCATTCAATTGCAAAAAAAATAGTAAAGGAAATTTTGCATAACACTGGTTATTATGACTTGGAACAATTAATATAAAGACACTGACCTGACACCAAATCAAACGAAGCACAATGGAACAAACACACCCTTATATACACACACCTACGCACACACACCAGACACACACACACACCACACAAACATAACACATACACAAGTACCATACCACTGTCTAATTTGGAGCTCACTAGCAAATACCATATTGTAACCTAGCTGTAGGTAATATTTTAAGCCACTCATGTCGTCTTAACTTGCTGTTAACCTGTGAACCTGCTTACTGTATTACCTGTATAATAAATATTTTCTATTTCTATTTAATACTTTATAGCGATAAAGTTGAAAATTTATTAAAGAAATTTGACAGATTGTAGAAGCTTGATGTGCTGGCGACTGTACAAGGGCTACACTGAAGTTTGTGTCTTGAAGTGAAAAATAAATAAATAATTATTATTTCTATTTTTTATTGACTGCCTCGTTGGTTGGTCGCAAGGGCTACTGCTGAGCATGTGGTCGTGGTTCGATTCCCGGGGCGGGCGAAGTGTTATTGGCCATATTCCATCAAAGGCAATTTATTGTAGGAATCGTATTTTTGCAAATAAATAATTCTTACGGCTCCCTCGTTGATCATGCTCGCGGGTGAGGTCCTGGGTTTAATTCTCACGTCGAGCAAAGTGTTATTGGGCATTTTCCATCCGGAATTTCTCAGTACCGGGTCTGAGTCTCGATTTGTACCTGGTTGATGGTCTTGTGACTAGGATGCCAACGCACCTCCGATGTCTTTGGATTGGAGTAGCAAATGACCGGTTGCGGTAACCAAGTTTACAATCAGGTAAATCACCTGCTTGCTCAAACTATGCAGACTGGATTCAGGACAGGATTCTGAACCCTGCTGCGTTGAAATTTTTCGACGGTGATTATAACAAAAAAATGATTTTCCATATATTTTGCACGCATACGACGCATAGGTGTTGCACTTTTCTATGTAATAGCAGATTTTTTTGTTTTTTGATATCCGACTTAAAATGTCTACGCTAGAGGGTCCAGAATTATGTACTGCATTCATGGTTATAGTTAGCGCGTCGATATCCTTTCCCCCCTGTATACCTACCTAGAGCAACCAAGTGAATAAGTTAACAAAGACCAAACTCAAAGATTCTGACGTCATTCTTGATTGTGAAAAAGTTTTCAACATCAGACCAGCAAAGAAATACGCTCTTCAAAGTGTTAAGCCCGTTGTGTTGTACTTGGCACTGTCAAGATGTGCTCAATTTTTTTAACCCCCGCAAGGAAATAGTTTATTTAACACTAGCTTCTGCCCGCGGCTTCGCCCGCGTGAATGTCGGAAATTATCCCACGGGAACGTGCTAACAGGATAAAATGTATGTGCTTCCCCAGAATGCCATCTATCTCGCGGGCCCTTTGTGGCTAATTACAATAGAAAACCAATTGTGTCTCATTAGTGGTGATTAAGAGGGTACCTATATGATATCTTTACCTAAGTACCTACCTAATTAAAAAAAATAAACTCAATAACAGAAAATAATATACCTACCTACCTAAATGAACCTATTTCTGATGATAACTAATCTAAACTCAATAAATAAGCAAAATCCCTAAAAACTAATATATATACGAATGACTAATCCTACTTATCAGTATTATAAAATAACCTAGGGTCACTACGTATACTATCAAATATACTAAGTACCTATACTTTAAAATTAAAATCTATACCTACGACATAAATAAAAATAAACCTAAATAATTCTAAAAACTAAAAGGAATAAAAATGAACTCCACTGCGGGTGACGTAACCTACGACAAACTTATTATTTGCGGTTGGTACAGTAATCGGGTTTAGGGATCGAACCACAAAATTAAGTTTGTTTTTTATTGTATATACTTTTCCGGGATAAAAAGTACCCAGTGTGGTGCCCAGGATATTAAAGAATAATTATACCAAGTTTCATCGTAATCGAACCGGTAGTTTTTGCGTGATGCCTGAATAAACAGACAGATAGACGGACAAAAATTTTTTTTATCACATTTTTGGGTTCGGTGTCGGTCTAGTAACACCCCCTGCCATTTATTTTTTTTGATATTTTCAATGTACAGAATTTTTACTTCTACAGATTTATTATAAGTATAGATAGATTAAAACGCAGGTAAGGCAGTTCTGTTGGCAAAAATCCAATTCAAAATGACGATTTTTTTGAGTATTTACACTCAGCGCTTCTCCTTAACATTTATTATAAGCATGGCTAAAGCGTGGAACTCTCTGCCAGCGTCTGTGTTTCATTCCACATATCCTCGCTTATGTTCTAACACCACGTACCTAAGTAAAAAAAACAACTTTAAAGGAAAGCGAAAAAAATGCATAATTTTACCTACATAAGATACCATGACAACACTATTTTATAATTTGTGTACACTTCAAATTGGATCTATTAAATATGGAACTTTATTTTTTAGTACATAGTATCTATTAGATCTATGTAAAATTATGCCATTTTATCACTCTCCTGTTGTTATTTTTTACTTACGTGGTGTTAGAACTTAAGCGACGATTTAACACGTCAGCAAGAGTGAACAGGTATCTCCGGGATAAGCTCGATCTATCGTAGATCTCATACATCGCTTTCCATCAGGCGAGATCGAAGTCAAGAGCAGGCCCGTTCAGCAATAAAAAAATAGTGACCACAGAAAACTGCGTACGTCTTAAAAGTCGGCTTAAAACTGGCTTCCTCAATTTTGTTTAAGTAAATAGGTAACTAAAGTGCAGTGTAAACCTACGTTTTATTTGTAAACAAAATAATTGTGTAGTGGCCGCGTTTGTGTCATGTTTGTGCAAACAAAACTAAATGTTTATTAACCCGTTTAAATGTTTGAGTAACTGCTCTATGTATTTTTTGTTCGCGTGGCTTATTACCGTACGTAGTTGAAGTATGAAAGTTAGTATTAACTCGTTCTGTTATTACGAATTACATACATATTTTCTAGTCTACGCTTTAGAGTGTTATTCTGTAAAGTTCACTTCGAACTTCTCTCAAGTGACCGCACACAATTTCAAAGCGAACTCATTTGTTTATACTCTCATTCATTTGTTTTTAATATTTAAGTTAATAAGAGCTGATTTTGCAATCCATCTATATTATTATAAACGCGTAAGTTTCTGAGGATGGATGGATGTTTGTAACTCTTTCACGCAAAAACTACTGCACGGATTTGGATGAAATTTGGAATAAAGATAGTTTATAACCAGGATTGACACATATGATACTTTTTATTCCGATATTTCCACGGGACCAAAACTTATGCGGATGAAACCGCGGGGCGCTGCTAGTACTAACAATAAAGCTGAAAAGCTTCTTTGAACGCGCTAATCTATAGAACGACCAGGCAGATAAAAAAAAGCTGTTTGCCTTTGATAGTCCAATTCTTGAGAAAGGTTGTAGACTATTTAACGTCACGCTACGCTATCCTTAGGAGCCGATGCAAAAATAAAATAGTCACAAAACGAAATAACAGCGCGTAGCGGGCGATCAGATTCGATTTTTGGGGGCCGAATTTTCACGCGGACGAAGTCGCTAGTTGTCTCATCATTATTTTCAAGAAATAATTTTGATAGTTATCCCCTGCAAAAACTTTGAAACCTCAATCATATTTCACGGATAAAATATACGCGACGATAAAAAATCACCCCTAAATCATTACAGTTTCTCATCATGAAACTGTTCGATTTTTGATATAACACCTAATCATGTTTTTCTCGTACCTATAAGTACGAAAATAGCTTGATGTGTGAAGTCCAATCCGGGGTGAAAAGATTTGCAAGTCAGCAACGCTGTTGACTACCCAAGGTGTGCCTAAGCTACTATAGGCTATACCATTACATTTTAACTCACACCTTGAAAATCATGCCATGTAGCCAAATTAGTTAATCACAGGCAACGAAAGTTTTCTATCTGACTACTCTGAGAAGAAAAACCGGAACAAACTAGGTAACTACAACAACAACGAGGTCACAGTTTCTTTAATCTTAATCTTGGTCAGATCATGTGACATGGTGTGAAATGGTCAAGTGAGGAAAGCATCACACAGATTTGAGTGAACGAGTCCAGTCAGTGCAAGCTTTTGTCAATCGTGTTGCTCAACTCGGAACTTGAGGAGCTCAACGACTCGACGAACAACCAAACTAAGCATATTTGGGTAGCATTGACATTCCATTTAATCATTGCCATGTAATCAGTTATTTACTTAAGGGCTGATTTCTCCATCGCCAGATAACTTTTATTTCAGGAATAAAATTGACGTTTGACAGTTTTTGTTTGAAATAACTTTATTCGAGGAATCATTTCAAAATTATTCCTCGAATAAAGTTTTCTGGCGATGGAGAAAGCCCTTAGTGAAATGTTTTCTAAGGGAAAATTTTTCCATCGACAGAATTATTATTATTCGTGGAATAAAATTGACGTCTGACAGTTTTTTTCCTATAAAGTTATCTGGCGTTGGAAACATCGGCCCTAAAAATGTCCTAATAATTTTTCGGTTGCAATGGAATTTGAACTATGTCTAATATGACACTCAGTTTAGTGTTTCATAACTTGAAAATTATCTCAAAATCTTAATTTAAATATAGAAAATTTGGGGCGTTTGTTTTTAAAACTTACAGTATATTAGTCATAATACACACCATGACAGTGGTGAACTTTTTACTGTCAAAATATTATTTACCCAAAGTAAATATTATCGTTGGGCTGGCTACGTACACGCTATGTAGTTTGTAACAGCCTATGGTCGCGTTGTTTTTAAATATTAAAATAATTGAGTGTTTAAAGCCTACTTTTTCGGTTGCTTATTCTCACATTTACTGACGATCATTACGTACTATAATGGTGTCCTATGGCTAGGGAATGCTCTCTTTAGAAAGGCTCGAGATTTACTTATTTACAAAATATAACACGATTACCTTAAGTAAGTGTAGTTTACAGTTTAATAAAGTTAAAAAAAAGTATTAGGCTCCATCTCCACGGGCGAGAGAATCGCGGCGATAGTCTCGCCGTGCCGTCAAATTCTCGCCGCGATAATATCGCCGTGTGGAGACACGTTCTAAGAGTGTATAGAAATACGTGGCACAACGATAATATCGCCGCGATTCTCTTGCTTGTGGACTCGGCCCCTTAAAAAAGAACACATTATTTAAACATGTAGGTGAAAACTCAATCTCGAAAACGAGACGTCTTGTCAGTGATCACAAGAAGTCTCGTTTTCGAGATCTCAAATGGCCAATCTCGACGAAAGGATCGCGAGTTGCCAATCTCGACGCGAGATTGAATTCCCTACCGATAGTAGACAATATCACATCGTGCTGTGCAGTGCCGAACCGCTGTTTAAGCCAAAGCGCCGTAGAAAGCGAGTGGTTCTTGGTAGCGTGAAAACTCGAATTGACTCGTAGTAAAAACCAAGACGACTAACCAAGACTTAGGTATGACAACAATTTGACGTTGTGCGTTACAGCACGTACCTTACACATAAACCTTCCGGAATAGATAATGAATTATGGTAAAAACGGCATTGAATCCGTTGCGTAGTTTAAAAGAACAACGCAGTCACACAGACAGACAACGTGACAACGTGAATTTAATTTATAATAATATGTATTGATAAAGAAAATGTTCAAAATGTTATGCGTTATTTTATTATTTTATCCTGGCGATGATTGCCAACAGACTGGATTGCCCTTATATCCGGCAATGCTGCAGCAGACATGTTGTTACCCTGTGAGTGTTCGTTTTTGTCTGTGCTTGTTATCCTGTTTGTAACCTTTTAAGTACTTGTTTGTATATGAGTCTTGTTACTTGAATTAAACTATTTTTTATTGTTATTATTATTTAGTCATAAATGTTAGCATATTTTCAAGTTAAATACAATAGACAACATATCAAAATACGTCGCACAAATCGTCATTAAAATGATTACGTCAAAACTCTCTCGCGCATTTCCGGTTACAATGCTATTCTAAAATAAAACACGGTATCTGAAATACGAGCTGTGTTTGTACAACTAATCGTACAATTCTATTATTGTAACTGCTGGTCAGCATTTACTTTGTTATACCTACAATACTGACAACATAATTACGTAAGCGGAGCTTACAATGAATTTATCAGGTCAGCAGAGTTAGAAATACTTAGGTTGAAAAGGGATTATAAAAAACATTATTTCTATATTTTCGTTTACTGTTTTGTCAGTAGTTGTGCGACCGAGCTTCCAAGCACAGCTAAGCGCAGGGTTCTGAGTTCGAAATTCGGGTTCAGGAAGTGTTCTTGGTTTTATCATATCATTTGGAATTTCTCAGTAGTAGCCTGAAGTTTGGAATTATTAACGGTTAATACGCTTTCCTGATTTTATCCTTCAAAGAAACCCCGAGCATGCCCCACTCCATAGCGCTCTGAGCGACCTTCGTGGACCAGCCCGACTATCAGTGTCCATATTTCGGCACCGGTTTCGGTTTTCAGTATGTTTAACATACCACCAGAATAGAATCGGAGTTACCGAGATATGTAGCAAGTAACGTAAGCAAGCTGAAGTGGCAGCGGGTTGGCCATGTTTGTCGAAGGACCGATGGCCGGTGAAGTAGACGAGTCCTGGAGTCAGGAGTTGAGACTGCGTATTAGCAACATCGTCTGGGACACCCCAGCTAGGAGGACAGACGACCTCAAAAAGGTGGCTGGGACAGACTGGATGCGGAAGGCGGAGGACAGGGTGTTGTGGCGCAGCCTGGGAGAGGCCTATGTCCAGCAGTGGACTGCGATAGGCTGAGTTGATTGAATACGCTCTTCTCCTACGACACTGTAAGTGGCGTCATGTGGGTATATCCGTACACATCTGCCCCCCTGTATGGAGCATAAACCGTTACTGCAATTTGACGTATGGCATGCCAGTACCAGGATAAGAAGTAACGTGTGTGGTTGGGGGAACACAGTCAGGAACGAAGTTCCTAACGTGATATTCGCACGCACTTTCAATACCGAGCCATTTAGTACATATAAGTTTTAAGCTCATAAAGTTGTCGCCTTCTTGGATTTTCATTTTGACCTCGCCATCGGCTTTAGCCATGAAAAATTTGAAAATTTTCGCGGTCGCCATCTTGGTTTTTCTTTTTACTTTAGCACCCTCGAAAACTATGAAATCTATCCCTCTAGAAAAAAAATAAAGTTAGAACAAAAACATAAGAAAGAAAGTCGAAAATGGGAGGGTCATAACGCTTTTTCGTTACGTGTCGATTTTACTAGTTTACTCCGCGGTAGGAGTGAACTGATAAAAGTCAGAAAATAGCGTTAAAGCACTTTTTTCCAATAAATAAATAATCAACAATCCCAAACTATTCCGAAAAAGAACCTACCTATCCTAACTGGACTCAAAACAGTTGCTAGGCAACCTAGGGGTCTACTCCGAAGTAGTATCGGCCGAATGTTCGGCCGTTTCCTGCTACGAAGTTACTATTTGGTTCGGTCGGTTCCGATGCTACACTTCTACACTCCTTCGAATATTGACTATGGTCCCGACCCAACTGAGCCCGTCCGAACTTTTTTCGCATTTTTTCAATAATATTCGGTTCGGCCATGTGTCATTGGCGAAGTGCAAAGTGTGAACATTCCCCCCCATTTCCCCCTGAGGTCGTAACTCTATCGTTATGACAGTCACCATTATCCACGTCTCATAGCGCCCTAGTAGAAAAGGTTATAAAAAATGACGTATGTTAGCCCCGCCATAAATGAATTAACGACCATTGTTCTCTCTCTAATGGCTTACAGATATTGTTTTATATCGTTGTTTGGACGGTGCGATAAAAATGGACTGAGTTGGCATATTTTTTATTCAACTTCAGATAAACAACTGTAGGTTTTGTTCTTGTGACTCATAGAAAAAGTTGAAAGAAGAAGTTGAAGTTGAAGTTGTATCGAGTGATATTTTTAACTTTTTACAACACACAACACAACACACACAACAGCAACAACACACACACACAACACACACACACACAACACACACACACAACACACACGCACACACCCCAACACACACAACAACACATACACACACACACCCCAACACACCCTACAACAACAACACACACACACACACAACACACAACATGGCGGCCAAATAGGGGGGCAATTGCATAACACACTATCAGTAGAAACAGTTTTCATTTTGACAGTTCAACACCATTCATTGCGTTATTTACGTTGTTGATCAGAGATTTTTTTGAACGAAGCAATGGATTAGCAATATCCTTGAAAATGATTCAAATTGTAATTGACAGTGTGTTACGTAATTAAGGGTGCTGGTGGTGAGAGATCACTGCTGCGTCTAAGCAGCAGCCCGTCTATTCTGTAAAAATCTCACAGCGAAACTTTAGATGAAGTGAGCTTGAAGTGAGCTGTCACTATTCCTGATGCTAAATATTGACACTACTGACAGTTCACTTCACCTAAGTATACACGGTAAGATTTTTACATTATAGATCAGCTGCAATTTCCGAGGTATCTTACTTTATCGCAGTCGCTTATCTATCCAAGAGAAAACTCTGATATGTTCTATAGGCCTGTTTATACTATTGAACATTTTCAAAGGGCCACAGCGCAACGCATTTTCATTAAAAAAACGAGGGGCGGCTGGACTGTAGTGAGTAGAAAATTTACGAAAATGATGAAGGAGGATTTTTGCAGTACATTCCGCCTGCGGCATGCCCCAATCTACGCTTTAGACCTTCAAAATAGATGAGACAAGGAAGAAAATCAGAAAAGAAGCCCCTATAGATGTATAACATAAACGTTTTGAGATGTAATAAAGTTACTTTTTCTCCAGAACAGGATATTACTTAGGTAAATACATGAGACCTAGCAGTCGTACCGTGTAATAAGCAGGTCGTGCTTTCAATTTCCGACAGCTACTGTGTACGATAGAAAATGTATGTCCCACGTGCCACGTCTATGTTCTATGTTACGGGTTTGGTTTCCACACTTAGTCCTTCAGGTAGACCATTGTGCGTGGGCCATGGTGGCCGTCGGTGGTTATTCCAACCAGCCTACCTCCCTCCAGAAGCTTATTAAGTCTCCTAGTCTGTTGGGAACATCTGTGTAAGGTCTGGGTGTCCCGAAGGTTTCCGACCTAATCTGGGTGACGCCTGTGCACTCAAAGAGCACATGCGCGAAGGTTTCATCAGCCTCCATGCAAGCTCTGCACAGGGGGCTTTCCGTTATGCCTATCATGTGGAAGTGTTTGTTTAGTGAGCAGTGTCCCGTGATGGTCCTCGTCATCAGGCGCAGGCCTTTTCTGTCCAGGCGTAGTCAATCTTTTGGTTAGCTTGCCATCTAATGATGGCATGGCTTCCTTGGACTGCCTGCAGCCCGGTGACGAGGACCACCAGTTCTATGCTTGTGTATGGGTGTGCTTCTGTAGCCACCTGTGTAGTTGATTGAAGGGGATGGGCACGACTGGTTCGACTGGTGTCACATCTTTAAATAAATATATATCCTACTAACATTAAACGTGATAGTTTGTATGGATGGATGGATGGATGTTTGTTACTCTTTCACGCAAAAACTACTGAACAGATTTGGATGAAATTCGGCACACAGATGGTTTATAACCAGGATTAACATACACAATACTTTTTATCCCGATATTCCCACGGTTTCGAAACTTATGTGGGTGAAACCGCGGGGTGCAGCTAGTATAAAATAAAAACATCGGAATTTAGCTATTTAGCTCTGGAGGCCCAGTCAGAGTTTATATGTATGTAAAAATATTACTTTGTCATGCCTAAAGGGCTCTACTTAAAATACCAGCCTGAATTGGCAGACTATCAAAAATTTAGATTGGAAAAGGTATTTTATTAGTAAGAATGTCGTTCGAAGAATTTCGAACCGCCTGATTGGTCTAGTGGCCGCATGCGTTACTGCTGTGCATGAAGGTCATGAGTTTAATTTCGAAGTCCAAAAATCCCGATGGAAAACCCTTTTCCCGACGTGGGGGCATTGTCATTGGGTTTTTCTATCAGGAGCTGCTGCTAAGGGTTAGCAGCAGCTCGGAGTGTGGATCTATGCCTGGTTGATGGCAATAGGATCGCCCCCTATGAGATTGAAACGTAAGCAACAGACAGACTGGATACGGGAGACGGAGGACAGCTGTGCTGCTGGGGAGTTTGTTGCGCCACTTCTTCTTCCCAGCGATAGCACTAGGAAGTGGTGAAGGGCGAATAGATTTATAGAAGAAATATTGGGCAGTTATTATACCGATGAAAACAAATTAATTGATAGATTGACAAGGGTCAATTGCTCAAATTCGATTGTAAGTTATTAACTTTAGTTTATCATCTGTGACTTCAAGTGACAGCTATGTTAAAACAGAACCCAGAAATGCATAAATATGCAAGCTGTCACGCCCTTTATGAATGGAGGCCTTTCTTTAGGAAGTAAGCGATAGCACTAGGAAGTGGTGAAGGGCGGGCGTTTTTGGGGGACTGTCTTTTGTAATTTTGACGTTCGAAAAGTGCTGATTCTCAGCCTAATTTTAATAAATGACTTTTGATTTGATTTGATTTGATTAGAGTGTTGTGGCGCAGCCTGGGGGAAGCTTATGTCCAGCAGTGGACGGCGATAGGCTGAGTTGATTGAAAAGAACTGGCAAAATATGGTTGTTACTATAGATAGGTATCGCTTTACCTTACCCTTCAGGAATTACAGGTTGCTGATATATTATTATTATTTATCACTAGCTGCGCCCCACGGTTTCACCCGCAAAAGTTTCCATCCCGTGGGAATATCGGGATGAAGCCAAATTTCATCCAAATCCGTTTAGGAGTTGTTGCGTGAAAGAGTAACAAGCATCCATCCATCCATCCATACAAACTTTCACATTTATAATATTTACTTTTACTTACTTGATTTGTAACGTTCAAAGAAATTCGCATGTTTTAAGATTTATAATCCACTCTTAAACGTTTATAAACTAGCACCGGCGTAAAACACCATACCCCATAATCTGAATCAGTATGTAGGATAATACATTGCTTCATATGTTTGAAAAATGTGTCTCCTCAGCCACGAAAATAACGCAATGAATGTTTTTGAACTGTCAAAATGAAAACTATTGCTACTATTAGTGTGTTACGCAAATACCCCGCTGTATTTATAATATCATAAGTTTGTCATATCGCAATACCGCAGCGGATTTTATCGCGCATTGGATTTTCAACTCTCGGTGTTGGGCTGAGTATTGAGAATTGAACTGAGCGCATCCCAGTGCATCGAAAAAACACACTGTTGGATTTTCAACTCTCGGCGCTAAGCAGAGCGTTGAAAATCCAGTGAACGAAAAATATCGCACGTGCGTACCTAGGCTTAGATTCAAGAATAAACTGCATTAAATAAACAGTTTCCAACTATGAAACATTATTATTCGTAATCCATTTTGAAATCATAAGTGTGCCATTATGACGTTTTCACATTTGACCTGTCGGCAAATAGGTAAGAAACACCTCTATTATTTCCATAATGACTGAAATTATGACGCACCGATTCTATTCGTACCCCCAGGTTAAGCTACGCTTGCTGCTGTGGGTCCGTGAATGGGTGACGACCATCTTTACATACCAAGACCCCTCCGTACCTCGGTAAGCACGTGACAGTCGTAATTTAGGGAAATTACAGGTATTTTTGACAGATTGAGACTGAGATCAGAGGGGCAATTCTCGTAATTTTAAGAGCGTTCACAGTCCTGATCTCAGTCTCAATCTGTCAAAAATACCTCTAATTTTCATTATGACAAGTTTTTGTCATTTGTTTGTCGCCGAGATGAGACTGCGACTAGATTTTGAACGTTTTAAATTACGAGAATTGGCCTTCAGACTGTGAACGTTCTTAAAATTACGAGATTTTTTTTCCCCTCTTGACTGTTTTGCCGTGTATACTTACTACGTGCAAGCATATACCGTTATGAACTAAGAGCTATTTATGTGTGTAATTGTTACATTGGTACAAACGTTGCATTTGGATGATGAGAGTGGTTCAGGAATGTTAGAGTTTGGGTACAAATATACCACGACATTTCTTAATACCTTCTTTTCAAATTGATCTTCTTTAAAGTAAAGACAACAAGATTTTTTTATAAAGAGTAAGTACCTATTGGCATCCTTGCCTTTCTGAAGTGAAAACTTCTTTAGCGGCGTTGTGCACTTTTTTGTGATGGGTAAAAAATGTTAAACTCGCATCAGGACACGTGACCTGATCGAAAATTCGTAAGACGGAGCTCGCGTCAGGACACGTGACCTGATCGATAATTCGTAAGACGGAGGGAGAGTAGACCGCATTCCAAAATATCAAAATGCACAACGTTAATATTCAAGTTTTTACTTCTGCCGGTACTCCCGGAGTGCAACCCGTTTTTTTTTTCTCCATACGGAATTTATTTATTTATTTAGTACTTCAAGCACATTATGTACATGTACAGGGTGGACTTAATGCCAAAAATGACATCATGAAAATATCAATGAGATTATCTTTTGGAAGGCACCACTAGATTACATTCTGCTTTTTTTCTGATATTACCTACATTTAAAAGTGCCTTTAGATGGTCTAATTTAAATTAACCATTCGATTTCGCATGTTTCTGTTCAGAGCCAAGAATATGTGACTCCTTTTTTTTAAAACTAAAACTAGATTGCTAGTTTTAAAAGAAGCTAGTTGCTAGTTATAAAAGGAGAAATATATTTTTACATACCGTTTCAGCTCGACATAGCATACACAGACAGTTTTTTCTTTAAATTAGTAACAGACGTTACCTATTTGCACTGTATAAAGAAAAGAAAGAAAAAAAGAAAATCCGTTTATTTGCAGTAAACTGCAGATAAAGAACACAAAAATTGGCGTCACATCCACGCAAAACGGCCATCATTCAGCATAATGCTAAGACTCTATGCGAGACAGGGCCTAACGTGTACTTCATCTTCTACTTTATTAACCTTGTCACACTTAAAACTTCCTACACGGCTACCCAAAACCTAAATATTGCATCAAATTCTATTCCAGCTCAATATGGTTTTAGTTTCGTCGCCAGGAACGGGGTCAGATGCAAATAGTCTCTATTTCAATGTAAGATGACGCGTTCAGGAGCTATCGAGCTAGTACCTCCCCTTAATAAAGCACTATTCACACTATAGTGTAACCTGGAGCGAAGGTAGCTCATAATTAGATTCGCCGCGAATGAATGCTGCCTCGAATGAAAAGGTGTGAAAGGAAAGAAACGACTTTCTTTTTTAATAATTCAATTTTCGCGAGTCACTTTTTTGCTTTTTTTTTTGGAGGATGAATGAAGAATGTCGATAATATTCATCGACAAGGCGGTTTGTTATGGGCTGTGGTTTTCAAAGTTAGGATACAATCCAGGCTTAGTAAGAGTGGTGCCTGTTTTTTAATATTTTCATTCAATTAATTTTTAAACATTAAAAGTGGTACTATTGGTTAATTAACTTGTTTATTCATCTTTAATCCAGGCACCCATAAATTCGTTAGTATTGAACTATGCTACAGACCTACCGTCAAGAGATGCGTTCCTAAAACCTGGTTAGTGTGACAATTTTAGTAGCTAAAAAGATCAAATTCGCAAAACACGTATTCGTTTGTATGAAACTGACGTGTCAAGAACGCATTCTCTCGTTCGCCGCACGATAGTATAATTGAATGAGACACAAACATGAAACAATATAATTTAAAGAACAATATACCTATTATAGCATCTTCTAGAAACACCTGGCAATGATATAGTATATCCTGGGAATCAAATGGCTGTGAGCTAGATTCGTACGTGGCACTTTTAAAGTAAACTATCTATTACGAACTAAAAAGAACGAAGAGATCGTATTCGACATCGAACCTGCTTCAATGTGCGGTGTGCCGATATCTTTTTCTCAAGGAGACACGTAACAATTATTTTATGGTAAACACACAGGAACTATCTCGCATATTTTAAAATAAAGTACCCTATTTGCGTACGGAGTTTATTTTAGTAAGGTATTCGATGCTTAGTGGTGTTATTTTGTATTTGGTGATCCTTGGCCAAAAATAGGTCAATAATACATACTTTATGAGTGTAACGTTGAAACTCTGTGCTACTACTTACTACTTTTCAAGAAATACTAGCTATTGCGCGCGGCTTCACCCGCGAGTATTTCGATAATATCCCCATTGTTTTCATATAACTATTGCTTTACGCAGCGCACGCCAGTAAAGCTCCCAGTCGGCATGATTTTTTCCGACATCATCAACAATTATCGTCATATTTCAGTCAATTTACCCAATTTCTTAATGAATTATACACTTTTCAACCTTCTTATGAATCTCTCCGTCCATTGATTCAAACCATATGAAAATCCGTTCGGTAGTTTTTGAGTTGAGACAGAGGCAAGACAAAAGATGAAAGAAAAATGTGCTTTTTTTTCAAATTAAGCAATTCTAGTAGATCTCTTTGTGCTTAGCGAGAAGTCCAAATTTTTTTTCATCCGGGGTAGCCCAAATCTTCGTCACAAACTGAACTCCGACATACTAAACCCAGCTGCTGTGTTCCAGTTTTAAAGTACGTGCCGCTGCCGCTGAAAATGACACATGAAACTTTTTAACACTTTTGGTAACGAGTACCTACAATGTCTTGTGGCGTTAGAGGCGCGTCCGATGTAGAACAATTCTAAAAGTGTTACAATTGTAATTATGTAGAAGAAGGTTACAGAATAGCACCAAAACATTTAATTTATATAAACATATCAATTCAATTTTTTGGATCGTTGTTTGCATTTCTTTTAACTGATATTAAACAGTTTCATAAGTAAACTAATGTTGGATGCGGCATATTTCACTTGCCGAATGATCGATAAAAATCAGTAAAAGGTGGAAAAAAACGGTTACATAATTAGCCTATAATGTTCCCACTGCTGGGACACAGGCCTCCTCTCTTTTGAGAGAGAGTGGGCCGTAATCCGTCATGCGGGCCCAGTCCAGGTTGGTAGATGTCACATGTCTTCGAATGTTCGGAACGTCTATGTAATGTCAGTGTCGTGTGAACGTGGAATGAAACAAAATTAATAATTGAACATTTACTCGAGTGAACGTTCACTCGTCAGTAAAACGTCTAATCCTATCCTACTAATATTATAAACGTGAAAGTTAGTATGGATGGGTGGATGGATGTTTGTTACTCTTTCATGCAAAAACTACTAATCGGATTTGGAAGAAATTTGGCACACAGATGGTTTATAACCAGGATTAATATACGAATATAAGATAATTTTTATTCCGATATTTCTACGGGATCGAAGCTTATGCGGGTGAAACCGCGGGGTGCAGCTAGTATAATTATAATATTAATGAATTAACTATTTTCAGCTAAGGGCTTATATTTGGGTAGCGGGATTGTCCGAAAGGGTTACCGCTGCCCTGGAACATAAAGGGCTAAGGAAGGAACACGGGTGGGTTTTAGTCAGTAAGAGTCTGACACTCCCGAGAGCGGGAGGAGTCATTTGATGATTTCCCATCCTCAAAAAAAAAAAAAAAAAAAAAAAAAAAAAAAAAAAAAAAAAAAAAAAAAAAAAAAAAAAAAAAAAAAAAAAAAAAAAAAGTTAAGCAATACATATCTAAGGGTGTAAGTGGGGTTCGGGACTCGGATTAAAGTCTTAATAAAGCCGATACGGTCTTCAATAGACTATTGTGAGTACCCTTATTATAGAACGATTGAGATACATGCTTATATTCATATGGGTCGCTACATCAAAAAGTCGAAACACTTGTGAAATCACTTTATGACCAAAATTGGGCTATCCAAAATAATGAGTACCCAGCCTTTAACATGTAGCATTTCTACTAAAACGGTAATGCTGCATGTAGCAAGGTCGATATCGCAATTTTTTTTCTTGCTAGCCCACATTATGTACAGACGCCAGCACATCAAGCTACTACAATCTGTCAAATTTCTTTAATAGATTTTTAACTTTATCGCTAAAGTATTAAGGTTCAAAGTTGATTGGAAAAATTTGACAGTTTCGGGTAGCTTGACCTGCTGGCGTCTGTACCACTGCTGAGCAAAGGACTCCCTTTGTTTCTTCCAAACCTCCCTGTCTGGTGCGAACTCTGGCCATGTTAGTCGTGTAAATGATACCACATCGTGACCCCATCTTTGCCGAGGTGTGGGACGACGGCGATGTCCTCCCTCAGGTGTCCAGTGAGTGACGATCTTTGCCCATCGCTCCGGGTGCATTCGTGAAACGTGTCCAGCCCACTCACGCTTTAGCCTGGCTGTTTTTTCACCAGCATCCACTACTTGAGTTATGGAGCGCAGCGTGGTGTAACGATATCTAAACACATAAAACATAAGAAATCAGAAGGTCAATCGGACGTAGTTTAACAGAAAGGACTCAACCCACATTCTTCCCAATATTTCGGTAATTGCGTTAGTCTATGTAATACAACTTGACTCATAAAAATATTGGTATATTTATTTGCCCATAACTGACAATATTTCAAAAAAATACATATACAACATCATTGCAGCAATACACATCTAAACTTTAAAACCTTGATAACTCAAAAATTACTTTTTGTAGGTTGTCCTTTCTGCTAAACTACGTCCAATTAACGTAATTTAAAACGTTCAAAATCTAGTCGCAGTCTCATCTCAGCGACAAACAAATGTCAAAAACTTGTCAAAATATAGGGAAATTAGAAGTATTTTTCGACAGATTGAGACTGAGGTCAGGCTGTGAACGGTCTTAAAATTACGAGAATTGCCCCTCTGTTTGTATCAACTCATACTTCCAGTAACAACACTAGAAGCCGCCCGGTTGACCCTTCGGTTGACCCCCCCCCCCCCCCAAAAAAAAAAAACATCAAATCTTTTCATTTGTTATTTTACCGTGTTTATATATTGATAATATCGCGTCTGCGGAGTTTGGCTAGCCAATTTAAAATAACCCTGTACAGTTAAAATAAAAAGTAGTAAAGAAAGTATTGACGGTGAATTTTTATCTTTTTCAAAGGTCTGGCGATCTGAAAGGCATTCTTGGGAGGATCAGAATTGAAAGAGATTTTGTAAAGGAGCGGCCTTGATCTTTCAAATCTCGGCTGTAAAGGCTGTCCCAAACCTGAGATGTGGCATATTGATACGCGATTTTGTGACCTCTTTGGTATACAAAGAGGTATATATACATTATCTAAATATAGTACATTATCTAAATAATTTTGCTTCATACCTACTCTCAAAGTAAAGTTACGGATCCCTACTAGAGGGGCTTGTGGCACAAATCGCTAAATGCATTTAGCGCCAAATATATTCAAAATGTACCGGCTGTCATTGAAAACCAGCGCCGGGGCTCTGTCTGACAGGGTCATAGCATTATGCTTAGCGATGGCCGTTTTGGTTATGAGACATATACTCGTACCTCCAACTTGTTATTGTTGTTTTTTTCTCTGCGCCATGCCTGCCGCAAATAAACGTATTTTTTGTCTAAAACATCTTTTTGTTTTTGTCAATAGTTTGAAGATGACTAAGTCATCAAGCTGCATCATGCTGAGTCAAGATGGCTTCGTATAGGACTTTCTGTTACTTTTGGAACGAAGTTCCTTATCGCGCATTGCGAAAGGGGGCTAGACGGAAAAAATGAAGACCAAAAGTTGGAACGACACTTTTTGCTATAGCTGTAAGCCGTGCGGCGTGCGCGTGTTTCTCTGTCTGTCTTTCTCTCTCTTATAGAAAGCAAGCCAGTTATTTTCGTTTCGTCTTTCTATTTCGCATTGAACAGTGTGGTGTCGCGACGATTATTTTTGTGGAGTGTATACAGGTTTTTTGTACATAATAAAAAATAATAACAACTTCGTTCCATCCGGGTGTCCCTTGACACCTCTCAAGTTTTTTTTTAATATATAATTTGTTTTTCTTTTTTGACTGTGTTTAGTTTAGTTTGTGATCTACCTGTACGAGTCGCAATAAATACTTTTTAACCGACTTCAAAGCAGGATTTTTTTTTTTTTTGTGTGTGTTTGTTACGCGATTACTCCGCCAATTATAGACCGATTTTCAAAATTCTTGTTTTGTTCGAAAGGAGATACTTCTGAAGTAGTCCCATAGAAATTTCATCAAAAACGGTTCAGTAGTTTGGTTTTTAAACCAAAATTACTGATAAAAATTACAACTTAAAAGTGAAAATTAAAATGTTTTTGCAAAAAAAAACAACCGACTCCCAAAAAAAAAAAAAAAGTTTTTTTCTTTCTTTCTTTAAATAATAACAGCCATACTGGTAGATCAAGGGTTGAGATACGCTTACCGTAGTCGGTCCGTGGTTGGATTACCATCTATTTCATACTGAGACCTCTCCGTGCCTCGGAAGGCAAGTTAGCCGTTGGTCCCAGTTATTATGCGTAGATCTTTAACAGTCGTTACGGGTAGTCGGAAGCCTGAAAGTCCGACAAACAGTCCTACAAGAAGCATCGTGATAAATGATTTTATTTCTGTAAATAGGTTTATTCAAACACGTCGATCGTTTTTTATAAGTACAGTCACGACCAAAAGTATGTATACACTCGGCTTTATTCAAAAGCGATTTAATCCTTTATTTTTTTATTAAGTTTCATGTTGTTACGAACATAGCATTTACGAACCCATAGGTTTATGTAATGTGTCGTATTTCAACGTTGCATTAGTTATTTCTCGAAAAAATCGCAATTGAAAGTGGCCAAGTGTTGACATATTGGTGCTCCTGACTGTACAAGGTCGGTTATCCAGTTATTGGGTTGTGGTGATCAGATAGGCAGTTGCTCTAAGTAAAATGCTGGTATTCAGCTGCATCTGGTTAGACTGGAAGCCGACCCAGAGCACATTCTACTATATTGAAGTTGCATACTAAATGCTGTAGATTACTGCCGCGATTTATCGCAGTACGACCGAATCGTAAAGTTACGAAGTGTGAGGTAATTTTAAGTTTACTATTCTTACGTAGTTCTAAGTATAGATGACTGTAATTTCAAAGAACTAGGTTTAGATTGCAATCGTTGAGGAAAATGTAAAGTCATTAACGTCATACAATAACTGCAAATAACAAATGCATGTTAGACATGAAACGTGGATGGAGTTTGTGAAGGTGAAATACTTAAATTCATATCTTTCAGTTCCTGTTTATTATGAGCACTGGTAGCCCAGTGGTACCTGCCGCGATTTACGAGCTGTAGGTCGTAGGTTCGAACCCAGACAGGCGTTTACTTTGTGTGAATTATTTCATCACCACTGCTCTCAAAACGGTGAAGGAAAACATCGAGAGGAAACCAGCATGTCCTAGAACCAAAAATTCGAAGACATGTGACATCTACCAACCCGCACTGGGCCCGCATGGTGGCTCCCTCTCACAGAGAGGAGGCCTGTGTCCCAGCAGTGGGAACATTATAGGCTGATTGATTGATTTTGTGTGAACAACGGAGTGAATAAGTAGGGTTAATGTCGAAACTAACTTGTGAATTGGTCTTTGATTTTTAGTCATCTGTCAAACAGAGGGGCAATTCTCGTAATTTTAAAAACGTTCACAGTCTGATCTCAGTCTCAATCTGTCAAAAAATACTTGTAATTTCCCTACATTTTGACAAGTTTTTGACATTTGTTTGTCGCCGAGATAGACTACGACTAGATTTTGAACGTTTTAAATTACGAGAATTGGCCTTCTGGTGTGACAATTGTAGTAGCTAATAAAGATCAAATTCGCACTAAACGTATTCGTTTGTATGAAACTGATAGGTGTCAAGACAATATTATTTTTTAAAGGTTAATTTTACACAATCCTGCTTTTTTTTTACCTAAATACTTAAGAATAATTATGTAAGTTTAAAAGATTTATTATGTCTTCCCAGCCTTATTACAGGAGTAGATTGGGAATGAAATATTCGCATTCTACCCTAGATTTGACAGGTTGTCGCCCGCCGCCATCTTGGAATATGATTTGTTGGACTTTAAATATAGAACACACAATTGCCCGCGCATTTTTAGGGATTCTGTTTTTTGTTTCTGCTGATGCTGGCCATTATTTTGTAATTGGAGTGTGATTAATAACTAATAACTAACTAATTTATTATTTTTGGCTTCATTAACACGCTTTTTCTTTAAAGTCAAAGTCGAAGATTTGTTTGCAGATAAAACTGGTCACAAAAGTTCTTACAACGGTAAAATAATAGTAGCTTAACATATTTAATCATAATATAATGACATGCAAATTTTTTGGTATAGGTACAATTAGATCATTCAGATTTAAACTGAAGGAATTCTTTAATACTATAGAAGGGATTCTCAATTAGCCACCTGTGTAAAGCCCTTCTGAAGCGGACCATTGGAAGTTCTTTAATTTGGTTAGGAATCTTGTTGTAAATCTGAATACACATAGGGTAGCAACTTCGTCTATATATATAGTTCTGTTTTCGTTCTAGGAATAATCAATCTATTAGGATATCTAGTTTTGAACTTACATTTATCTCCCAGTTTTTCAAACATCTCAGGGCAATATTTGGTAAATTTTCATACTTCCTCAATATAAATACCAGTTAATGTAAGTATTCTAAGTTCTTTAAACAGGGGGCCTGAAAAGGCCACTTTAAGCAATACCTCTAAAAGCTATTCACTACCTGAATTCCCTCATTAGCAATTCCTCTAATTTTCGTAAAATTTCATTTCATGTTTGGTGAAAAAAATAAAAACCGTAAATTTTTCATTACAGTTTTTATAAATCAAATTGGTTTTTTTATTTTTTATTTCTACAGTTAAATGTGATTTAATTGTGATATGAATTGCACACATATCATATTATGAATTGTCAGTTTGTGACTGTTACGAATTTTAATGATTCATATTGTTATCCTATTATGATTCTGCCAAAATGGCCTTTTTAGGCCCCCAGGGTCCCAAGTCTGCTATTACAATAGTGTCAGAATGGTCTATCATTGATTTCATAATTGTTGATTTTGACAAGTTTGATAATCTACTAACATAATGGCGTCATTATGACTTTCCAGTGGTCAACCACTATAACTCCATTGAAAGAAATGGCATAGAATGGTAATCTCGTACATAATGATAAATGAATAACTGACTTACTTATAAAATTTTTTTTTTTTTTTTTTTTTTGAGGATGGGAAATCATCAAATGACTCCTCCCGCTCTGGGTGGAGCAGGAGGGAGTGTCAGACTCTTACTGACTAAAACCCACCCGTGTTCCTTCCTTAGCCCTTTATGTTCCAGGGCAGCGGTAACCCTTTCGGACAATCCCGCTACCCTGGCAGGCTACGGCCCTGTGGGGCCCCGTCACTCATGCTGACATCTCTTTGAGGCGCGCGTGGAACACAACACGCCGTCCGGCACGGGCCTGGTCCTGATCGGACGGTGAGTTACCCATTACTCACCGCCCGCAGGCCCGCGCCTACGGTGGCCGGGAGTCGTCACGCGGCTCCCGACGCCCGGAGCGTCTCCCGCGGCGGCTGAGGCGTGAGGTGCGCAAGGCGCGTTCTCTCGCCCACCCCGCCACCTCCTTCGCTAGCATGACTGCTTCGCAGAAGGAGGTGACTGCCTCCCACTCCCTCTCGCCCCGGACCATGGCTTGAACCAGGGCCGGACGCGAGAGGTCGCCGCCGCTGCCGATCGCCTCTACGAGGGCACGGCGGTGCTCTGCCCAAGCAGGGCAGACCTCCACCGTGTGCTCCACCGTGTCCTCTGGGCGATCCTGACAGTGGTGACACCCGGGCGTCTCCTCCCGCCTGATTATGTGCAGGAACCTCCCGAAACATCCGTGTCCGGAGAGGACCTGCGTCAGGCGGTAGGTGAGAACGCCGTGACGTCTCTCTAGCCACTCCTCAAAGAGGGGTCTTACCGCCGCTATCGTGGCGTGCCCTGCGCTGGGTTGCGATAGTCGCTCCTTCCATGCCGCCATGAGATCGCGCCGGAGGTTCGTCCGCTCCGCCGCGGTTTGCCGCGGATGCGGAGTTTCCCCCCGGCGTAGTGCCTCCGCGCGCCAATCATACAGGCGCGCGAGCACTATCGCCTCCAGATCCCATGGCGGCAGTCCGGCAAGGAGGCTTGCTGCCTCGCCCGAGATCGTGCGGTAGCCCCGGATTAGCCTTATGGCTACCACCTTTTGGGGCGCGTTCAGGTAGTGTGCGGCTCGCAGCCGCAGTGAACGCGCCCATACCGGGGCCCCATATAGGGCCATGGACCGCACGACCCCCGCGTAAAGCCTCCGGCAGGAGGCGTTTGGCCCCCTCAGGTTGGGCAAGAGCCGCTTTAGGGCGGCCCCGGCCCGTTCCAGTTTGGGGGCCAAACGTCGGAAGTGCTCGACGAAGTTCCATCGGCTGTCGAGGACGAGACCCAGGTACCTCATCGTGGTCTCGATACCACTAGTTGGGATCCTGGAGGTGGCCCGTACCGAGGCCCATGAAAGGACATGGCCTCGGACTTGTGCAATGCCACCTCGAGACCCAACCGCCGGATCCTTTCCACGACTATCGCAACCCCGCGTGTCATCGCGTCGGCCGCCGCCTGATGCGACCTCCCCTGCGCCAGGACCAGCGTGTCGTCAGCGTAGCAAACTACGCTGACGCCTTCAGGGAGGTCGGCCCGCAGCACCCAGTCGTAACCGATGTCCCACAGGAGCGGCCCCAGAACCGATCCCTGTGGGACACCGCACGACATCTCTCGCCGGTTCCAGTTCCCGTCGCGACCGGGGTAGATGACGGCTCTATCCGTCAGATACGCCCCGACTACTCGACGGAGGTAGGTCGGCACCCGGTGATACCGGAGTGCCTCCCCAATGCAGCTCCAGGGCAGGGTGTTGAACGCGTTGGCGATGTCGAGTGACACCGCCACGACCACCCCACCCCGTGACACCGCGTCCCCCGTCGTGAGGGCTCTCACGCGCATGATGGCGTCCACCGTAGAGCGCCCCTTGCGGAAGCCAAACTGGCAATCCGCAAGATCCGGCCCAGTCCCCACCAGGTGCCCGACGAGGCGGCCCGCAATTACTCTCTCGAAGAGCTTGCCGACCTCGTCGAGCAGCACTATGGGCCGGTATGCGGACGGAGAGTCCGCAGGGCGCCCTGGCTTCTGAATGAGGACCAGCTTCCCCGTCTTCCAACGGAGCGGAAACTGGCCTCTCTCCATGCATGCGCTTAAGAGCGCCTCCAGTCGAGGCCCGAGAGCCGTCGAGGCCAGGACCCAGGCTTTACCCGGCAAGCCGTCGGGTCCTGGGGCGGTGTTCTTGGCCTTCAGCCTGCCTACCGCCGCTCTCAGATCTACCCCGGTCACTTCAGGGGTGTCGTCGTCGTCGTCCGCGTGGTCCGCTTCGGGCACCGCCAGTGGCGGAGCCATAGGCGGGGGAGTATGCTCCCCCCGCGAAGGGAACAGAGCGCTCACCACCTCCTCCACCAGCTGTGGGCGGAGACTCTGAGTCAGCGGGGGGGCCCAGGTGCGGAGTTTATTCCGCACCATTTTGTAAGGGCGCCCCCATGGATCTCTGTTCAGAGTCTCCAGCATCTCCTCGCGGGCCGCATCCTTGGCCCGCTGGACAGCCTCTCGGAGGGCGGTCTTCGCCGCTCTGTACCCCTCGTACAGCTCCGCCTCTGTGGCTTCCGTATCCGGAGGGCGGATGCGGAGCCTGCGGTACCTGGTGTACCAGTGTCGCGCGTCGACGCACGCCTTGCGCAACGCCTCCACCTCCTGCGACCACCAGTACACCCGGCGTCGGGCGCATCCTGGCCGGACTCGGGGCATTGCCACGTCACATATCTCGGACAAGGCCTCCCGGAACCACTCCGCCTCATCGTCGATATCAGCAGGCCTGTCCGGTGAAGACACCCAGGCCTGCACGATCGAGGCTTCCAGGAGGAGCTCCCGGTCCAGCTGCTTCAGCGCCCAACGCGGACCACTCGGGGCCTGTCGGACCAGCGCGCTAGAGGTCTGGGTGGAGACATCAAATCGGATATACCGATGGTCGGAGTAGGTCTCCACCTCCTCCATGACGCGCCAGTCAATGACACGCTGTGACAGAGCGGGGCTGGCGAACGTGATGTCCACTACCGACTCGCCCCGCATCCGCACACACGTAGGGACAGAACCCCGATTCACGGCGACCAGGCCTGTTTCCAGAGCCCAGTCCTCCACCATCCTGCCCCGCACATCCGTGCAACGGGAACCCCAGGCCACATTCTTGGCGTTGAAGTCCCCGAGCACTAGCACGGAGAAAGGATGGCTTCTGGCGACGACGACACTCAACTCTGTTAAAGAGTTCTGGAACTCGGCGAGAGTTCGGCTCGGAGAGAAGTAGACTCCCGCTACCACAATCTCTCCGAACCGTGCTGCTACGCACCCCTGTCCCTTCGTGACACCTTCGAGGGACGGGTACTTATAACACTTGACTTGTATAAAACACTAATAAATAGTATAAAAAAATGTATATAAATGAAATCTGGCATAAATAAAGTAGTGGTAGTTTTTCGAAAATCATTTCTACTAACGGGTTTTCTAATAAAGGCAATTTTATAAAATTTATATAAAATTCTATTACGAGACCATTGACTGACCAATGATCGCCATTAAGAATTTAGCAGATTACGAACTTTAAGCAAAATGACAATGGGATGGGAATGGGATCGTGTTGGAATGACGAATTTATAAAAATAGCAGACTTGGGGCCCAGTACTGTAGCTTACAGGATGTAGGTGGGTCTACATTTCAAATCGCACGCATACACTTCTTTTCTGCGACGAAAGCTCTTCCGAGATGCACCGAGTGTTTATTACAATCATTTCTTTCCATTTGACTTCCTCTTCGGCCTATAAAGAGTAGCAGGTATGTACCTGCTACTCTTTATAGGCCGAAGAGGAAGTCTAGTCTAGTTTGCGTGTCTATGTAGACACGCAAACTTTAGCCATGAATTCAGCACGTGATTCTGCGCAGAAATGTTTTTTTCGGCTTTCAAAAAAAGACAGCTGTTTTATAGGAAAGTGGTCAAAATGTAAGGAACCGCAATTTTTTTTCTACAAATGGGGGTTCAAGATCATGTACTAACTCCATGGTAGAAAGCTGCGCGTCAATGTCCCTGCCGCCCTGTATAGTAACCGCAAAAAGCGTGATTACTTAATGTGCGGTGCTGAGTTCATTCCCCGGGTCTGGCAAAGCGTTATTTTTTTTTTCTATAGGAATTTCTCAGTCTGTATTTATGTCCGAATATTTACTAATACCACTATATCTCCCCTTTTATAACATAAACATTACGAAAACAATATATGTACAACGTCTGCCTACACTGTCGGAGACAACAATTAAATATGGCCGACGAGAGAATGTTCCTGACACCTGTCAGTACAACAATCCCATGTGTGACCCGTGGTGCCTCTCGTAGTTCCTGGAAGGTACCACGGGGTTTTTCTGTACCCGTGGCTCCTCCAAGAATTACAAAAAAAAAAAATCCTTCTCAATCAAAAACTCCATGACAAATATTATATCTTATGACTATTAGTGCATATTAGGTAGGAGCCCTTTACTGTGCGCAGTTCTACACGCACTTGCCGTATCGATACGTTGCTAATGTCCTAAACAAAGAATACATACGTCCCATCACTACAAACTGTATGCAGGTGCTGTTCGGGAACTTTAAACAATAACGATAAACTGTCCCTCCGAACCGCACGTTACGAAATTTTGTTTCAGTGCGGTTAGTGGAAGTGCTCACGTGCGGTTCGCAGAAGTGCTGTTCAAGTCTGTGCTCTAAGTGGAATACCTCCTATTTTAACCCTAAAAGCCAATAAAGATCAGATTCACAAAATACGCATTCGTTTGTTTGAAGCTGAAAGGTGTATTGCGCAATTTTTCATCGCACAATGAACAATATTTTTATAAAGTAAATAAATATTTTCTAGCTATCCCTCCACATACCAATTCTTTTGTATTATTGTTTTTCATTGAAAGATTAGAGTAGTATTTCGATACGTAACAGCAGAACATACAGGGTTGTTTTTTCTAGCCGGTTTGGGTAAGTTCTTCATATCTTCGTAGAGAAAACCGCTAGAGAAAATAAAAATGTCAAAAATATTGAAAACAAAAATAAAAAAAGATAAAGTGAAAAGCAAGAGATTCTATTAGGTTGAAAAAAAGCATTTATATCACCAACAAAATACAATATGTAGGTACCTATTTCTACATGACTGCGTTAACTATTGTATTCACGACCGTGAAGATAAGTTTGTTTTCCACGCTGTTCGAAGTCAAGGAAACTCAGATTGTAAATGAAACCGTATGAATCACAGAAAACTGTTCAAACCATACACACAACATTATATAAAGCCTGTGTTCTGCAAAGGGACAGGCAGAGAACACATTTCGCCAGTTATGTGTTAGTCCCATGTTAGGGGGCGAGTCTACTGCCATCGACAGCACGGTTGGCGCAGTGGTTAAGCGATTGACAGCGGCGCTGCATGTCGCGGGTTCGATTCCCGCACGAAGCAAATATTTGTATGACCTACAAGTAGTTGTTCCGGGTCTGGCTGTTTGTGTATATGAGTTTAAATGTTTGTAAACGCACCCACGATACAGAAGAAATTGCTAGTGTTTAAAAAAAAAAGAAAAAGAAAAGAATTAACTGGGTGCAAATCCAGGCCGTTTAATAAAAAAATATGAACCATTATCCCTTGCCACGGGAGGTGCAAGAATGCGTATAAACCCTGCGTAATTTAAGGAACTCTAAATGAGTTGCTGAAAGTCAGTTTCATACAATATTACGCTTGGTGCCTTATTGGACGCTAAATGGCACCTACATAAATTTCTCGACTCATTTTGAGCGCTATAGGTTAAGCCGGATTTATTATGCGCACAGCCAAAGTGTGGAACTCTCCCACATTTAACCCGTCTACCTTAAAAGCAAGAGTGAACATGCATCTTCTGAACACGCTCGTTCAATCATAGACCTCGTTCATTGCTTTCCATCAGGCATGATCCAGGTCAAGAGCTGACCAATTTAGCAATAAAAAACTAAAAGAAAAAAAAACTTTTTAAAACTAGCTTTTATTACTTGTTAATACAAAATAATTTAAACCTGATAAGAAAAATTGCATTATATAGGTACCTACTAAATAAAAGCGTGTTACATAAGCTTAGTAATAACAGTCACACGGATCAATCGATGAAGTTGAGCTATGCTTGCCGCGGTTGGTTCGTGGATATGTGACCGTCTTTACATATCAAATCCCTTGGGTCTTTGGCAGTTGTTCCGGGTCGTCAGAAGCCCGAAACTCCGATAGTCAGTCTTACTACGGGTTTCGTTCAACCTAGTAACTGGGTTTTGCAGTTCAGAAAGGCAGTCGCTACATGTGAAATTCTGGTATTCAGCTGCAACTGGTTAGACTGGAAGCTGACCATAACATAGTTGGGAAAAGCCTAGGTAGAAGATGAAATATTACGGATGTAAATGTAGAAATTTTAGAAGAGATGATACAATGGGCGGTCTTTCGCCAAAAGCGGTCTTTTAAAGACAACCAATGGCGGGCTGGTTGGAATAATGCACAATGGACTGACGTCAAGTCAGTTCATTGTGCATCAGGATAAGCGATTGACAGCTGCGCTGCATGTCGCGGGTTCGATTCCCACACGGAACAAATTTTTGTATGACCTACAAGTAGTTGTTCCGGGTCTGGCTGTTTGTGTATGTGAGTTTAAATGTTTGTCAACGAACCTACGCTACAGGAGAAATTCCTAGAGCGCGGCAGCGTTTTATTAAAAAAAAAATGGTCCACTTGAACGACTAAGTGCGTAAAACAAACTCATAACATAGAACAAGACAACTAATGCAACACACGTGACGCAAACTGTTGGCGTAAGTTTGCGTCACGTGTGGTGCATAAATTCCCCAACTCATTGTCAGAACTATAGATTAGGCTGGATTACATCTATCTGATTCTTTCCTTAGGGAAAACCGCAATAGTTCGTGGATCTGCAAATCGAGGGACTATTTCTCCGCCCTCCCTTAATTAAGTGACGTAAGAGGCAAAAGGATTATGTTAAGGAGAAGGATAATCGGCTATGTGTCCCATACGTTACTTTTTCCGGTAATAGGCTCGCCCCCTGTTAAATGGGACTTTAACAGTCATGTTTAAGTCCCAGGGGTGTACCTACAGAAAAACCACATTTCACCGACTGGCGAAATGCGGTTTTTCTGTAGGTACAACCCTAATCCCAACCCTTCGGGAATTACTGGAATGATGTTATGTTACTTCCTGGGACTAGCCTCCATGCAAGGCATCATCATCTGCCTGGGGTCGGCTTCCAGTCTAACAGGATGCAGCTGAATACCAGCATTTTACATGGAGCGACTGCCTATCTGACCTCCACAACCCAGTTACTGGGTAATACGATACCCCTTGGTAAGACTGGTTGTCAGACTTTCGGGCTTCTGACGACCCGTAACGACTGTCAAAGATCCACAAATGACAGCCGGGACCAACGGCTTAACGTGCTTTCCGAGGCACGGAGGGGTCTTGGTAGGTCAAGTGATAAGCATAAGTTAACCTGATCGATCCATCTGTGCGGCTGTTATTATTTAGCTACGGGTCCCACATGCAAGTATAATTATTATGTGTGTTATACCAGCACCCTAATTACGTAACACACTGTGACGTATTTATCGGCAGCGGGGGTAGCGCACGTGCAATCAAACCGCGAGTCGTGTCGTACAGTCAACTGCAAAAGTAGATGATCAAAATCAGATATTCAATACTAATGAACGGAGTTCGCGTCAGAACTGTGTGGCGTCGAAGTGATTCAAAAGTATGTGATTGTAAATTATACCAAACATTTACTACTAGTACAGCTGCCATATAGCTGCGAACTCCGTTCATTAGTATTGAATTTCTTATTTTGATCATCTACTTTTGCTGTTGACTGTACTAGTTTATTGCGATGCTCGATACAATATCGCGTGCGCGCTGACACACACACACGCGTGTCGTACGCGCAGTACAGCCACAGATTACTAAATAGTTACTACGTAACAGATACTTCACTCAGTAGAAAATTTCCAATACCTACTGCTATAATAGCATACTCCGTCGCGTTAGCAACCGCTGCATGCTAAAATGTGCCTAAATACTCGTGCGTACAGTTGAAAATTGAACAAACTGCGTGCGCTTCGCTTGCGAAAACCGCACTGAATTTGGTCCGCAGACGGCCCGAGACCCCTCGGCCGGGCGGTAGGTAATTATAGCGCGCAAGTACATGGAGTGACGGAGGCCTGGTACAGCACACACAACGTTCCCTTCCCCACATACTTAATAAAAGGGCTTATAATTACAATTACTTGCTTGTTGGTTGATCAATCACAACCTGAATCATTTTGCTAATCCATTGCTTCATATGTTCGAAAAATTTGTCCGCTCAATAACATAAATAAAGCAATGAATGTTGTTGAACTGTCAAACTTAAAGCCATTGCACTACTGTTAGTGTGTCACGCAATCTTTCGCAGATCAAAGAAAAAATGTTTTCTCATCACTAAATACTGATGACAGGCTCATACCAAGTCGACTTTGCTTTGCTAAGTAAGCGATTTATACGAATATGAAATTTATTCATACGCAGTGTAGTGTTCATATTCGTATGTAAATGTGAGCAAGCGTTTCATAAGCAATATGAAAATTAATAACATGAGAATAAAGTTCATATCCGTATGAGACGTCTACTTAGCAATGTAAAGTCGAAGAGTGGCCTTTGAATCTTCAGTCAGACTGCATTTGCATAGCGGAGAACCGGGTGTAAATGGGAGAAGATTATATCCTGTAATGCTATAGGCTGAGTTGAGTCCATTGATTGATTGAAAACTACTTATCATCATTCTCTCGCCTTTATCCTAATCTATTGAGGTCACGCCGACCTCAACTAGATTAGGATAAAGGCGAGAGAGCATGTCTTCTTCATCCATATTTCTCTATCAGTCGTCATCTCAGTACTCACCCCCTTTCTAGCCAAATCATCTTTCACACAGCTAATCCATCGTTTCTTTCATAACCAGCCTATAATGTTCCCACTGCTGGGACATAGGTCTCCTCTCTGGGGACTGGGCCATAATCCACCACGCGGGCCAAGTGCGGGTTGGTAGATGTCACATTTCTTCGAATTTTTGGTTCTAGAACATGCCGGTTTCCTCACGATGTTTTCCTTCACCGTTTTGAGAGCAGTGGTGATGAAATAATTTACACAAAGTAAAGCGCCAGTCTGGATTCGAACCTAAGACCTACAACTGGGTTTTAGTCAGTAAGAGTCTGACACTCCCTTCCGCTCCACCCAGAGCGGGAGGGGTCATTTGATGATTCCCCAGCCTGAAAAAAAAAATAATAAAAGAAAAAGAGACCTACAACTTGTAAGTCGCGGCCGTCTACACAAGGCTACCACTGCTCTCTCATCATCTCTTTGGCCTTCCTCTATTCTTATAGCCATTCACATCCATACTCAATACTGAAATCTACCAACTACTGTTACCAATCGGTTCACCAAGCGTGGCGAATGTAAGCAATACTTTACTAACCATAAACTACGCAGATTTTTTTATATGAATCATCATCATTGTTTTTTATTTTTTATTATTATTTATTTATTTATTACAAATGCATGCGTTCTGGGTTACCTGGTACTACAGTCTATTATCTTCTGAAAGTACCTGGTACTTTTTGACAGGCCTAACCTGTTCTCCCATACATGTTAACAGGCTTCTAAAATGTTTTGAAAATCTGTTATTTAAAAGAAACAATTATTTTTTAAAGAGTTACCGTGGACTTTCTTGCCGGCTCTTCTCCATAGAAAACGAACAATTGGAACCGTGCACCTTGCTTCATAAGTGTCCATGTAGGTTTATGTGAAATAAAAATAAAAAAACGTGTGTTGTCGGGGAATCCCCGACAGGGACAAAGTTTAAAATGAAAATCCAAAGTGGCGGCTGCGAAAATTTGAAATTATTTGCAGCCGCCATCTTGTTTTCTTTTTGATCTCATTATCGGCTTCAGCACCCTCGAAAACCATAAAAACGACACCCATGATGAAAAATGTGATAATTTTCGCAGCCGCCATCTTGGATTTTCATTTCGACCTCACTGTCGGCTTCAGCACCCTCGAAAACCATGAAAACTATCTCTCTGACTTTCCGTTAAAGAACTTCGTTCCAAAAAATGATTTTGATTTTGAAAGGGCCCACTTCACGCCTCCTAGGCTGTATCGCTTGCATACCGTTGAATGTTGATGACCCGCAAATTGCCCTATAAATGTAAATACTTGCGAACATATGCTGATAAGAATGGGATTCAGTAAAATTGCATGGCAGTGCAGTAAAACTTTACGTTTTTGGTGTCATTTGTGTATATTTGCTAAATCGACTACAGCTACGACAAAATTGGTAAAAAAAGGTAAATAGGTCAAAATTCTTAGCGACCATCAAAGTAATAGTCGAATCATTTATTTAAAGTACGCTGTTATAAGGCAATTTTGAACGTCAACGTCAGCCACGGCTTCTGGCTGAGCCTCGCGCTCGGAACAATCTTTTAAGTGAGGCGCCACTGACGCGTGTACTCCTCACTCCCAATCTCATAGCTAGTGACTCGGACCTATTCTGTTGTTCTCTGAGTGAATTCACTAAGAATACATTGTTTGTAATAAGTAACAAAATTTAATTATAATAATGAGTTAGTAATAAGTTAGGATAAGAATTTACATTAAATAAATAATAAATAAATAATAATAATAATAAGCGAGTACTTGCACAGGCATAACCAAGTAGCCAGGATTATTCACCAGCAACTTGCTTTGAAATATAAACTTGTCGACTCTGAGGTACCATATTACAAGTATGTGCCCGACCCAGTTCTCGAAAATGACCATGTCACGTTGTACTGGGATCGGTCTATCATCACTGACAGGACTGTTGTCGCCAACAAACCTGATATAGTGGTGATAGATCGATTAGTGCGCCGCGCAATGATTGTCGATGTCACCATTCCGCATGACGGGAACCTCTTGAAAGCTGAGAAAGATAAACAAATCAAATATCTTGACTTAGCACACGAGGTTGTTGACATGTGGAATGTGAGCTCGACTGTCATTGTGCCGATTGTCGTATCGGCCAATGGCCTGATGGCCGAAAGCCTCGTTCAACATCTATCGAGGCTCTCGTTAGGCGGTTGGATCAAGGGCCTGATTCAGAAGGCAGTACTCCTCGATACGGCTCGCATTGTGAGGAGGTTTCTGTCTCTGGAGCCCTAACCACCGGTAGCTTGGACCCTGCTCCCGACACCGGTGGATCACTATTTTTTTATATTTTTTAATGTTTTTTTTTTTATAATAATATTTAAAAATGTAATAAAATAAGAAAATTAAATAAATAAACGACATAATAATAATAATAATAATTTATTAAGTATATATAACGTGTCAACATTATGTACACTATTGCAATAGGTTTTTCTGTAATCATAGATGTAAGTTAGAAAATAAATCATCATCTGCCTAGCCTTTTCCCAACTATAAAAAAAAGAAAAAAAAAAAATTATAATGATCTTGAGTCGAAATTCATGAAAATTCGCAAATTAGGCCGTAAGTAAAAACGATACAGCGAATGCTGAGCAGATTATTGCGTCATTTCGAGTTTTCAGCTTATATGCATTCACTAGGATCGCATTAATAAATCACTCTTAGTTCAGAACGCCATTTTAAGTGCCTTTTTATGCTCTGAAATGTATGAATTTCAGATAGCTTTTGCACTTTTCATAGTTGAGAATGAGAGTGGCCTGAAAACTACGAAAAGTGGGCTTTTTGGATCTGTCTGTTTTGTATTTTTAATTTACATAAAGTTCAAAGAAAACAAAACGCCATTTCTTTCTGTCTATCTGTGAAGCTAGGGTTTCCTATGACTGCGGTGACCGCTACATAGCGTCTGCAGTTTACCGTCAAATGACGTCAATGTATGGATATTTATGAAAGTAAGTGTGTATGTTTCTGTTCTTTGACAACGTAAAGTCAAATCCCGAGTCACCATTTTCATGACAGCCGACACTGCGACCGTTATATGGCGACCACCGCTTCATAGCAAACCAAAGCTTAAGTGAGCTAATAAATTATTCTAGAACCACTAACTATTTATAACCAGCCCATATTGTTCCCACTGTTGGGGACACAGGCTTTCTCTCTATAACAGATTGTGGGTACGGCCCACTCCCTCCACCACGACGAGCCTAGTGCGGTTTGGTGGATGTCACATATCGTCGAATTTTTGTGTAATTTATTGTTCATCACCACTACGGTAAAGGAAAACATAGTGAGGAAACCGGCATGTCCTAGAACTAACTATTAATTCATAGATATTATGTAGTCTGGCTTGTTTTAAGTAATACTTCATTTTGTTTCATAAGGTTACTAAATGCACAGTTACTTTTGTATAAAATTCATATTATAGTAGTTTTAAAGCCAGAATATTAAAAACTACACACGTGGACCGAGTCACGAGCACTGCACATAAAAGCCATTTCATTTGATTTATTTTGCACATAAAATTCCTGTGCAAAATATGAATCAGTAACATTATCGACCCAGAGCGGGTTAAGAGATGGTGTGATGTTGCACAAACATCAGGTTTGATGTTAAGTTAACGCTCGGTTTCTGAGATAATTAAATCAACAACTAAGCTAATTCAATAAATTAGTAAGCTATTTTCATCCATAAATGAGTAATAAAAAATAAATTTAGTGTTTAAATGTTAGTACAAACTTAGTGTGCGAGTAAACAAGTTAAATATATTATGTAGTTTACAAACTAATCAGACCGCGTGGCTGAATGTGGAACTAACGATATCACAGTTAAATTATTGCTCTGAAATGCAGTGTCAAGATATCAATACAATAGCATTATCTTATAGATAAATAAACTCCGGTTAAAACCAGGTACTCTAAAACCGAGCAGTTAGGCTTTTAGTGAAGCAAAAATGCAGTTTTAGTTTTCCTGTATGAATTGTGATTTCTGTTTGCAGTTCCAAAAAGTCATCCTTTACATTTTACTAGGGGACCAACACTGAAATATGACAAAAAATTGCCTACTTTTTGATCGCGTAGGTATTGATTACTCAGATAGACGCTTTACTTTCTATACGTGTCCTTCTTTATTTTGTGTAAATTATTTCGTCACGGCTGCTTTCAAAATGGTGGAAGGAAAAAATCTTGAAGAAACCGGCGTGTCCTAGAACCAAAAATTCGAACTCATGTGACATCTACCAACCCACACAGCCACACCGGCACCCTAATTGCGTAACATACGATCAATCGGAATCGGTTTTATTTTGACAGTTCAACAAAATTCATTGCGTTATTTACGTGTTGAGCAGACCAATTTTTCGAACTTATGAAGCAATGGATTAGCAATTTGCTTCAAAATGATTCAGATTCCGGTTGATCGTGTGTTACGCAATTAGGATGCGGGACTTGGTGGCGGATTACGCCCACCTCCTCTCTGTGAGAGGGTCACAGAGAGGAAGCCTGTGTCCCAGCAGTGGAAACAATAAAGGCTGATTGTGCCCAAGTAAAACACTCCCTCAAAGTATGTCCCGCGTTTAGTCTAACACACTGCAGTAATAAGTACGCTTGCACCTGAAAGTATCGTGGATCATCTCAAAAACTCCCAGCAAACTAGGTCTTGCATTATTTGTTTGTTTAACACAGTAATACAGCAACTATCGATCCCAATCGAGGATCTCACCATCTCGCTGGCTGCCGATGGCGAACTTATTTCATCTTCTGTTTCAAAAGTTTCTAAGAGGCAAGCTGAAAGCGGAAATGCGCTTCGGCAGTTGAAGAAGTTTGCGACGAGAAGTTTTGAGATTTGTGATAGCAACAGGTTGGGTTTATGCCAAGACTGTTGTGTCTTATCTTTCTTCTTTATGAAGCAAACGGTTATGTGACTGATAGACACCGCAGAACGTTAACCAGTGCTGATTACAAGCTTATTTGGAAGAAAAAAGGTGTTTCTTAGTACATACTACGCAGGATCGCGAGCACCCATAAGGCGTCTTACTACACAGTTCAATAAGATTTTTCGGGATACCGAGTTCTTTGCTATTTCCGCTAGAAAATTTAGAAGTATTGCGCTTAAAATCATAGCAGAATTGGGTACATAACAATCCTAAAATCATAATTTCTATTTTAAATATTCTATTAAATCTTCTTTCTCTTTTTATTATTTTTACCCGTATAGTATGTTTCAGTTTAGTTTTATTTTTTATATTTACCCATACTCTATATTCAATGTAAGTAATTTACATCGCACGCCGATCGTGTTTGTTTAACTTTTTTATATTACGTGGAAAATGTTGTTCGTTATACATTTATACTCCCATTTTAGTTTTAAGTTCTATACCAAAACATTGTAATGTGTAACCGTTTAATTTCCCAAATAAAATAAAAATACTACGAAACACTTTTTTTCTTCCAAATAAGCCATTTTTTTTCTTTCTGCATAGAAACATAACAATAAAAGAATACCGGGAGAAGGTGAGACATGGCGTGACGTAGCGTGAACTTAGATATAAAAAATACACACAAATACATACCTACAAGAAATAAAAAAAAAAAACAAAATACTTTTCAAAATTAAAAATCAAAATATTTTATTTCACATGGGCACTTATGAAATGACAGAAGCTAGGTGCACGGTTCCAATTGGTTGTTTCCTATATGGAGAAGAGCAGGCAAGAAACTCCACGGTTACTCTTTTAAAAATAATTGGCTTTTACAATATTTTCAAATTACAGTAGGTATGGGAGGACAGCGTAGGCCTGTCAACAAATACCAGGTACTTGATAAAATAAAAAATGGTCTACAGATCTAAAATCTACAAGGCCTACAAAGTCCTCACATATTTACAAAATATAGAAGAATCCATCAAAAGGACAGATAAAATATAAATACTTATTAAAACCAAGCGACATGACTGCCATTACAACCACTAATAAAGAGTTGAAACTAGAATTGTCTGTATATAATGTTAAATAATAAAAAGATTATGTCAAAGAAGTATGTAAAAAATAAATAAACTTCGTAATTTGAGAGCAGTTAATAGATATTTATGTTGGTTTATGTGAAATAAAATATTTTGATTTTGAACTACTAGTAAAGCGAAACAAGCATAGATCTTCATTACTCCTTGTTACTTCACATAAGAATATTATTATTGTTTATATCCTCCTCGTCATATCTTAGGAAGGTCATGAAGTACCTACCTTGCAGGAGGATACATACAGGCATTTCTGAAAAAAAACGCTTTTGCTCCTACTTTATCCCATACCTGAAATGCAAACATCCCCCTCATTGACACGGATAAGTGTGGCACCAGAGCCGACGTCGTCATCGACTTCTAATGGAAGTTTATTGAGCAACTTTATCTCTCGAAGTCTTCAGCTCGAAGTCGTTACAATACACTTTTATGTTGATGTTGTACAAACTTAAATGGGTTTCGTTTCATTTTGGTTATGGAGAAGAGCTTATTTTCAAGAGTTTTCTGGAGTAGTTTGGAGGACAAAGTGTTTTAGTTTATGCTCTATTGTCGTAACTCGAAGCACCAAAATATCCCACAGATGCCACAATATCGTTTTACTTTTTGCTTTGTCAAAAATAATATATTTAATTGTAAGACAAAAATTTTTTTAACTGGGACACGCACAGGAAACCGCGTATATACCATCTATGAAACACATATGGAATGCAATAAAGATTTGAGTATTGAAATACAAACAGTAAAAAAGAGCATTTAATACTAACAAAATTAACATCACAAACAACTAAAAAATTTACAAGAAAACTAAAGACCTGTACGTGGCCAAATATCAATCCTTTACCAATTTATGCTGCGATATTAAAAAAAAAAATACCGCAGCGTTGGTATTCTGATAGAGTCCGAAAATATACACTACGCCGTAAACGGAGCCACGAAACCTATTAAAATGTAGTTTGGAAAAATGTGCAGAAGTGGATTGGTGTTGATAGAATTTCAAACGTTTGGTCACATTACAAAAACTAAAAATCATCATCATCTGCCTAGCCTTTTCCCAACTTTGTTGGGGTCGGCTTCCAGTCTAACCGGTTGCAGCTGAATACCAGTATTTTACATGGAGCGACTGCCTATCTGACCTCCACAACCTAGTTACTGGGTAATACGATACCCCTTGGTAAGACTGGTTGTCAGACTTTCGGGCCTCTGAATACCCGTAACGACTGTCAAAGATCCACGAATGACAGCCGGGACTAACGGCTTAACGTGCTTTCCGAGGCACGGAGGGGTCTCGGTATGTAAAGAAGGTCACCCATCCACAGACCAACCGCGGCAAGCGTAGCTTAACTTGACCGAACGACCTGTGCGGCTGTTATTATTTAGCCACGGGCTCCTACAAAACTAAAAATATACGTAGTAAATAAAATCACACTCACAGAAGCTCTATTTTTGCTTTAAACTAAATATTTTATTAATAAATGTCCAAAATAATGTATTGTCAAGTCAGAGCAATTAATAAAATTGTTTAGCAAACTAATTAACAACTTAAATTGTCCGTATATCCTACTTCCTACTCATATTATAAACGCGAAAGTTTTTATGGATGGTTGGATGGATGGATGTTTGTTACTCTTTCACGCAAAAACTACTAAACGGATTTGGATGTCTGGTAGGTACACAGATAGTTTATAACCAGTATTAACACATAGCATACTTTCTATCCTGATTTTCCCACGAAATCGAAACTTATGCGGGCAAAACCGCGGGGTGCAGCTAGTCCAAAATATAACTGCCATACTTTGACAGTAGTATGAAATGGCTACAACACGGAAAGTTTACGTAATGTGTCAATTTAATAAGCAATTCATTTCCCATTTCCTAAATCTACTTGAACCCTACTAAGCCATAAGTATGCTATCAATCCTGCCAGGTCGTAACCATAGTGAATAAAGCATTATCATCATGATTCTCTTGCCCTCATCGTCTTTTCCTCTATTAGTCGAGATCTCGGTAGTCGACCCCTTTCTAAACATAATATCATCATTCACACAGTCCATTCATCGTCTCCTTGTTCTACCCCTACTCTTACAGCCATCGACATTTATACTCGTGATTAAAGCATATTACCTCTTTATTTATTAAACCTTTATGCACAAGTAAATAAAATACTATACAAAGGCGGACTTAATACCTGAGGCATTTTCTACCAGTCAACCTTAGGGTGATGCAGAGACAAAACATGGCAGAAGCATCATACGGGGTAAATAGCTAGGAAATGACTATAAAATACAAGCAAGCAATTATTATGCACATATGAAACCAATCCTCCTGCCAAGCTGTAACCGCAATCATTGCGGCATATTTAAGCAGATGTACCCACAATACTAATCCTCCACTAGTGTACTCATTATGGCAATACTCCAGGTCGACTGCGGCATACAATACCAAATAAACGATTACCAGTCCACATAAAATGGTTGCAATGAATCAACGATACGGTTACATTCCTGAAGTAATGGCCGACTCTCACCGCCGATAAACTGTGTCGTTATGTGGTTCAAGCTGCTTGCTGTTGAGTGCAATAGATCTTTTAGAATTACAACTTCGGCATGAATTTTTGACGACACGGTTGGCGCAGTGGTTAAGCGATTGACTGCTGCGCTGCATGTCGCGGGTTCGATTCCCGCACGGAACAAATATTTGTATGACCTACAAGTAGTTGTTCCGGGTCTGGCTGTTTTTGTATGTGAGTTTAAATGTTTGTAAACGCACCCACGATGCAGGAGTAATTCCCAGCGTGAGGCAACGTTTTTATATTAAAAAAAAAAAACTGTTAAAGTCAAGATATTATAGTTTCTGAAAACGCAATTAGGTATGTATGAGCAGAACTTACAAAAGTTTTTGATGAATGTAATCATACCGTATGCGTTCATTTCTAAGATCAAAACATTCATACAATATGATATAGATATTTTTATTAATCAAGGTAATAAAAATTCGTCCGCATCGCTGTCATCAGGAACAGTGCCCAAAAGGCTGGCAGCACTGCCACGTTGTATGGCGATGCTAATTCTTTGGCCAAGAAATAGGCCAACCTTCTGGTCATATGAAGAGTCGACTAACCGCTTGGCGATATCTCGAAAAACCAAGTGTGCACTCAGAACCCATGGCCCTAGTGTTGAAACCCCAAAAGGCTCGAACATATAACTCCTAATCAGCAGTGCGATTCTGTACTCATCTCACCGTGCAAACTTAGGTGAAGTGAGCGTGGAGTGAGCTGTCATTCCAAATAATGCTAGGGATTGACACTACTGACAACTCACATCAAGCTCACTTCACTTGACTTTTCACGGTGAGATTTTTACAGAATCGACGGGCTGGTTGGAATATTTTCGTCGTTTGAGGTTTTATACAATTGTATATAATTAATCCGAAGACTAGTAATTTTCTTCCATGTTTCATTACTAAATAATACTTCTTGTACAATATAAAAAACCCCTTGAAATTCAGCCCGTACGAGAAAAACGTTACGTAATACATTTACTTCGAAAGTACTGAAATCCCAACAATTATCTCGACAAGCACGTCTTTTGTTATTTTGTACAAAAGTGTTGCAGTAAAAGACATGTACGTAACACTACACATATTTTTCTTCAAGAACGATTTATGTATGTGGCAAGAATGTTTAAAAAACTAAATAAGTGAACGCTGTTAAAATCTTACTTCTTTATTATATACACATTAAAGTCGGTTTTCGTGATTACCTGTGTGACCATGTTGTCTACACTACGCAATGGATTCTGATGCGGTTTTCACCATCATTTTGAGAGGGAGTGGGCTATATTCTACCACGCGGGCTTAGTGTGGGTTGGTAGATGTCACAAATGTCTTCGCATTTTTGATCTACATGCTGGTTTTGGTCACAATATTTTCCCTTACCGTTTTGAAAGCAGTGGTAATGAAATAATTTACACAAAGCAAAGCACCCGTCTGGGTTCAAACCAACAAAAGAACGAATTTTCAATTGAACGAAAAAAAATTATTATTACGAAAAATTACTAAAAATTTAAAGAATTAACAAAATTGGTTGAGAGGCCAACGCCATTCGACTCGATTTTCGCCAACTCTCATCCAAAGAACGTTTTAATTTTCAAAATTTTCCGGGAAACTTTTCCGATTTTGCTTCCAATAAAAAAAGAATTCGGACGAACGTTTTAAAACAAAAATTTGTCAGATTCCGTTTAGCTTTTCCAACGAGATGCGCCTACCAACGATGAGCATTTCATTATATATAGAAAATTGAGTTTCTTTAACTACTATATAACAACCAAAATGAGAAACAAAAGACTCCTTGAATGAAAGCGAATTGTCTGTAGTCTTTTCTTAACCAAGAAAAAAAGAATGAAACAGAGCTACAAAGCAGTGTTCATAATCTTAGATAATTTACAATCCATCGCCACTTAATCAGTTATATACTTTAGCGAAATGAATTCTAAGTTGAGTTTTGAGTGACCATTTGTAATAAAAAGTCTAATAAGTTTTTGGTTGCAATGGTATTTGAACTTTGTTAAGTATGACATTCAGTTTGTTGTTCCCTAACTTGAAAATTATCTGAAATTATTAATTTTAATTAATTCTCCATATTCGCAAGTAGTGCTACTTTTTTCACAGAGTCTTTTTACTACATTATATACCATGATCAGTAATCATACTTTTGAATGTAGTCCTTAGAACCATACTAATATTCAAAATTCTAAAGTAGGTAATCCGGTCTGTATATTACCTTGTCACGCCTAAACCTAAAAGTGAACGGATTTCGATAAAATTTGGCATCCTGGGAAAGGACATAGGCTACTTTTTGCCCTAGTAGCACGTTCCCGTGGGTTCATTTCCGGCATCCACTCGGCACGGGCCGAAGTTTGTACAGGGTGGGCAAATAGGAGGTATACACTTTATTTTTTAAACTTTATTCTATGAAATATAAAAATTATTAAGTATTTTTATTTAAATAAAATATTTAGGGCCGTCAATTAAGTGTGGAAAATAATCTCAGACAAATGTCCACCTCTAGCAGCATGGCAGATGTGTACCCTTTTCACTGCGTTTTTCATGACATTTTCACACATTTCTCTACAATCTACAGGGACGTGACTATGCTATGTCTCGATTGTGGCTCGTGCCGTATGACATGTGGCCCCGTCTTGTAGAACAACATGTTTCCTAAGCCCAACTGATTCACTTGATTTAAGAAAACTGCTTTACCTGTTACAATTTCATGCTGCTCAAATTTAATCACGAAACGAGTTATTGTTAGCCGCGATAAGTAAGGTAAGGTAAGTGATTTCTACCAAAAATTGGCCGCCATTTTCTTAGAATTTCCGCAATAAATGATTGGGTTGAGTAGAATGTTTTAATAATTAAAACACTTTGTTCAGTCGTAAAATGCTCCATAGCATATTTGCCGTTTCTACACAAAATAATTTTCATGAAACAACTGTCATATTTGCCGCCAAAACAAAATGGCGGTAAAAAAAAGTTGTATACCTCCAAGTTGCCCACCCTGTATGAAATATAATATGATTGTTTTGCACCAAAACTAACCAGATACAATGCCAAAATGGCGCATGGCAGTCGGATCTATTTATTTGAGTCCATAAGATAAACGCCCTGCACCATTTAGATTGCACACAACTGATTCCCCTTGGAGTTCTGCCTATAGAAAGCCGTGATATCGTATATTTATTTAAATAGATTCAACCCTCAGTGTTTATCTGGCCCAAAGCGTCTATTGTTATGCGGTATCTACAAAAGTAGTGCAGTCACTGTTATTGATAACAATACAGCCTGAAAATATAGATGTTCGCATCGTTTAAATTTGCTTTGAAGAAACGTACCTATTTGACTTGGAATTTGCCTGGATTTTAATAAACAAAGGAAAATCGGCAGGTTTGTCCTAGAACTGAAAATTGAACCCTCACTGGGCCAGACTGGGCCTGCGTGGTAGAACGGTCAACTCGCTCTCACCTAACAGAGACCCGAAACCCGGCTGTAGGAAAACTATTATAATTGGCTGTTTATGCATGTATGGATCTCGTCATCATCATCATCATATCAGCCAAAGGACTTATATTGCTGGACATAGGCGTCACCCAAGCACCGTCGCTTCGACCGATTCTGTGCTTCTCGCATCCAGCTGATTCCTGCGGCCTTCATCAGGTCATCGGTTCGTCGTGTGGGAGGCCAACCCTACGTATTTAATTATGGATCTTATAATTATAATTACGATGTAATTAACTATGTCGCATAAAGGTCGTCCAATTCAAATAGCATTGCCTCCTGAGTTAAGCCACCGGCACATTACTGGGTTGTGTTGTGTCGTGACGCGGAATACACCAATCAAACGTATCGGTTCAGGGCTAAGTCAAATCACAACGAGTTTTGATTGGTTAAAACTGCGTCAGAAGGCGACACAACACATTAATGTAAACCCGCCTTTACATATGTGAAAGTGTAACAGTTAATATAATTAGAACTAACGTAAACAAGCTTGCGCAACAAGCTTTTTAATCGCATTGTGAATAATTTTGAAAAATATTGCTAAATACATTGTGTCAGATGTTGGAAAAATTTGTCTGCTCAACAACGTAAATAACGCAATGAATGTTGTTGAACTGTCAAAAACCATGGCTACTGTTAGTGTGTTGTGCAATGACTCCGCAGTTGTCGAGTTTTCAAAAACGTTTCAATAAACCGTTCGTTTTTTTTATAAAAATACTGGCGCTTTTAACCAAACCACATTTTGTTTGAGAAACTTAACACAAAGTGAACAGCTACAGTTTTATTTGATCAAATCTCGTATGCGGCACTGAAACGTTGGCTGTCGGTACGATACTTTCTATCCCTCGAGATTTCATGCAGTGGTATTTTGTTATGTAGAAAATTGGACAGTATAAAATCTCTAGACCGATCTAAATAAAGAGCAGCGCAGTTTTCTTTTGTTTTAGATAAACGTTGCAATACGTCTGTGTTCTCTGTTCATTTTCATTGCATTTCGCCAATTATTTATTTATTTCTTTAATAAAACGGTTTAAAACCAATTACAGAAATTAAAAACATAATTTGTATAAACACAAGATAAAATAAAAGATAGGTACACAAAAGATACTTCTGACATGCCGGACAAAATCTTCGTCCGTGCGTCCGCAAACAGAGAGGTAATTCTCGTAATTTTAAGAACGTTCACAGTCTGATCTCAGTCTCAATCTATCAAAAAAACCTCCCTACATTTTGACAAGTTTTTGACATTTGTTTGTCGCCGAGATGAGACTGCGACTAGAATTTGAACGTTTTACATTACAGGAATACGGGACCTGATCGTTTGCGTATGTCGTAGTCGTTTCTCATGTAGGTTTTATAGAGGGCAGCCACATTTTTTATTATTAATCATTAATGTCCCACTGCTGGGCAAAGGCCCACCTATTATTCCCTTTCCACCTCTCTCTGTCCAGAGCTGCCAAGGACCAAGGGGTCGAGCTCGGGTAGCGGGATCGTCCGAAAGGGTTACCGCTGCCCTGGAACATAAAGGGCTAAGGAAGGAACACGGGTGGGTTTTAGTCAGTAAGAGTCTGACACTCTCTTCTGCTCCACCCAGAGCGGGAGGAGTCATTTGATGATTTCCCATCCTTAAAAAAAAGGGGGTCGAGCTCATCCCACCATATCTAGAAGAAACTTAGGACTCAGTTAGTCCCACTTAATGGCAAATCGCGGCAGGCCGAGCTACATGACCTATTTTTTTTTTGTTGGAAAGTGTTTCTTGAAGGTCAGCCTATGAGGTTCTCGGCTGCTTAAACGGGCTACCCTGTGCCTTATAGATAAGGTGTTTAGCCAGCGCACACAATTTATAAACTAAGCGACTACACGCTTAGGGCACTGCCTGTGTGGGACTTCAGATTAAAGCGTCAATGGCAGCAAGGGACAGGCTGGATCGGATCTAAAACATATACTCATTGTTTGAATTGAATCAATGCTGGTGCGTGTATAAACACAAATTATTAAGATTTTGCGCAAAGTCGAAAGATTGCCTATACAAGAGTCCAATAAAATTTGTTTCGTGGTATCAAAAATACTATTAAACACCTTTCAGAAACTTAAAATCTCAAATTAACTAACTAAAATTATCATAAATTGAAATCACAAGACCCACTCATACGCGAAACCTAGCTTTTATTAAACTGTGCCAATCTGGGTTGGACGGAAGACGGCAATCTGGGCTACGACAGTTCTTCCCAAACAAAATTGCACTGTATTGTTGCGAAATTAAAATCTATTCTCGGACAAAAGGACCACTGTTCTATTGGAGAACATTTATGATTGCTCGAATGTAGTTCGTTTGTAGATCTGCTTGGTATTGGAACTGTGATAGCCTTTTGGATTTGGTCTAGATTGAGGTTTTCACTTTGATTCTTCGAACCGCTCCACACTAGGGACTTTATATGATAATTTTATGTATGATCTTTGGCTAACAAGTCTGTCTCCACAAGTACGTTTCTACATAAAAAAGGTTGTATTTTTATGTAGGAACTTTCGTGTGACACGTTTACAAAATTGCTACCATGCTTCTTTTTACTTAACTCTTTGAACAAATCTTATACATCCCGATGAATATAGCCAAGACAAAACTGTCCGTTTTATATCTCTTTTTGGAACAAATTTCTTTAACGCGGCTTGAGTAGGCGAAAACAGCGAGAATACGTCACGTAACGAAAAAAAATTATACCTCCTCGCTCCTCCATGCAAATTTATTTCTCTCTGTGTCTCTTTTTACATAAAGGGATAGAGAGAGATAGTTTTCATGGTTTTCGAGGGCGGTAAAACTTATTCTAGATTACTCTGTATTGAAAACGCGTATTAAATTCACTTTCTCTCTGTGTGTGTCACTTTTAATTATAATTACGAGTGTGTGTGTGTGTGTGCGAGTATCATATAAGGAAATACGTGCCTAACGGAGGCCCCTGATCGCACACTGAAGATAATCTATACTTATAATAAATCTGTAGAAGTGAAAATTCTGTACATTGTCTATACTTATAATAAATCTGTAGAAGTGAAAATTCTGTACATTGAAAATAAAAAAAAAATAAATAGCAGGGGGTGTTACTAGACCGACACCGAACCCAAAAATGTGATTAAAAAAATTTTTGTCTGTCTGTCTGTCTGTCTGTCTGTCGGTCTGTCTGTCTGTCTGTCTGTCTGTCTGTTTGTTCAGGCATCACGCAAAAACTACCGGTTCGATTACGATGAAACTTGGTATAATTATTCTTTAATATCCTGGGCACAACACTGGGTACTTTTTATCCCGGAAAAGTATATACAATAAAAAACAAACTTAATTTTGCGGTTCGATCCCTAGACCCGATTACTGTACCAACCGCAAATAATAAGTTTGTCGTAGGTTACGTCACAGTATCTTAGCCGTATGCAGTGTCCCTAAGTTATGCTCTAAATGTAGTGCTGAAGGTTGAATTTGGCTTGCACCGTTCGCAGCACACGCGTGGCGCGCGGCCGCGCGCGCATTACGTTAGTACTTATCCTTACCTATGGCATTACATTTTTTGAACTTTGATTTGAACGGACGTGTCGAGTGGCAAGCGTTCGTTCTTATTCTTATTTTAACTGCTACGTGCAATTCTAAATCGTGCTTTTCAGTGCGACCTTTTTATTCCTTTTAGTTTTTAGAGTTATTTAGGTTTATTTTTATAAGTCGTAGGGATAGATTTTAATTTTAAAGTATAGGTAGGTAGTATATTTGATAGTGTACGTAGTGACCGTAGGTTATTTTATAATACGGTTAGGTAGGATTAGTCATTCGTATACCTAGATATTAGTTTTTAGGGATTTTGCTTATTTATTGAGTTTAGATTAGTTATCATCAGAAATAGGTTTATTTAGGTAGGTAGGTATTTTATTTTCTGTTATTGAGTTTTTTTTTTAATTAGGTAGGTACTTAGGTAAAGATATCATATAGGTACCCTCTTAATCACCACTAATGAGACACAATTGGTTTTCTATTGTAATTAGCCACAAAGGGCCCGCGAGATACCTAGATGGAATCCTCGGGAAGCACATACATTTTATCCTGTTAGCACGTTCCCGTGGGATAATTTCCGACATCCACGCGGGCGAAGCCGCGGGCAGAAGCTAGTATAATATATAGATAATATAATATATATAAGATAATATAATATATAGTATCTACTATTAAGAGTATTGTTTTTAATGTATGGTTATGATCTTAGATCTTATACCGTTTAAACTAACCACTTCGTAGCATGATCAATTCATTTTAGTCTTTTCAAATTCCAGATTGCCTAACCCTTTGCGTACTTCCATCATGTTCTCAAAGTACCTATTCATACAAATCTCATTAAGCTTCCAGCGTTCATTTATTAAAATATTTCGTAACAACGGGTAACACAAATTCGCCCACAACAAAGAGAGGACTGTATATCCAACCCTCGCATTTTTGGTTCTACGAGACCGACAGGGCCAAAAATAAAGTCAATTACTATGCGAGCGTCTCTTGTTTGTCCAATCCCAGATTTCCTCACGGTCTTGATGAATTCATTTGCATGCATGGGTCTGGTCTCCAAGGGTCGCTTTCGAAAGAAAAGGACAGTGGTGTTTTTTTTAATACAAAATTCTTCATGTGTTTCAGCTTATGAGAATGTGTAGGTTCTAGGTTTATCTTCTACTTATTTAAAAGCACCGCTGGGTCTAAAAGCATTATATTTTTCACAAAAGTTCGTTATACAACGTTATAATACGGATTTTTTTTTCTTCCCCTACAAGTGTTAAATGAGGGTTGAAAGCTCGTATAAACGACGTCATTTTTTTAAGTTTTATAGACTCCTTTAATAAAGATTGGTCCGTGGCAGCTCTTCACACAGAAAGGTAAAAAAAGAGTAGGGAGGTCTCTACCCTGCCGGGACATCAAGTTGGCATTTAGACTTTTGTTTATAAGTAAAAGTTAGTTGTATTATCGTTGTTTGGAAACTTATAAATCCCCTAAGGATCCTAAGTCACCGATGGACGATCTTATCGAGAAAACGGCTTATTCTTGAATAACATTTTTCATTTTGTGGGGTAGGAGACACATGACAGGCGAAGAGCCTCTGTTATCTCATCTGGCTTAAATCCAAGACGCAAACAGTGAATAAGAATTTTTACCGAGTCTGTGTTTTTTCAAATAATTAAATTCTTAGGATCCTCAAGTTGCGAGTGAATAGGTATGCAGAACATAAATATATACGGGTCGATCTATTTACCTGCTCACTGAATGGATTCACAAAAACAATATTGTATGTGTTATATTAGTTAAAATAGTTACGAATAATAACGTTTAATTAAAGACCATGCTAACGCATTAAGCAACTCCCTGTAATGTTAGTTGTTTGTGATAAATAAATACAATAATTAAATAAATATTTCAGGTATGTTCAACACCAATGTTAAATAAACAAATGGTTAGAAGGGTAATTGTGTCACACACTGTCAGTAGGAATGACTTTCATTTTGAAAGTTCAACAACATTCATTGCGTTATTGACGTTGCTGAGTAGACAAATTTTTCAAATATATGATGCAATATATTTCAAGATGTAAGTGTATAGTGTGTGTGTATTTCAGGTGTGTGTTGTACTAACACAACACACACCTGAAATACACACACACTATACACTTACATCTTTAGTTACGTTCGTTACGCAATTAGCGTATAGGATTTAAAATATAAAATAAGTTTATTCGGCAGTCTTTTTTAGAAGGTGTATCGGGGTACAAATATACCAAGAAAATACTCTTTATTTATATACCTTATAAATAATAAACAATATACAAAACATGGAGCTGCAATAGACAGTCCTATCAGTGAAGCCGATCTTTTACGGGCAACCTTAATTTAGGTAAAAGGTACCATCTATGAAATTGATATTCACAAAACATAGTTTGGGATAGTAGGCAAACCCAAAAAAACGATGGACGGACTCTGTGAAAGATGATATGGCTAAAAAGCGGATGACTACTAAGATGACGACAAGAAGAGAAGAGAAAAGAAGAAGAAGAGAAAAGAGACAAAGAAGAGAAGAGCAGAAGAAAAGAGAACAGAGAAGAAGAAGAGAGAAGAGAAGTGGGTGGTGGGTTGAGAAGTATGGAAAAACGAGGGAGAGCAGTGGTGGCCCAGAGATATCTGCGCCGATTCGCGAGCTGTAGGTCTCGGGTTCAAACCCAAACAGGCGCTTTACTGTGTGTAAATAATTTGGGTAAAGGAAAACATCGTGAGGAATGGGCATGTCCTAGAAACAAAAATTCTAAAATTTGTGACATACCAACCCGCAATAGGCTAGCGTGGTAGTTTACAGACCTCTCGAAGAGAAGAGGCCTTTCTCCCAGCAGTGGAAACGTATAGGCTCATCAGTCATCATGGAAGGAGAAGACATATTGTGCCGGCTCCAAATAAATTTTGATAAGGACAAGAGAATGAAGTAAAGTAGTCAAACGCGACAAAAATAAAATAAACTAAAATTATTTGTAGGAGAAGGTATGACTGTCTCTCCTTAACATCAGGCATAATTTAATTACTGTGGGCGTACTATGGGTAGTGTTGGTTTTATACACAATAGAAACACGATTTACAGTTCAAATCAGATTATAATTTACGAACCAGTTAGTCACACACACTAGCGAATCACATACACACACACAACTCAACGATACGGAACGCGCGACCGTTTCTATCCACATGTTCTTCGTACGATGTCCAATGTTTCTATCATCTCGAGAGCTCTGCTCACACCGCTTTTTGTAGATCTTGCTCCCGTCTCCCCACGAACTCCGGCTAGACTCTGTCTAGCGCCACGAGATGGCGCTAACGTTCCGAATAGTCAAACGAATGACTCCGACATATTCAATTCAATATTTGTTTATTTATGGCAACTAAGCCCAATTGTTAGTAAACAAAACACAGAGACAAAAACAAAAATAAACAGAAAATTTTAAGGCTACTTCTGACCAGCACCTCCACAGCGTGCGCATGCTTGACCTACTTGAGTAATTTCAGTACTGACTGTGAAACAATAGGATAATTGGACGTAGTTAAGCAGAAAGGACTCAACCCACATTCTTCCCAATAACTCGAAAATTACGTTAGTCTATGTAATACAACTTGCCTCATAAAAATATTGGTATATTTGCCCTTAAGTGACAATATTTCAAAATAGTCCATATACAACATCATTGCAGTAATAGACACCTAAACATAAAACCTCGATAACTTGTTGTGTTTTGTTTTTTTTAAAACGGTGCCCCCACTCAAGAATTCCTCGTGTATCGTGGGTGCGTTTACAAACATTTAAGCTCACATACACGAACAGCCAGACCCGGAATAACTATTTGTAGGCCATACAAATATTTGTTCCGTTCGGGAATCGAACCCGCGACACGCAGCGCAGCAGTCAATCGCTTAACCACTGCGCCAACCGTCAAAAATTACTTTTTGTGGGTGGAGTCCTTTCTGCTAATCTACGTCCAATTTATCCAGATCTAGTTTCAAATACTCCTATCCTAATATTGCTTAGGCTTCAATCCGTTCAAATAAGCTCTGAAAGTAAACCTAAGTCCTGATTGGCCGGTCCACCACAATAATAAGGCGGTTGAATTTTGAACGACTTATCTAAATAATAATAATAATAATATCCCTGGACATTTCACACAGCGCCATCTAGTTCCAAGCTAAGCAACCTAATGCTTGTGTTATGGTAACAAGATGGCTGATAAACTACTTATATACATTTTTTTTGTAAATACATACATATTATAGATAGAAAAACACCCAGACTCGGAACAAATACATGTAGGTCATACGAGTACAAATGGTTGGAGATCATTCATTTAAGGTTGGCATTTACTGGTTTTCATATCAATCTGCTTGCTGCCGAGGCTTAAGTATCGGAGCCAATGATTTTCATCTGAAATTTTTAGCTAGAAATTGACGCACCTAAATATGTATTTTGTATGAATGTCGTACGAAGGGATATCGTATTATCCAATAATTGGATTGTGGAGGTTAGATAGGCAGTCGCTTCATGTAAAATACTGGTATTTAGTTGCATCCGATTAAACTGTAAGCCAACCGCAACATAGTTGGGAAAAGACTGGGCAGATGATGATGATGATCAGGTCATAAAAATAATTTCACCATCATTTCAGCCGAAAGACGTCCACTGTTGGACATAGGCCTCCCCCAAGCACCTCCACTTCAACCGGTTCTGTGCCATTCATGGAGAGTAAGTCAAACATTTCTTTTGAACTGTTCATATTTTTTCTTCGTTTCTTTAATGTTCTCGATGGTCCTTCAGTACAGTTTTAGTCTTTTGTTAAATTTTGCGCGACTCAAGATGTCTCTAGAGCCAGTAAGGACTTCAAACAAAAGATTCTGTCATTATTTTCAGCACTTCTGAACCAGGGTCAGAAAGTATTATCGGAGTAAGATGTGTTTATTTTCCATTGTTCTTATTGCTTAAGATTTGTTGTACGTACAGACGCCAGCAGGTCAAGCTACCCGAAACTGTCAAATTTTTCCAATCAACTTTGAACCTTAATGTTATAGCAATAAAGTTGAAAATCTATTACAGAAATTTGACAGATTGTAGTAGCTTGATGTGCTGGCGTCTTTACAATATCTGTCGCAAGTTTTTTTTTTTTTGGGAAAGTGAGTCCTGAGGTCCTGCGGAGCAATTGTGTAATGCACTATCAATAGCAATGGCTTTGATTTTCACAGTTTATAAAAAATTATTGATATTTCGGATAAAATTTTATTGAATTAATAGAAAACAAACAGTTCATTTATCAAACTAAATTTCATTCGAAAACATCCATCGGTTTCTTACTAAACTTCAACTATATCCGACGACCCTGCATACTTATCTCTTTTGTTGACTGTACCTACCTACCCCACACAAATTTTGTTTAACAGTGTTAAACAAAATATCAAAATGAAAAATAAAAGTACAAAAAATCTAAAATTCTTTTTTTAATGATAGGGTGATCCCATTTAAATTTTGTATTTTTTTCTTGGATAATTTTTTAATTACCTTCAATAACGAGTAGCAGTGTCCACCTGTCTGCTAATTATGACAAACTGCGGTCATCAATTCGTTCGCTAGGCCTGCTGATTATGACAATTTCTCACCTTCGCGCTCACATTGTACCATTCATTAGGCTTACGTTAAGTCATCACCTGCCTAGCCTTATCCCAACTATGTTAGGGTCAGCTTCCAGTCTAACCGGATGCTGCTAACTAATATTTTACATGAAGCGACTAACTATCTGACCTCCACAACCCAGTTACTGAGTAATACGGAACCCCTTGGTAAGACTGGTTGTCCGACTTACGGGCTTCGGACAACCCTTAACGACTGTCAAAGATCCACGGATGACAGCTGTGACCAACGCAACGGCTTAATGTGCTTTTCGAGGCACGGAGGAGTTTTGGTATACGAAAAGCTTGATCGATCGATCCCTGCGGCTGTTATTACTAAGCCACAAGCCCCACATGCACCAAGCTTACGTTATAATATAAAAGAGAGAAATAATAATATATATTTAATAATAATATATTTATTCAAAAAATTATAAGGCATTAAAATTAGTACAGTTTTGCTTAAATTTAAATTATATTTCTAAGACATACGTGCCTGAACTAGGTAATCCTGTGTTTCAGGAGAAAAGAGCTAAAATATTCTTTAAAAATTAATAAATAATCAAAAGTTGACAAAGAAAGAAAAAAAAAGAAAGAAAGAAAGGATATAGAGAGTCGTTTCTTTGGATAGAAAGAAGACTTAAGTTCAAATATTCCTCTCATACATTTTCATTCGCACATGAAATAATCATAATGGATACCTACTTATTATTTTGTTTAGAGGCCCTTAAACTCCTACGTGTTGACCCAGTGGTAGCGGCCACAACTTACGACGTGTGGGTCGGATCAAACCCAGGCAGGCGCTTTACTTTGTGTAATTTATTTAATCATCACTGCTTTGAAAACAGTGAAGGAAAACATCGTGAGGAAACCGGCATATCCTAGAACCAAAAAATCGAAGACTTGTGACATCTACCAACCCGCACCGGGCCCCCGTGGCGACTTACGGCCCTCTAGAGAGGAGGCCTGTGTCCCAGCGGTGGGAACGTTTTAGGCAGTTTATGTAAATTCCCGCGAATCGTAACAAAAAATACAAATACTTCCAAAAACTTACACAAAAATATAGTCACGAATCGTCATGACAGATGTACCTACGTGTAAATAAACCGAAAGCTACCTAGTCCTTCAGATTTTGGGTCAGAGAGAGATTTGTACCATCTAGCAAGTTCTCGTAAAGGGATATAACTCATCCAATATCTCCGCCGTACCTATTCTAATTAAATTATCGGTACACGTATCAAGTAAACCCACAGTGAATTAGATTAGCTATTGTTGTCTTATCGAGTTATCCCATATGTGGGTAAACACACACGAACTAGGGTCACATAGCAAATAATAGGTAAGATCTTAGGGGCTTTAGTTTACCCGAAGATTCACTCAAGTAGGTACAGAGATTGGTTTCCAGAAAAATAAAGTATAGCTCGTTTTTTTTTGATACCAGTGCAAGTGTTGGCCCCGTGGTAACGGCCGTGACTTACGAATTGTAGCCCGTAGGTTCGGCGCTTTTTTTTTATTAGCCATTAATGTCCTACTGCTGGGCATAGGCCACTATCCATCTGGCTCTATCCAGAGCTACCAAGGACCAATATTTATTTATTCAGGCTAAATAAAGATTGGTGTGTGTTTGGTCCTACTTTGTGTAAACTATTTCATCACCACTGCTCTCAAAACGGTGAATGAAAACATCGTGAGTAAACCGGCAACTACTATGTCCTAGAATCAAAAAAATCGAAGACATTTGACATCTAATAACCCGCACTGGGCTCGCGTAGTGGATTACGGCCCGCTCCCTCTCTCTCTAAGGGGAGGCCTGTGTCCCAGCTGTGAAAACATTACAGGCTGATTATGCTACTGTTTTTACACCGGGTAGCCTTTTAAAAATAATAACTTACTGTCAGATTCTTGATCTGCGCCACTTTGTAAAACGTAGCCAAAATTGAACCTATATTCATAAACCACAACCAAAGGTACCTACACAATCACCCGTCATTATCTGCCCAGCCTTTTACCAACTATGTTGGGGTCGGCTCCCAGTCTAACCGGATGCAGCTGAGTACTAGTATTGTACATGGAGCGACTGCCTATCTGATCTCCACAACCCAGTTACCTACTGGGTAATACGAAATCTCTTGTTAAGAATGGTTCTCAGACTTTCGGGCTTCTGACGACGCGTGACGACTGTCAAGATCCACGAATGACAGCCGGGACTCCGGGTCCTTTCAGAGACACGGAGGGATGCGTGGCAAGTGTAGCATAACCTGATTGATCAACCGCTGTTAGTACTTAGCCACAAGCCTTAGCGTGTTAAAGATGAAAATGGAGAAGGAAAATATATTATTCATCGCTTATCAAATGAAAAGCGATCACGGCCTGACACCAGAGGGGCAATTCTCGTAATTGTAACAACGTTCACAGTCTGATCTCAGTGTCAATCTGTCAAAACTATCTCTAATTTACCTACATTTTGACAAGTTTTTGACGTTTGTTTATGGCCGAGATACTGCGACTAGATTTTGAACGTTTTAAATTACGAGAATTGGCCTAATGAAGGCCAGTTCCCGTAAGTAAAAACGTTCAAAATCCAGTCGCAATCCCATCTTAGCGACAATCAGTGTCAAAAATTTATCAAAAATGTTAGAGGTATTTTCGACAGACTGAGATCAGACTATGAACGTTGTTACAATTACGAGAATTACCCCTCTGAGTAAAGTTAACTACTGATAAAATTGCCTCCAGAATCTTTTCAAAAGAAACTAGTCCTTTGCTACAGATTTTGAAACTTTGGGATCATCAATCACCCCCATAGGTTTCGGATCCTTTTTGCAGACAAAGGAAACCGGAACTATCGGAAATCTATACATACCTACCTATTACAAAATGAAGTCGTTTTTCATGTGTCTTTGTGACTGCATTGTTCTTCCAAATTACATAACATACACAATCAGCCTATAATGTTCCCACTGCTGGAACACAGACCTCCTCTCTGTGAGAGGGAGTGGGCCGTAATCCACCACGCGGGCCCAGTGCGGGTTGGTAGATGTCACATGTCTTCGAACTTTGGACATGCCAGTTTCCTCACGATGTTTTCCTTCACCGTTTTGAGAGCAGTGGTGATGAAATAATTTATTTACATAAAACAAAGCGCTTGACTGCGTTCGAACCTACGACTTACAACTCGTGAGTCATGGTCATTACCACTGGGCCAACAGCGCTCTTTACTACCGCTCCAGTAGCTCGTTGAATTAGTTTTATTGACACTATTTGCAAACTTCAAGAAAGAAAGAAAAAGAATCTATTTATGACTCGTACAGGAAGATCACAAAACACAATCCTACTTAGTATGATAAACGCGAAATTTTGTATGGATGGATGGATGTTTGTTATTCTTTCACGCCAAAACTCCTGAACGGATTTGGATGAAGTTTGGCACACAGATATATAACTCGGATTAACATAAAGGATACTTTTTATCTCGATATTCCCACGGGATCGAAACTTATGCGGGTGAAACCGCGGGGCACAGCTAGTCATACCTACTTTATAAATTACTTTTCTCTTTAAGTTTTAAATCTAAGTGCATTATTATTATTCATGCTAGTTACCTAGTCACTGAGAAAAAGTACTATTTAAGTTGCAGTAAGACGGTCTCAAAGAGAATTCTATGGAAGAATAAAACTATATTAAATATTCGCTTTCCATTTTTAATGACTGCACTGTTCTTGAAAGCAGTAAAGAATTCTAGTGGTACAAACTAGTACCTATTTCTAATATAAAAAAATCTAAACATATTGCGGTGGCAAAGTGGTGATGTGGGCACATCACCACTTGGCCACCGCAGTATGCTGAGATACAGGCCTCCTCTCGGTGAGAGGGATTGGGCCGTGATCCACCACGCGGGCCCAGTGCGGGTTGGTAGTTGTCACGTCTTCGAATTTTTAGTTCTAGGACATGCCGATTTCCTCACCATGTTTTGTATATCCAATTTTGTAGATCTAGTAGAGTTTTATCATATAAAAGTTCGCAAACGTATTGACATTGCTTACAAATGCATTATTAGCTTATAATGTCCCCACTGCTGGGTGACAGGCCTCCTCTCTGTGAGAGGGAGTGGGCCGTAATCCACCATGCGGGCCCAGTGCGGGTTAGTCACATGTCATCGAATTATTTTAGATTCTAGGACATGTTTTTCCTTACGAGGTTTTCCCTCACCGTTTTGAGAGCACTGGGCCCGCGTGGAAGATTGCAGCCCTTTCCCTCTCGAAGAGAGGAGGTTTGTGTCCCAGCTGTGGGAATATTAAAGGCTGATTATGCAATCATAACTATTTTACTAGTCCCTAAATAGTATAATATTCGTTTATTTATCGTCAGTTCCAACCACACAGAGCATTAATATTAAATCTAACTCCGCCACGCGGATCATCAACAATCGGCATTAAACCTCAATGAATTATTATGAAAATTATTTCATAAACTATGGCTCACTCAAATCCCTCTGCAAAGTAGATCATACAATTTATCCCAATACTCTTGCTCTCGCATTTTCATACAAATCCCTCCACATTAACATATCATAAACAATGTCTTATAACCTATCGCTTATAGGTACTTCGAATAATCTTTCGTGAATTTTACAACTTACAAAACATCGTAATTACAACTCCTCTTCAAGTGAAAACGAACTCTGTATTATTGATGTAAAGTCCAATTTTAAATGTAGTGGTATTCAAAACTTCAGGCGTTTACATAGATTGGTTTGACGGTAAAGGGAAATCGACTTTAATCAAACACGATAGAGTTGGATTTCAAGCTCCGCTTTGGTTTATTATAGAGGATGTAAAGTATTTCCGATGTAAAGGAACGCTATCGGCGTATCCAATCGCTTATCTTGAAACTGTATGTGTACAGTCAGCCTCAAAAACAGGACATAACATCAACAAGAGTTCATTTAGTCGACAATCTTTCTTCCATTCTATAGCATCAATGTATAGCTCTTATAACGTGGGACGCAGGGCATGATATTAAGTGTCCCATCGTTTGTGGAACAGCACCACATTTACACTCCAAGCCTGACTCGTCTATACATCTCCACCTGAACAGGTTTTCCTTGCTTCGGCCAACCTGGGTCCGGATTCTGTTTAAAGACTTCCAGGTTACCCAAGGCAACTCATATCCAGGTGAGAAATCTTCAGCGGATGGAAGGAATGGTTTGGGTAAGCACTATCTGGCCCACGGGTGGGTTTTAGTCAGTAAGAGTCTGACACTCCCTTCCGCTCCACCCTAGCGGGACGGGTCATTTAAACATTACCCATCCTCAAAAAAAAAGCACTATCTGGCCACAGCTTCAGCCTTTCTTTTGGACGCTATGGTGCACCAAACACGTAGCCGAATTCTGGGCCGAGTCCATTAAGATTGCCATCGACACGCTATGAAGACGATGAATGTAAGCTACAGTTTAGTACCCAATGTTGTGATGCTACATATTGATACAATATTCATCATCATCACCATATCAATCACCAAAAGACGTCCACTGCTGGACATTGGTCTCCCCCAAACACCGCCACTTCGACCTGTTCTATTCCTCACATCCTGCGAAATCCTGCTAATATATGTATATTTATTCAAAAAATTATAAGGCATAAAAATTAGTACAGTTATGCTTAAATTTAAATTATATTTCTAAGACTTACGTGCCTGAACTAGGGAATCGTGTGTTTCAAGCAAAAAGAGCTAAAATAGTCTTTAAAAATTTTATTAATAAATAATCAAAAGTTGACAATAGAAAAATAATTATATGTTGAGTAGCATAACTCCTAGTTTTTAAATATGATAAATATTTGTATACCTATATTTACATTAACACAGTTAGTAAATTCTCTTTTGCTTCGCTGTGCTGATTCTTAGCCTAATTTGAATAAATGACTTTTAATTTTTAAATGAATTCTAGTCGATATTTACTGTTCGTGGCTGACTGTACTGTATTGGTTTTTCTAAGTATTTTCTTATTCCAATTTCTTTTTTACGTAAACATTTGATCTGTGATCCGTTTTCCTCGCATTGTGGAAGATTTTCGGCAGAATTGATATGTTTTCCTTTATTATTTTTTAAGAAATGTTTATTTCAGTGTATAATATGGCCATGATACGGATTTATCTATTCCATTATAATATTCTACACAAATAAATAAAATTGAAGTGTCTGTTTGTAATGTCAAAATAACAGCTATTTACTAAATCCGTACTGGTAAAACGAGGTGAATAGGGATGCAGGGGTGAATCGGGATGAAACTTTAAAATGGACTTGTACTTTAAAATAATATAGTTTGTTGCTAACAAGGACACTTAATCTTTAATTAAAAAGCAGTTAACACTTTAGAGTATTTTTTGGCAACAAACTATATTATTTCAACGTTAAAATCCATTTTGAAGTTTCATCCCGATTCACCTCTGCATCCCTGTTCACCCCGTTTTACAGTATAGAAAATATACACGGTACCTATAATAATATATATTTTAAAGAAAAAATTAGGGTTCCGCGCAAAAAAAAATTAAAACCCATGAAATCCAGTTTGTTTTTCGACATGCACGCGAATGAAGTCGCGGGCTCAACTAGTACGGAAATAATAAATGTATACATCAGGCACCTGAAAGAAACCAAGATTGTTAAAAAAATAACTGTTTCTGATTTATCGAATGCGTTCTAGTACTGTTTATTTACGCGTGGCTATTACTGACGGATCATTAATTTCAACGTTAAAAGATGTGTTACGCCCGTTTTATAGGGCCTTTATAAGATTTCGTGTGTGGAATATTAATTTTTGGTATTACAGCTTATCTCTAGGTAGAGATACCATAGAGAGAGAAATTTATCTTTTAAATGAAGCAACTATGTAGATCTCTCTAGCTATCACTACATCAAGTAGTCTTATATTTTCAAACATTAAAACGATAATATAGAAATAGCGATTATACGTGATCGAATCAGAAATAACGGCAAATGATTTAATTTCAATTTATGACATCATTAAATTTCTTTAACATTCTATTTAAGTAAGTGCTGACAATTTTCATTTTATTATAATAACTGCGGACATTTTTCTAATTTTCTCACTACACATTATTGATCAAGTTAACTTATCGACATTGTCCAGTGAGATGATCTAATTTATTTTACTTTTTATTTGTGATTCATGTAATATTTATATTAATTTATTGTTTTAATTATGTTGCATGTTACTGCTTTACTACTTTTGTACGACCTAGAGGCAAAGCATAGCGCCCTCAACCTATAAACAAATAACAACTTATAATGTACCTATGTTTTACAATGAATAAATCATTATGATTATGATTATGGCAGGAGAACCAAGGTAACCGATATAGCCCGAAGAATTGCCAAACTTTAGTAGCAGTGGGCAGGGCACGTTGCTCACAGAACAGATGTCCGATGGGGCCGAAAGGTTCTGGAGTGGCGACCACGTACCGGAAGATGTAGCGTTGGAAGGCTTCCCACAAGGTGGACCGATACCCTTGTAAAGGCCGCAGGAGTCCGCTGAAAATCGATGTCACCTCCATATAAAACAAATGCATGCTTATAGATACATCGCGGGCTGCTTGGGGGTTTACCGTGATGCCTGGCATGTGCGTGCGTGGCCATTAGCATGCATTTATTTTACATGGAGGTGACATCGAAGTAGCGAGCTAAACCGTGACCGCAAGGTATCGCAGTGGGGCATTTACGGCATCCCCCACCCTCCCCTCCCCTCCCTCCCTCCCCCCTCCCCTCCCCTACCCCCCCTACGCCCCTCTCTCTACCCTTAGTCTTTAGTCTTTTCATGTTAATGTGTCGTGCTGTCATTTAGTAGCATATAGGTGCTCGAACACAGCGTTTTAAAACATTGTGTAGCACGATAACATTTTATAACAGTGTGTAACATTTTGCTACAACATGTAAGGAATGTTATATTGTTGTTGGTGTTGCAAGAATGTTGTGTATATGAAGTTGTATAACATCACTTACAATTTATAACTTTTGTTACAATTTGTTAAAAACAGTTAGACAACAAATGTTATGCAACATTCTCTAACGTTATATAACTGCTGTAAACACCTTATCGTTAAACTGTATGACCACTTCATGATTCCCTACTTGGAAACCACATCAATTCTTTAGCCAATACACGACATCTGCTAATAACGTATGACACATGAACGAAACCGCGTGAAATGAATGCGAAGTTGGCGTGGTTTGAACTGTCAAAATACCACGATTGACAACCCTACGTCGTTTGCACATGGTAAAATTACGTGAGGAATAATATTTACCAATATTACCATACAGAATTGGGGCTCAGAATAGAAATTGCTTCGGAAAAGACTATGATCATAACCAAAACCAAATCTTCTTAGCATTCGAAGCAATCCTAACATACCATAGTAATATAAAACAGTGTTTGGTCTGTAATCAGTAATGCGATAGTATCACGTGGCGAGGAACACGTGTCGCGGGCTCGCGGCTCGTGTTCTCGACTTTCTTATTTCATTCGAGACGTGAGGTTTGTATAGGATAGGAATGAGTAAGGTACAAAATTATGATAATAATTATTCAATAATGTTGTGTGTATGTTGTGTTTGATTTGATAGCGACTTCAAAAATTTTCCTCACATAACTCAATACTTTTATGATTGAACTAGCTGCGCTTTGCGGTTTCACCCGCGTTAGTTTTGATACCGTGGGAATATCGAGTTATAATGTATCCTATATATTAATTCTGGTTATAAATCATTTGTGTGTCAAATTTCATCCAAATTCGTTCGGTAGTTTTTGCGTAAAAGAGTAACAAACATCCTTTCATCCATCCATAAACTTTACCCACACTAGGAGTTACTCCTGTATCGTGGGTGCGTTTACAATCATTTAAACTCACATACACAAACAGCCAGACCCGGAATAACTACCTGTAGGCAATACAAATATTTGTTCCGTGCGGGAATCGAACCCGCGACACGCAGCGCAGCAGTCGATCGCTCAGCCACTGCGCCAATCGTGTCGTCGACGTGTTACTAACGACGAGTTAGTAAATTCAAAATCTAAAAATAGATACATATTACGGCCTCCTCTCGGTAAGCGGTAGTGAGCCGTAATCCACCACGAGGGCTCAGTGAGGGTTGGTAGATGTCACATGTTTTCGAATTTTTGGTTTTAGAACATGCCGGTTTCCTCACACACCCCACAGTATCCATTGAACAAGAGGAGCTCGAGTTTTCTTGCCGTGATTTTTTATTACTCCCGCCCTGACAATAATATTATGCTCCTGTTATTTTAAATGGTTTTATATTCGTACATTTACAAATGTTATTTAGGAATATATATATAATACGAGTATGTAGGCGTTGAATACAAAAGATAATAATATTATTTTGATCATAAAACCTAGCTACCTACTCTCAGATCATCATCTGCCTAACCTTTTCCCAACTATGTTGGGGTCGGCTTCCAGTCTAACCGAATGCAGCTGAATACCAGTATTTTACATGGAGCGACTGCCTATCTGACCTCCACAACCCAGTTACTGGGTAATAATACGATATCCCTTGGTAAGACTGGTTGTCAGACTTTCGGGCTTCTGACTACCCACCCGTAACGACTGTCAAAGATCCACGAATGACAGCCAGGACCAACGGCTTAACGTGCTTTCCGAGGCACGGAGGGGTCTCGGTATGTAAAGATGGTCACCCATCCATACACCAACCGCGGCAAGCGTAGCTTAACCTGATGGATCGACCTGTGCGGCTGTTATTATTTAGCCACGGGCATCCTCAGATATAATTCTAAATAAACACCCACACAAACCAACATTCACTCTATGTTAGTCCATTTTTATAACTCAACGTGGGTATTTATACGGATTTTCAAAGGAAAAATGTATTTCTGTCTCAATTAACATCAATGAAAACGCTGTAAAATAACGCAGTTTAGCTCATCTGGTTCTTATTTTTCTGAAGAGTTTAGTTGTAAGCATGATTTATGCAGAACCAATTTTAATCAAAGCGGTTTTACAAGTTCCTCTGTACGGCATTATGCCGACTTTCCAAAAAAAAAAAAAAAAATACAAAATTTCACTATCCAAACAAATTTTCATTTGGTCAAATTTTTACTCGGCAGAATAATACCAAGGATAATGTCATTAAGGGATTTGGTCTGTAATCAAATGATTTATTACAGCAACCAATCTTTAGACATTAAACATTTAGTCAAAAGAATTGTAATAAAAAAAAAATAAAGACAAAAATAAGATTTTTTGGGAATGTTATAAATAAAAAATGCACTTTTTATGTCATTTGCGTACTTCTTTGTAAGTTTATGTGCGTGAATTTGTTGGAAACAAGTAAAATTTATGGTTACGGACGATAAACGAAATATAAATTGCTACCAGAACTGTAGGTTAGGTTAGAATCCATTTTAATATTATATAATATGACTTAATTGCCATGTATATTTATGATAAATGATAAATGATTTTATTTTTGTAAGTAGGTTTTAATTTAGTTGATTTAGTTTAGTTTATAATTTTCTTAAAGTTCAGTGAAATTTGCAACATAACACGCATATATATTTTTGACATCGAAATAGCCAGGTTAGGTTAGGCTAGAACTGTGACCACAGAACGCACGAGCTGAGTGAAACGAGCGTGCCACGGCAGCGGCCGGCGAGTGCCAGAAATATATTTTTGATAACTCATAAGTTGAATCAGCCAATAAAAACGTTATAGTGTACTGTTTAAAAACTAGAATGGAGACGGGGATTTCTGGGCCTGATTGTAATAAGTTGAGGTATGGTTAAAAAAAAAGTGTTATATTTATCTATTTCAAAATGTGCAAAATCAGCCCAATTTACAATCTGGAAAATGAGAAATCCAAAAATTAAGTTATGGTGACGAATCAAATTAAATATCGATTAAATTATGATCAATTAACGTGACAGATTTCATAGTATGTAAATCTATTAGAATTAACGTATTATATTATAGTTTAAACAAATTAAATATCTTCATAATAAATATGAATCGTAAAATCGATTCACGTTTGTTAATCGACTATTTAATTTTATTTATTTAAACTTTTCGCACAAAAAGGTACAAAGGCGGACTTAATGCCTCAGGCATTCTCTACCAGTCAACCAAGGGTGGTGAAGAGATTAGATGGCAGGTGCTTTGATTGAGAGGGACAATGATAAAAAAAAACTCTTAAAACTAGGTACACTAATACATAAATAGGTTATATACACGTACACTCTCTCATCAATGTATCATACATAATGTGGTGTGTCACAGCAGATGGGGTAAAGTGACAACTAACTTTTGCAGTCACGCCTGCAAAAAAGCCGCTGTATATTAAAAGAGTCACCGAATGCTAAAGTAGAGTTTGACAATTCTCAGCTTCAAATAGATACCTACTCAATTCTTAGACCTGGTGTAATTAACGATAATTCGAACTCACAAACATCCAAACCTTGGGTGGACGTCGTAAGACACCATCATCATCTGCCTAGCCTTTTCCCAACTATATTGGAGTCAGCTTCCAGTCTAACCAGATGCAGCTGAGTACCAGTATTTTACATGGAGCAACTGCCTATCTGACCTCTACAACCCAGTTACTGAGTAATACGGAGCCCCTTGGTAAGACTGGTTGTCAGACTTTCGGGCTTCTGACGACCCATAACGACTGTCAAAGATCTACGTATGACAGCCGAGACCAACGGCTTAACGTGCTTTCCGAGGCATGGAGGGGTCTTGGTATGTAAAGATGGTCACCTATCCACGGACCAACCACGGCAAGTGTAGCTTAACCTGATTGATCAACCCGTGCGGCTGTTATAAATTAGCCACAAGCTCGCCTTTCTAACGATACTAACTCATTTATAATAAGTACCCCAAAGCATATTCTTTATACATACCCTGTTAGTTAAAATCAAAATCAAAAGTCATTTATTCAAATTAGGCTGAGAATCAGCACTTTTCGAACGTCAAAATTACAAAAGTTAGTCCCCCAAAAACGCCCGCCCTTCACCACTTCCTAGTGCTATCGCTTACTACCTAAAGAAAGGCCTCTATTCTTAAAGGGCGTGACAGCTAGCATATTTATGCATTGCTGGGTTCTGTTATCATAGCTGTCACTTGAAGTCACAGATGATAAACTAAAATTAATGACCTACGATCGAATTAGAGCAATTGACCCTTGTCAACAATCGATTAATTTGTTTTCATGGGTACAATAACTGCCCAATATTTCTTCTATAAATCTATTTGTCCTCGCTACATAATATACATTTTGCAGAATTAGCAAATGCTACATTATAATTTTATCACGAACGACCTTCTTTTATAACAAATCCAACCTTATTTTTAACCAGAAAGCTTTTTTTCTTCAAATTGGTTTGAATTTTGAATCAAAAAGTGTCATGTCTTTTTTCTTACCGAGACTTTTGATTTGAAGGATTTTTTGGACACAAGTCAGAAGTGAACTGTATAATTTTTCTGCTTTCACAATAAAAAAAAAAAACGAAACGACGAATTCTGTAAATATTTAACGGTAAACTATAACGGTTTTAACGACCGAGTTCTGTGTGGTCATCCACTGGATCTATGGGCAGCGTTCCCGGAAAAAACGAATTGTATTACTCAAATATACATCGTTAAAAAGTTGTCTCGAGGCGAGTCAGAGTCAGAGAAAATATAATAGTAGCAGTTATGCAGTAAGTCAAAATATAATAAAAAGATATGCAAAACTAAATAAAATCATAAATAGATGCAATAAATTTAGGAAACAACAAAAATACAATTCCAATAATATTAAACTAAGGAAGGAACGTGTTTTTCTAATAAATAAATTAAAAAACTATGAAATTAAATTAGAAGATAGTAAAAACATTTATCACATTGACACTCAGCGATTACAGTCTGAAGTTGAGGTACTTGAAGAGTCACTACATTTACATTATATTAAGTATGTGAGCTCTCAAAAACAAATTAAGGAACACATCCTTGCTGCAAATGAGTTGGTGGAAATGCGTAATGATGAGGCAGGTAGAGTGGACCCGATGACTCTGAGCACCACTCAATGTTCTTGTCAAAGGGAATCCAACCTTGAGGCTATCCAACCTGAGGCAACGGAGGACCCGTCCCAGTCTGGAGGAGCTCGGGACTGTGTCCCCGATCAAGGTACACCACATGTTGCACAAGGTTCATGTCAAGTAGCACACACAGAGCCTTATGCTGTCACTTCTTCTAGTAAGGTTTGTTGTTGTTCTGTTATGTTTTCAGATAGTTTAGGGAGAGGGTTAGGTAAATTAATGAGTAATAACCTGAGTCAATCTGCTGTTAATTATTGTATGCCTGGGAAATCCTACAAAGAGATAATGTCATCAATAACTAGCTATAAATATGATCCTAATGCCATTATATCTGTACTTGTAGGTAATAGTGCTAAGGTAAAAATAAATGACATCACTGACAGTGTCACTGAAATCTTGAAGATTAATTGTCAGAAAATAATATTGTGTGCTTTCCCATACTTTGAGCACTTATCAAGTAGGCAAAATTATTATATTCATATGCTAAATAACCATATACATTTATTAGTTAATCACTATAGTGACAAACTCATATTTTTTTACACCAACACTTTTGTTGAGCCATTCAAATCGACTAGGGATACAGCGTATCTGCCTATTAGTTTTAGACGTCAAATAGCAGGGCTATTAGCTTTTATTATTAACTCAGACATAAGTAGTATGTCGAAGTCTAATGTAATTAGCACCATAAAAATTAGTAATAATACTAATATTAAGGTGGTTAGCAACAATAGTTTAAACTAGTCAGTAAGACAACAGAAGGTACCAATAACAATATCGTTAATCTCACCTCCAACAAGGTATCTTCTAGCACTCAATTAGTTAAGAGTAAAAATGGGGCTAAGCAGAATTCCTTGAAATTGTTTCATCAAAATATTCAAGGTATTTCTTCCAAATTATTAGAAATTGAATTGTTTTTAGAAAAAACAATGTTTGATATTATTTGTATAACTGAACACTGGTTGAAAGATTATGAAATGCTAATTAATTACGAGAACTACAGTGTGGGCAGTTGCTTTAACCGAAAATCCATGCTGCGTGGAGGTTCATTAATTTTAATTAAAAATTCTATAAAATATAAGACTCGTAAAGACATAGTGGAACTATCGGTGGAACATAGCATCGAGTTGTCCTGTGTTGAGCTAGATAAGCATTTTATAGTGTGCGTATACAGACCTCCAAACTATCAAAACTACTCTATTTTTGAGTCAGTAATGGAAGATGTCATGGCAAAACTTGCAACTGGTAATAAATCAGTAATTATTTGTGGTGACTTTAATATTAATATTTTGGAAATCAATTCAAATAGCAACAGATTATTAAACCTCTTTAAATCATTCAATCTGTCAAATGTGTTTTTGGAACCTACACGAATAACTACGGCTACTACTACATGTATTGATAATGTTTTCTGTTGCTGCGAATATCTAGAGAAGGCCATTGTAAATTATCTCCCTTCTGATCACAGCGGTCAAACCGTTTATTTTAAGTCCAACACACCGATACAAAAAGTGCAGATTCAAACTAGACCAATAACATCAAGTAATTTGAATAAGTTTAATATAACTTTAAATAGCAAGTTAAATGCTCAGGGCCTAAGTATGACTAGTGGTAATATTTTGTATAAAGAATTATTTTCATTAGTACAAACAGAGTTCAATCATTATTTTAAGAAGAACTCTAAAACTATTTGCCCTAAGTTTTTATTCAGTGACTGGGCAACTAAAGGAATCAGAAAAAGTAGGGACAGGTTATTTGAACTGTATGGCCTTAAGCCGTATATTAACACGGATACTTTTAATAAGTATGTTGCTACGTATTCTAAAACTTTTAAAAATATCTGCAAAGCAGCTAAAGCTTCATTCATTAGTAACAAGATTAAATCAGCAGACAATAAAATAAAGACCGTTTGGAAGATTATTAACAATGAAACGAACAGGAACAAAACACGTAATACTGATTTCTCACTTAACACTTCCCGCGGTCTCATTAACGATAACATCGATGTTGCTCAGGAATTTACAACTTTCTTTACCAATATCCCAATTAAAACTACAGAAACTTTAAATTCCTCGCCCGCACTAGCTATAGAATTATTAAGAGCGAATGTCTCAGCCTGTACTGTGGAATTTAAATTTAACCATATTAACCCTATAGTCATTATAAAGGCATTTAAGCAACTTAAGATTAAACTTACCGAAGATCTGTGGGGCATGTCTACTAAAGTTTGTCAATCCATTATTGAGACAATTGCACCCTACTTAGCTCTAATATTTAATTTGTGTGTAGATCAAGGGGTATTCCCGGATTTAATGAAGTTCAGTAAAGTTATTCCACTTTTCAAATCTGGGGACAGTAAAGACACAAATAATTATAGACCCGTATCGGTTTTGCCGGTTTTCAGCAAGGTGTTTGAAAAAGTAATGTTAAATCAAATGCTCAATCATTTCAATCGTAACAACATCCTACACGATCAACAGTATGGTTTCACCAAAGGACGTTGTACAACTGACGCCGGTGTCACCTTATTAAAACACATCTTTAACGCATGGGAAGAGGCACAAGATGCAATAGGCATCTTTTGCGACCTATCCAAGGCATTTGACTGCGTGAATTACGAAACACTGCTGTTGAAACTTGAGCATTACGGACTGGGTAAACTAGCTCTTAGCTTATTAAAATCATATTTAAATGATAGATTTCAGCAAGTTCAAATAAACGGTGTGAACTCATTGGGCTTAAAAGTCAAAATGGGTGTACCGCAGGGCTCAATATTGGGGCCGTTCCTATTTTTAGTATATATAAATGATTTACCTCATTTACTAAAAACCCGGCCACAAATGGTGTTATTTGCTGATGACACATCACTGATTTTTAAAGTAAGCAGACGTGCACAGGAGCTTGACGACGTAAATAACGCTATGCTTATGGTCCATAATTGGTTTACTGTAAATAATTTAGTATTAAATGAGAAAAAAACTAAATGCATTAGATTCGCTTTACCGAATGTTAGAAGTAGTGAATGTCACGTTGTATTGAATAGGGAGATACTTGAATTCGTCGAAAATACGGTTTTCTTGGGGATCACGCTTGACTCAAAGCTGCAGTGGGGTCCTCACCTAACATCACTTGCAGGGCGGCTAAGTTCAGCCGCTTACGCTGTTTGGAAAATCCGTCAATTAACAGACGTGGATACCGCGAGACTGGTCTATTTTAGTTACTTCCATAGCATCATGTCTTACGGTATTTTGCTGTGGGGACGGGCTGCAGATATTGAGTCTATTTTCATCCTGCAAAAGAGGGCTATCAGAGCCATCTACAATCTCAGCAGACGCGAATCTCTAAGGGAACTGTTTAAAAAAATTAACATCATGACGGTTCCTTGTCAATATATATACGAAAACATTATGTACGTTCGGAAAAATCTACATCTTTTTAGTAAGATAAGTGACAGGCATAATTTTAACACTAGGAATAGGAACAAGCTAGATCAACCGCGTTTCAGATTGTCTAAAGTAAAAACTTCTTTTATGGGGTACTGTGTAAAATGTTATAATAAAATACCACTCGATATTCTTCAACTAAATGAGAAGAAATTTAAAACATGCATTAAACGCACACTATGTAGACAAGCATATTATAAATTGGATGAGTATATCGTTGATAAAAATGCTTGGCTTAATGCTGGTCCTGCTCCACAGGCACTTGGGTACGCTAGTTGATTGCAATTTCAATATTTGGAAGAGATGCTTCCCCTTTTTGTTTTATTTTTTTTAAATATTTTTGACATTACGAACTTAATGTATACTTTATTCATTCAAGTTTTAATTCTTAATATACTTCAATATTATATACCTCTTCCCGATTGGTAGTATTTTTTTCTTTTTTCTCATATTTAAATAAATTGCAAACTATAGTTTTGTATAATTTAGAAGCATTTTTTTAAATTTTGTAAATGTAAGAACCATGGATTCGTTTCTTTTTTTTACGATATTTTGATGTTGACTTGACAGAGCTCGGCAGTTAAGAATATGTCATGCTCACTTAAATGTCTCACTGGTGGTGGCGCGTGTGTTGGATCATTCGGTTCCCTACGAAATGGTTGAGCTGGATGGTGCTGATCCACGCGTCATGTTCGTGAACGGGCGCCGTCGGTTGAGACTGGTCATCTCTTAACTGCCAGGGCTTATTTTTGAATTTTATATTTTAAATTGTTTAGTTTTTTTTACATTGTTCTCACATATAGAAGCAATAAAAATAATGTACCCAGGATTTTGTAATAATATCTTGATTTAAAAGAGTGTCCGTGGAGTTTCTTGCCCGTTCTTCTCCACAGAGATCTACGTTTTGGAATGGGCAACTAGCTTCAATTTTCTGACTAACTGACCGACAATTTAATTTTGACAATTCAAAAGTGCCTGAAAGGGTTTAATTGAAATAAATGATTTGAGTTTGAGTTTGAGTTGAGTTGAGTCATATTTCTTGAAGACTGGATTTATCCGAAGACTGTCGGGCGATCTGAAATTCGCCCTACCTCCACCCTAGTACCAGATGCCTCCTGCTTCCTGTAAGCTTCCTGTTGGGAATCGAACCCAACTGCGCGCGGCCTGCAAGTTTAGGAAGATTCAGATTTCGGCCAGCGAGGAGTCTTCCGATTGTCAGTGTGGAGCCTAAGACCGGATTTTCAGATATTTCGTAGTTTAGTTTTTAGTAGAGCTTATTAATTGATATACTACCATTTAGTCGTAAATTACCATTGTTGGTCCAACGGCCGTTTATTATCTTGCTTCATAATAACGAATTGACTTTGTGCCAATTATCCCATTTGAGACTTAGAAGCACTTGTATTTATTTAGTTATGATAAGTTTGCATACGAATCTTAATCGACGCGAAAAATAATACATAAAATTTATTATAGGGCTTGAACACCAAACACGTTCAGTATACCTTTTTAATATCAATATTCGTTGTGTGTCCTTTGCTAAGATTTCTATTTAATAAAATAGAAAAACTTAGCAAAGGACACACAACGAATACCTATTGAACACGTTTTAATTTAGTAGGTACAATAAAATAACACAAACTGATAATAATCAATTTGTGTTATTTTATTGTACCTGCTAAATTAAAACGTGTTCAAGCAAAAATTCCTTTTTTTATTTCGCTACAATTTCTTTTATACGAATATCCATTATTACTTAGCCACAAGCCCCTCTCGTAAGTCGTAAGACACCGCAATATACTAAAATAACAGTTTCCCACCTACGCTTTTACTTCGCAATCGCTTAGCGTTCTTTTTGACTCTTCTCTTTTTGCTCGGCTCCTAAAGGTCTTAGCGTGGTGCCACCTTTAGCCTTCTTCAAGAATTGGGTTATCGAATGCAAAAATATTTTTTCAAATCCAGCAATTCTTCAACCTCCTATTAGTGATGATGATCATGAGATGAGATTGATGTACGAGTGTGTAGGATTTTTTTTTTTTTGTGTTACCTAATCTAAGGTTTCCTTACGTTTATTTTTTTTTTGGTGATCGCTGTGATTAGTTCAATGATTAATCACAGCCGTTTATGCGCGTTTCACAGTTTTTCACATTAATTTTGCGATAAATTAAATTTACGTTCGAGAAACTGGACCAAAGACTCCTTATCATCGCTATAAAAAGAAAAGAAAATAGGTTTATATTAGAGATGCGCCGAATAGTGGTTTCACCGAATACCGAATAATATTTGGTTAAGTTCTTACCGAACCGAATATACTGCCGGATAATTCGGTTCTCCGTTCCATAGTCTAGCTTTTGCCAGATAGAGCTGAAACCTTAGTCTTCTTGCATCATAATCTACCGCTGCTTGATTATAGATATTAAATTATTACAAATATTCTTGATTTATCTATATTTAAATTTATTAGTGCCATAGTTGAGAAAAAACAACATAGTTCATTCATTATGCATGAGTAAACCTTTGCTTTTACTTGTAATTTGCTTGAAATATAATTGTAATTTGCTAGTGGGATTATTGCAATAAAAAATTACTGTTCTTTTAAGATACTTGATTTTATGTAACTATTAATGCTAGGTTATATACTTGATTACTTACCTGTGTTTAATTATATCTTTGTTTGAGTACCTTACAATAAACGATTTCTAATAAATATGATTGTTAGAATATGGGATTCCTTTAATTTATTTTCTCCTATGGCTGATTTACAATGATCAATTAAACCGAATACATTCGGAATTTCAACGGAATGATTTGGCCGACTACGAATACCTCAAATTCCGCCGAGTAACGAATATAAAACGAATATTCGGCGCATCTAAACAACAAGATAATTAACTCTATTAATAAAGAAAAAAAATCGCGTTCCGTGGCCATATTTGGAACTAAACAAGTATCTCAAAGTCTTAACAAATATCACGGAATATATAACATTTTAATGAAATTAAATAAAACACAAAGGAATAGAAGGTTATAATTATAGTAAACCGTATATTCCACTGATTTTTGGGTTTTTAATAATATTTTAAAGTTTACCCTCATGTCCGATAGATGGCGTTACGAGCAAAAGTAGAAGTCGCTATGGTTTCGTTCACGGGGATGGTATAAGGTTGGCTTCATTTCAGGATAGTTTACATTACACGGATAACATTTTTGCCGACGCGACGGTAAAATTTTTGTAATTCGTACGCTACAACGTACGAATATTTTAATATAGGTATTTAAGAGTAAACACAGTTTTGTTTGGTTCAACTTCAAAGTTTGAATTTACAGAACTTTTAGGTATTAAAATATTTCTGTTAAACGTACGAATGAAAAAAAAAAAAACAAAATTTGTATTCTAGTTAGCGTAGTTAATAATTTATGTTAAAATATTATTTACTGTTCCTCTCGAACTATCTGATCTCAAAATTATACTATATATTTAATATAATAATTATATAAAACTTAGAATTATTGTTCAAATATTTTTTTAAGTGACTTATATCAGCATTATATGTATATTTTAACATATATCAGCTGAAAGAAGAAAATAAAAAGTTTTTATTCTGCACAAATAAGGTGCCCTCGTCAGCGGATCGGCGCGTTTTCGTTTCTGTACAAAATCTGTACAGATTCATTACCGAGAACCACTTCTTGACTGGCTCGGTTTGCTACGGTTTTTATCATTTGTTATAAGTAGTGCACGTCAATATCTCGTCTTCAGAAGATGATGATATAATAGCGTGCTATATTTATTTGCGGTTGCGAAAAAGAAGAGAGTAGGTACTGGCGAACTGCGGGGTGGGGAGGGAGTGACAGGACGGGCGAGTCGAATGGTTCGGTAGTATTCGGTACAGAGACGTGTGTATGCGGTAAAGAATTTGTACCGAGACAAGTCAGTGAGGAAGCTCTCATTTAATTACATGCACTCTGCTCTCTTTACTGTTTTTTTTTTTGTGTGTTTATGTTTTTTTTTATGCATCATTTTTGCCGCAATTAAATGTATTTTTCTTTATTCTTTCTTTCTTCACTCGGTAAAGAATCTGTACAGATTGGGTACAGAAACAAAAACGCTCCAATCTGGTGAGGAAGGTGCCAATACGCATATTAATAATAATAATATCCTTGGACATTTCACACAGCGCCATCTAGTCCCAAGCTAAGCAACCTAATGCTTGTGTTATGGTAACAAGATGGCTGATAAACTACTTATATACATTTTTTTTTGTAAATACATACATATTATAGATAGAAAAACACCCAGACTCGGAACAAATACATGTAGGTCATACAAATATTTGTTCCGTGCGGGAATCGAACCCGCGACACGCAGCGCAGCAGTCAATCGCTTAACCACTGCGCCAACCGTGCCGTCAAATGATAAAATAATACATCGTAGCCAAAAGCCATGTTTTACAATATTGTCTATTACTGTTGTCATGTTGTTTTTTTTTGTGTTTGTGAAGAGAGCCGTGTTGGCCCAGTGGCAACCGGGCTCTGACTTACGAGTCGTAGGTCGTGAGTTTGAACCCAAGCAGGCGCTTTACTTTGTGTAAATTATTTCTTCACTACTGCTCTCAAAGCGGTGAAAGAAAACATTTTGAGGAAACCGGCATGTCCTAGAACCAAAAATTCGAAGACATGTGACATCCGCCAACCCACACTGGGCCCGCGTGGCGAATTGTCATCAGCAAAGATAAAAGTAATAATATATTTATTGTATAACTGTGTACCTACATTAAGTCCACTCCACTCCACTTATAACTCACACCCTGTTATATTTATTGTATAACTGTGTACCTACATTAAGTCCACTCCACTCCACTTATAACTCACACCCTGTCAGAGATTGAGGTCTCTGTCCCAGCAGTGGGAACATTATAGACAGTGGGTGATTATAAAAAATAAAATAATAAATATAAAATTCTAATAATAAAGTAAAAGCCACTTGGAAAATTATTAACAATGAAACTGGTAAATCTGTTAAACAAGAAAAACAACTTGAGATTATGGTCGACAACAAATTAGTTAATAATGCAGCTGACGTAGCTGAGGCATTTAATGAGTTTTTTGCCAACATACCGATAACTACGACTCGCTCCTTAAAGTCGTCCCCGTCTAAAGCTGAAAACCTTTTGCATAGTAGTGTACCTAAATGTAGTCCTTTATTTAGTTTCGAACATGTAACCCCACGTGATGTAGTTAATATTTTTAACACACTTAAGTCTAAAAACACCGGTGATTATTGGGGCATCTCTCTCATTAAACTTTTAAGTAATATAATAGCCATCGTAGCCCCCTATCTAGCTGTTACTTTTAATAAATGTGTTGATTTAGGAACTTTTCCTGACCTCATGAAGAGTAGTAAAGTCATACCATTATTTAAATCAGGTAATAAGAATGACGTTGGCAATTTCAGGCCTATTTCTATTTTACCTGCATTTAGCAAAATATTTGAAAAGTTAATACTCAAGCAGTTGCTAAGACATTTTAATTTAAACAGCCTCCTCCATAATGATCAATATGGCTTTACAAAGGGTCGTTCAACTACAGACGCGGGTGTTGCTCTGCTGAGACACATATTTGACGCATGGGAGAAATCGCAAAATGCTATTGGAGTTTTCTGTGATCTCTCTAAAGCCTTTGATTGCGTGCACCATGACACGCTTTTGCGTAAGTTACATCATTACGGTGTCAGAAACGAGGCTCTCAACATAATAATTTCATATTTACATAATAGGGTCCAATGTGTAGATGTTAATGGCGCGAAATCTTCCGGGCTACCAGTTCAGTTAGGTGTTCCGCAAGGCTCAATATTGGGTCCATTCTTGTTCTTAGTATATATCAATGATTTACCATTCCATTTGAAGGGCATCTGTGACGTTGTACTGTTTGCAGATGATACCTCTCTTATTTTTAAAGTAGACAGGAATAGACAAGATTTTGACGACGTAAACAGTGCACTCACAATAGTTACAGATTGGTTTACGTCAAATAACCTAGTTCTCAATGCCAAAAAAACGAAATGTGTAAAGTTCGCCTTACCGAATGTCAGAAATCTAGGACCCAACATCGTCTTAAATAAAGAGGTGCTTGAAACAGTAGGCTCGGCAATTTTTCTAGGACTAACAGTAGATGCCAAACTTCAGTGGGGACCTCATATATCAAGTCTAGCAGGAAGGCTCAGTTCGGCTGCCTACGCCGTCAGGAAAGTAAGACAATACACTGACGTTGATACAGCTCGTTTAGTCTATTTCAGTTATTTTCACAGTGTTATGTCCTACGGTATTCTGCTGTGGGGCAAAGCCGCTGATATACAAAATATATTTGTCCTTCAAAAACGAGCTGTTCGAGCAATTTACCAGCTAGGTGCCAGAGTTTCTCTAAGAGATTTATTTAAAGATATTGGTATTCTCACGGTTGCATCACAATTTATCTTCGCCAACATCCTATATATTAGGCAAAATTTGCACTTGTACACTAAAAACAGTGATATTCACAGTGTTAACACTAGAAATAAGGACAAACTACGTGCCCCCTTTCACCGGCTTCATAAGGTTCATAACTCATTTGTTGGGCTTGGTATAACCTTTTATAACAAGATACCGTCTTCTTTGCTAGACTTGCCTTTTAATGCGTTTAAAGCTCAAGTAAAATCCAACCTTTGTTCAAAGGCTTACTATTCCATCAACGACTACTTACACGATAAGAATAGTTGGTCGCCCTAATTAACGCAAGACAATGTTCATGTTCTTTCTCCAGAATTAGCTTAGGTACTGACAGGTTACTGTTATTAGTATTAACTCATTTATTTCACATCGATGGTCCTAGTTCATCATCTGTGACTGCAAGTGACAGCTATGTGACGAACCCAGCAATGCATAAATATGTAAGCTGTCACGCCCTTTATGCCTGGAGGCTTTTATTTAGGTAGTGAGTTTTTATTTTTATTAATTATTTTTTAGCTTGAGTACGTATAGTTTTTATTATATTTGTTGGTATATTGGCGTGGCTAGCTGACATAATATGGCAAATAATTTAAGCTTCTTGTAATGTTCATTACTGAACATAGGTTCCTAGTATTGTATACATGCAACTATATTTTAACTAAACAGACAGCTGTGCTGCTGGGGAGTTTGTTCCGCCACTTCTTCTTCCCAGCGATAGCACTAGGAAGTGGCGAAGGGCGGGCGTTTTTGGGGGACTGTCTTTTGTAATTTTGACGTTCGAAAAGTGCTGATTCTCAGCCTAATTTGAATAAATGACTTTTGATTTGATTTGATTTGAAAAAAAAATAAAAATTATGTTAGTCTTTGTGTATTGATTGCACCAAAGAACAAAACTCTAGGAAAAAGACTATTACGAAGACAGTTTAAAATAATTTCCTCTAACTAATACACTCATAATGATCAGTGATAGGAATAGGTAGTGCCTATTTGCCTAAACTTCGAAGAACAGAGACAAGAAACGGAGACTTCCTTAGGACTAAATTTTTTCCAGGACATCTGTCCAGAAATTCGGGACAACACTTTTAATAATAATAATAATAATTCATTTATTTTAGATAATAATAATCCATACAATACATTAAATTATATTAAAATCAATTGGTACGTAGACCACAGACACTGAAATAGAATAGAATTAAATAATTTACAGTAAAATCAAAATCAAAAATTGTGTTAGCATATATATATGACGTACACAATGTGTTAGTGAGTGAGTGAAAAATTTAGTCGTAAGGAAGTCTCCGTTTCTTGTCTCTGTTCTTCGAAGTTTAGGCAAATAGGCACTACCTATTCCTATCACTGATAATGATGTAGAAATTAAGAACTGCTAACAAAAACATACGGGAAACCATTGAAATAACAAAGAAGGACGAGGCGACTCCTAACTTAATTTCAGAACTAAACAATATTCCTGTCAGAGACCGTCACGAAGTGGACTATGAATTAGAAATGTTCTATATGCGTTCCGCAGTATGTTTGCCGACGTAATTATTATAAGCTAGCTGCGCCCCGCGGTTTCACACGCATAAGTTTCGATCCCATGGGAATATCGGGATAAAAGTATTCTATGTGTTAATCCTGGTTATAAACCATATGTGTACCAAATTTCATCCAAATCCGTTCAGTAGTTTTTGCGTGAAAGAGTAACAAACATACATCTTTCCATCCGTACAAACTTTCACGTTTATGATATTATGGGATAGGATAGGATTATTATATTATTAAGTAGGATTACCAGCTTCTGCCCTGCGACTTTGTCCGTGTGAAATATTCTTGACTCAACCCGCTTAGCTTAATAATCAATCAAATGAAAAGTCATTTATTCAAATTAGGCTGAGAATCAGCACTTTCCGAACGTCAAAATTACATAAAACAGTCCCTCAAAACGCCCGCCCTTCAAAACTTCCTCGTGCTTTCGCTGGGAAGAAGAAGTGGTGCAACAAACTCCCCGCGTTCTTTCTGACTCTTTTTCCTTTTGATTCACTCCAAAGGGTCCTAGCGTGATGTTAAATTTCAGTTCTAGAGTTTAGCGCGTTCAAACAAACAAATAAACTTTTCAGTTTTATTATTAGTATAGATTTTATTTATTACTAGCTTCTGCCAGCGGCTTCGCCCGCGTGGATGTCGGAAATTATCCCACGGGAACGTGCTACCCTAATAAAAAGTATATCGATTTCTATGATTCTTTCTATGGAATAGTTAATTATGTTAACTTTTTTAATTAGGGATGACTGAGAGTGTTATAAACGTAAGAGTAGACAAATATAATCAGAATGCTTCGAACTGCTAAGCTATCGGGAGTTACACGTGTTATTGTGAGTAAACCATAAAAGATAGACATATGCTGTCGTGGGATATTTTTTACATAATTGTAAGGAGAACATTTCCGTCGTACATGATTTCTGTGTAGCTTTAACCATTAAGGTTGCACACGCGACGAAAGCTTAAAAAATGGAGTAACTTCTCCCGTTTTCCCAACATTTCCCTTCACTGCTCTGCTCCTATATCAATATCTGTGTGTGTGGGCTGGTTATAGTATACTTTTCATCACGCTACTATCAAGTAGCGTGATGAAAAGTATACTATAACCAGCCCAGGAGTATGAAAAATAATTGTACCAAGTTTCGTTAAAATCCGTCGAGTAGTTTTTGTTTCTATAACGGTTATACAGACAGACAGACAGACAGACAGACAAAAATTTTACTGATTGCATTTTTGGCATCAGTATCGATCCCTAATCACCCCCTTATAGTTATTTTGGAAATATATTTCATGTACAGAATTGACCTCTCTACAGATTTATTATAAGTACTAGCTGCTGCCCGCGACGTCGTCTGCGTGAAGGCTTTACAGCACCAAAAATACCTAAGATGCCAGTGTCGCTATAGCATTTTATGTAAACAACTTTTAAAATAGCATTAAAATATAAGTTTTTTTTGCAAGCAAAGCAAGTGAAGAGAGTTATATGGGAATCCTGCTGCGTTCAGTCATAAGATGTGACTGAAGGAAATAGAGAAAATAATACAGGAATACATTCCAGGGCACAAAGAGTACAAATACGTACAAAGGTATCATACCTTACAACACTTCCATATGGCTCCTGGCAGCATAACTACCAACGTAGTTTACGTTGGTAGTTATGCTGCCAGGAGCCAAAATGTAAAGAGAGTCAGGACTGGTGACGCGGGAGCAAGCGACGTACAGTTGCCCGTTTGAGAAGCAACTCGTCCTGAGGTCGACACCCGCTGCCCTCAGAGTCTGCCCCTGCGACTTATTGATGGTCATCGCGAAGCAAACACTCACGGGGAACTGTACGCGCTTGAACTGGAACGGGAAGTTATGAGATATGAGGGGAATGCGTGGTATAAATACTGCCTCGCCGACGCCACAACCCGTAAAAATTTCCGCCTCAATGGTGTGCTGTGGAGCGAGATGACGTTAAGGCGGGTCCCGTTACACAACTTCGGAGGAGATAGGTTCCGAAGAAGCATAATCGGGACACCGACCTTCAGCTTGATGGTATGCGCTGGAAGTCCACTTGCTGACAGGGAGTTCAGAAATTCCACGGGATAATGTGTGGCGTCATCTTGCTCGACAACAGTGTTTATCGAGGTGTAGACCACTTCATTCCCCTCAATTTCCGAGAGAATGCATTCGTTAATTGCTGCAGCGTGATCATATTTGGGCGTCAAAATGGCTGAGAATGGCTCACACACCCAAGAATTCTGCTGGTGCTGTATACGACTGATGTCCCCGTACACACAGCGAATGATTTCTTCTAAGCTGGATACCACTCTACCGAGAGACTCTGGAAGCACCACCTGTCCATCTCTCTCTTCTGGTAGAGTGCCTTCACCAAGACTTAGAAGGATATTGGAGAATTCTTGAGCACGTGCATTGCCGCCGAGCCGAGCTCTCATATTAATGGTCAAGCGCAGCGTACGAACTCGTGACCACAACGAAGATCGTTTTAATGAAGTATTCATCTCGTCAGACCTCGATCCCCGCGTCACCACGGGAAGCATTTGCCGAAATTCGCCACTGAACAGAACTGTGACACCACCCATCAAATGTTCGTTCCTGCGAATGTCCTGCAGGGTTCTGTCCACGGCCTCAACTGCCTTCCTATTGGCCATCGTACACTCATCCCATTCGATCAGAGAGCAATCCTTGAGCACGTGTCCCTTATCGCTGTTACGTGACACACCACAAACAGGCGATTCGGCGCTCTCTAAATCATTGGGAATTTTAAACATGGCTTGTGCTGTCTGGCCACCCGGAAGCAGTCTGGCAGCGATTCCCGACGACGCTACAGCAATAGCAATTTTGCCTTGCATCCTGACCTCTGCAAGTATGCCAGTGGTAACAAATGTTTTTCCTGTTCCACCAGGAGCATCCAAGAAAAATCCTGGTTTTGCCCAACGCGAACAAAAGTACCTATTAAGAGTCAATGTTTATTTTGTACTAACAACATGAAATTGATGAAGAAATGATCATCATCAATGAACTACTTAACACCGCATTTTTTTTAAATTGTCTTCCTCTACTCTGCTCAAGATTTTGAGGGTTTTGTTGGAACTTGAATTTGTCAAAATGAACTAAACGATGCAACTTTTATGAAGAAAATGCACATTGCCATCTATGAATTTTAAGAATAACTAACTACTAACCTCGCCAACATGATCAAATTTAAATTAATTTCCAAAAAGTGTCAACATGTAACTTGATTTGATTTTTATGAAATCTCATAGATGGCGCTGCTTTAAAGTTGTATTTCTACTACTAACATTCATTAAACTATGTTTCTCTGCCCAAGTTACTTAAATGGCGTAGTTTTTATAGTGTAAAGCTTGATAATAGCATGGCTTACTCAAAAACAACATTTAAATATGCGTCGTTAGATTACACGCTGTTACAGAATGCGTAAGAAAAATAAAGATTCACAGCTCCTCCCCCGTAGGTGATAGCGTGATAATATGTAGCCTATATGTTGACCCGACCTCTTAGTAATATTCATGCAAAATTTGAAGTAAATCCATGCAGTACTTTTTGAGTTTATCCCGGACATACATACAGACAAACAGACAAAAATTCTAAAAACTATATTTTTGGCTTCGATATCGATTGTAGATCACGCCCCAAGTATTCTTTTTAAAAAATATTCAATGTACAGTTTTGACTTTCCTACGATTTTATTATATGTATAGATAGATAGATTATTTTTAGTTTTTGTTGTCCCTGCACTGCACGGCAAAGGTACCCCTTTCTCTTTTCCACTCCTCTCTGTCTTGTGCTAGTGTAGACCAATCCTGGCTGTAGGCATCAAGCTTGTCCCGTCATCATCTCCATGGTCTGCCTCGATGTCACCGGCCGTTTTCTGGGACCTACCTGGTGGTAGATTTGGCCCATGACTCGTTCGATATGCGACAAACCTGTCCAGCCCCACTTAAACTTGGCTAGGTATTAATTAATTCTTTATTGTATTTTCCTTCGATTTTACCCGAAAGTTTATAATTTCTTAGGTAAAAGAACAACTGTGGGAAAAATATTTAGCAAGTCAACATTTAGTAACGAAGGTTAGAATGAAAAGAAAAAAAAAAATTGTAAAAAAAACCATTCCAATTGACTTCAGTTATAATTTTTCATGAAAGCGATTACCCCACAACCAAAACTGACAAAACAAGTAGTAAACTAATTTCTGACGTGACAAGGCCTGGGCGTGTTTCAAGCAGCTCATTTGAATAAACTTGTATGCAGACGGAACCGCTAAAGTCGGGGGCCCATTATTAGCGGAACCCTAAAAGGGATGGATCAATGTGTAAACGCGATCAAGCGAATTAATTCTAAAACTTTGTTTGAAGTCCTTTATTTTAATTGTTGGGTTGGACGTTTACGGGTGAATAAATAATAATAATACCAGCCTATTCTTATCGGCCTTGTATACTTGTTTAGGGTGGATTGGCGATTTCAGACTTATATTAATTATAAGTCCAGGTTTCCTCACGATCTTTTCCTGTATCAATGTCAGTGATATCCAAGAACTTGGAAGGTAAATAGGAATTCTAAAAGTCAAATTGGTATTTGCCCAAATTTAAATGTCGCGAATACAAGAGACAGTAGCTTGTACAGGGGCATGCATCTGCCATCGTGATACCACGGAATATATTTTTTATGTATTCCGTGAATCACACGCACACCACCTTTTTTCAGGCACATATGCACGTCAGAAACAAAAGCCAGAAAAAAAAACTAAAAGTGTTAGTCATTGCATGTCTTACTGGCAAGTCAAGGGAATGTTGGGTTAGTATACAAATTAAAAGTCGCTCAACAAGATATGGAGTGAGCTATGCTCGGGGTAGCTCGATGTTCACCCGGTGCACAATAAAATACAATAACACACAACAACAGTACCTTGTATGAATATTTAGCTTGGGGCGGTAAACAAGAATATTATAGTAAAATGTATTATTCTCTTTGAAATATTTAGAAATACTTAAATAATGAAAAATATTTATATATTATTTAAATATTGACGTTGTAAATATGTTGACAAAATCTTAGTAAATGTTTGGTAAATTATTATTTGTTAGGTAGATATATTATTTTAGGGCTGATTTTTCAATCGACAGATAACTTTTAACTGAGGAATAAAATTGACGACTGATAGTTTTTGCACGAAAGAACTGTCAAAAATTCAAAATTATTCCTCGGATAAAATTATCTGGCGTTAGAAAATTAATCAGCCCTTAGTAAAATATTTAAACATGAGACTTACAGCAGTGATCGGTGGTTTGTTTTAAATATTGTGTTGTATTTAAACTAAATACACGAATGTCCCACAGATACTTTGATAACAAAATAGAGTAAAATATTACAAAATAAAAATATACATATTTCTACCTACAACAGCATCAGCAGCATTTCTACCTACAGCTTCTACATACCGTATAATCATTTCTTTTAGTTTTAATGATACGAATAATACCTAATTAGTTTATTAATTGACTGGTGCAGTAAATAGCGAGTGGAGCGGTTTTGAATAGCTGTGCTGTGCTCGAAACTACTTCGAACTGCTTTGCAGTTTGGCAGAGGTAATGTCTGGTTAAAATTATTTATGTGAATAAACACTTTTTAATTTTTTTTTTCAAACGCTTTCACTGTGACCACACCTCATTACCAAATGTTTGTAAACTAAAACCGCTAATATACGTCTTGATTAAGATAACGCCGATAACAATATTAAATCAGCTAACGAGGCGTTTACCAAACTACCGAAGTTGAGCGTCAAACTAAATAGATAATCTGAGGCGACAAAATAACAAGGTGAAGTACCTTTACACGCGTGCATAAACTTATGCTTTTTCCCCATGGGGCAAAAATATAAAACGCCACCTATACACATATAATACTATAAACGTGAAAGTTTGTATGGATGGATGGATGGATGTTCGTTACTCTTTCACGCAAAAACTACTAAACGGATTTGTATGAAATTTGGCACACAGATGGATTATTACCACAGGATTAACATATAGGATACTTTTTATCCCGATATTCCCACGGGATCGAAACTTATGACCAGCTTGTAACTGTCACACTGCTGGGTAACAAGCCCTCCTCTCGGTGAGGGGGAGTAGGCTTTAATCCACCACGCGGGCCCAGTGCGGGTTGGTAGAAGTCACATGTCTTAGAATATTTGAATCTCGGACATGCCGGTGTCCTCACGACGTTTTCCTTCACTGTTTTGAGAGCAGTGGTGATGAAATTATTAACACAAAGTAAAACGCCTGGCTGGGTTCGAACCCACAACCGTAAAACTCGTAGGTCAAGTCACTGCTCGTAATTAATAATACCAGCCTGCAACTGTCACACTGATAAAAATTAAACAAAAATATTTGTGTTATTACAATTCATTACCTACTGCACCGCACATAATTATTTCATAATTGAATTTAGTAATATTGGCAAAATACTCAAACCAGTGAAATGTTTGACAGATATTTGCGCCGTTGCCAACTTTCTGCATGCACCCTCTTGATTAAACCGAATAAGCAGAATTTGCAACAATCACTAACTTAAATGTAATTTCAAATGTATCGCATTTCTCGGTATTCCGAGGCGGGTACCTCTTAATCTTACATCGCATAACCATATTCTAGTTTCTGCGAACAGACATATTTACTGAGAACTTAGAACTCGGGCTGATTATATGAACTGTGTAAATTACATGTTGCCCGCTTCAGAGGTATTCGGAATTAAGGGTGTGGTGACATCTACATCGCCCCATGCAAACTACGCATCATACTGACGTCGCGCAAAATCCTGCATCGCGCAAGCAGAGTTTACCGCGCAACTAGCATATATAAAACGTTCTGACAGCCCTGGCTGGGCCATAATATATTGAGACACCCACAGGCAAGTTCAGTTTAGCAGATGACAACCTCCCAGGGGGAACACCGCGAAGCAAAAAAAAAAATCGTTTTGCAATAGCCTACCAGACGTAACATCCGTTTGTTCGGAGGATCCTCCCTTTTCTATAGAAGATGAGTGAACTGAACACCCTGTTTCTCATACCCCTAATTGAAAAATGTTGACCTTACGCAAACTAGAGGAACGCTTTCAAAGCGCTTCGTATAACGACTTTCAACAGGAAAAAACAAAAGTTAAAAGCTTTTCGGTACTTTAAGCCAGCCCTATACATTTTTGAATTTTCCATCATCGTTATTGAAACGAAGTTCTTTAACGGAACTTGCGGTAGGAGTTAAATGGGAGAAATCGTCAACGTGCGACTTTTTATTACATAATAATAGGCCAAAATAAAAACTTTTTTGCAAAAAAAACAACCACACAAAGTGAAAAATAACTATTTCGGAAGTCGGTGTCGCTAGGACACCGACTTCCGAAATAAAAGTTATTTTTCACTTTGTAGTGTCGTTTTTGGGAGTCGGTTGCTTTTTTTTTGCAAAAAAGTTTTTATTTTTCACTTTTAAGTTGTAATTTTTACCAGTAATTTTGGTTTAAAAACCAAACTACTGAACTGTTTTTGATGAAATTTCTATGGGATCATTTGGAAAGTATACCCTTTCCAACAAAAAAATATTTTTTCAAATCGGTTGGCAAGCGACGGAGTCATGCGCGAACAAACATAAAAAAAAAAGAAATACAAACATCCGAATTGAGAACCTTCTCCTTTTTTAGAAGTCGGTTAAAAATACAAGATGGCGGCTGCGATTTTTTTTTTTTAATTTTTTATCATGGGTGTCGTTTTGGTTCTCGAGGGTGCTGAAGCCGATTGTGAGGTCATAATGAAATTCCAAGATGGCGGCTGCAAGAAGGGGCTGGGGTCCTCCGACCCCCCACACGTTTCTTTTTTTGATGATATAATGTCAATTTGTCTGGCTTTCAGGTTTTTATTTTTAAGCCCCGACGCAAAAACGACGGGGTGTTATAACTTTGACGTGTCTCTGTTTGTGTGTGTATGTCTGTCTGTGGCATCATAGCTCCCAAACGGATGAACCGATTTTGATTTTGTTTTTTCATTTGAAGGGTGAATTTGTCGGGAGTGTTCTTAGCTATGCTTGATGAAAATCGGTCCAAGATGGCCGCCGCCACAAAATGGCGGATTACATATTTTTTCACAACTCCCTCAAAATGGGTATCAAATGAAAGGGCGTGTTATCTAATTATTACAGTTAAGTTTTTATTGCCCCTACTTTCTTCTTTGGCCCAGGTTGCAAGCGCTACTGCTGAGCAAGAGGTCCTAGTCATAGGTCCTGGGTTCGATTCTCAGGTTGGGCAAAGTGTTATTGGGTGTTTCTATCTGGAATTTCTCAGTAACAGCCCGCAATCTGGATTTGCACCAGGTTCATGGCGATGCTCGCCCCCTTTTACATGGAACTTAAACATAAATGGCGACATGGGGGTGTTACTAACTAACCCTGTGACGTATACAAGCGTGATGTTATGTAACTCACAGGAAGACGATATTCACTTTTGAAAGAGAAAATAAAACAAAAGTATATCGCCGATTTAGGCTTGTTACCGGGCCAGTGAAAGACCCACGAAGTAACAAAAAAAAAGCTCACTAAAACCCGAATTTGCGTTTAAAGGCCTATCCAATTAACTGGTCCTTTTACCCTGTCAGGGTTAACCTGATAGGTTCGTTAATTTTTTTTTTAATCCTGTCAAACATCGGGTCTTTCATGACTTAATTAACTTTGCAGGAAAGCGATTGCCAATAAAGGTTTAACGAGCAAATTAATTGAATTTTGATAAAAAATTGAATTTGTATTTTGACGTGGTTTCGATAAATAGGCCTACTTGACTATTTCGGTCACTTTAATGGTGTAAATTAAAAAATATTGGAGATTTTTTCTTGTTAATTGTAATGGATTCTCGTTCTTTGTTAAATGTGGCTTGTAACTACAAAAAGTATGTTTTTTTTTTGTTAGCCTACATTTTATCCCACCGCTGGGCAAATGTTTTCTCTTTTTTCTTTCAAACCACCCACCCTGTCTTGTGCAATCTCTACACAATTGCAAAATTGCCCGGCTTATCAATAAGTGAATTAATTAGTCGATTGATTGATTGTAAAACCAAACTAACAATTTGGATTTGGTGTTGAGAAAAAAGTAAAATATTTCGACGTGTAATTGTTTGCTTATAGGTACAGTAAGCTTCAATCAACTGTCCTAATTGACTGGTAAACGAGTCTTTCCATCAACAAGTCAATACTGTTGGATGTATAAGATGGTTCATTTACATTTTTCTTAAGAAAAAGCGTGGCTGGAACATGTCTTATTGAAATGTATTGCGTTGTTTAGAAAATCATAGGTACACCGACCATTGACCTTATAGAGGTATGAGGAACAGGGTGTAAAGTTCACTCAACCTCCATAGAAAAGAGAGGATCCTCCAACCAGACGGGTGTTGTGTCTGGCGGGCAATTGCCCAACGATTGTTGTTGGGAAGTTTGTATGTATGCTAGTTGCGTTGTAAACTCTGCTTGCGAGATGCAGGATTTGCGTGACGTCAGTATGACGCGTTTTTCGCATGTGGCGTTCTAGATACCGCTACAACCGCTTTGAATTAATACAATTTATTCTTGAACAGGCTACTAAATTAAAAATAATTCAATAAACTTATACGAAGCCGATTTCGATGACTAGGTATGTCAGCAATCATAATTAGCCTATAACGTTCCCACACACCCAGGCTTCTCCTCCGTTCTGTCCTAGAACCATAAATTCGAAGATATACTCTTCGAATTTATGGTTCTAGGACATGACGGTTTACTCATGAGGTTTTCCGTTTGTCAGCAATATGTTGCAGTATTTGGGAAACTTTGTTAGTAGAAAATTCCTCTAAAACAAATTGCGAAAAAAAAATACCTTTTCCAAAATTAGCTTAGGAAATAATCCGAATTGAATGTCTGTAAGAACAATAATTTCCAGAATGGGCATTTTCTTGTCGTCCCTAAATCGCCTTTCTCATATCGTTTCGTATAAGGACGCACACACATGCGGTGTTTGATGTGATGTGATGTTGGTGGGCTGAGGCTAATTGCAAATGTGAATAGTGAAGACTTTTTTTCGTAAATATTCTATACGAGCTTTTGCCCGCGACTTTGTCTGTGATCCAATATGAAAAGTAGCCTATGTCCTTACCACGCCATGGCGTAAAATTTCATCCAAATACGTTTAGCCGTTTTAGCGTGAAAGCGATAACAAACAAACTCACTTTCACATTTATAGATAATAAATACTAGCTGATCCGGCAAACGTTGTTTTGCCATATAAATTATTTCTAGCTGCCCGGCGCTACTTCATTCACGTGGTTGTGAAAAGTAGCCTATGTCCTTACCACGCCAGGGCGTAAAATTTCATCTAAATCTGTTTAGCCGTTTTAGCGTGAAAGCGATAACAAACAAACTCACTTTCGCATTTATAGATAATAAATACTAGCTGATCCGGCAAACGTTGTTTTGCCATATAAATTATTTCTAGCTGCCCGGCGCTACTTCATTCGCGTGGTGTCCTACCCCCTACCCTACCCCTACGCTACTCCTACCCTACTCCTACAATATTCCTACCCTACTCCTACCCTACTCCTACCCTTCTCCTACCCTACTCCTACTCTACTCCTACCCTACTCCTACCCTACTCCTACCCTAATCCTTCCCTACTCCTACCCTACTCCTACCCTACTCCTACCCTAATCCTACCCTACTCCTACCCTACTCCTACCCTATGATTGGTTGATAGAACTATACATTAATTGCTTAAATTAATCTTGCGGATCTGTGGATGGAACAGAATAATATAAAAATCGCGATGGAAAAACAGGGGTTGATCGTATAAGAGTGAAAATTTGGAATTGTATGTATTTTTCAATGCTTAATCATGATAAAATAAAAACAAAAAAAATTGTCCAAAAAATAAAAAAAATAAATTTTGGGGTGGACCACCCTTAACACGGAGTATGAAAAATAGATGTTGGCCGATTTTTAGACCTACCCGATATGCACACAAAATTTTATAAAAATCGGTTTAGCCGTTTCAGAGGAGTTTGGCATCAAACAACGCGACACGAGAATTTTATATATTAGATTAGTTAGGATTAAGGCCATTGCAGGACAAAGTTTTTTTCTCGGAGACGGAAAGAAAAAAAGAAAGAAAATATGTTTATTTGGCACATACGTACACAAAATATAGCGGAAAGGCTCGACTGTCCATACTTAGGTCGCTGCAATGACTTGCACTTCACCTATTCACAGTCGTCGGTTACGTATGTAAGCGTGCATAGTGCGGTATTAAATATTGTGTATGAGTCATGTTACTTGAGTGAGTAAATCCTACTAATATTATAAACGTGAAAGTTTGTATGGATGGATGGATGGTTGGATGGATGTTTGTTACTATTTCACGCAAAAACTACTGAACGGATTTGGATGAAATTTGACACACAGATGGTTAATAATCAGGATAACCTTATAGAATACTTTTTATCCCAATATTCCCACGGGATCTAAACGTATGCGGGTGAAACAGCGGGTCGCAGCTAATTAATAATAAAAAACCTTTAATAAAAGTTTAGGAATAGAACTGATCACCATGCTTGCCAACTGCGATTCGCAATTTCAGACCAGTAAAGTTCTGAAGATCTTGAAAAAGTGACATTCTATCAATGACAATGCTGATGGAAAGTCGAAATGCACCTAGCAGTATCTAGGTACCTACATAAAACCTCTTTATAAAGGAGATTGACCAAATCCAGTCTAGAAAAGTTGCACGTATGAAAACCAAATTAATATACAAATTATTTGCTTATTTTTTACAAGCTTTTCACTTCAGGAATTTTGTTTTCGTATCCGGAATTATGATTTTAGGATAAACAGTAAATTAACGATTGCTAGGTACATTTCCGTATAGTCATGATGGACGTTTCGTTCTCTTCATTTGTACGAGTTACGTAAGTATGAGCCTTTACATAAAACCATCACAAAAATGATATTAAACTCATAAATAGCTAAATAATTAGTAATATCATAATCATAACGTAGGTACTGTATATTATTTCATAGTTCCGTTGTGAAAATATTTATTTTTGTGTTTCGTCTCACGCAGATGCAACTGTCAAGGCAGATGACAGACGTACCGGTAGGGATGACGATTATTCCTAAACAAGATCGATTTTTAAATCTATCCGAATCGCAGGAAAGAATCGATTCAGCAATAAATTGAGTTCTGATAGATTTGTTCCCGCCATTATTCTACATCGACAGCTTTACTATAGATAATCACTTATTCGTTTTGGTGTTACCAGCATAATTAGTCAAATGTAATGAATAATCGAATACAAAATAAATTAAATAATATTCTTGGTTACAAAAAACAGAACAAAGAAACTGCGTATCAAAACTTAATAGTTGTAATCCGCAGGAAAAACATCGGGAACTCGTTTTCAAGTTTCTAAAATCGATTTAAAAAATCTATAATTCATTGTTTAGGATCGATAAAAAAAAAAAACAATTTACTTGACCTATAAAATCGATTCTAGATCGCCATCCCTAAGCCGGCGCCTGCGGACGGAAGCCGCCCGCCGCCCGCCATTACTGACTTACTGTTTATGTTGTCGTTATTATAGTCACCGTAATTAATCTCTCCACTTAAATAGTAATACTTACGGAAATTCGTTGGTGTGTTTGTTTTAAACAACTTAGCGTGTTTCATGTAACTAACGACAGGACGTTTTCATATTTTAATTGTGTTTTATTACGCCAGGACGTTTTTGTGTTGTGTTTCTGAACTCTTGAGATTCTAATTATGTCGATGCTTGATTCTGATCAACCGATGCCGGTGGTAATGAGAAGTCGATGTGTCGATTGTTCACTTTTGATACCCAGAAATCACCGCAACATTCCTTGCAACAAGCGTCTACGGCGATGATTACTATATTACGATCTTGGACAACTCCTACTGAGGTAAGTTTCACTATATTACCTACTTCTAGATTATCAGACATGCTAGCATCCTGTACTTTGAATAGCTGACTAATATCCTATAACCTTAGTGTGGTGCAACTTCTAAGTTGTACCATGATAATAAACCTAACAAAGATTTTCTATTGATCCTTTAATTAAATCTTGGAATAGTGAACTTTGATGTGAAGAATACAGCAATGTAATACTGATGTAGGTACTGTATAATAAACCAGAATACTTTTTTGATTTGTTTCTAATCTCTGGAATTATTGTGTTGATTTGAAAAAAGTATTTTATTATATGATTCATATTTATGAAGAATACTTCAGTAGTTTAGTTTAGGGTATAGTTTACAAGTCCTATAGTTTACAAGAATATGTGGGGAACACAGCAAGACACAGCTTTGCATGGGTGATAAAAATCTTTTGAAATTCTTGGTTTTTCTCTATTATAAAATGCATGTATTCTACACCTAAACCTTCCCCATGAATCGCCCTGTCTATTGGTGGACACTGCATGAATATCTGTTGAGTACTTTTTGAGTTTATCATATTCATACAGACCAACAGTTACAGTTATATACAGTTTTTAAATCATAGAATGTGTATTCAATAAAGATTTACAATATGCAATGATTTTGCAATGTGTATGTCTTTGTTATATAATAATTATGTGAGGATTCAATGATGATTGATGATTGGTGAATAAGCTGAGTTAAATATTTCAGAAAAACAGCAACATTGAGAAATAATTTCTTTTATTTCAGCTTTCATCAGAAAGTGTACTATGTACGGAGTGTATGGTAATACTTCAAGATCGAGCAAGCGCATTCATTGATGGAAATGCTGTACCATTGCCTGCATTTGGTCACAGAAGTCTATGCTTTTCTTGTGGAAAGTCTATTTTACATACAACAAGAACACATGCTGTGAGATCTGACCGCCAAGAAAGGAACATTATATTAAGAAAGGTTCCACTGCACTTGGTAAATATTTTTTGACTTACACATTTTCTATAATGTTAATTTTCATTCTTGGGGAACTTCACTACCACCCAGAAAACTGCAGCAAAACAACTAAGTGGTTTCTGTGAGCGTATAAGGTCACCGGTGAGTCAAAGCCAGCGGTGATTTCTAATAAAAGTATTTGACTTTGAGCAGTAATAATCTATACACTGGACTAAAGCTGATATTTTTCTCAGTAATAATAATATTGTCTTAACTTAGTTCCTGGTAACCAGACCACTTAAGACTTCAAAACCCATAGCCCTATTAACTTTGTATTCATATGTTTTATGTATGTATGTTTTATTTTAATTCTGAATACATAGTATGTCAATTTGTTCTTTTTTAGGTTTCAAGATTGGAAAGAGTATGTAATGCTTGTTGGTTGGCAGCTTATAGAAAAGTGAGACGTCAAAACCAACATGACACCAATCGCCCCATTCTGTCTAAAGTAGGAGCGAGTGGAGAATTTAATATACCTGTACCGCCACCCCTTCCGCAACATACCTCACAACATTCCAGGCAACCTTCTCCAGCAAGAGCTAAAATAACATCAGCAGTATACAGATGTGCTGCTAATACAGCTAGTCATTGCATATTTGTTGACTGTTTCGAATCAGAACGTTTACTTATACCTGCTGCCATAAAGGAGCTTTTACTTTTAAATCACAAGTTTTATATACTTCCAGGAGCACGAATATATAATTATCGCTTAAATCATGGCCATTGGAATGAATTAACCTCCCTGTTAAGAGACTTTACTGGTACACAGTTTGACAACATTTTAAATATGTTGCAGCGAGCTGCCAAATACCACTTTGATTTTTCGAATATTGCAATTATGCCAGAATATTTATGTCATTATTGGTTAGGTATGACTTCTAATCAATTTTATGATTTATTAAATTCTATACCAAATCTATCAAAGTCTGTACCTAATGCCACTATTGCTTTATGCATGTATTTAGTGACAGTAATGAAAGATTGGCTACACTATTTGAGAAATCTCGAACTATCTTAGAATGCTGGTTGAATTCAGCTAGAGAGTGTCTAACTAGACAGTTTGTACCGATGCATTTGGGATTTAATCACCAACCACCGTAGAAGATGTTGCTTCTATAAACAGAATAATCCCAGAAGGATTATTCGGAAATCCTCATTTGCCTTCAAATACCAAACCAGCAATAGTTTTGTGTGATGCAACTTATGTATTTATCCAAAGTAGCGCTAATTATTTATTTCAAAAAGAAACTTACAGTTTGCAGAAACTGGATAATTTAGTTTTAAACCGTTTATGATGGTATGTTGTGATGGTCACATAATTGATTGTCTTGGGCCTCATAAAGCTACCACTAATGATGCTACAATTACTAGTTTAAACCTTCGTAGTGAGGAATCTGGTCTTTTTTTTTAAGGTCATTTTTCCGGAACGGTCACATTTATATACTTGACAAAGGATTCAGGGATGTCATAAATGAATTACAAGAATATGGCTTTGTGACACACATGCCAGAATCTTTATTTGAAAATGAATTTCAATTAACAACACAACAAGCAAATCGGTCTCGTTTTGTAACCATGTGTCGCTGGGTTGTAAAAGTTGTTAATGGGAGAATTAAGAGGGATTTCAGACTCTTTCGGCATGTATTTAATAATCGCGCTGCTTTGCATTTAAAGGATGATTTTAGAATTTGTTGTGCGCTAACTAATAAGTTCCACACATCCATACAGGATCCAACGGACGCTGCAGAGTATGTAAGAATTGGTACTTAACACACTGGTATTTCTGCTGATTTTACATGTCAAATACGTAAAACCTATAGATGTTGATTTGATGTTGATTTGTTGTGACCTACATGAAAAGTCTGTTCATATTATGTGTTTTATACCTTTGTAGACATTAGGTAGGTAACTTATTCATTTGTGTATAGATCTGGGATAAATTGAAGTTAATAAAATAAAATCTCTTTCTGACTGAAGTTGTTTTATTTCGATAATGTCACATCAACGCTGCGAGGTCATAAAAAGCACGATTATTCGTTATTCACGATTATTCGCGTTTTTTTTTTTCAATTAGCAGCTGTTCTCTTATTTTGTTTTTAACTATCTTTGTTGTTTTATACCTACATGAGTGATCTGTGGCCATTTTATAAGTTGCGAGTAGTTTAGACATAATTTTTAGGTTACCTCCGAATTTGTTTAATTACTTTAAAACTCGGATACTCCTGTGAAAATTAACACTTTTATTTAATAGTATAAAAAGCGTAGTCTATAATAAATAAAGATTTATTGTGTTTCAAGTAGTTTCAACTTAAGACGGATTTCCATACATGGATGGTCATGATCCTTTGACTCAACATAATATAACGGTGCATAGAAAAAAGCAAAAAAAAAACTGAGGGGCAATTTTTATTTTTTTTTAATTTTAAGAACGTTCACAGTCTGATCTGAGTCTTAATCTGTAAAAAATACCTATAATTTTCCTACATTTTTAACAAGTTTTATAAATTGATTGTCGCTGAGATGAGGTTACCGCTATATTTTTTACGTTTTAAATTACTGAAATTTAGCTTGTCTGTGTGGCTAATAATATTCCTTTAATTTCCATTAAAACAGAAATCTAAAAGTATAAGGCCTGATTTTTCAATCATTTGATAACTTTATTCGAAGTTTAATTTTGAAGTTTTGACAGTTATTTCATAGAAAAACTGCCAAACGTTAATTTTATTCCTCGAAAAAATGTTATCTGGTAAAGGAAAATCAACCCTAACTTTTGTAAGTAATTTGAATAGAAATAACGAAGAAGCAAGTGTAAAAGGCAGATCCGTAACGGGAAAAGCTTGGTGGTAGATAGAGAGAATCCTGTTTGTTACGACACTTTAAGGTAGAAAGGACATTGTCCGAAATCGCCCCGTGTACAAGAAATATCGGACATACACGATAATTAATTGTCTATTTTATTATATTAGTTGCAAATACTTTCGTAACACGGACTACCTGTATGCCAAAATGAATATTTTAAAGTATTTTACGCGACTAATCACTTTAACCGCCGCCATCTTCGCCAAACGTCGTGTCGTATCGAAAAAAATTAGGGATGCCCTCTCGATCCCCTCAATCCCAATTGATTATAATTGATCGATCGAATTTTTAATGAATTGTTGCATGTTTTTAAATCTGATTCACTAGAACATTCACTCAAAAGCGCTCAGCCATTTATCAATGCACACTAACGCCATCTATCTACCGCGCTACATCAGCACTATCATCTTAGAAGACAGGATTATTTTTACATTAATACACATAAACATTTTACTCATTCAAAACCAATGCTAAGAATACAGGCACCTATGTTAATTAGATTCTATGCATTTAAACGTTGCAATTACATACACTTAGGCTTTAGAAAAAAACTGCATAGATAGCTAATTATCTATGTAAGTACAAAAAACAGCTAAATGTATTATGTTATTGTTTTTTTAGTTTCTTAAAAATCACTCGAAGCTAAGAAAAACTATACCTAATATTCGTTGTTATGGTTCGATTATAACCTCAAAATCTGATACTTTTTTTGAAATATATCTATTCTGCTGCTAGTCCGCTATACAAATAAGATCTTATGAGTTTACTAATGATCGACAATACAACACATAATTTTCCGATGCTCTTGGTTCCAGGGCGAACAATGTATGGGCGCAGAGCAATGTCCTTTTACACAGAGTGACACAATGGGCTATCTTATCGCTAAAGCGATCTTGCGAGGTACTCCTCCATAAACGTATTACAAAGTAATACACAGGTTTTTCCTTATACTTTAAAGAAGATTTCACATAAAATACCTTGTCTATTTCTCTCAACATTGCGTAAATTGATCCCTTTTTAAAATACGGAAGGTTTATTTTACCCGGTAGCACAATTTGTTGAGCGATGACTGTCGAAATACGGGTACATACTTACGTGAATAATGGTTCCGAGATTACTTTTGGGTAAATCGGATCTGTGGTAGGAGGTAGGATTACTTATGGTTGTGGTTTCGGGTTCAGTAGGAGTGAAATAAAGGTTTTAGGGGCTATAATTTAATTGTTTGCTAAATACTTTAAAGCAGAAAAATATTGTACAGTCACGAGGACCAATATGTCAACACTTGGCAACTTTAAATTGTGATTTTTTCGTAAAATAACGAATGCCACATTGAAATACGACACATTACATAAACGTATGGGTTGGACAATGCTATGTTCGTAACAACAAAAAAAAATATTAAAAAATAAAGGAGTAAATCGCTTTTGAATTAGGCCGAGTGTCTACATACTTTTGCTCGTGACTGTAAAAGAAAAGTATATTGTATTGGGTTGGAGACTATCGTCTACCAGTCGATCAAACTCAAACATTTCCAGGCACTTTTGAATTGTCAAATAGTCGGTCAGTTAGTCAGAAAGTTGAAGCTAGTTGCCCATTTCAAAACGTAGATCTCTCTGGAGAGACCTCTATGAAGAAGAACGGGCAAGAAACTCCAAGGACACTTTTAAATCAAGATATTACAAAATCCTCGGTACATTATTCTTGTTGCTTCTATGTATATGTGAGCACAATGTAAAAGATCTTGGCTCATGTTTTTTTAATGTCAGGAACATTAATCATAGATTTGCAATAATTTTCGTTTTAGAATTAGTAATTCAGAGAAATAAATAATGTATAATAGAGTTGATGCAGACTTCAGTAATTTTTTGAGAAAGTTTTCCAAAAGAAATTCTATCAAAATCTCTTACTTATTTCTTAGATACTTTGAACTTTCAGCTTGTTATAAGCCGATTTATGTCTATATTAAAACATTCGTCGTCAAAAAATCGTAATCAAAGAAAATTATTCTCAATATCCGAATCTTTCATCTTGCTTTGTAAAAAAACCTCTTTTATCTACACGGACCAATTACAATTTCCTGTTTATTACGCCGACGAAATCATTTCAATCACTCCTCTCCTCCTCCTCCCGTTCAAAAATAGGTACCACAAATAATCTTCGCGCAATTTTTCACACCAAGTTCATTTGTTTTTTACGCTTGGCCTAAAATTCCCACATTGATTGACATTTCCCATCAGCGCTCTATTATTTTTATTTCCGCGCTGCATACCACGAATGAATGTGTGAAAAGATCAAAATAATTTTACGAGTATATACGCAGAGATATCGAATACACGCGACGAGTTGTTCCATTTTCCATTAGAATGTTTGATAATCGGGAAATCGAATTAATCTGTGTACTGGGAAATGATTTTTTTTCGTGTAAACATGTTGTGGGTTGGTTGATAAATCAAAGGATTTTGATAAATTGGTTTGCAGGCAAGGAAAAAACATTCCTGAAAATATTCATTTCTTTTGTATGCGTAATGACTTTATAATTATTACTCGAGCGATTTAAAATGCTTCACTAGGTTAGTATGCATACTAATGTATTTTGTTACCTCTACATTGGTACGTACTGCTTAGCAAAAGCCTTAAACATTTAAAAATGGCTCGATGGTTTAGACAAGGGTCTGGAAAAAAACCTTGTTTAGTATAATATTATATTTATTTATTACAAAAAAAACATGCTAAAAAAACTAAAATTTAATTCACTAAAACCCTAAACCTACCACCACCACTACTCACCAATAACCACTACCCCTTGTTTTGTGTACCGAGAAAGTTTATATGAATTGAAAAAGTCGTATTGGTACTTCACGGAAAGGAAACAAGGAAAACAAAATCCAAACGTAAATCAACACATAATAAGCTCACATATTGGTTTCCCATTTAATTCCCGAACCGCACATTTGGAATCATAGCATGATCACCAGCATTCTGATGACCCTAATACGCACATGTTCTGTTAAATCGTACGGCTAATGGAATAAATATGTCGGAGTCATTCGTTTGACTATTCGGAACGTCAGCGCCACCTCGTGGCGCTGGACAGAGTCTAGCCTGAGTTCGTGGTGGGACGTGAGCGACTACAAGACGGGTGTAAGCAGAGCTCTCGGGATCATCGAATCATTGGACATCGTACGAACAACATGTGCTCAGAAACTGTCAGCGTTCCGTATCGTTGAACGTGTACCTATAGTGCGTGATTCGCTAGTGTGACTATCTTGTTCGTAAATTATAATCTGATTTGAAGTGCAAACCGTTTTTCTATTGTGTTAACCAACACTACTCATAGTACGCCCACAGTAATTGAAAAAATATGCCTGATGCTAACGAGAGACAGACATGCCATCTCCGACAAATAAATAAATTTTAGCTACATTCATCGTTTATCTATATTGTTTTGTTGTTTTGTTATTGTTTATAACAACTATTTTTGAAGTAGGCAAATACATAATTTTTCTAGCGTTTATTACTCTAGTGTCTTTAGAATCAAAATATTTAATTTCTACTACATGGGCACTTGTGAAACGTTTCCTATGCAGAAAAGCCGACAAGAAACTCCACGGTTACTCTTTTAAAAATAATTGGCTATTACAATGTTTTCAAATTACAGTGTTTATAGCTATGGGAGGATAGCGTAGGCCTGTCAACAAGTACCAGGTAAAAAAAGAAAGAAAGAAAATACATTTATTTGCGGCAAACATGACGCATAAAAAAGAACATAAACATACAAAAAAAAAATAACAAGTTGGGGGTAAACATGCGTCACATTCACGCAAAACGGCCATCGCTCAGCATAATGCTAAGACCTTGTACGAGACAGAGCCCCAGCGCGTGTTTTCTGCAGCAGCTGGCGTTGACGTGATGACGTCAACCAGTGCAGCATGCAATTTATACTTAATATTATAAAGAGGTAAAATTTGTTTGTTTGCAAACAAACAAATTTTACCTCAAATATTACCAAACCCAGTAAAGTATCACGTTTCCGATATATTAACGTTAAAAATTGATTACGTGACATCCATATTTTTGAACGTGTTATATTGCATATATGCTATGTTGAGATGTTTGAAAAAGATTCCTCCTACATGCATATGTAGGAGGAATCTTTTTGCATTTGATAGCCCAATTCTTGAGGAAGGCTACAGGCTATTTAACATCACGCTATGACCCGTAGGAGATGAGCAAAAAGAAAAAAGTCAGAAAGAACGCTAAGATAAAACAAAGTGAAAGCGACTACAAGAAATTTCACGCGAACGAAGTCACAGGCAGAAGTTAGTTAGAGATGTCAGCATGAGTGACGGGGCCCGATAGGGCCGAAGCCTGCCAGGGTAGCGGGATTGTCCGAAAGGGTTACCGCTGCCCTGGAACATAAAGGGCTAAGGAAGGAACACGGGTGGGTTTTAGTCAGTAAGAGTCTGACACTCCCTCCTGCTCCACCCAGAGCGGGAGGAGTCATTTGATGATTTCACATCCTCAAAAAAAAAAAAAAAGGCAGAAGTTAGTTAGACATAAATAAATAAAACAACAATCAAAACATCCTTCATACTAATATTATAAACATGAAAGTTTTTATGGATGGGTCATCCATCCATGCAACGGGTTGAGTCAAGAATATTTCACACGGACGAAGTCGCAGGGCAGAAGCAGGTAATCCTACTTAATGATATAATAATCCTATCCTATTCTATAATATCATAAACGTGAAAGTTTGTATGGATGGATGGATATTTGTTACTCTTTCAAGCAAAAAGTAATGAACGGATTTGGATGAAATTTGGTACACAGATGGTTTATAACCAGGATTAACATTATAGGATACCTTTCATCCCGATATTCTCACGGGACCAAAACCTATGCGGGTGAAATCGAGGGGCGCAACTAGCATGAAAGAAAATAAACCAGTGTAGCATAATAAATAATATGATGAGGTACCTACTTATTAAAAAAAAAACTTGTCTACAAATCTACAGTCTAGAAGACTTCTCCATTAGATTATACCTGTCTTTTGTAATGTAGTCTATTTCAGTTTAGTCTAAAACCTCATCTTTTAATTCGTCTGCCTGCAGATTGTAATCTAATTTATTAAACTTTAAAAGACTTACTAAATTACTAAGTAACAAGATTTCTCGATAGTAAAACTTGTAGGTTATAAAGTTAAAATGAGATTAGATTTAAAGCTTGAGTCATAAAATTCTAGAAATGTTATAAACTAGAAAGTGTGCTTTACTTCTGATTAACACAATGAGTGGTCTCGGCATCATTTAAAACTTGGTTGAAATATTCCACGCTTCTTCAAAGTTTTGAAACAAAAGAACGCCAACATAAGCTGGGTGGATATCATCTTCACTTTATTAGTTCATCACAAGTAACGCTGTCTTCGTGAAGAAAATTAAGTTCTTTATAGAGTCACCAGCATGCAATGAGCAATCTTGGTAAACGATGCTTGTTCCTTCGCCGTTTCAATTCAGGTCTCGTGACCCATTTTGTATTACCACGGTTAGAAAATTATAGATTAACAACTCCATGCAAATCCAAAAAACTTACTAAAACTACTGTTCCATACATTTTTAGAAGTAAAAACTTCTTTAGCGGCGTTGTGCACTTTTTGTGATGGGTAAAAAATGTTAAACTCGCGTCAGGACACGTGACCTGATCGAAAATTCGTAAGACGGAGGGAGAGTTTTTTGTGATGGGTAAAAAATTTTAAACTCGCGTCAGGACACGTGACCTGATCGAAAATTCGTAAGACGGAGCTCGCGTCAGGACACGTGACCTGATCGAAACTTCGTAAGACGGAGGGAGAGTAGACCGCATTCCAAAATATCAAAAATGCATAACGTTAATATTCAAGTTTTCACTTCTGCCGGCACTCCCGGAGTGCAATCCGTTTTTTTTTTTTCATAACTGATGATAAATCTCCTACGCTAGGACTCCCCCGGTCTAGAATCATGTTTTGAACGCATGGTTACAGTTTGCGCGTCAATGCCCTGTATACATAATTTATAAGCAAATAGTCTTTAAATTGTAATAATATTAATTATGTACATGAATAAAAAAGAGGGAGCCGGACGGATTCACAAACCTCAAAAAAATTGTCCGCGTCCCTGCCAACAGGATCTGTCCTTCAGAACTTTTGAGTGACAGATGACGTGGTAGGACCGGAGTTAGGATACCCGACATAGTTGAAACTTCATACAAACGTGGAATGACAGGTGCATTTATACAAAGCGCGACAGTACAAAACTTGGAAGCTATGCCTTTGTGGGGTTACTCGGTGTTGCGACGTTTGTACTAAATCGGAAAAACGAAAATTACCGAAGCGCACAACTTTTCTGGTTTAACTGTAGAAAATTTATCGTAGTCTACAATGATAGCAAAAAATATTTAATTAATTTATTTATTTAAACTTTTCGCACAAAAAGGTACAAAGGCGGACTTAATGCCTTAGGCATTCTCTACCAGTCAACCAAGGGTGGTGAAGAGATTAGAATATTCATAGCAAAGTACCTACTAATTATACAGTATCCTGTGAAAGAATTCGTGCAAGGAAATTCTACCACTATCGTAAGCGTCCGACAGTAAAAATTAGAAGCACACTAGGTAACAGAGGAAATTCAATGACACATAGAGGGCGCACGGGGTGTTCTACAGACTGGTCGTGCATGATCAAAAAAAGCGGCCAAGTGCGAGTCGGACTCGCCCATGAAGGGTTCTGTTTTACGATTTAAGACGTATTAAAAAAAGCTACTTACTAGATCTCGTTCAAGCCAATTTTGGGTGGAAGTTTACATGGTAACGTACATCATATATTTTTTTAAGTTTTATCATTCTCTTATTTTAGAAGTTACAGGGGGGCGGGACACATTTTACCACTTTGGAAGTGTCTCTCGCGATCTCAATCTTAATGCGATTTACAGAATACATCTACTTACCAAGTTTCAACAGTATAGTTCTTATAGTTTCGGAAAAAAGTGGCTGTGACATACGGACGGACAGACAGACAGACATGACGAATCCATAAGGGTTCCGTGCCATTTGGCTACGGAACCCTAAAATTAGCATACCGATTACGTGTTGTGATCATTTCATCAAACAATATTTTTCTAAGCAAGAAAATGCATAAAAAGCTAAAAGCTCCTAAAACCGTTGGAAAAACAAATTAAAGAAAATGAGACGTTTCTTCTAGTACATTGTATTTTTTGAGAAAACGCATCTGTTTAAAATATTCATCTATTAACATTTTTTTACCGAGTTTTCATATGTTTTTTACATAGCTCTGATATGAAATGCATGTGTCTTTCACGATCGCTGAAAAATGTGTAAGAAAAAGATAATGGGATTGTGAAGCAATGCATGCGTTGTGTTTTAACTTCTGTGCAAGATTGTATTTTTCAACTTCAATTTCAATTCAATTTAAATTTTCATTTTATTATTATTTTTATATGTCACATTTTTTAAACTAAACACGCTTCGGAGCCCATTTAAGTAATTTATGTATTTATGCCCCGTTTTGACTATTTTAGACTAAAATCTTAAGTGTAATAATTTTTAGGCAATACGTTTAGATCCGTCATTTAGACGAAAGTCTTTGACCAGTGCGTGTTGCCAGTGATGTTCTATGGCACTGAACCGTGGTCACTCACTGTGGCTCGGCTGTCGTGGCGTGACTCGCTTGTCGTTTTCAATAACCACCACTATCACCATCATCATTGCCACCATCACCACTACCACCAAAATTGTCGCCACCATCATTTTAGCCGAAAGACGTCCACAGCTGGACATAGGCCTCCCTCAAGCACCGCCACTTCGACCGGTTCTGTGCTTCTTCTGGCTAAGGGCTACCAACCTGCTGCTGGTAAACCTCTTTACCACACCACGATTCACGAGCTTATATTCTGCTAAAAAGAACTCGGAATTTATTTTTGAACGTTTCTACGAGGACGGCCTAGAAGTTGGTATAAGAAACGTTTCGCAAACGCAAAGTATGTTTGTACAATTCAAAACGTTCACATTTGTGACGTCACTTTGATAGATCCGAAATAGACAGCTCGTTGAATAGAATAAGATAAAACAAACAAGATTAGAGTGGCTATCAGTGTTTGTAATGTTCTTGTATATTACCCATTCGTTTGTTTGTTGTGTTTAAGGGCTCATTAGCGATCTGAGCCAACACGGCCTCGGGCGATGAGGCTTATGATGCGACTTGCGATGCAACTTGCGTTACGACTTGCATCAAGAGATATGCGCGCGACACTTGTTTCCTTTAAGTACCTTCGCTCAGCAAGTCGCATCGCGGGTAAACAACTTCATTAATTCACTAGTTTTCTCCGCTGTCGCTGTTGCAAGACGAGCGCCGTTCGTATGAAAATGTAGCTCAGGATCACGGGGTTAGCAATTCGTTTGTTTGTTTTCTATAAGGGCTTATTAGTGATCTAACCAGCGCCGAGATTATCTGCGTTTCTATGAATTCACATAAGCGTTGATTTCTGTTCTGTTTTTTCAAGGTTTATTTTTATCAGCTAGAAACCGGAGAATAGATAGATGCCTACCATTCATTGGATACGTATATACAAGGCCAAATTAAATTTAGCTAGCGAAACTCCACAGACGTGATACCAAAACATGATAAAACACATCTGTAATCCCTGAAAGGAGGACTGAGGTTTAGTTCTACACACACATTTTTCCAGTAACTCCTCACGTATAAAAAGTCTTAAAGGGGGGGGGGGGGGGTAGCGAACTAATGCACCGTTTTGTATAAATAATAATACAGTCCTATCATTATTGTCCCACTGCGGATCATCACTCTTGCTCATGATGGGCTGGCCATTTCAGACTTATATTGACTTTATGTCCAGGTTTCCTCACAACGTTTGCCTTCACTTAGTTCAGTCACTATGTTGTGGTCGGCTTCTAGTCTAACCGGATGCAGCTGAATACCAGTATTTTACATGGAGTCACTGGCCTACCTGACCTCCACAATCCAGGTACTGAGTAATACGGAAACCCTTGGTAGGACTGGTTGTCAGACTTTCGGGCTTCTGACGACCCGTAACGACTGTCAAAGATCCGCGAATGACATCCGGGACCAACGGCTTAACGTGCTTTCTGAGGCACAAAGGGGTCTTGGTCCCATTTAATAGGGGGCGAGCCTATTGCCACCGTCAACCGGGCGCAAATCCAGACTTCGAAGTGCTACTGAGAATTCCGGAGGGAAACACCCTATAACACCTTGTCCAATCAGCACCCTAGTTGCGTAACACACTGTCAATCAGCACCCTAGTTGCGTAACACACTGTCAATCAGCACCTTAGTTGCGTAACACACAGTCAATCAGCACCCTAGTTGCGTAACACACAGTCATTCAGCACCCTAGTTGCGTAACACACAGTCAATCAGCAACCTAGTTACGTAACACACTATCAATCAGCACCCTAGTTACGCAACACACTGTCAATCAGCACCCTAGTTGCGTAACACACAGTCAATCAGCACCCTAGTTGCGTAACACACAGTCAATCAGCACCCTAGTTGCGTAACACACTGTCAATCAGCACCCTAGTTACGCAACACACTGTCAATCAGCACCCTAGTTGCGTAACACACTGTCAATCTCAATCTGAATCATTTTGAAGGATATTACTTATTCATTGCTTCATAATCCTACTTAATATTATAAACTTGAATGTTTGCATAGATGGATGGATGGATGTTTTTTACTCTTAAACTACTGAACGGATTTAGAAGAAATTAGGCACACAGGTGGTTTATAACCTGGATTAACATATAGAATACTTTTTATCCCGTTATTCCCAACAACGTTATGATCAACACTTATGCGGGTGAAACCGCGGGGCACTACTAGTGTTCAATACGTACGCTACTAGTGTCTGCTCAACGATATAAATAACGCAATGAATATTGTTGAACTGTCAAAGTAAAACCCTACCTGCTACTAATAGTGTGTTACGCAATAAAACAATTTAAGTTAATTTATCTACAAAAAACAAAAAATAAATGAAACAAAAAAGAACAAAAAAAATAAATAAAATTAAAGTGTGTTTGTAATGTCAAACTTTTTACTGAATGCATATAAAAGTATTTATCTACAACCCTAAATATCTCATTTTGCAGTCACAATACTACAGACTACCATATCTCATACCTATGCAAAAATATTTGGATTCATACGAATTTTAACATGAAACAATTTGTAATATTCTTGCAAAAAAATTATGAATGTTTCAGCAATTTGTAAACCGCACCGCAATAACAATATAATTAAAAGTTTTCAATCCAACATTCTTTTTGGAATTAGGAATTATATTACTGAAAGGTTTCATTATATACTGGCCGTTGCACGCACTTTATGTATAATACAGTAAGGTCAAAATGCAAAATCCAAAATGGCGGCTGCGAACATTTTCAATTGTTCAGCATGGGCGTTTTTTTCATGGTTGGATGAATATATATTTTCATTCAAAAATAATTATATACTTGATTTTTCTACGTAAAACGGCAATTTCATACCTAATCCTTTCGTATTCTTCTCATTTTCTTTAGATTAGTATCATTACGTCTTCACGACGAGACGATTTGTGGAACTGAGTCTGACCTCTTTGCAAATTTTTGCTAAGAATTATAATGGGTAGATCCTTGGGTAGGTTATTATGAAGAACTGTAATGGAGTGGTGTCGTTTTTAATAAGAATTCAAATTGAAGGGATTCTTTAATGAGAGCTCAGTAACATAAGTCACCTGATGATGATATAGAGGTATGAGGAACAAGAGTTAAAGTTCAGTCATCCTCCGTAGTAAAGGGAGGATCCTCCGACCAAACGGGTGTTGTGCCTAGTGGGCAATTGCGCGGCGATTGATGTTAGGACGTTGTAAATATGCTAGTTGCGCGGTAAACTCTGCTTGCGCGATGCAGGATTATGCGTGACGTCAGTGTGAGCGTAGTACGCATGTAGCGATGTAGATGCCACCACAATGATGTGTAAAGTCTACTTTTACACATCTTCTAAATTGGAAAAATCGAAACGTTTTTCAGTATTTCATAATATAGCTAGATATTTGTAATTACCCAGAAAATTACGTTCAAAACTATTTAACCAATCCAGTACTTAATTAGTCGCCCCAAAAAAAAAAAAAATATTAAAAAACTTTTCTATTTTACTTTTAACACATAAAGTTGTCCAGTTAACCTGTGACTCCCAGTGTAAAATGAATTAACCTGCAAATACGATTTTTGCCCAATAAAATCATAATTGAGCTATTTCCTCGCGAGGACTCATAAACTGAAGGTAACATATTATTTTTATACCTTGCTGACGGGTTTTTTAGGGTACCGTAACCACTAAAAAAATATTTAAATCCAAATCACTGCAAAAGTAAAAAGAAATAAGATATTGCTCGTTTTTTATCTTTTATTAAAAAGTACTAGGTTCTTAATAATTCATTACAATCTAGCCTGTAAGACTAAGAAGCAATTTTAATCTAACTTAATTTATTACGTGATAATTATGCTCATTTCTTTTCTTTTGACAAGATTCAAAGGCCCTTGAAGATGCCTTTGAATCTTATCAGTATACATACCGACGTAAACCAATAATTACAATTACTGAGTAGCCAACCTATAGTATCAGAAATAATCAATGTTTGCTTGGCAATTAAAGAGGTCTGTGAGTTTGTATGTAGGGGGTAATCTTCGGAACTACTGATCTAATTCCGAAAATTCTACGTATTGCTAAGTGCCATAGGATATATTTTTAATAACGTTACATATTTTTTTCAACGCAGAGTGGTTCAGAATCATTTATTCAATCCATGGATTCAGTTTGCGCGTCGATGTCCCTGCCACCCTGTATTTTATATTAAAACAAGAAATTCCTCGCGGACAAAATCGCGGACCAAAGCTAGTAGAACCAAAAAATACGGTAGTGTACGGTACCTAGTCGTTCTTCCTCGGACGGAGGCTACCTCCTTCCTTACGTTTTCACAACAACAAATAATTTTAGCTGATACGGAACCCTCACATTATTTTATTTTTCTTTCTAAGAGTTATGGCTGAACAGAAAAGTTTTGTAAGCGTTATAGTAATTAACAGTTCACAGGTTGAAAATTAAACACGTGCCAAGGGTGTGCCACGTATAATATTACGACACTCATTTAAAATATTATGTTTATGATCATAATATTTTACATGAGTGCCTAAACTCGTTATGAAAGATAACTTCTAGCATTAGTAGGAGTTTGTTATAACATAACACCACCCCTGTACTGTTACTTACCTACATATAGTACATATATTTACATTTTGCTATGTTATGTTTAAGCCAGCAGGGCTGCAGGGGGCGAGCGTATTGCCGTCAACCTGGTATAACTGTTGACTGTGGCAACAGGATTAGCGCAGTGGCTGAGCGATCGGACTGCTGCGCTGCGTGTCGCGGGTTCGATTCCCGCACAGAACAAATATTTGTAAGTCCTACATGTACTTGTTCCGAGTCTGGGTGTTTTTCTATCTATAATATGTATGTATTTACAAAAAAAAAATGTATATAAGTAGTTTATCAGCCATCTTATTACCATAACACAAGCATTAGGTTGCTTAGCTTGGGACTAGATGGCGCTGTGTAAAATGTCCAGGGATATTATTATTATTAACTCTTGCTTCCGAGGTGCAACTACTGAAAAATTCCAGATGGAAAAAACCAATAACACCATGCCCGACCCGAGATTCGAGGACTAAACCAAGGAAGCATTGGTTGTTAAAGACACCCGTTAAGTCATTTGTAGGACATACATGTATGCACACATATTAACAAACATTATAAGATGATGTGCCATCTACCAACCCGCACTGGGCTTGTGTCCCAGCAGTGGGAACATTATAGGCTGATCTAAGTCATTAAGTAGTAGTTTGTTTTCATAATTTTACAAGAATACGTATAACAAGTAAATTTCTGTGTAACTTCTTGTTTTGATAGTTTTCTTTCGGTCTTAATAATAATATGTCAAGATTTTTTACATTATATAATACGTCGATTTAGCTTTAAATGTTAAAAGCTTTAAATGCCAGCTTTAAACGTTGTTTTATAATGTATCGATTATAATTATCCTTAGATATTATGGTGAACAGTAAAACTATAACCAGAATTGAGTTGCTCTGAAAAGAGTAAATTTTATTTTATTACATAAACTAGTTTTAACACTTTTACAAAACAATCTTTAACATTAATTAATCACACATTTTACCTGAAAAGAGAAACAAAATTTAAAGCTATTGTTTCACCAGTTCTTATTAATCACTATTATTTAAATATTCAATTTGTTTAACCTAAAATAAGCTATATAATCCTTCAATAGACAATAATATGACAGATCGCTCCATATAGAATCCAACAAGTTCACAGATAAATTATACATCAAAGTTATTACGCGGCAAATTCAAACTGTATAAACTAAATGAAGTGTCACGCACTTTGTTTACACATATTGAGTAAAAAGAATTTTCTGGTAGATTACCCACCTACAGTGCAGCCGATGAGAGAATTCATTCTTGACACCTGTCAGTTTCATACAAACGAATACGTGTTTTACTAACTTGACCTTTATTAGTTACGAGAATTATCGCACGGACAGGTGTCACGAGCGCATTATCTCGGCGACGGGCCGGACTGTTATATTAACTTTTTTAGTTATTGTAGGTACTACGAAGGGACGGGCCTCTAAATAATAAAATAATAACAGCCGCACAGGTCGATCGGTCAGGTTAAGCTACGCTTGCCGCGGTTGGTCTGTGGATGGGTGACCATCTTTACATACCGAGACCCCTCCGTGCCTCGGAAAGCACGTTAAGCCGTTGGTCCCGGCTGTCATTCGTGGATCTTTGACAGTCGTTACGGGTAGTCAAAAGCCCGAAAGTCTGACAACCAGTCTTACCAAGGGGTGTCACCTTTTGTAAAATGTCTACATTTATACCTGTTATTTACCCAGTAACTGGGTTGTGGAGGTCAGATAGGCAGTCGCTCCGTGTAAAATACTGGTATTCAGCTGCATCCAGTTAGACTGGATGCCGACCCCAACATAGTTGGGAAAAGGCTTGGCAGATGATGAGTTATTGTAGGTACTAATGTAGTATTTGCCTTGTCATCAACTAGAATTTGTGTCCAACAGTGGCCTATCTGACGGAACGACAGCTTAATATTAGGTATGCACCCCGTTAATTTCGGTCTAGGTACCAGGCAAACATAAAAATCAAAAAGGTCACGTTTTACTGTAATACTCAACCCTCTAGGGCTACGTAATTTTGACACTGGACTGAAAAGTATAAAAAAAAACCACTTTAACACATTCGTTGTGAATGAGAGCGTTTAAATACCCGTTTGAAGTTTCCTCTTAAATTATTTAGTCTTAACTTCACTGGCAGACAAGGTAGAGTCTCATCTGCTGGGTCTGAAATTTTGGAGAAAAGTCCCATTAATTAACGCAGATGGGTGCTACGGAAGGCTTTATAGAAAATCATCCCTAAAGGGATGAAATAGGTGATCAATGTTTGGATGGAAGTTTGTAATTTTCCCGATTGGAAATCTAGTTCGTTAGGAATCCCGATTAATAATCCCATCGGGCGCACGGCTTGTATAAAATAAATCAGTTCACCATCTTTAGAGAAAACATATGCAGCCTATAACGTTCCCACTGCTGGGACACATTCCTCCTCTCTGTGAGAGGGAGTGGGCCGTAATCCATCACGCGGGCCCGGTGCGGGTCGGTAGATGTCACATGTCTTCGAACTTTGGACATGCCAGTTTCCTCACGAACCTGTCCTCATTTTTGAAGTAAGAAGGGAAAGCTAAATGTTATGTGTCGCACCAACTTTAGAAAGCTCTTATTTCCGTGCAAATTACGACGACGCGACGGCGTCTTGCTTTAATTAAATACTTCATAATTAGACTCTCATTATGACACTCAGAATAAACGAATAATATGAGACACGTCGCCAATTACAGAACAAAATTATGAACAGAATAGGTCCCTACTTACTTGATATCATACTGTTTTTCTTGAAGAGTCAGGCAGAGGTAGGTAGTAACACCCACATTTCGACAGTCATGTTTAGTTAGGACTCATGTAGATAATAGAAGACAAACCTGCCATTGCCAGAAACTGGGATCAAATCTTGACTCCGGGCTTTTACTGAGAAACTGCTGATGGAAAACTCATTAACACTTGGACTGACGTACCCAAACCAATTAATCGACACGATTGATTGACGACACGGTTGGCGCAGTGGCTGAGCGATCGACTACTGCGCTGCGTGTCGCGGGTTCGATTCCCGCACTGAACAAATATTTGTATTGCCTACAGGTAGTTGTTCCGGGTCTGGCTGTTTGTGTATGTGAGTTTAAATGTTTTTAAACGCACCCACGATACAGGAGTAATTACTAGAGTGGGCAACGTTTTTCATAAAAATAAAAAAAAACAATGGATACTTGAATATCGTTCTAGAATACAGCATAACATCACGCATGTATTTCGAAGGGAACGGCAGAGGTGTACCTACATACAGTTCACCCACATTTCACCAGTTATGTTTAAGTTCCATGTAATAGCTATTGCCATCAACTGGACACAGGGCACCGGGCCAGCTTTTTTTTTAATGATATAAACTAGTGCTTGACTGCAATCCCTTCGACTCCGTGCGTCGTAGACTTCGGGCTGCTACTGAGCGATGTGAGCGAGAAACCGTGCCTTTCAAACTTATCCTTCTGAAAATATTATACCTGTTGACACTGACGTCACTAAAGCAATAAACAGAGCATTTGTTTTAAACATCCATTAACGCAACGTCGTAAACTTTTGTGTGTACGCGCCCTTACATATTTGATGAAGCTTTTTTTTGGCAGGAAAAATTATAAGCGTTTTTATGTTCGCTCAAGTGTCGGAGAATTTTATCTTGATTCGACAATGAATTGCTAAAACCGGTTTCTTGGGCAACATTTTCTGTAAATAAGCTATAAGAGGATTTTCATTGTGAATTTCGAAATAGTGTAGTCTGGAGTCTGTGCACAATTACTGGCAATAGCAAGCTTATTGCCCCTTTATTACGTAAGACTTGCCTTAATATAGCTGACAGTATCTGGGTGTCCTATATATACCTCTACCAACCCCATCGAAAAATGTACGCGTGAGGTCATTTGTTATATTTTCTGTAAAATCACGCCTCGCGTGTGAGAGGCGCGTGCAAGGCACACGTTAGGCTAGGCGCGGCCTCCTGTCATCCTGTCTACACACGCAAACGCATCAAAAGTATTGAAATGCCTACAGTTTTTCGGTGCGAAACAGATTTATGATCAAAATGTTTGGCGCCCTCTGCCGACGCGATCACGCGTTGGATTCGCCAAACAAAATGAACGCCACGGTTGCGTGTTCGCGCGACGGCTGGTTTGGAGACCTTCAAGATGTGACTTTATACCTATTACACGCTTACTCAGTCCTGCTACAACTTCTATTCGATGTTTATTCATTTTTGAAGCAATTCGCCCAAAGAACTAATAGTTACTTTATTAATTTCTACCGCAAGCCGCGTTGCGTGTTCAAGTTTTAAGGCGGTGCCGTTGTTATGATCGGCGCACAGGGCATTTTAGTTCTGACTGACCTGCTGGTGTATTCTGTAAAAATCTCACCGTTAAAACTTAGGGGAAGTGAGCCTAAAGTGAGTTGTTATTCCTAGGGTTTGACACTATTGACAGCTCACATGATGCTCACTACACGTAAGTTTTCACGGAGAGATTTTTACAGATAACATTGTAGAAATATGAGGTGAGTTTTTTGCTCACTAGTCTGATTAAATTCCGCAGTCAAGTTAGTCCACGAGAGAGCGTGACCTCATAAACCAATAATATTAATAAAAGTTTTAAAACTTTCAACTTCTTCACAAAGACTTTACCAAAAGAAGAACAAACTTTCACGTGTTCCAAAAAATAAAATGTTCGAAACTTTTTCTTGGCTAAAAGTTAAATTGCTCCCACTTGCACAGGGTAAGGTCTACAAACATCTAATAATTATTATTAAATCACTAAAATAACTGATATCACTCGAAAAGGTGCCACGGTTAGATGGAATTGGGCTGGAGACATCTGCCGCATATCAGACGATCAATGGGCCAAACTTACAACCCGATGGGTCCGGTTTAATGGCTAACGACATCACGGCAGGCCCAGACGGAGATGGTGGGATGAGCTGGACTCCTTTAACAAAGATTGGTCCTTGATGGCTCTGTGCAGAGAGAGGTAGAATGAAAGTAGGGAGGCCTTTGCCCAGCAGTGGGCAATTAATGGCTAATAAAAGATATTAAAAAAAAAAATATTCTTTTATTCTTGCTTTCACACGCTATTGTCTTCATTTCTTTTTCATTTCTTCTTTCACAGGTCTGCTGGAAGAAATTTCTTAAGAAATAAGCAGTACCTTTGTACTCAATAGTTTCATAAATGTTGTATGTTTGTACATAAATAATAAAACAAATAAATGTCTTCCGGAGGGCTGGTTGGAATAACCACCGACGGCCACCATGGCCCACACACTATGGTCCACCTGAAGGACTAAGTGCGGAAACCAAACCCTCTAACATAGAACAACGTATGAAGTGCCTAAAAAATTCTAATTTCGGCTCTAAGTAAACCTAATAAAAAATTGTAAAATATTTACCAAAATTTTTTTTTAATCAAATATAAACTTTCATGCCTTCCAAGTCATAAAAAATCCGAAACTTTTCTTGACGAAAAGTGAAATTGCTCCCAACGGCATTAGATAAGGTCTACAAATAAATTCGTTGTAATAAAGGCGACAGGGCGCGTCTGCCTATCCTGTAATGTAGTTACCGCGATAGCTCCGGTCGTCGTTTCGGTGAAATACAAAAAATAGGTTACGTTACTGATTACTAATAACTCGAGCTAATTGAAAAAAAAAAAATAACCGATCCTCTAAAATCTTATTAACTTTCTAATGATGGACATTTTTAAAAAATAAACATTTTGCGCTTCTAATGATGCGCACTTTTTTTAGAGTTGTGTTTTCCCACAATTGGTCAAAGTAATTAAGCTAGGGCACCCTGACCAAATGGGTTAGGTTAGAACTGTGACTAACCGCGCTGCATCCCAGTTGGTGGAAGTTACTTGACTATTTCGTCGTTCGTATTTTTAAAGCCCCGAATTATTTGAGGTTCACAAAAATAGGCACTATAATTATAATATTAGAGTTAAATTTATTTTAGGAATGCAAAATGGAAATTGTTTGAGATTTTATTTAACATGTATTCTGGTTGTCCGTACGTTACATTACGTTATACGTTCTTGCTAAGCTAAGTAAGCTTTTGTTAAAAAATTTATTGTTACTAAATCTTTAAGAACGTCAATAGTGTAACCGTAGAAGTCACAAATGCTAACTCCACCTGTTACACAACAGGTGGAGTTAGCATTTGTGACTTCTCGCCATTCAAACGCCTAAGCTATTGGGTTAAGGGCTTATTCCACTTGGCATAAAGTTGTCTAACTGAGAAGACAACTGTTCTCACATTGAGGAAGTTAGGATAGAATATAAGTAATAGAATAGTGTTTGTTATGTACACCATATAAATTACAGATATCAACATCTGCCTAGCTTTTTCCCAACTATGTTGGGGTCGGCTTCCAGTTTACCCGGACGCAGCTGAGTACCAGTATTTTACACGAAGCGACTGCCTATCTGACCTTCACAACCCAGTGACTGGATAAATAACAGATATAAATGTAGAAATTTTACAAAAGGTGACACAATGGGCGGTCTTATCATTAAGAGCGATCTTTTAAAGACAACCTTTGGATGGAATTAAAAGGAGAAGGAGACAATATACTATAGGTAGTAGTTTATCAGCCATCTTGTTACCATAACACAAGCATTAGGTTGCTTAGCTTGGGACTAGATGGCGCTGTGTGAAATGTCCAGGGATATTATCATCTAGTTTTAAAATATGATTGACGTGTAAAAGTGTTTGTACAAACCTACTTACAAAAATAAAATCATTTATCATTTATCATTATTATTATTTGTTGGCACATACATACATACATTTTTGTTGGCACATACATTTTTGTATCTCGGCACTAATGTGTCGGTTTTATAGAATAACACGGGCCGAAGCCAAGTGCTAACCTAAGCTATAGATGGTAACATATTATTATGGTGTGATGGTATGTTTAGACTTTGTGCTGTTGATGATGTTTGTGGGTGTGATATTTGGGCATTATTGTCATTCTGAAGGAATTTTCGGACAATTCTGCAAGTGTTCAGAATAGCAGCTTTCTGTAGGGTTTGGTAGGTGGAAGGAGATAAGTCTAGCGTTTTTAAGGATTGGTGCAGTTGTTTGGGAATGACACCCGTGGTTGAGACTATTACTGGGATTATGGCAACGCTGCCTAATCGCCACATTCGGCTTATTTCTATTTTTAAGTCTGTATATTTTGACAGCTTTTCTGCTATTATTATTATTATAGGTAGCTTAATAAAAAGTAACCGGATTAGATACACATTTCTGTTTAAGGGAGGTATTTAGGAGTGCTGATAAATTGACTAGCACAAGAAATTACCAATAATGATCTTCCTAGGCTTAATAAAAAATTTATTAAGCCTAGGAAGATCATTGACCTATTTACAAGGTATAAATATAGCAAACGGAAGAGTTTAATACTTGGCGGGACACTAAAAGCCCCCAGACGTAATAACAATAAAACTTCTATTGAGTCTCGTTCAGTGTCCTTCTGCCGATTAAAGCTCCACAACAAATAACCCCTCCCCGCCCCCTCACCTCCAATGAAATGGGACTTAGATATAACTGTCGAAATGTGGGTGTACTCTATACGTACACCTCTGCCCTAACCCCTTTGAGAATACGGGTGTGATGTTATGATAAATCCATTTGATATTTTACCATTGTACATGTTTGTGTTGAATTTCTTATGTAACTAATGAAATATCATCAATTTAGAACACAGTGGCACTGTTTTAACAATTTTGTGTAGAGATATTCAAGCTGAAACGTAGAGAATCGTCACCATAATCCTTCTACAATTTAGCCGTAAAAGAGAAACACCCAACCCTTCTCTTAATCCTATTCAAAACCAAATTGAAAAGAGAGAAAAAGGACAAGCAAACAAAACCAAGACCAACGTCCAAAACGCAGCGTAAGCTCTGAATGTTTCATTTTAATTATAAATATCGCCTTTACCGACTTACTTTTTTTAATTTTTTTGGCACAGTCGGTATTTTTATTATATTAGCCAACTCATCCGCCTAAATCTTCGTGAAATTTATATCTCTTTTTTACTTCAACACTCCACTGGGCTTTGTTAAAACATAACGGTGTGGACAGGGAAGCAAATAAAACGGGAAAGTTGTAAACTTTATTGAAATTAAATTATGAATCTGTTTGCTTTGGTTTTCTCCAGAGCTGTTAATCTACTGCTCTGGAGAAAGAATTCCTCATTCAATTGCGTACCAATTACGATTCTAGGATCCATGCTAGAATCATAATTGGTGCTTCAATTAAATAAGGAATTCTTTGAATATAGAATGGCATGTTTTTGATCGAACGTCAAATAATTCCTATTTTGCGCTACTAAACGTAAAAAACTCAAAACTCAAATCATTTATTTCAACTAAACCAATTACAGGTACTTTTGAATTGTCAAAGGGTCGGTCAGTCAGAAAGATGAAGCTAGTTGCCCATTCCAAAGCGTAGGTACCTATGGAGAAGAACGGGTAAGAAACTCTACGGACACTCTTTTAAATCATAAAATTGTTAAAAAATATTTTTGATTATATCATTCGTGTTGAAGTTGAAATTAACCATGGTAGAAAGACTTGCACGTTAAAAGCCTCCGTTATAGAAAGTATAAAAACAATTCTGAAATTAAAATAAGCCGTGAGAGAAGTCACGAACATGACGTAAGGATCAGCACCATTCAGCTCAACCATTTTGAAGGGAACTTAATGAACCAACACACACGCCACCACCGGTGAGACATTAGAGTGAGCATGACACTCTCAGCCGCCAGGTCACATTCAAGTCAATCATATTATTGAACACTCTAAAATAATGATTGTGCCTCTATTTTTGTGAACCTTAAATAATTCCTATTTTGGGGTCATAAAAGTTCATAATAGCCAAGTAACTACGACCAACTTGGATGTAGAGGTTGGTCACATCCGTTTTGCCGGGGTGCCCTAGTTTTGTTACTGTGACCAATATGGCTCGCACGTTAATGGTCACAGTTCCAACCTAACCTAACCCGTTAGGTCGAGATGCCCTAGCTTAGTTACTGCGTCCAATGTGACTCGCGCGTGAATGGTCACAGTTCCAACCTACCCTAACCCATTGGGTCGAGATGCCCTAGCTTAGTTACTGCGTCCAATGTGGCTCGCGCGTGAATGGTCACAGTTTCAACCCAACCTAATCCGCTGGGTCGAGATGAATTAGCTTAGTTACTGCGTTCAATGTGGCTCGCGCGTAAATGGTCACAGTTCCAACCTAACCTAACCCATTGGGTCGAGATGAGCTTAGTTACTGCGTCGAATTCGGCTCGCGCGAGGTTGGTCACAGTTCCAATATAACCTAGCCCGTTTGGTCGGGGTACTCTTGCTAAGTTACTACTATCAACTGTGAAAAAAGGCCAAAAAGTTAAAAAGAGGGTCAATTATTTCAAAAAAGTGTCCATCATTAGAAAAAAAAATAAAAATATCTAAATGCCCATTGTAATTGAAATAAAAATGTCTTTTTTTTGTGCTAAAAAAAGTGCGAGAAGTAAGCGCAGTTTCACACCACAACGCAAAAAGTTTTTACAGGATCAGTTAAATATATCCCTTATAAAAATACGAATTGGTAGTCGAACGAAACCCCAAGAGAAATGTTTAGTTTTTTATGGAATGATTGAACGGAGGCCGTGACACATAGGTTCTTGTGCGTGATAAATCTTTTTCGTTTGTTATGTAAAAAATGTAAGGCTCAATATTGAAAATAGAAACAGCTTACTGAAGCAAATTCTGTTAAAAAATATTGTCATGTTCCTTCAATAGATTTGGATGATACGGACGTTAGAGAGAATTCTTTACGAAAACATTTTTTTGTATAGCTTACTGCGTGTTGTGTAATCTTGAAGGAAAGTTGAGTTACACAATGCAAGGTCAAATTAAATTAGCTAGCGAAACTCCGCAGACCCCCCAACCCCCAACTTGTTATATTTTTTTTGTGTGTTTATGTTCTTTTTTATGCGTCATGTTTGCCGTAAATAAATGTATTTTGTTTCTTTTTTTGTTTCAGACGTGATGAGTATAGGTTTAAACGTAAGCAAACAAAAACGAGTTTTTTTGGGGTCACCAACCGCAGTTATTGTAGTCACTTGAAGTATCAGATTAAAAAAAAACCTTTTTTTGTGTAAACTTCACAGGCGGGCTTCATACCCACCGTATTGCTGTCCAAACACGATAAAATAAAATAAAATGCAGATTGTTTCGACTCATACTTCAAGTAACAAAGATACCAGCAGTCGTTGGCTCCCAAAAAAAAACACCAATTCTTTTTTATTTTATCGTGTTTAAATATTGATACCTATCACGTCTACAGAGTTTCGCTATTTTTTTTTTAAACCTGTATATTATGTGAAGTCTTGTGTACCTAAAACAAAACATTCCAAAGACAAATATTGAAACAGCTCGGAATACATTAACCAGTATCGTCACGAAATTAATTTTGAAGATGAACACACAAAATGCCATGTTAACCCGAGTTTACGTGACGAAAATAACAAACGGTTTGACAAACAGTTAAATACCATTTTACATTTCAGTACCAACATACCATTTAAATATTTACATGCGTCGAAAATTATAATATTCACCGTTACGACCCACGCAAATGAATACAAGCATAATCAGCCTATAATATTCCCACTACTGGGATACGATAGTGGGAACATTGACCTCGTCTCGGTGAGAGGGAGTGGGCCGTAATCCACCACGCGGGCCCAGAGCGGGTCTTCGAATTTTTGGTTCTAGGACATGCCGGTTTCCTCACGATGTTTCCCTTCACCGTTTTGAGAGCAGTGGTAATGAAATAATTTACACAAAGTAAAGCGTATGTCTGGGTTCATCTGAATATACGGGTAGCAAATTAAATAAGGTACTAGACCCTTGTTCCGCCGCCGGCAAGCGATTATTCGCTGGTATTCGTATGTACCAAGCGTGAGTGAGTGTTCTGCCGATTTCGAAGATCGACACAGTAGAATTTTTAGAGCAAAAAACGCGAGTTCGTACGCCACGTTCGCGGTCTGCTCAGAAAATAGTTTTGATTGTTTTTTTTATATTTACCCATTCTTACTGTTTGTGCCCTTATGCTGTGTTTTACAATAATAATTTTACTGTTAAACGTGCGTTCCATTAATTTAAAATAGACCCAACTCACACCCCTGAGAAAACATCTCTACAAGTGGACAAAATTATCTTAAGTCAACTATGAATTTACGCTAATTTGAAACTACAACATTACATTGTTATCCGATCCATACAAAGAATATTTGATTGTTTAACCAAAATTGGTAAATTTCGAATATCTAAATTAAAACGATGTTTCATTGCGGTTTAATTACATCACTAGTAGAGATAGTGTGGCAACATTTTTTTACGAAATTACAGTAAGAAGTCTCATTTTACTGCGGCTAATTAATAATCCGACCATAATCGTTCTCCGTCGTGGGACATTTGGAATTTGACACCAATATTGTCAAAAGCAAGTAGTGCCACCACGAAACGCAAAAATAGAACAACGATCGCGTCGCTTTGGAATTATCGAAATAGAGTTTCAAAAGTTTTAGCGTTGGTGTTTTAGGGTTTCATCAACCGGTGTTATTAGGCTTATTGTGAAACGGGCGGTAAAATGCTAGCTGTTCTTTCCACGAACAATGTTTTTGGGTTGTATTAAAAATATTGTAACTTGTGGAAAGAACTAAAAATTAACGAAAAACTGAAAAACAAAATGTCTGAAAAACTTCAACAAACAAACATCAATCAAACATCAAACTTTCCGTAATTGCCATCTGACAATTACGGGAAGTTTGAAAAACATTTTTCTTATAAAAGTATTTACTTAATATTTCTGGAAGAACTTCAGTCGGTAATTATCACACAAATCTGAATAAAACTGATTACTGTGATCATTATCGTTCCCGAAAAAAAAGAAAGAATCAGTGAAAAGTTAAATGGTGTTTTTCAGCAAGTCAAACTGCTCAAGGAAATGGAGTATCGTAATAAAAACCTTTGAATTAACCCTTTCTAAATTGGTTTTGTTCACCGATTAACTTTAATTAATCGACTTCAACTAGGGGTACCACCCGTCCGGATATATCTGAGGAGCAATTCTCGTAATTTTAAGAACGTTGACCGTCTGATCGCAGTCTCGATCTATCAAAAATACCTCTAATTTCTCTACATTTTTGACAAGTTTTTAACATTGATTGTCGCTGAGATGAGATTTTGAACGTTTCTAATTAGGGTAATGTTCCAATAGGTCACAGACTTTCTGGTCAAAAAAACTTTTTGACATAAGTTAAGAATTTATTAGAAATATAAATCCAAAAATGTCCAGATTATTTTTATACTTGACTAGCCGTTGCCAGCGATAAATTGTCTGCGTGTATTTTGTATTTCACCACTTCTCAATACAAATATCCAGGATGAAAAGTAGCCTAAGTCCGTCCTTCTCCAGGTCCCAGGCCTACTTATTTGTCAAATTGCTTAACGATCAATTCAGTGATTTGGGCCTAAAAAGAAGACAGACAGGCAGACAGAAAAAACGAAAAGAAAAGAAAGAAAATACGTTTATTTGCGGTAAACATGACGCAAAAAAGAATATGAAACACAAAAAAAAAACAATAAAAAATGGTTGCTTTTGTGTTCTAGTTTCGATCCCGTGGGAATATAGGAATAAAATGTATCCTATGTCCCATTCCAGGTCATGCAGGTCTACCCATGTGCTAAATTTCATCCAAATCTGTTCTGCCGTTTTAGCGTGAAAGTGTAACAAACAAACATACAATTAAAAAATAAAATAATAATAATACATAATAATTGAGACTTTATTTTTTTCCATATCTTACATAGAATATATGACATTTTACATAATATAAATGTTAGTACGTGGTTTAGTAGTTGCTTACATCTAGTTCTTAGTATTATTAGTTTACCATTTTTAGATTTGTACTAACTGCGCCCCGCGGTTTTACCCGCATAAGTTTCGATCCCGTGGGAATGATAAAAAGTATCCTATGTATTAATCCTGGTTATAAACTATCTTTGTGCCAAATTTCATCCAAATCCGTTCAGTAGTTTTGGCGTGAAAGAGTAACAAACATCCATCCAATCCAATATCCAATTTAAATGTGATAGAAACAAACAGGAATATAAAAAAAAAGAAATATACATGCTAAAAGAATATCATCCTCAATAAACGTTTTACGCTTTATGCAGTGACAACATTTCGAAACGTCCTATTTGACGTACGCGCACCCAACATGCACCAAAGAAATTATGATGTAAATTGTATGTTGTTTGTACTTACTTCCCTAGATAAATGTAATTATCTATATATTCTAACTCTTGATCCCTTGCTTTGATTGGCCTCTTGTAGCTGTTTGTTATTATTTTGGTTTTATTAGCATTTAATTCTAAGCCCACTTTAAAACTCTAAAAAATCAAATACACTATGAAAATTTTAACTGTCTACATATTCCTGCCAGGGTAGCGGGATTGTCCGAAAGGGTTACCGCTGCCCTGGAACATAAAGGGCTAAGGAAGGAACACGGGTGGGTTTTAGTCAGTAAGAGTCTGACACTCCCTCCTGCTCCACCCAGAGCGGGAGGAGTCATTTGATGATTTCCCATCCACAAAAAAAAAAAAAAAACTGTCTACATATTACGGTACATGAGATAGAGCCCGCTGACAGACAGACAGACGGACGGACAGACAGACGGACAGCGTAAGCTTTGTAATTGAGTCCCATTGGCACCCTTTGGGTACGAAACCCAAAAAATTCCCGTTTTTGTATCAGGACTTTTTTGAAATGGCAACCCTACATAATAAGCCCAGCTTTTGGTTAATTAGAGGGTTATTTCAACCCCTTTTGATGCCTTAATGAATAGGATTATGCAAAATAATCACTATATTCTATAAACGGTTAACATTCTTTAATTCGTGGTGAATTTATCAAGGTCGTGTGGTGTCTCGTTACAGTATGGCCATTTTAATAGGTAACATTTGACAATTCATAAAAATTCAACAACGTAACCTTATAACGGCGGGCATAAAATAATATATTTTTTCGTTTTGTTAGAACTGCACAATTGCTTAACTTTTTTCAATTACAATTCAAGCCCGTATCGATTCATTCACTTTAATCGATGTTTTTAAGCAGGTCACCTCACTATGAAGATAAAACTGACAGACGTCAAATGTTACCTATTAAAATGGCCATACTTTAGTGTGCTTCGTGTTCATTAGTTGACGTACAGCAAAAACACTGAGTCTAAAACCTTGAAATTTTGCACAAAAGTTCCTTATTTTACAAAAGTCAGCACAATATAAGGATATTATAAAATTCATCTCCGAAACGGGTTAAAAAAAATACGTTTAAAAAACTGTAAGTAACCAAACTACGGAAAAATAAAAGTGATCTAAAAAGTACGAAAGAAGAAAATATTTCAGACAGAAATCAAGACAGGTACAAAATACGAATCGGTCCAGCCGTTTTGGAGATTAGCTGGAACAAAGAGATAGACAGACAATATTTTTTTTTTCTTTTTAGGGTTCCGTACCTTGAAAGGAAAAACGGAACCCTTCGTTGTCCGTCTGTCCGTCCGTCTGTCAAGACCCTCTTTCTGAGGAACGCGTGGAGTTACCAAGTTCAATTAATATCAAACACACAAAGTTGCAATCCCTTGAAGCAGTGAAAAAATCAAACTTCTAAGTCAACAGAATCAAAAGATACAGGCGTTTATGTTCTGTTTATGCCACATATTTTGACACTCTAAAGGGAATCAAAACCTATAGGGTACGTCCCGTTGACCGAAAATCATGAAATTTGGCAAGAAGCAATGTCATGTAGCACAAGTCAAGGAAAAAATCCAAAAACCGTAAATTTATAGTTACATACCTACTTTGTACGGAACCCTCGGTGCGCAAGTCTGACTCGCACTTGACCGGTTTTTTTGTTATAAATACCGTACTTATATACTTTCATAAGCTTTTATAAAACCTGTTATTTTGACATTACAAACAGGCATTTTAATATTATTAGTTTGTATGTATATCATGACAGGGAGGTTTGGAAGGAAATAGGGGAGCCTTTTGCCCAGTAGTGGGACACATAGGCTAACGAAAACGAAAAAAAAAATGTATGAATGTATAGACTAAATCAAGAAATCAACCAGTACAGCTATGTATATTAGTGTCCAAGCCTAACTACCAACCAGGGTCGCTGGATCGTCCGAAAGGGTTACCGCTGCCCTGGAACATAAAGGGCTAAGGAAGGAACACGGGTGGGTTTTAGTCAGTAAGAGTCTGACACTCCCTCCTGCTCCACCCAGAGCGGGAGGAGTCATTTGATGATTTCCCATCCTGAAAAAAAAAAAAGCCTAACTACCAAAAACCTTTACTTCCAGAAAATATTGTGCGGAAGACGTTGCTACAATATCAGCAGTATTTTAGGTACATTCTCCCAACGTAGGTCCTACGAGAACTAACCGTGTCTCGTTGTAATATAATTAGCGTTGGTCTCGCTTCGAATTCTATTTGCTTCGTTAGTCTAATAAGCGTGCTGCTATAAAGAAACGTAAACTACGTCGTTCTACTGTGAAATAGCGTGTGTTTTGCTGAACGAGGTAGTAAAATAGGTTCCTATGGGATATATCGCAGGACAAAATGATATCATCACTCTCCTGCCCTGCCTTACGATTCATTTAGGGTCGACGCAGCACTTTCTTCCAATACAGTTCTTCTTAGCCGTCATCTCAGCCACCCTTATCTAGCCATATCATCTTGCACATATTTTGTACGATGTCAAAAAGTTTAAATATTTTTGGCCCAAAATTCAACTTTGCGAACTATTTTCACTGACGCAGTCATAAGAGTATCTGGTGCATAGGTGCCAGGGCATGCGGCGCAATATGGAAGGTATGCTAATGTCTGTGGGGAGGTGCCGCATACGCACCTGAGATCAGAGCTATCCGTTAACCCCTATCTGTCGAGATTGTCTTTGCCCGGCTGACTTGGGTTCGAAGTCTATTTAGAGATTTCCAAGTCGGCCACGGTGACGTTTGTCCACGTGGTAGATCGTACCTAATGTGCGCTTTTGTAATTTCTGACGTGCCGATATTATCGTGGACATCCACGATCACATCACGGCATCAAAATAACACAGGGACGTACAATGTTGGACATAATGATGACGTTATAACCTGCACGTATGTCCATACATTTTGTGGACGTGGACGATAATAATATCGTCACGATAGAAATTATAAAAGCACACAATAGGGGCGAGGTCATTTAGTCAGTAGGTTTTTCAGCAACCAGGTGTCACTATTGTAAAGAATGTTGATAATATTTACCTCTGTAGACCAAATATTCAACAAGCCAGATCACAAGTAATTGCTAGGTAAAACTAATTAATTAAGGCATCCCCGTTGTTTCGGGAATTAAATAGATATACGAGTATAGATTACTCTGAATTTATTGCTTACACTATGCGGTATTCCCCATCACATTCATTTGTTTTAATTGTTCCGTGTTGTATGTACTGACATACAAGGATTGACAACATTATTTGGGTCGCGTGTATATGTAAATCTGTGTGGTTGGTTCTTTCCTCTGACACCATATCAGACACTAATCTGCATGGGCGTCACATGATCTGACCAAGATTATCAGTCTCTTTTAAAGTCCAGACGACATTAAAAGAGACTATCTGTGACCTCTGAGTTTGTTTCGGCCTTTCTTCTCAAAGAAGTCGGCATCTCATGTAGTTTTCAAAATATGATTGACGTGTTTGTATAAACCTACTTAAATTTCAAATAAAAAGAGTTTGTCTGTCCTGCGAATCAAACCCAGGACCTTATGACCAACGAAGCAGTTTTTAATTATTGTTCTTGAAAAATAATCTGACGTCATCTTTTACTTGTGATGTTTACGTTACACTTCGAAAACATACACAACAGCATAATCAGCCTTTAATATGTTCCCACTGCTGGGACACAGGTCTCCTCTTAGTGAGAGGGAGTGGGCTGTAATCTACCACGAGTGCCCAGTGCGAGTTGCTAGATGTCACATGTCTTCGAAGTTTTGGTTTTAGACACATGCGGGTTTCCTCACGGCGAAAAAATGTATTGTGATAAATTAACAACGTGTTTCCTTATTAAACGTGTCAATAAACCGAATTACAATAATTATTAATACCCATGACAAAAACAAAGATGGAATTTATTATTAATAGAATTTAATAGTAACAATACCTTATCATCACGTTCCTTTTAATTATTTGTACATAATATGTTTTTTTTTTAATGATATGACAATAACAATGTAGTGAACAATGTCGCAAGCTATCTCTGTCGTCATCAAACGGTTACTTACAAAACAAGAAAGATTATAAACTAACTAGCTTTTGCCTGCGGCTTTGACCGCGTGTAGGTCGGAAGTTATCCCACAGGAACATTCTCAATTAAATTCTCAAATCTTTTTTGTATTCCATAATATTGAAAGAAGAGTTGGTAGGCTTAAAATTAATGAAACAATTATGGACCCTGTCGGGCACAGTATAGTAGGAGAGAACATTATTGGTACTACCGGGATATAAAGTATACTATGTCCTAACCAAGCCAATCTATTCTGTAAAAATCTCACCGTGAAAACATAGATGAAGTGAGCTGTCAATAATCTCAATCCCTCAAGCTTGAGGAGGAATGACAGTTCACCCACTCACTTCACCTAAGTTTTTACGGTGACATTTTTACAGAATAGATCAGCTGGACACTGTTTATATGTGTGCTAAACATCGTAATCCATTCAGCCTTTACAGCTTGAAGCTTGAACAGACAGACAAGCAGAGTTACTTTCGAATTCATAATTTAAGTATTTCTACAATCATTAAATGGAAATAAATTCACACAATTATTAATGTTATAACTTCCAGTGCCACAGCTGAGCAAGGATCTCTCGCAACATAGACCATTCTGGACATTGTCTTCATCGGTAAATGTTTTGGAAAAGTTAGTTAACTAACTCACGAAAGCGAAATTGTATTCTGCTATTAGAAAAAATTCTCAGAAATTTTCTTTTGCACTAAACGAAAACACGTACAAAAACAATTAACTCGGAACGGTAAAAAATCAAGTTAAAATAATAACCTCCCCGACTTCGCCATTGAGAATTCACAACCATTACTGCTGAAGCCAAATTGCCAAATTTAAATAACGACTTTTCTTTTACAGATGTCGCAAAAACTTGGAACCCAACGAATAAAATGATCGATCTACTAACCAACATGCACACTTGAAAAAAGGAAGATGGATTTAAAAACATTATTTTCAAGTCTCACCATGTTAGTCATGTTCGAATTCAGTTTTTCATCGGCAGATATATACGGTAACACGTCTATATCAAAATTAGATAGCATAACAAATTTCGCCATCAAAACAAAAATGGTGGCCAACAAAACTGATAATGAATTTGAAATAGAAGAGTTTATAATTAATTCAACACTAAACAGAGACAGTAGAGAGAAACTAGAGAATAGTAATGATTCAGAATCTAGTCTACTATACAATGATACTGACTCGTGTGTTGGTGACCCCGATTTTTGTAATATGACAAAAGAAGAATATTTGGAGATGTTAAATGATTACATATTCCCACAGCCTTATGAATGGGTTTTGATAGCAACTCATGCTATAGTGTTTGTGATTGGTTTAATAGGGAACGCCTTAGTGTGTATAGCAGTGTATAGGAATCATTCTATGAGGACTGTGACGAACTATTTCATCGTAAACCTGGCCGTGGCTGATTTTATGGTGATTCTCATTTGTTTGCCGCCCACCGTGCTGTGGGATGTGACGGAGACATGGTTCTTCGGGACGGCGATGTGCCGAATTGTACTCTATTTTCAGGTGAGTGAGTTCAATTTTATTTATTCTTAGTGATATAAGTTCTTATTATATTGCTCGGTTTCCTAAGTTTTACTTTTGCCCAATCAATCATAACCTGCAAATGTCAGGACATTGAAAATATTTTGCCCTCGTCTTTTAAGCCATAACAAAACCTCTCTTGATTTAAAAGCTTTCTTCGGTTATCTAGCATATTAATGAATATATTAAAGAAGGCTTCCTTTAAAGGGATAATCTACCTTAGGAAAGATATTAGAAGCTGTCTATATTTTAGTATCTCGTAGTTAGGTAGGTACCTATGTGATCGTATGAATTTGGCATTGCTTCGTTTTTTTCCTTGGAACCACATACGCTATCTACTGTTATCTCACAAACGCCAGACAGCACTCTTGCATGTAGTATGAGAATACGATTCATTGCTTATAGATGAACATTTTTTAAACTGCGACTATAGTATGTTGACGACACGGTTGGCGCAGTGGTTAAGCGATTGACTGCTGCGCTGCGTGTCGCGGGTTCGATTCCCGCACGGAACAAATATTTGTATGACCTACATGTCTTTGTTCCGAGTCTGGGTGTTTTTCTATCTATAATATGTATGTATTTACAAAAAAAAAAAATGTATATAAGTAGTTTATCAGCCATCTTGTTACCATAACACAAGCATTAGGTTGCTTAGCTTGGGACTAGATGGCGCTGTGTGAAATGTCCAGGGATATTATTATTATTATTATTTGTTAATTTCCTTCACTATTCACGTAAAAGGCACATTTGTGCTTGCTTGATATTTTTAGAAGCAAACGGTCATTAAACTCTGCCCTAAGACATACTTATCAAATGGAAAAAAAACATTGCAAGAGTCACTAACAATATTATTACTGTTTCCAAAGGATGTTATAGAACTTCCGTTTTAATTCGCTTCGACGCGTTTTTCAAAATCCCCTGAACCCGAACAGCTGTTATTTTAGACCCACCCACACATATCCTTCATCTTACACAGCACAATAAAAATGAATGGGTATCTGAAAAGACAATTAGAGGAATATCGAGGGAAAAGTATTAAAAATAAATAAAATGATACAAAACTTCCTTCTCTTCCTCTTAGGAAGTTTATGACAGGATGTCGTTAATTTGTCTGTCTAAAGGCTGATTTTTCCAACGCTAGATAGTTTTATCCGAGGAATAATTTCGATTTTTTGACAGTTCTTCCATAAAAAATCTGTCAGACGTCAATTTTATTCCACAAATAAAATTTATCTGTTGATTGAAAAATTTGCCCTTAGATAAGGTAAGATAATTTAACTGTCCAAACCATAAGTATACACACAAGATATTACATTATATTAAATCATGTTATGCCTTAATGGCATACAACTATAAATAGGTAAGCTGTTACTGTTAGTCTGCATCATCCCTCTGCTGGGCAAAGGCCTTCCCCATGATTTCCAGCTCTTTCGATCCAGGGCTAAAGTAGACCACTGGTCGTTTAGGTAAACATCAAATAATTATAAATTTATCTATTATAAGCAATAAACAATACAAACAAGCTCGTAGCCAAATTCTGACTGGACTGCATATAGACGGCACGGTTGCCGCAGTGGTTAAGCGATTGACTGCTGCGCTGCGTATCGCAGATTCGATTCCGGCACGGAACAAATATTTGTATGCCCTACAAGTAGTTGTTCCGGGTCTGGCTGTTTGTGTATGTGAGTTTTAATGTTTGTAAATGCACCCACGATACAGGAGAAATTCCTAGTGTGGAGCAAAGTTTAAAAAAAAATAGAGTGCCGTCGCCACGCTAAGAATAAGAACTAACCAAATTTTTACAACACAGGTTTACTAAGAATCTTTGTTTATTACCGGAGACTGTAATATGTTATTGGTTTTAATTTTACTTACAGTGACATTTACAACTTATTCCAATAATTTACGGACCGTTATTGGTTAAAATTAAGACTCTTGTATCATTACCAATAATGGAGCAAAGATCTCATAGCTTTGCATAGTAGATCCTTCCCTAGGAAAGTAGCTATCACAGGTAAAATTAGCTTACGAATCTGTCTATATGCCCAGTTTGTAAATTGTAAATACTAAAATTGGTATACAAAACGGTCCGATTTTGCTTAGAGAAACCATTAAAGCATTCAACTCTTATTGGATGTACTTTTACCAAAGACAATTTTTGAAAAATTGTCCGAAATAGAAACGAATCAAGATATTTACCAAGTCAGACGTTAATTATACCAACTCACCTAAAGAAACTTTCGGGATATGAAAATCTTGTCCTTACTATACGATGCAAATGTCCACATTAAAAAAGATGTGACGACTAAACACAAGTGCTCAGGGTTTATTAGAACAATTTTCAAAAGAGAAAAACGGTTTTGTGCTTCCATACAGAACCTAGTTCCATGTTTATCTGCTCTGGAAGTTCCTTCCTGTATCCGACAGAATTCCGAACGACAAAGTGCGGCACATCGATAACGTACGTCATCAAGTCATATCTAGCTAAGCTGGAAAATAATGGCTTCCTATGTGTGTGCCAAACTGGAAATTCAATATGCGTAAAATATTTGTGCGGACTGTAGATATAATATTTGGGTCTAGTTACATTTTAGATTTACGCACTCACGAAATTGGAGCATTTCGGAGTCATTTAAAGCTTTTAGAGAATAGGAACTAACCAGCTATTTAAATTGTTTATTTATTAGGCTCAAACACCTGGTTTTTGGAACAAAAATTATTGCAAGTCCATTGAAAGAAGTCCACAGCTGGACATAGGCCTACCCCAGGCAGCTCCACTTCGACCGGTTCTGTGCTTCTCGCGTCCAACGGGTTCCTGCGGCCTTCACAAGGTCGTCAGTCCACCTTGTGGGAGTCCTTCCAACGCTACATCTTCCAGTACGCGGTTGCCACTCTGGAACCTTTCGGCTTTAACCCACTGCTACTTAAGTTTGGCTATTCTTTGAGCTATGTCGGAGTGATTGGATTGGCTGTTTATAATCCAGTCAATAAATCACAGTAATTTACGACGGCTTGACAATTTGTTAGACAATTTCTATGTTGTTTTTCGTTCTAGAAGCCAGGCCGGGATCTTTGTTATTATTATTTGATCTTGGCGTTTCTGGTAAGTAAGTAATCTCTGTGGATTCTAGCTTATGTACAAGACTTGCAGTGAGCGAGTTAATCTTGTCATACAACTTAAATAATAATAATAATTTATTAAGTATCTATAACATGGTGACAAAAAATTTCACAATAATTTGGTAAGTACGAGATGTGAGACTAATTTATCTCCTGGCTCCCAAACTAGGTTTATAGCCTGTGACTTGGGAGTCAGTGATTCCACAACTTATGCTTAGATAAACTCCATGAAATACACCATTAGACTTCTTATGTTATGTTTACTTATTTACTAATTTACAAAAGCATTATTAAGAAAAGTAGTAGGTATAAGAGAAGAGAAATGTTTGTGTGTGCGTGTGTATGTGTGCGTGAGGGTGTGTTGTATGTGTGTGTCTGTGGGGGTGTGTGTGAGTGGGTGTGAGGATATGTGGCTTCTAGATGTGCCTCAAGTTGCTTAGGATTGGGTGAGAAGCAATTTTTCTGTTTCATCATAAGATTGTTTCATCAACCACACCTTCACCGTATCTTTACATTGACGATAATTCAATTTGTGCACCTGGAGAAATTTATTAAGCTGGTTATATACTCTGTACTTTTTGCTCTGGACATAGAGAAGTCGAAAGAGTGTAGGGAGGCCTTTGCCCAGCAGTGGGACTTTAACGGCTAAAAATATAAATAAAACAAACTGTCTTCTCTTCTAGCTATACATATTGTTGCGCGCCACAATTAATGCCTAGTACATGGTGACATTAGTCACCACTAGCGCCATCTAGTATCGAGTAGCAGAACTAATAGAGTCAAGATCCTTCTAGAAATTTTGATGCTAGAACTTTCTAGAACTATGGACATCTGGTCAGTCGGGGCCGGTGTGTACTCGAACCTTCTAGATGTTTCTACAATAGAAGGTTCTAGAACTATTTGCGGCACTATATAAAGCCGGGATAAGCCACGACCGGGTCAGTGTTGGATAAGCGATACAAGCGATCTTCAAGTGCGACTTAAGTGCAATTGTGTTTTATAATTAGTGTGTTTGAGTTGTTATTAGTGTTGGTCGTTGGAATTTATATCGGTTTTAATTGTCACGAACCCCGAAGCTCGTAACAATATTGTCATATCCACTTCCACTTGACCTCGTTTTCTTATGTCGAATAAGAACCTTAGTCCGTCGCCTTTTAATTATTGCTGTTTTTGAGCCTAGATAATTATACAAGAAATGTAATCGCACCCTATTATCAATTTCCTACCAGCCATCAATCACAATTTAACCCTTCACAAAATATGACTACCACTTTCGTAATAATTACACAAAATTCTATAGCAACGTCGTCTGTAAGCTTACAAAAGCCCATCTTACCAAACTGGATACTTTATTAGACAAATTGCTTGGTATCGAGTACGATGTACAATTTATCAGTGGCATTCATCATTGCGGCGAGCGATTAATTTTCGTGCAGCCCCTCCCTAGGGTGACACAGTATGGTCCATATTTGGGCTAACTGATTTTGCTTGATTAAGTGGTTCGTTTTTGATTACATAAGTTGCTATAGACCTGAGAAAAAGTCCCTGTAAGGGGTTGCGATAAGGTATATTCAATTTTACTTAGGTTTTTCACGATTTGCAGGTCAATATTAAGTTGTATGTAGATTGAAATATGATTCGCGACCGTAACAAATATGGCTTTACAGAATAATAATCATCAGAATCAGCAATACAACTCCTTAAGTTAGAATTAGCCTCAAATGTCATGATTTCATGAAATAGTCATTCAATAGGGTAAATACGAGTATAAACTTAGAATTGATGTTTTTTTTATGATTTTAACTTGAAAATCACCAATATGAGTTTTCCATCCTACGTAGTTTATTTAATTTATCTTCGGTTTCTTAACCAGATACTTATTACTTTTGGTTATCCGGATGCTATTACTATTGATTATCCGGATACTATTTTATTTTATTTTTACATGGAGGACTTACAGCTAATAAAAACAAACACAAAAGGAAATCATAGTCACCCGAAAGCCAATTACAAATCCTCACGTATAGACTTATAATAATAATTTATGGTGTGAGCACAAAACAAAAAACACATCGTCTAAATTGAAGTAAGAAGCAATATAAATACTTATTTTGCAATTATATGTCTAAAATAACAGAGAAAATAATAAAATAACAAAAATAAATAATATAACCTACCGCTACTTGAAAAATTACTTTTGGTTACCCGGATACTATTAATATTGGTTTTCCGGATACTATTATTATTAGTTATCCGGATACTATGACTGTTAGGTAACCGAATAATACAATGAATATTCCATTAGGAAGAAATGTTGCTTAAAATGATAAATTGTCCAATGAGAGATTATCAAGTATCTTTTCAGTTTTAGTTAATTTTAGTGACCGTAGAGTAAACTTTATTTTCATAAAAAAAGAATGCTCGTTAGCATTGATCATATAAATTTGCTCACTACGCATTCGCGATTCCAGACAATTAAGTCCAAGTTCCCTAAATTTTTTCACCTCATTCCAATATTTCTTATATTAATTTAGGTGTCATCGCCTTAGGACCCATTATCATAATGATATTATTTTTATATTCTGTTGGTGATTACAAATTAGGCTTCAAATGGTTATCAGCAAAAAGAATATTAAATTAATTTTGTAGTTACTGTTAGCCATCATCCCAATGGACAAAGGCCTCTCGCCATGACTTCCGGTTCTTTCGATCCAAGGCTAATGTGGCCCACTGGTCGTATGTTTTGTTACTTATCTCCTTTGGTGACTGTACATAATTCTCTCGCACACATACGTCACATAAGTGCTCGATATTGCGTAAATTCTTACTCGCTTGCTATGTCAGTAAACGTAATGATATAGCAAGCGAGTAACGTCATAGACTAATAAATCGTTAGAAGGGAGCTTCCTTTTAGTATGTACGCTACCGACATACTGTCATGTTGCCACGTCCCACGCTTGCCCAAGCTAAAATAGGGTTGTCAAAATTGTCGATATAAAAAAGGAGAAAGAAAATAAAATTGTTTATTCTGCACAAACAAAAGGCACATAACAAATAAAAACCGGCCAAATACGAGACGGACTCTCGCACAAAGGGTTCCGTACCAATAGATAGTTGTTATGATTTTATTCTTAATATCATACATGTTTACTAATTATTTCATTATTTTTGTACGAAGTTTTCCAAGTAAGCGCATTTTACAAGTTAGGCCTCTATAACTCCTGAACTAACAAAGTTATCTAAGTCGTTATAGTTTTCAAAATTGAAATTTCCCATTTGAAACAGGTTAAAAATTGAAATTTCCATTTAGTTTCAACTGCGTTGAGCGGTCCAACTGGCCTGGAACAATAGGCATATGAAAAGCGTTTAAAGCCGCAGATTCTCTTCTGTACATTTTTAATCTATGGTAAAATCAACGAGGAACGAAGTAACACTCAGAGCCAGAGAGCGAGAGCGAATAATGTGTTTTAAATTCAATTTACCATTATTTTATACGGATAATGGAATCCAGAGCTGCATTTTTCGGCTGTCATTAACTTGAAATGTGTTGCGTTATAAGAATTTTGAGCTTGTTTTATTTTATAGAGCCCAATTACTGGAAAATTGAAATGTACTTATTTACTGTATTATCGTGGCTTTGTGACACAGCCATTGTGGTCACGCCATGTTAAATGTTGATTTAAAAGAACACTTTCCCTAGATTCACAATATTTCTTTATTTTTATTTAAAACTCACAGTAAAATATATGTACTTAGCTAAAACAAAAACAACAGAATGGCATATTGATGACCGACGAAAAATTTCTACGCTAGAGATGTACTGAATTCATGGTTACAGTTTGCGCGTCGATACTATACTCTATATAATGAATAGTTTGTACCTGCGACTTCCTCCGCGTGAACTTTCTTGTTCTTCCGACCCATCCCATCATCACAACACCTGCTTGCTCTATTACTTCGTTTTCGCTTAACGTTCTGTCTGACTGTTTTTGCTCGGCTCCTAACGGACCTAGCATGATGTTACATAGCCTATTATAGCCTTCCTTGAGGATTGGGCTATCAAATGCAAAAAGTTTTTTTTTTATTGCCCCACACTAGGAATTTCTCCTGTATCGTGGGTGTACAAACATTTAAACTCATATACACAAACAGCCAGACCCGGAACAACTACTTTGTAGGTCATACAAATATTTGTTCCGTGCGGGAATCGAACCCGCGACACGCAGCGCAGCAGTCAATCGCTTATCCACTGCGCCAACAGTGCCGTCAAAAATTTAATGACGATTAAAATGATAAAAATGCAAATGATAGAAGACGGACCTGTAGTTCCAGAGATCAGCGCGTTCAAACAAACAAACTCTTCAGATTTATTATTTGCATATATAGTATACCTAGATGTTTAAGTTAATTAAAAAAAGGAAGAGCTAATAATTATGGCATAAAATTCGTAAAATTCGTCCGCAAATAAAATTAACTTTCACGTAATAAATATAATTTGGTCAGGTTAATAAAATTAACCTGTTGATTATGGGCATTCACTTTTTTTTTACCAGATCGGTAGCCAAGTTTGGCTTCTATCTTCCTAATCATCATCATTTGCCAACTTTTTCCCAATTATGTTGGGGTCGGCTTCCAGTCTAACCGAGTGCAGCTGAAAACCAGTACTCCACTGGTAGAATCCACATGGATCGACTGCCTATATGACCTCCACAACCCAGTTACTGGGTAAAACAATACCCCATCGTAAGACTGGTTGTCAGACTTTCGGTCTTCTAACGACCCCTAACGTCTGTCAAATATCCACGAATGACAGCCGTGACTAACGACTTAACGTGCTTTCCGAGGCGCGGACGGGTATTGGTATATGAAGATGGTCACCCATTCACAGACCAACCGCGGCAACCTGATCAATCGACCCGTGCGGCTGTTATTACTTAGCCACAAGCCCCTCCATCCATCTTCCATCTTCTTAATATAACCTGTTAATCACTTTGCCAACACACACAGGTAGAAATGGGGTAAACTAAGAAATAGTTTACCCATAAACCACAAGTTTAAATAAGCCGCTCTATTTCTGGCATACAGGCAAAATAGCTTAGTTGTGGGCGGTCAAAGGATTATGCCCCACAAGGACGAAGGGCTAACATTTCCGGGTTTCGATCAAATTATTCTACGTTAACTAACGTGTTTGTCGGGATTAGGTCGCTTGTTGCGTGATCGGCGACACTGAAGTTTTGCCACATGTAACCAACACCCTAATTGCGTAACACACTTTCAATAACAATCTGAATCATTTTGGAGGATATTGCTAATCCATTGCTTCATATGTTCGAAAAATTTATCTGCTCATCAACGTAAATAACACAATGAATGTTGTTGAATTGTCAAAATTACCCGTTACTACTGTTAGTGTGTTGCGCAATAACCCTGCAGATCTTCCACCAGAATAAAGGCTCCGTTTCAGTTTGTTACCAGTGGAGGAACCACGATATTATTTGAAGAAGTTCTTTATGGAAAAAGAAGTCATTTCTTATGGATCACTACGGTCTATTTGTATCAGAAGGCCATACTCGTAATTTAAAACGTTCAAAATCTAGTCTCAGTTTCATCTCAGCGACAAACAAATGTCAAAAGCTTGTCAAAATGTAGGGAATTTCCCTACATTTTGACAAGCTTTTGACATTAGAGGTATTTTTGACAGATTGACACTGAGATCAGACTGTGAACGTGGCTCGTGGCTAAATAAACAGCTGCAAGGGTCAGTCGAAGGTTAAGTTATGCTGGCCACGGTCGGTTCGTGGATGGGTGACCATCCATTACATATCGAGACCGTCCGTCCCTCGGATAGGACGTTAAGCCGTTGGTCCCGGCTGTCATTCAAGAGATCTTTGACAGTCGTTACGGGTAACTAGTCAGGACCTCAGCAGTCTGACAACTGGTCTTACCATAGGATACCGTGTTACCCAGTAACTAGTTTGTGGAATTCAGATATGCAGTCACTCCGTATAAAATACAGCTGCATCCGGTTAGACTGAAAGTTGACCCCAACATAGTTAGGAGAAGGCTAGCCATATTGATTGATTTTAATACTCTGTTTTTAATGAGATTAACAATAAATTATAGACGGGCTTCTAAACATTTTTTTCCAAAAAAGTTGCAAAGCTTAGCTTTAGCTGTTTTTTAGTATAGAAGATTTGGTGGGCTGTACCTAAGGTCGTCCATCCACTCGCCCAATTTTGTGAATATGATGTAGCGATTTCTACAACGCCACGTGCGAACAGCGCGTCATACTGACGTCACGTAAAATCCTGCATCTCGCAAGCAGAGTTTACCGCGCAACTAGCATATATACAATGGCCCGATTTGAATCATTGGGCAGTTGCCCGCCAGACACAACACCCGTCTGGTCGGAGGATCCTCCCTTTTCTATGGAAGATGAGTGAACTTTACACCCTGTTCCGCATACCTGTATAATGACAATAATCTACGTTCCCCTAGTTTTTGCCGGCAAAAAATATGTCTTTGACTCCCAACCACTGCTCTTAGTTTTACAAATAATTTGATTAGAACTGTTTAAACGACAAAGAGCTAATATATTTGATTGGGGTTTGAATTCATTTTAAGTTTTGTCAGATCATATTTAACTTTTACTGGAACCAAAAGTTTGTGGACCAAAATAAACATCAAATTAATTCACAGGGTCCACAAATAGTTAGCAGACGAAAATATGTCTGAAGTTATATTGTGACCGCAGTCTCTAGGCCTCATCATAGTTTCAGTAGAAATACCTTCATTGGGCACACGCCTCCCGCCTCACGGAATGCCATAGCGGTCGATCTTACGCTGCCTGCATCTATTATTCTAGCGAATTTCTGCGACCTTTGCCAGGTCTTCAGCCCATCAATATATATATTTCGGAGTCATTCGTTTGACTATTCGGAACGCTAGCTGAGTTGGTGGGGGGATGAGAGCAACAGCTACAAAGGCGGTGTGCGCAAAGCTCTCGAGGAGCATCGAAATATTGGACTTCGTACGAACAACATGTGCTTAGAAAATGTCTCGCGTTCTGTATCGTTGAGTTGTGTACCTACAGTGTGTGATTCGCTAGTGTGACTAACGTGTTCGTAAATTATAATCTGATTTGAACTGCAAACCGTTTTTCTATTGTGCTATAACCAACACTACCCATAGTACGCCCACAGTAATTAAAATATGCCTGATGTTAACGAGAGACAAACATACCTTCTCCGTCATACATTATATGGCCCATATTCATATGACCCATTTCAAGCCTTATTGACCATATCTTGTAGGTATAATAATAATTTAAAATATTTTTGTCCCCCTTAGAACTAAAATCTCGTGCACACGAAAGTCAGTCGGTCAGTTCAGTAAGTCCAGTTTTTTCTCTGACTGAACTGAAAGATGAAAGAAAAGAAAATACATTTTTATGTGCTGCAAAAGTTGGGGACAACAACAACAACTGACATAGTTATGTTAGGTCAGCTTCCAGTCTAACCTGATGCAGCTGAATACCAGTATTTTACATAGAGCGACTACTTAGCGTACCTCCACATCACAGTTACTAAGTAATACGATACCCTTGGTAAGACTGGCTGTCAGAATTTCGGGCTTCCGACTGCCCGTAACGACTGTCAAAGATCCATAAATGACAGCCGGGACCAACGGTTTAACGTGCTTTCCGAGTCATGAAGGGGTCTCGGTATGTAAAGATGGTCACCAATCTACAGAACAACGTGGCAAGCGTAGCTTAACCTGATCGATCGACCTGTGTGGCTGTTATTATTTAGCCACGGGCCCGTCTTGCAGGGGCAGCTAGTATAAATAATATTCGACTTTACGACCTTCATTTTCTCGTAAGGTACGTGCTTAGTGTTTATATTCCACATTAAAGTGGCCTTTCAACCTATAACGTTTACCGCACGCGATGAACAGCGATGCACTTAGTGTTCATATACAGCTCAAACATAGCCATTAGTGCTTGCTATCGACTGCCGTGTTTGTACAAGATGGCGGTGTTTCCCTGACATATGTTATTACAGATAACTTCCATAGTGTTCCTGCCAAGATCAGCGAAACAAAAAGCAGGCACTACCTACATTTTCTCGAAGCTTTTCGTCGTATTTTCAAACCTTGACTTGGTCGCTGTATTGAACTATTGCATTGAACTATTTCACAACATTAAAGACTAGCGATTTGATCCACGCGGGCGAAGCAAAAGCTAGTGAATGAGAAATCGAACTTATACAAAGTGCTTCTCCGAAGAGATTAATGCATGAGCTACACCGTTCACGCATACCGCTTTACCAAGTCCGACTACCTCCAAGACATTCACAGTTCACCTCCCATATTCGAGACATGTTTCTAGTATGTACGTCTCGTCGTCGGTATGTTAACTGACGCAGTTTGTTGCATACTAACTGAAGAACGTTTCGTTTGTGGCGGAGCTTCAGTCAGTTCCATGAAGTACGTAGCACGGTAGTTTATGATAGAATTCCTTTTATAAACTCAAACTCGACGCATTTCAATTAAACCATTTACAGGCACTTTTGAATTGTGAAAGGAGTTGGTGAGTTAGTTAAAAAGTTGAAGCCCCATTACCCCATTGAAAAATGCTTCTATATTATACAAAACTATAGTTTGCAATGTATTTGAGAGATGAACAAAATGTTACTACTAAAAGGAAAAATATAGCTAACTGTTACAAGGCAAGTAATACTTACGAGTACAAGGCAACGTGATGTTCATCCTCGTCTATATGCGGGCTGTCAGCGTAATATCACTCATGTATTTTTGTCCCAAAAAGTATGCAGATACTTATAACGCAAGACGTGCCCGATATTATTGCTTTCTAATAATGGACACATACCTATTTTTAAAGCCGATTCAAAATTCTATAATTTGGCGTCGCTTCTCTCGTCAGATATTTTTGGTTTTCTATCGATGTGACATATTTGTGCTGCCTCTTGTATATGCCTCACCATTATATTTGCTATGATCTTGACGACAAATGTTATGAGATGGATCATGAAATCAGATATCTGCTATATATGCTCGTGACTGTACTGTGGTCACACTTTGACCTAGAGCTTGTCTAACGTAGTAGGTATGGAGTTTCAATGGAATAAGAAGCCAGCTTATACTGGTTTTGTTACCTTTGACATGTGGCCACAGATACCCAAAACTACGTTTACCCTTTGGGTAACCGCTCCACATTCACAAACACATTGAGTACTGACGTCACTCAGCCAAAGCCCACTGAGGCAAACTGCCGCACACCGCTCTCAGTCTAGATTTAGTGCTAACTACGTTATTGTTATGTAAATCTCAAGATTTCTCTCATTTGGTTAGTGGCCTCAAAGGGGCTTGTTGTTAGACTACGTAAATTAACTACGGTAGTCAGATGAGGAACATAGACATTGTTGCAGAGCTCCAGCTGATAATTTGTATAACAAAGTGGTTAGTTCAATGTTTGGTGGAGGTCTACGTAACGAGCTTGCTTGTAAGTTAATCCTCATCAGCCTACAGCAGTCCACTGCTGGACATAGGCCTCTCCTATTGCACGCCATTCAACTCGATTTTCGGCAACTCTCATCCAGCTGCTACCAGCCATCCTGCGAAGACCGTCGCTCCACCTAGCCTGAGGGCGTCCTATTTTACGTTTACCGTTTCGCGGTCTCCACTCAAGAACACGTCTGCTCCAACGGTCATCGGTTCTACGGCTAATATGGCCGACCCATTGCCACTACAGCTTTGGTTCTCTGCCTCCAAGACTGAGACTCCAAGCCTATCCCGTTCCATAGCATAGTTTTATCTCTGTACCTTACCCTTAGTCCCGTTCTCTCTAACACTAGGCGATATCCAAATAAAAGCACGCAATTGGATTTTCAACGCTCGGCTCGACACCGAATGCTTCGCCACAACTTTTGGCTTAGCGGAAAGTAGCCTTACTGCATCCATCCCACATTACTGTCCAGAGTCGTAGCGGCAGCGACCCTAGTAACCGAGTTGAAAGGATTTAGACACGTATTTATTGAAAGTTTAGGTAAATACTTACATTTCCCCGGAAAGTCCGGCTTCGTAGGCACTGGCAGGTGGCTTGCCCAGCGTGTCACCTTGCGAATAGCGAAGTGAAACGAACCGCTGTTAAGTCACTATTTATTTATTAGGGACAAAAAACAGTTACATGCTACAAAATACAGAGAAATACTTAAACTAAGATTTAACAGTAACCCACACCATTGTCCACGTTTTAACTAAAGGTTAAAAGAAGTGCTAAAGACAAGTGATAAAAAAAAGAAATATAAACATTAGTCGCTGCCACGTATGCTGTGTTACTTAGCTTAGCTGAATTTAACTTAAAATACTCGCTAACCAAAATATCCAGAGTAATTCTCATAAATGATTACTTAGATAAACAAAATATATCCTGTTCAATAAAATGCGTGTTGTAAGAATCAACAAGGCGACGAAGAGGTGCACGTTCCCCAGCGTTAGTCCTGCATATGTCTGTATGGAATAGTTGAAGGACGCGCACCGCCCTTCGAATAACACTTCAGGGTACCTTAAGCTAATATGCTCTAGACACTAAGGAAGCCACCTGCTAGTGCGTACGTAGCCTAACACACTTTCAATCATAATCCGGAGGTTATGAAGGAAATTCCTAATACATTAAAAAAAACCTCAGCGGTTCGAAAAATTTGACAGCTCAACAACATAAATCTTGCTGATAAGCCATAACATAAATTATATTCAACTGTCAAAATGAACGGCATTGCAATTGTATGTTATGCAATTACCCCATTGTGATAAAACAAAATGACATGTGTATTCATTTACATGCCATATTTATGAAAAACGGAACCCTTATAAGATCACTTCGTTGTCCGTCTATCTGTTCATCAGTCGAGACTCTTTTTCTCGGGAACGCGTGGAGTTGTCAAGTTGAAATTAATATCAAATACTCAAGGCTACAATCCCTTGAAGCATTCAAAAAATCAAACTTCTAAGTCAAAACAATCAAAGATACGGGCGTTTATGTTACGAAATCAAAACCTATAGGGTACTTCCCGTTGACCTAGAATCATGAAATTTGGCAAGAAGCAATGTCATGTAGCACAAGTAAAGGAAAAAATCCGACAACCGTAAATTTGTAGGTATATTACAATAAAAATAATTTTCAAATTATTTACATACCTACAAATTTGTACGGAGCCCTCGGTGCGCGAGTCCGACTCGCACTTGACCGGTTTTTTTTAACTCAGCGCTATGTATCACACACATAAACACCATATTCATAGGTACACAGGTCAATCGGTATTGTCCAAACACATTAGTACATTAAGTGCTTTTAAAAGCACATCTGAAACGTTGTCGATTTGCGACCGGGCCAGTCACGTTATTGGCCATTTCCGGTGCAGGAACAGCTTTGTTTCTGTACACCTAGTTTTGTTGAACTATTAAATCTAGTATGGGAAAATCACAGTAATAATAATAGAGGAGGTTTCTGTCTCTGGAGCCCTAACCACCGGTAGCTTGGACCCTGCTCCCGACACCGGTGGATTACTATTTTTTTATATTTTTAAATGTTTTTTTTTTACACTAATATTAAAAATGTATTAAAATAAGAAAGATAAATAAATAAACGACATAATAATAATAATAATATCCCTGGACATTTCATACAGCGCCATCTAGTCCCAAGCTAAGCAACCTAATGCTTGTGTTATGGTAACAAGATGGCTGATAAACTACTTATATAAATAACAAAAATATAATTTATATGATTACATTGAAATAAAGGAGATAATAATATCCCTGGACATTTCACACAGCGCCATCTAGTCCCAAGCTAAGCAACCTAAGGCTTGTGTTATGGTAACAAGATGGCTGATAAACTACTTAGGTATATACATTTTTTTTTTTTTTGTAAATACATACTTACATAGATAGAAAAACACAGTGTGTAGTATTCTTCTCCATACATTCTATTTCTTCAGAAAAAGTCTATTGGTTGGTAGATCAGTGATGGTCCCGTGGTAACGGCTCCGACTTTCGAGTTGTAGTTATGAGGTGAAGGAGAACATCATTAGGAAACCGGCATGTCTGCAAAAATGACGTCACATCTACCAGCCTGCACTGGGCCTACCTGGTCCACGGCCACGTCCTCTCGAAGAGAGGAGGCCTGTGTCCCAGCAGTGGGAACATTATAGGCTGATCATAAACCCATGGGTCTCCTTCTGCAGGGCATGATCATATAAAACCAAACAGATCACCATGCTTACACGCTGCGTGTTTGTAATTTGGACTATGATGTTCAGCACCCTCATTGCGTAACACATCTTTAGTCTCAATCCGAGGGTTTTGCAGGAATTTTCTGATCCATCGCTTCATAGGTTTGAAAAATTCGTCTGTTCAACAACGTAAATAACGCAATGAACGCGAGTGAGCTGTCAAATGTCAAAAGAAAGGCATTTCAATCGATTGGCATTGAATGTGTGTGTTAAAACGCAATTACGCCGTAGTTGTTATGTTTTTTTTTATCAGTAAATAAGTGGTATCTCCAATTAACAAGAGAAGCTTAATGCCGCTTGTTGTCTTCGTGGAATAAAAATAAGTCTTAATTGGTTTCACCACATCACATCGGGCCCTATCAGAATGCCAGCCCTGTTTTTATATATTTTTTTACATAATATCGCAGTTTTATGCTGAGATAGGAGCCTTTTTTGCCTCGCGGTTTTTTTTTTTTCATGTTTATTTTCAATGTAAATTTTGTTGAGGTCAGATAGGCAGTCGCTCCATGTAAAATACTGGTATTCAGCTTCATCCAGTTAGACTGGAAGCCGACCCCAACATAGTTGAGAAAAGGCTCGGCAGATGATGATTTTCAATGTTAATTTTGTTATTAAATACTCCTTTGTTTTTATTCTTTCTATTTCCTGTGCGTGTCCCAAATAAAATAATTTTCTTTCTTTCTTTGTTTCTGTTAATCTGGTCAACCATTCACAACGGCTTTCATAAGACTTGACAGCACATAAACACTAATCAGGCCCTGGCTTTCATGTAACAGAGATTATTTTGAGGAAAAAATGTGCGTTGGATTTATTTTCGACGTTTATTTTACGAAGCCCAAGAGAGGAAAACGGTGCTGATTATTATTTCCGGAAACAAAAAAGCGTAAATCAAACATGTGTACAGGGTTAATATAGAGGGCGCGATAAATATATTTACATAGGTCAGCCGACACGTGAGCGGCGCTTTTATTGGTATCCTCTTTCAAATCCAGTTTTGTTAGACATTTTGACAAAGAAATTGACTGGACTGAACTAAGGCTTGATTTCTCAATCGACGGATAATTTTTATTCGTGGAATAAAATTGACATCTGACAGATTTTGTATGGAAGAACTGTCAATAATTCAGATTATTATTCCTCAGATAAAATATTCTGGCGTTCGAAAAATCAGCTCTTAGGGCCGGTTTTTTTAGAAGTAAAACCGTAGTTAAACTCAACCAACAACAACATCATATTTTTTAATATTTAAAAAAATATTTTTCAATGACGGCTTTTCAATCATAACTACCCTTTCGGTGACCATATATGCATGACCACGACCATAGTCGCATTGGCCATCGTTTTACTATACCCTGTCTGTTAGGTTAACCGTTTTTTGACAGCTGTCTTAGAACGTACATAACGTTCTAAGACAGCTGTCAAAAAACGGTTCCGTACGTTACGTAAAAGTTAACTTTAAAATCTGTAATAAAATAAATATATAAACTGCCTTATCTTATTGAATTATCTTATTTATGGCTTCTTACATACATTATAATACCGTACGTGTATCAATCAATTTATTGTGTCTTGCTGCAATCACTAGTTTCATCTATTAAAAAACAGCTTACCTAATAGACAGGGTATAATGGAACGAAAAACGTTTAATTGCTCGAAATGTGAACACCTTCAGCCTACTACATCAGTAAGTTATCAAGTTCATAACCAGCCTCTCTCTTGTTCCAGTCAGTATCAGTGACGGTGTCGGTGCTGACGCTCACCTTCATCTCGGTGGATCGCTGGTACGCCATCTGCTTCCCGCTCAAGTTCAAGTCCACCACGGGCCGCGCCAAGACCGCTATACTTATTATATGGCTGCTGTCTTTGCTGTTCAGTAAGTATCTTATTTATTTTTTTAATATGTTAGTAACAATATTTCTTATCAACTATATTAGTAAACTTAACCTCCACACTTAACGTAATACTGCCATATAGTTAATGAGAATCCCTGCCTTATAGCAGGAACTTGACTTTTTTTTTTATTTCTTTTTTCTTTTTTTTTTTTCTTTTTTTTTTCTTGTCTTTTTTTTCTTGACTTTTTTGGCAGGGATTTTTTTTTTAGGGAGGGGGGGGAGGGGTAAACTAGATGGTAGAAAGGATGGTGGATGGTAGAAAATTTCAGTAGCATCGATTCACACACAAGCAGTCCAGTCTGCTTGCGATACACCTCAGTATAATGTTGAAGCAATCGACACGACCTTCAGCAAACATCCCTGATGCGCTACAGAATCGGAACGGCCTCATCAACCGAAACGCATTATTGTATTAGTATTAGCATACCTGTTGAATTATTATTACATTTTAGTATGTTAAAAATGCTGATCATTCACGTGGGTCTAAAAGACATTCAACTCAAAAAGGACTGGGGTGGTCATTTGTCTGCTTTTTGCGGAATAACCAATAACCTCGTATGACAAGATTGAACATTAAACATAAATAAATAAATAAATAAAAGTTTATTGACCATAACTTTAGGTTACAGTACACCGGTAATACATATTTACATAGTATAGGGCACACTCACTTACATTCAACTACACTAAGTTAGAACTTATCTGTAACAAGTAGCAAGGGGAGTAGACGAAGAGTTAAATTATAATAATGCTATCACAAGAAAAGCAATGGTTCACATACTTAACGAGCCTAACTTATAAGATAACATCACACCGTTATTCCCGGTAGAAGTAGACAGCGCTATAAAGTACACACACAATTTACCAGCGACCTGACTTAGTCCAATTTAATACCTAGTAACTTCAGGATCAATCAAATCAGCCAACACAGTCCCTGCTGGACATAGGCCTCTCCCAGACTGCGCCATAATACCCTGTCCTCCACCTTCCGCATCCAGTCTGTTCCAGTCACTTTCTCAAGGTAGTCGGTATCTAGCTATAGCATCCCATGCGACGCTTGCCATGATATAATTGGCTGAAATTTATCTCTCAGACCCAAAATCAGAAAGTTTTGACTCATAACCTGTACAATGTCGGAATCCTTGATACGATCCTACAAACCCGAACATGATATACGCCCTACCATTGTTATTCTTTCCATCATAAATCATTCCCCGACGCTACTTGAAAAGCTTTTATATGGCTAAATTAAATAAAGCCAATTCCACAACATTATTATCAAAAGTGCGTGATTGAATGTCTACCAATCATTAAAAGAAAATATGAATTCTAATTAAAACTTTAAGGGGTGATTTTTCAATCTTCTGATAACTTTATTCGAGGAATAATTTTGTTTGGACAGTTATTTCATACCAACTGACGTATTTCCACGGAATAGGCGTGACAATAGTAGTCTATGTGTCCCTTGTGCTAGAACAACTCTGATGCGCAAGGGTGTCTGCTGCATGGCACCGGTGATATATAATAAAATACCAAGTTGTTGGAAGCACTATAATTTGATATTATTCAAAAAAAGACTTCGGAACGTTTTAGTAAACAAAGTTTATTATAGTGTTGCAGATTTTTTATTGGAGAAAGAAATTGTTTGACTATTTTATATATTATATTTAAATAACTATTAGAAATTGTTTACATTAATTATATTATTGACTGATGAAGTAGAATAATTTTATTTATTGAATGAATTAAATAGTTGAACATTGATAATTATTAGTGAACGATGAACTAGAAATGTGTTATTTAATGGAATAGTAAATATTTATTATAATAAATTGTAAGCTCTGTACTTTTGCATGCCTTGTAATTGGCAAAATATCGCTGTTTCTGTATTTATATTATGTACAGACGCCAGCACATCAAGCTACTACAATCTGTCAAATTTCTTTAATAGATTTTCAACTTTATCGTTAAAGCTGTCAAATTTTCCCAATCAACCTTAAACCTTAATGGTTTAAGGTTAAATATATACATATTTGCAAAGTAAAATATCTCTATCTCAAACACTACCAAACGTCATTCGTCGTTATTCCTCGAATAAAAGTTGTCTGCCTATGGAAAAATCAGCCCTAAAACTGTCAAACGTCAATTTTATTCTTTGAATAAAAGATATCTGGCGATGGAAAAATTACCCCTTAGACTGATCCCTTAGACGTATTGTTCATATTTGTTTTTTTTTTTTACATTTCACTAGTTATCCTAAAGACCCATATAACAGCCTATTGCCATCATCTGAGTAGAAATCCAGACTCCAGACTACTACATAAGAAATTTCAGACTGAAAACTCTGCCCAACCCGGGAATCGATACTTAAATCGCTACATCGAGACTTCATGCTCAGTGGTAGAGCTTTTAACGATTTTGACTAGACCAAACAGGCAAAAATTTATTATTAGTTGTTAATTTTGTATTTTGTGTTTCACGAACTGTGTCCAAATAAACTTTATTCTCCTTTCGTTCAGTAATTATCTTGAAATTGTTTATAATATGTTTGTAGGAGGTAACCTTTGGAAGAAGGTACCTTAGTAATCCAATTACAAAAATTATTTCACTGATAGTGAGCTACACTATTGCCGAGTGCCCCAGGATAGGTTTTATAGTATACTTGACTTACACGTGTATATCGCGAAGTCGCGAGCAGAAATGAATACATTATAATTAATAAACAGCCAAGATATATATACATACACCATAACAATATTTTAATTTAAACTCCTGAAATGAAAATACATTTATCTGTAATAACCATGACGCAGAGAAAGAACACGAACACAAAAAAAAAACAATTTGGGGTGAAATGTGCGTCACATCAACGCAAAACGGCCATCGCTCAGCATAATAATACGTTCCTATTCGAGACAGAGCCCCAGCCTGATATAGAACACTGACAAAAATTAAGAAAGGAGAATATTCTCCGCTGACCTTACGTTGCAAACGTTAATGTGAAAAAACCTAAAAATAACAACCTCATTTGCGTCTTAATAACAGTACCAAATTATTTCCAAATGATATCATTTCTGTCTCATTGTCTAAGACTCTCTTGTTCCGTGTCTTTTCACTGACTCTTAATTAATTCGTTACTTATTTATCTAATTCCACTTTAAAACCATTTTACACGTTATTTTATACTCATGCAAACTCAAACTCAAATTCAAAACTCAAATCATTTATTTCAATTAAACCATTTAAGGCACTTTTGAATTGTCAAAATTAAATTGTCGGTCAGTTAGTCAGAAAGTTGAAGCTAGTTTCCCATTCCAAAACGTAGATCTCTGTGGAAAAGAACGGGCAAGAAACTACACGGACACTCTTTTAATTCAAGATATTATTACAAAATCCTGGGTACATTATTCTTATAGATGCTTTCACGCGTGTCTTGATTAAATATTCACGTTTTAATAAAGGTAAGAAATGCTGTTTCGCATAAGATCTTCCTGCCTCCCTTGGGTGTAAAAAGCTTCTATAACATTTGGTATCTGAATTCTCTCGAGTTTTTTTTTTAATTTATTAACATTACATTTTTTTACAACGAACATTATAATACATCACTCACGATTGTATTCCCTGAAGGAATATTTACATGCAATAACAATAAATAATATATTGTCTGCGTAGTTCAAATATTCCTGCGCACCAAATACCTTTGTTAACTGCACTCCGGTGGTGTTAAAGGAGAAAAGTAAACGGGACGACAAATTGATTATTCAACGCGATGATTATTGTCAAAGTATAAAATAACTAGTTGCGCCGCGCGGTTTCACCCGCATTAGTTTCGATCCCGTGGGAATATCAGGATAAAAAGTGTCCTATATGTTAATCCTGGCAATAAACCATCTATGTGCCAAATTTCATCTAAATCCGTTCAATAGTTTTTGCGTGAAAGGGTAACAAACATCCATCCATCCATAAAAACTTTCACGTTTTTAATATTAGTAGGATTTATTGTTCCCCCGACCCACCCCGTCGCATCGTATCGCCTGCCCGCACCATCATTTCGTTTTTCGCTGAGCGTACTCTCTGACATTTCTGGTTTTTGCTCAGCTCCTAGGGGTTCTAGCGCGATGTTAAATATCGATATCAAATGCAAAAATAATTATTCAAATCCGAGTGGTAGTTCCAGAGATTGGCGCGTTCGAACAAACAAACTGTTCAGCTTTATTATTAGTATAGAAGATATAAATATCTTACTCATTGTTCAGCATAACAAGAAAAATATAGCTTAACTGCCTCATACAGATTAGTTGTCGTGAGAGCCTCTTCTGAGGTGGGAGTCTTGGGTTTAAGCTCGGTGTTGAGCAAGGTATTACAGGGATTTTCGATAAGAAAAACCAAAATCAAAAATCATTTATTCAAATTAGGCTGAGAATCGACTGAGACTGAGACACTTCGAACGTCAATATTACAAAAGACAGTCCCCCAAAAACGCCCGCCCTTCACCACTTCATAGTGCTATAGCTGGGAAGAAGAAGTGGCGCAACAAACTCCCCAGCAGCACAGCTGTCTGTTCAGTTAGAAAATACTTGATTGTATACAATACTAGGTTTTAAGTAATTAACATTACAAGACACAGAACATAAAATTAAATTATTTGCCATATGTCAGCTAGCCACACCAATATACCAACAAATATAATAAAAACTATACGTACTCAAGCTAAAAAAATAATTAATTAAAATGTAAATAAAAACTTACTACCCAAATAAAAGCCTCCAGGCATAAAGGGCGTGAGAGCTTACATATTTATGCATTGCTGGGTTCTATTCACATAGCTGTCACTCGATTCCCTTGTTCACTAACTAAACTAAATTTAAGTTCAATGCATCTTTTTCTTTCTATTTAATTTAGAAAAGGACAGAAGATAAATATTAGTTTAGTCCTGTCAAACTAGTCAGCGCCTGACGTAAATTGAAGTATTTTTAGCAGCCATGTTTTTAATCACGTCTAATCTGTCTATGGAGTATCTTAATTTGACAGGAGTAAACTAATATTTTATCTTCTGTCCTTTTCTTAATGAAATAGAAAGAAAAAGATGCACAGAACTTAAATTTAGTTTAGTTTGTGAACAAGGGAATCAGGGCCATTGTCTTGCGTTAAATTAGGGCGACCAACTATTCTTATCGTGTAAGTAGTCATTGATGGAATAGTAGGTATGCCTTTGAACAAAGGTTGGATTTTACTTGAGCTTTAAACGCATTGAAAGGCAAGTCTAGGGAAGAAGAGGGTATCTTGTTATAAAAGGTTATACCGAGCCCAACAGAAATGAGTTATGAACCTTATGAAGCCGGTGAAAGGGGGCACGTAGTTGGTACTTATTTCTAGTGTTAACACTATGAATATCACTGTTTTTAGTATACATGTGTAAATTTTGCCTAATACATGTGTGAATGTTGGCAAAGATGAATTGTGATGCAACTGTGAGAATACCAATATCTTTAAAAAAATCTCTTAGAGAAACTCTGGCACCCAGCTGGCAAATTGCTCGAACAGCTCGTTTTTGAAGGACAAATATATTTTGTATATCAGCGGCTTTGCCCCACAGCAGAATACCGTAGGACATATGATTACAATGGCAATAGTATGACAATGGTTATGGGATCACCCCTGTTAAATAGTTTACTAACGTAACTGGTAAATGTGGGTAATGTTGTTGTTTCACAGCAAAACTTTATCGAACAGTCAAAACTATGCAGTAAATATTTTCCCCTGTGGTCTCATAACAAAGTTAACAGGCGATACGGCTGACTAGCCAGTCAGCCAGCTCAGTTTAAAATGCATCATTTGCTGTGACATTTCTGAAGTGACCTTTTGGATAATCATATGATGCGCGTCACAAAGGGTCGGTTTTTTGATCCGTATGGGTGGGTATGGTTTTATAAGTTTGACGTGTCTGTCTGTGGCATCGTAGCTCCTGAACGGATGAACAGATTTTGATTTTGTTTTTTTTTTTTGTTTGAAATGGAAATTTGTCGAGTGTTCTTGGCTATGTTTGATGAAAATCGGTCCAAGATGGCCACCGCCACAAAATGGCGGATAACATATTTTTTCACAACTCCCTCAATATGGGTATCAAATGAAAGGGCTTGACTAGTAGAATACTAAACACAATGATACATTTCAAATCCAAGAAGGCCGCAACCATAAAATGGCGAATTACAAAAACCTGATTAAACACCAAATTACCTGAATCTTAAAACGCAAGAAAATAAAAGAAATGAAATATCTTTTTATAGGGTTTCACGTTTATACTTTTTTTGTTCTATTTCTGGCTATTTTTTCAATAGTTTTTTTTTTTACTGTTTTTTTATTATTTTTGTATTCATACTATTTTTAATATTAATTTATGTCGGGGGTTTTTATTTTTTTTTTTTTTTTCATATTTTTTTAGTTTATCTAATGATATATTATTGCTAATGTTCAAATAATTAACTATTAGTTTAAAAATAACCATTAAATAAACTAACAATTGTGTAGGAATACTTTATTGTTTAGGAATTAAAGTTATTTTTCCAAATACCTATATTTGTTTACATGTTTGGCAAATTCGGATGATTGTTTTTTTTTTATGTTTGTTCGCGCATATCTCCGTAGCTTGCCAACCGATTTGAAAAAATCTTTTTTTGTTGGAAAGGGTATACTTCCCAAATGGTCCGATAGAAATTTCTATAAAAACGGTTTAGTAGTTTGGTTTTAAAACCAAAATTACTGGTAAAAATTACAACTTAAAAGTGAAAAATAAAAACTTTTTTGAAAAAAAAAACAACCGACTTCCAAAAAACGACACTACAAAGTGAAAAATAACTTTAATTTTGGAAGTCGGTGGCAAGCAATGAAAATGCGAACCCAACGACACCGACTTCCGAAATTAAAGTTATTTTTCACTTTGTAGTGTCGTTTTTGGAAGTCGGTTGTTTTTTTTTTTTCAAAAAAGTTTTTCTAACATGTCTTTAACATAATGTTAGCCTACAATGTTCCCACTGCTGGGACACATGCCTCCTCTCTGTGAGAGGGAGTGTGGCATCCACCACGCGGGCTGAGTGCGGGTTGGTGGATGTCACATGTCTTCGATGCTTTGGGTTCTAGGTCATGTCGGTTTCCTCACGATGTTTTCCTTCACCGTTTTGAGAAGAGAACAGTGGTGATGAAATTAAAGACACAAAGTGAAAGTGCCTGTCAGGGTTTGAAACCGCGGTAATTCGTAAGTTGGAGTCGTTGGGCCACCAAATCAAATCAAATCAAAAGTCATTTATTCAAATTAGGCTGAGAATCAGCACTTTTCGAACGTCAAAATTACAACAGACTGTCTCCCAAAAACGCCCGCCCTTCACCACTTCCTAGTGCTATCGCTGATAAGAAGAAGTGGCGCAACAAACTCCCCAGCAGCACAGCTGTCTGTTCAGTTACAAAATACTTGATACTTGAAGTACTAGGTGTTTAGTAATTAACATCTCTGCTCGGCTCTAATCGTGTCTTTGATCATGTAGTTTAACGAAGATTGTGTAATATAAGGGTCTATGTCCAAACCTCCGCCATTTTCAGTGTAAAGTAATTTCGATAACTAACCCAACATTTCTCCAACAGATGTACCAGAATTCGTGGTCCTACAAGTGCAAAGGAAGATGCAGCTCCGTTTCAACGTGCAGTACTTCATGCAGTGCACTTCGACGTGGTCAGACGAAAGTGACCTCAAATGGCATATCATTAAGGCACTGTTTTTATACACGTGAGTATTTTGTTTTTGGTCTTTAAATTTTTGTAAGAATTGGAAAAAGATGGGCTTTTGTGGGATTTAAAAAAGCTGTTTCATCAATTGAGGGACTATAATATTATCTAATCTAGCAGATTGGTACTAAGAGATGACTGCCTATCTGTTCAGTCCACCTCAGACGCACCCTAGAGATAAGCCAAGTAGTTTTACTTCAACAACAAAAGGATTGGAAACACAGCAACTCAACATTATTTTGTCCCCAGATTTCCACTGTTCCTGATGATGATAGCGTATTGCCAGATCGTGAGAGTGCTATGGAGATCAGACAACATCCCAGGACACACGGAGTCCCACACGCTGTGCTCAACACCACAAGGACATAACAATTGCAAGAATTGTAAGAACTATTTCCTTATTTATCATTCTTCTTTTTCTTTCTCTATAACTCTTCCTACTACTGGATGTATAGTCTGTGCCAAAGGTATGGTGAAAATGTAAACAAATGAATCAGAAAACATAGCCAATGCCAAAGTGAACGCTTTGATTTGCTTCCTTGAATGTTTAACCAGTTGAAAACCAAGCCATTTTGTCACGCGTGAATCTACGTTCCGGGTTCTACGAAGGGTTAAAGGTAAACCCAAAATTCTAATTTTAAACCACTTACTTAATAGATTTTTTTTTACGGGTAGTATGACAGGGAAAGTATGACAACCAGTCTTACCAAGGGGTATCGTATTACCCAGTAACTGGGTTGTGGAGGTCAGATAGGCTGTCGCTCCATGTAAAATACTATTAGCTGTCTAACCAGATGCAGCTGCTATATTCAGCTGCATCTGGTTAGACTGGAAGCCGACCCCAACATAGTTGGAAAAGGCTAGGCAGATGATGATGATTTAATAGATGTTTTTTATTCGACATTTGAGGTTAATTTTGTAACCTCATTTTTCTTGGATAATTATTTTCAACCAGTCATTGTTGGCTATAGTGGTGGGATATGAAGTGAAAGTCAAAGTCAAATAATTTATTTCAAATAGGCCCATAAAACGCACTTTTGAACGTCAAAAATAAAATTAAAATAAAATTGATTCTAGTTGGCCCTCCTAAAAGGTAGTGTTCGTATGGAGAAGAATAGGCAAGAAACTCCACCATTACTCTTTTAAAATGTTTTACAATATTTTGCTTATGTATATTAATTATATAATTATATGTGAAGACGATGCACCTAAAAATAGAATTACTATACCACAATAGGTAAAAGAATTTAAATGGATTAATGAAACCATGACATCTATATTAACTATGTGTGTATGTGGTGCTCACATATTATTTACAAACATTCTAAAAGTAGACGATTTTCATAAATAAATAAAGAGTAATAAGTCCCGGGTGTGACTTTAAGTAATTACAGAATGTAAACCAATGTCAAAAAAAAAAATTGAAACGTTATAAATACAGATAAATGTTAACTAATTCCCATTAGTGAGCGATTGCGTAAGAATTTTACCTGAACAGCACCCTAGTTCCGTAACACACATTCAATCACAACCCGAAAGCTTTGAAGGATTCCAGGATCCATTGCTTTATAAGTTTGAAAAGTCGCTCACCAACCAAAATAACGCAATGAACGTGGTTGAACTGTCAAAATGAAACCCATTGCGATCAATTGTCATTTTGTGTGATACGCAATTACCAAGCAGGGTTTGTTTACACTTTCACTAGATATTTTTGGAACAGACTACACGTGTAGTCTGAGGGGCAAATTCTCGTAATTTTAAGAACGTTCACAGTCTGATCTCAGTCACAATCTGTCAAAAAATGCTTCTAATTTCCCTACATTTGACAAGTTTTTGACATTTGTTTGTCGCCGAGATGAGACTGTGACTAGATTTTGAACGTTTTAAATTACGAGAATTGGCCTTCGGATCACGCTAACTGACGTCAGTTAGCGTGATCTTTCCTTCCTCATGCAGGAAGTGCCCTCGGCCATACAAAGGATACAGGCTGATTATTGTTATCAGTCTTATCATTTCTGTGTATAGGGCTGGCTGCTAACCGGCGCACCACGCCTTCAATACACACGAACGCGTCTACGGAGGGTCAGCTGCGTTCGAGGAGGAAGGCTGCCAAAATGCTAGTGGCTGTGGTCGTCATGTTTGCTGTCTGCTACTTCCCTGTGCATCTGCTCTCTGTGTTGAGGTAAGATACCTAATTCATCGTCTGCCTAGCCTTTTCCCAACTATGTTGGGGTCGGCTTCCAGTCTAACCGGATGCAGCTGAATACCAGTATTTTATATGGAGCGACTGCCTATCTGACCTCCACAACCCAGTTACTGGGTAATACGATACCCCTTGGTAAGACTGGATGTCAGACTTTCGGGCTTCCGACTAACCGTAACGACTGTCAAAGATCTACGAATGACAGCTGGGACCAACGGCTTAACGTGCTTTTTTTTTTTTGAGGATGGGAAGTCATCAAATAGCTTAACGTGCTTAGGTAAGACACCTAATTGAGCAACAATTATTTTGCTAACAAGAATTGAAGGAATCATACACTTTTACTGCGGGCTACTAAGACCGGTTATACAAAACCTAAAAACCAAAACATGAACTCAAACCTAACTTTAAGTAAGGCGCCCTAAGGTATTTATCAATTTAATACTTCAAACACAGAAATGTACAGGGCGCACTTAATGCCGTAAGCATTTTCTACTAGTGAGCATTTTTTAAAGAATTATAATCATTAGAATCAGCAATACAACAACTCAACAACGTAAATAGCACGATGTATGTTGTTGACCTGTCAAAAGGAAAGCCATTGCTACTGTCAGTTAGTGTGTTGCACAATTACCCTAAAGTTACCGCTATAAATAAAAATAAAAAAAAATATTTTATTTTCAGGCATTGTATACATAATGACATACATTTCACCCATAGTGACTACATGTCATAAATAAATAATAATAATAGCCTTATATTCAGATCTACATAAAAAAACAAACATTTTCTCCTATACAATACGCTTGCTTAATCTAATATTTGCCGCTTATCCACTTTTTGTAAATCTGTTTGCCAATCGGCATAAGCCTCCTCCAACCTAAACTTCATAATTTACTTAGATTGTATTGGTGCCAAGTTTCAAGTTTATTAACTCAAGGAATAAGATTTTCCATACAAACAAAATCCCTCCATTTCCCCCTCTTAGGGGTGGACTTTCGAAAAACCCTTTCTTAGTGAAAACCTACTTTTCACTAACAACACACCCTCCAAATTTCATGTCTCTAGGATCAGCGGTTTAGGCTGTGCGTTAATATATTAGTCAGTCAGTCAGTCAGGACTTTGAATTTTATATAAGTATATAGATATTTTCTTCGTGAGGTCGACTTCAAGTCGGTTCTGCTTTTCAACTTAAAAATGATCCCAAACTTTAAGATTTCCTCAAAACTGTTGACACAATATTATCCATCGACTAAGGTCAATAATTTCACGGAACGAACAAGAGAAGCGTTTTAACAGTTCAATTTATATTCCAGTCAGGATCTGAGAAATAGGCTGGGATAATTAAAAGTTATCCATTATAATGCCAATTTCCTGTCTACTTCACTTCAGAATGGTAAACATCTCGTTTAACTGTACAGATACATTATTGTTATCTTATCATGAAGACTTCTTAGAATGGGAACATTCGAACGACATGTCCCAGAATTAATGAACACCTCACCATCATGCCAGCCTAGCCTTTTCCCAACTATGTTGGGGTCGGCTTCCAGTCTAACCGGATGCAGCTGAATATCAGTATTTTACATAGAGCGACTGCCTATCTGACCTCCACAACCCAATTACTGGGTAATACGATTCCCCTTGGTAAGACTGGATGTCAGACTTTCGGGCTTCTGACTACCCGTAACGACTGTCAAAGATCCACGAATGACAGCCGGGACCAACGGCTTAACGTGCTTTCCGAGGCACGGAGGGGTCTCGGTATGTAAAGATGGTCACCCATCCACAGACCAACCGCGGCAAGCGTAGCTTAACCTGACCGATCGACCTGTGCGGCTGTTATTATTTAGCCACGGGCTCCTCACCAAATACCCAATGAACACCTCACCAAATACCCCAATATTAGGTTATAATCATAATACAATCATCCCATCCGCTGAAGGCCATGAGTTACCTTGGGTAACCTGGATGTCTTTAAACAGACTTCGAACCCAGGTTGGCCGAAGCAAAGAAAACCTTTTCCGCCTCGGAGTGTAAATGTGGTGCTGTTCCACAAACGATGGGACACTTAACATCATGTCTTCGGTGTCCTGTCAGCTGCACGTTACAGGAACTGATGGACGCTGGTGATGGCCCAAACATATAGCCGAATTCTGGGCCGAGTTCATTTATATTGCTATCGACACCCTAAGAAGAAGCAGATATTAATGATTTGAGTTTGAGGATGATAATACATACACCGTTAAATTTTGATCGTTTTAATCCTTAAAAGGAGTCAATAGTAACGAGTATGTAATCGTTAATATTTGACGTATTTTACGTTAACCAACTGTTTGAAACAACCGGGGCTTACCGTTTTTTGATAATAGTTAGTTACAAAGGTATGAAAACTATTTCAGTTTGTACTAGCTTTTGCTCGTAGCTTCACCTGCGTAGATATCGGAAAGTATTTCATTAATACATTGGTTTCATTTATCCCTATTGGTTTACGCGGCGCACGGCACTAAAGCTTCCAGTCGGCATGATTAATTCCAACATCTTCAATAATCAACGCCGTATTTCAGCCAAATTACATGAAACTTTAATTCATTATACACTTAAACGCTCCTCATGAATCTCTCTGTCCATTGGTGAAAACCGTAATAAAATCCATTCAGCAGTTTTTGAGTTTATCGCGTTCAGTCAGACGCGGCGGGGGTACTTTGTTTTATAACCATTATGTAGTGATGGCGTGATTCATAAAATTCAAATAATAAAACCTCCCTGTCAAAAAATTTATTTTAATCCCCCTCACAGAGATCATCCTTAGGATTCCGTTGGCACTTGTTGTTGAAAGTTGTAGAAGTTTCATATAAAAGTTTTCTCGGCAAGGGTTGCACGATCACCAAAAGAGATAAGTAACCAGGGTCATCGGGTATATTTGAAGTTTAGTAAGAAACCCATGGATGTTTTGGGATGAAATTTAATTTGATGAGTGAACTGTTTGTTTTCAATTAATTTTATTCGAAAAAATCCATCGGTTACTAAACTTATCCCTGATTACTTATCACTTTTGGTCACCGAACCTTTGAAATTTCGGATTGTGTTTAACCGCAATTCTCAGTTAAAACCAAGAACGTAATGTAAAGACGCCTTTTTTTTTGGGTGGGAAATCATAAATGACCTCTCCCGCGAAAGGGCGTGTCAGACTTTTACTGACTAAAACCCACCCGTGTTCCTTAGTTGCCTATGCCATGGGCCACGGTATCTCTTTCGAACAACCGGCGGCCCTGGCGGCATCGGCCCTAGCGGACCCCGTCACTTCGTGCTGACATCTCTTTGAGGCGCGCGTGGAACACAACGTGCCGTCGACCCGGGCCTGGTCCTTACCGGGCGGCGAGCTGCCCATTGCTCGCCGCCCGCAAGCCCGCGCCTACGGTGGCCGGGAGTCGGCTGTTGACTCCCGTCCAGGGCGTCCAGCAATGCATGGTTACGGAGATTTTTCTATCTGGCAGGTCTTTCTAGAAAGGATCCCCAAAATCTTAATTTCTATTGAACTGCTTGAGCTTTTTACACTCTAAGCGAATAGCTAGACTATTTCTAGCTAAATCAGTTTGTGCAAGAGTAGGGATGGCGAACCTATGGCACGTGTACCACGAATAACATAACAATAAGAATTTTGAGTATGGCATTAATTGAACTATTGAAGTACGAAATCTTTATGGTCTATGTAGTAGGCCAAACGAACATGGCATCAGAGCAAGCATTGCTTTCTCGATTCTCTTCAGGTTTTAGTATAGTTAGAGCCAAATAATGACCAGTTGTTTGGTCTTAATCTACATTATCCCGTGATCAGGAGCTACACACTCAAGTGAGATGCGAATTAGGTTGTTGATCGCGACGATAGGTCGTGGTGGAGCAAAATGAAATTATAGCGGACTGTATAACAAGTGTAATGAATTATGACATTAAATTACAACGGTCGGCAGAACATATTAAACAAGAGCGATATGAAGACGCGCAAGCGTGCACGAAAGAGAGCAACAGCTGACTTTTGTGGCGGGGTGCGCTTACGCGTCTTAATATCGCTCTTGTTTAATTATATAAACTGTCCCGGACAAATAATTTACAATTTAAGAGTATCGTCCGTCGCGGTGGAGTCCGTTGAGTTGTAGTGAAATCGCTTTATCATTTTCAAATTTATCGCTTTAGCACCCTTAAGCAACCGCTTCCTTCGAAATTTTTTATTAAGCATTCTTTTGTCAATTTCTTGAGGTTTTAGTGTAGCTAAAATCACAGAAAGAGAACACAATGGCTATTTGTTTGGTCTAATTCCACCTTGTCCCTTGATCACGAGCTACACGCTCAAGTGAGATGCGTTTTGCGACAGTGACTGTGGAGAAAACAAATGAAAGAAGTTGTTTAGAGCATGCCACGGGTCACCGCAACGCGACTTGCGGAGCGATGGACAAAAACACGTGTCTCGTGCACGTGTCGCTTGACGCAAGGCGAGACGTACGTCGCATCGCTCGAGGCTGTGAACTGGGCCTTAAGAGCAATGCAACTGTTAGTTCGTTTTGGCACGCAGATACAAAAAGTTTCGCCGTCTCCGTCCTAGAGTTTCATTATTCAATGATTCTTTCCCGAAATTCACTCTGCAAACACTTTAATCAAAAAAATCCGGGATCAGGTTGTCGTGAAATCGCTTTATCATTCTCAAATGTATCGCTTTAGTATCCCTAGCAACCGCTTCCTTAAAACATATTTACTCTTTTAAAATTTTCGAAGGCGGAAAGAAATACTTAAGTCATAATTTAGAACAATTTCTTCGAGGACATCATTGTATCCCTTGAAATTTTTTGTCAGTTTTAATTAATTCGTATTCGCATGAGCGAGCTTCTTCTGTTGTTAAGGAACATTTTATTAATTAAGATCGAGTGATATCTTGTTAACTTTTGGGTGTTTGTTTAAATGGATGGCGCAGAGGTATTTGTTCTTTGAAGCAAAAGTTCAAGAACAACTTAAAGTTCATCAATCATATTTTGTCAAATTAGCAAGAAATCGCTGTTTCTTCTTATTCAGACCCTCGAACACCGCGTTCCTGTAAACTAAAACACACGAACATAATATCACGCCTGCATGCACCGAAGGGTTGGCGTGAGGTGCACTTTTTTGTATAACCTTCAAAAGGCACCCGACCTCCGGGGAGTGAGGTCGGGGAGTGTAGGATTTTTACCTCAATAAAACCACCCCGGTGATCAGCATCAGCAAATAAGTGTGGTCCCGGTTCTTCTTAAAACACCAGTTCTGGAGCCATGCGCGGCGCTTGTAAGGCACATCCCTGGAGAGACTGTAAAGCACGCAACTGTATAGTACATCCACACTTCGGCAATTATGTTTAAGTTCTATGTGAAAGGGGGCAAACCTATTGCCATCTATCGGTTGCAAATCCAGACACCCGGGTGCTACTGAAACATTCCAAATGAGAAACTCAATAACACTTTTCCCGACTCGGGAATGGAACTCAGGACCTCATGCAGCAGCGCTTGCGACTAACCAACAAGGCGGTCGACATACGAATTAGCTAACAAATCCTCATTTGCATGTCAACTTCTGTGAATGGTTGATTAAATTATCAACAGGCAATAAGGAGGCCAACTCTCGTTATTAGGTAGGTTTAAAATCTAGTCGCAATCTCATCTCAGCGACAATTAATGTCAAAAACTTGTCAAAAATTTACGGAAATTAGAGATATTTTTGACAGATTGACATTCATAGACTGAGATCTGAGGAGTAATTCTATTAACTATTAATCAAAAATGTCTCTAAAATCCCTAATTTTTTTTTTATGTTTTGGATTTTTGAAATCGTAACTTCTGTCTAGGCGGAAGTCACCCAGACTTCAAATTAGAAGTTTCTATCTTCAGTGGAACTGTTTTATACTTATAGATGATCTTCCTTATAAAACTTTATATACCAAACTTATCCTTGACATTTTGGTTTTACTTGACTTAACTTGACTTTTGTTAAATTTGAACAAAAAATTATTCATCCGTGAGATTGACGCCAGCTGCAGATTGGTGATACGACTTATTCTGCTTCCGAAAGATAATTCTGTATTTGAGACGAAAAAGAAACCTGGGACCCCTCGTTTTGATGTACAGGGTGTCACGATGACAGTTAATAGTTACATCGCACATGATACTAAGATTTATGGAAAACCTGTTCAGGTGGATATTCATAGACGACTCCGCCTTGGAGTGTAAATGTGGTGCTGTTCCACAAACGATGGGACTCTAACTTTACACCATGTCCTTCGTGTCCTGTCAGCTGCACGTTACAGGGACTGATGCACACAAGTGATGGCACCAAACACGCAGCCGAATATGTGCCGAGTCCATTTCGATTGCTATCGACACGCTAAGAGGAAGACTAAGATTTGCGTCAAATATTGACCAGTTATCTGACAAATATTGCGTGCATAGTATAAAATAGAACTGAAACCGGTATTATAAAGTGCTCTGTGACTGAGACTATGGACTAAATTTAGACTTTCAGGATGCCTGAAAACATAACTTTATTCTTTTTTTTCCCACCAACAGCTTGAGTCAGAATGTTCAACCGACGTCTTCCCGCCTCGCAGGTTTTTTCCATTTTCGCGGTAAAATCGAGTTCTGTGATTGGTTAACGATTCAATGTCGTTAACCAACCACAGATGACAATGTGCTGGCCGCAGATTGATTAGCCAATCAGAAGCATATATCCATCGACCAACTGTCAAACTAAAGTGTTGTCAGTACAGAAATATTCGAAACAAATAGTTATTGACCTAGAAAAAAGTATTTTTGCGTTTCAATTTAATTAAACAAAAATATAAATTTGCGAACCCTAACAATAGTCTTTTTTTTTTTGAGGATGGGAAATCATCAAATGACTCCTCCCGCTCTGGCTGGAGCAGGAGGGAGTGTCAGACTCTTACTGACTAAAACCCACCCGTGTTCCTTCCTTAGCCCTTTATGTTCCAGGGCAGCGGTAACCCTTTCGTACGATCCCGCTACCCTGGCATAGTCTTAGTGCTTGTGACTAAGTAATAACAGCCGCACGGGTCGATCGATCAGGTTAAGCTACGCTTGTCGCGGTTGGTCCGTGGACCATCTTTACATACCAAGGCCCCTCCGTGCCTCGGAAAGCCCGTTAAGCAGTTGGTACCGGCTGTCATTCGTGGATCTTTGACCAGTCTTTACGGGTAGTCAGAAGCCCGAAAATCTGACAATCAGTCTTACCAAGGGGTATCTTATTACACAGTAACTGCGTTATGGAGGTCAGATAGGCAGTCGCTCCATATAAAATACTGGTATTCAGCTGCATCCGGTTAGACTGGAAGCTGACCTCAGCATAGTTGGGAAAAGGCTAGGCAGATGATGATTGTTATCTGACAAATATATTGCTTGCATATTCGAATTGGTAGTGTGTTTGGGAAAACCAAACAAGCTTTAATACTTTACAGCCCTCATAACCTGTATATTGACGGCACGGTTGGCGCAGTGGTTAAGCGATTGACTGCTGCGCTGCGTGTCGCGGGTTCGATTCCCGCACGGAACAAATATTTGTATGACCTACATGTATTTGTTCCGAGTCTGGGTGTTTTTCTATCTATAATATGTATGTTTTTACAAAAAAAATGTATATAAGTAGTTTATCAGCCATTTTGTTACCATAACACAAGCATTAGGTTGCTTAGCTTGGGACTAGATGGCGCTGTGTGAAATGTCCATGGATATTATTATTATTATTATTTCTTTCCCAGGGTGGCATACGATGTGCAACAGAGTGACGTCATGACTTGCATAGCGCTGATCAGCCACGTCATGTGCTACGCCAACTCCGCCGTTAACCCGCTGATATACAACTTTATGAGTGGTATGTATTATTTTATTACAACACTATTATATATATATAGGGTCAAATGAAATTAGCTAGCGAAACTCCACAGACCCGGCGGGGACTAATTTTCTAAACTTATTATTTAAGTAATTACAATACCTGAGGTTGTTGACCCCAAACAAAATGTAATATTTTTATCATGTTTAGACATCGATCCCATCACGCCTGTTGAGTTATGCTAGCTAATTGAATTTGATCTTTATACTGCGTGTATCAGAAAGGTGTAGTCAAATTGAACCAACAAGCTGAACAATTTTCTCCTCGGGACCAACATCGTAACATGTATGATTCAGACGGCTGATTATTTCTACTGGATTACGATATGGTAACATAGAGAAAATTGTTCAGTCCACGCTGTGTATATTATGACTTATGTATTTTATGTAATACTAGCAGCACCCCACGGTTTCACCCTCATAAGTGTCGATCCCGTGGGAATATCGAGATAAAAAGTATCCTATGTCTTATTCTGATGTGTAAGCTATATTACTGTAAAATTTCATCAAAATCCGTTCAGTAGTTCTTGCGTCAAAGAGTAACAAACATCCATCCATCCATCCTCACAAACTTTCGCGTTTATAATATTATGAGGATTACGATCTGTCAAAATGATGAAGAAAACATCGTTAAGAACCGTCATGTCCTAAAACAAACAATTGGAAGACATGAGACATCCACCATTTCCAGCTGTGGGAACATCAAGCAGATTATGCATATATTTATTCATTACTCTTTAAAGAACCAACAGAGTATCTGCTAATCGTCATAATCTGCATCGATAGTAGCTAAAGTATGGTCTAACAAAAACCTTACCCATACGTTGAACCTTCTCATATTACAAGATGCAAATGGCAACGTCATAAATGTGTCGTCGACGTGTTCGAATTCAAAGTCAAATCGTTTTATTTTTTAATCGACTTCAAAAAAGAGGAGGTTCTCAATTTGGATGTTTTTTTTTACATTTATATCATTAAAAGGCACTCTAGAGTGTCAAAATGTACAAGAAGTATTGAATCTAGTTGCCTCATTCAAGTTATTTTCGAATGGAGAAGAATGGACAAGCAACACCATTGCCAACTCTCTTTAGTAAAAAATGATTTTACAATAATTTGACAGTACGGCCGACGACACAATGCGTTCTTGACACCTATCAGTATCATACAAACGAATTCGTGTTTTGCGAATTTGATCTTTATTAGCTACTAGAATTATCGCACTGACAGATGACAGGACCGTATTCTCTCGACGGCCGGACTAGGGACAAGATAATCACATTATTCTTCAATTGTAATTCGACAAGTAACGAGTTTAGTGGTTCCAAATTCCAAAAGTGATAGTTTTCGTTACGTGATGGTCCACGGATATTCGAGCAGAATGAAGGAACGTTAGTGCTGGCTAACAATTTCAATTCACGATCAATTTGGCCGGAGCTGTGACGTAAGCCGATTCAAACTAGGAACGCAGAACGGCGGGCAGCTTTATTGTTGGCAATAAAATTACAGGCATATTGCACCATTTTTTTTTTTTTGGAAGTCGTACGCAATTACATGAAAGACACGTACATCCTTTTGTGGCACAGCAATTTTAAATAGGCAGAAGTTTTCGACACCAGAAGGGCCTTCTACAAGTTTTATAGCTTGATAGCGTATTCAATTTAATCTACAGGATGGCTGGGACAACGACGCGCAAACTGTAACCATGGATTCAGCACATGAGTTTAGACCCCATAGCGTCGAAATTTTTCGACGGTTATTAAAAAAAAATATGGCTGTTCCACACCTTTTTACTGCGTAGTCTATATTACACTTTTCTATGAAACAGAAGTTTTGTTTTTTGATAACGGACGAAAAATTTCAACGCTATGGGTCTAAACTCATGTGCTGAATTCATGGTTTGTTTGCGGGTCGATGTCCCTGCCACCCTGTATAGTCCAATGTCATGCTAATAAATTGATGAAAACCAGCACTGAGGCTCTGTCTCGTATAAAGTGTTAGCATTATGCTGAGCGATGGCCGTTTTGCGTGGATATGACGCATATTCCCAAAATGTTTTTTTTTTGTGTTCTTTTTATGCGTCATGTTTGCCGGAAATAAACGTATTTTCTTTTTCCGATAATATGATTGGATGTAGTTATTTTGGCCCACCACTCACAGCAGGTTACAAGAGATTTAAAAGCAGAATTACTGAGGGGAAATTCCCGTGGTTTTAGGAACGTTCGCATTCTAATCTCAGTGTCAGTCTGTCATGATTTTCCTACAAATTTGACAAGTTTTTGACTTTCATTGTCGCTGATGAGATTGCTTTTAGATTTGGAACGTTTTTAATTAAAGAAACTGGCGCTTTCAGAGAGAGACTTTATCAGGTTTTCTGAAACCGTGGGTTACCTACTCGAAAGACAACTTTGAAGTTCTCAGTTGAGCTGCACGATTTCTGACAAATGCGTGCACTGACTGGACAGGTCTACTCAATCTGTGTGGTTCTTTCCTCAAAAGACCGTTTCAGACACTAATCTACATGGTCTTCACATGATCTGACCAAGATCATGTCTGGACTTTAAAAGAGACTGTGACCTCTGAATTTGTTTCGGCCTTACTTCTCAGAGTAGGAAACGCCGACCTCATCTAGTTTAATAAAAAAACTATGATTGACGTGTAAAAGTGTTTGTACAAACTTACTTACAGAAATAAAACCATTTACGAGTATCATAAAAAATATGACAACAATCTTTGTTTGGGTACTTCCCAAACCAACATTAAAAATAAAACATCCCTCCAAATAAATTGACTCAGTATAATAAATCTGACAGAACATTGAGTCGGGATTACCTTTATCTACGTGATTTACATAAATAAACGATTACATTCTGTAAGCCTGTCAATTATACTTGAATTGGACGTGAAGGCTTACCTCGAATGATATGTTAAGCTGGGATATGGAGATGGTTGTCATACAAATAAGTTTTTCAGGTAGTAAAACTCCTTGCTAAAGAGTTCATAATGAGGACGTAGATACTGGTATATGATAAAAACTAACAATTTATTCAGGCTTGCACGAATGAACACTTCTTACCCCAGAGTTTGTTGAGTTATAAGACTTTTCACCTTTTTCTCTGGGTGCCGAGAAATTCAATGACGCGAAGAGTAAAGCGCCTATTACACCACGTGGTATCAAGTCTCTCATGACTTGTTTTGCGCTATTAGACCGCGCTGAATACCGCACGTTAACTCCGAATTAGTTAGGGCCGGTTGTTTCAAACGGTTGGTTAACGTAACATGCGTACGTCAAATATTAACGAGTACGTAATTGTAATTTGAAACGCTTTTTTGGTTTGACAATTGTTAGCGCTATTTTTGACGTATACGCGTGCGTCATGTGGACGTGAAACAACCCACCCTTAGACGTACGTCGTTGTTACCGGTTGTCATGGCAATGCTTTCGAAGCTCTATTTAATTTATGTTTAATAGTATTCATGGTTGCCTTCTCATCAACATTTTGATATGTTTCTAACAAAACGCGAAATCCTTCTGCACGAAGTTGTTTATGAAATAATCTTTAAGATTTGTCTGCCGTAAATATGGTATATCACGATACATATCAATAACATTAAAAAACACAAATGTTTATCAACAGCGCCCTGCTGTCAATATAATTCAAGCGCTGAAAAAGTCTTGTAGCACTATATTTCAGGAGATGACACACGAATCACAGTATTTCAGAATATTCCGTCGCTCAATCAAATAATATAACTTGATGTCAAAGACAAGACAGATCATTATAAAAGTAAAATAAGTATCTAAGGAAAATTGTATGCGACTGACAGATGTGATTAGAAATGCCGGGAGGGTACGCCCTAGGAGGATGACATATAGTGAACTTATTGGTGATGTTCTTCAGAAAGGTCAGGCGCGTAGTACTCACAACCGGCGTGTGTGTATGACTAGATTTATGAACGAAAACGAGGCAAAAGGAGGAGTAAGGCGATCCCCAGCTAGATGGACGGACGACCTAAAGAAGGTGCCTGAGACAGACTGGATGTGGGAGGCGGAGGACAAGATGTTGTGGCGGAGGCTGGGAGAGGCCTATGGCCAGCAGTGGACTGCAGTAGGCTGAGTTGATTGAAGGCGATCCTTACATAGGTACTTCTTTATCATGATTGGAAGGTGGCATTTTGTGTGTCATGGGAAGAAAGCGTGAGTAAGTTTGCGACTACTTAAAACACTGATGTCACAAAAGCTTGAAACAGTATTTGTATATTGATGTCGCACTATATTATTTTGAAGCTGTCCGGAAAAGAACCGGAGTAACCGACATAGCTTGCAGAGTAAGCAAACTGAAGTGGCAGTGGGCTGGCCATGTTTGTCAAAGGACCGTTGGTCGATGGAGCATAGGGGTCCTAGAGTGGCGATCGCGTACCGGCAAGCGTAGTGTGGGAAGCCTACCAGCTACATAGATGGTATTATTCGTATTATTAGTAAACACACCTTCCAATATGTAACTATAAAAGAATAATAAACGTATTATTGCAATCCTTATAACGGCTTTTCCTTTGGTGTTCTTCCATTAACCCTAACCGGTTTTCGTGTACACAAATTCAAATCAATTTATTTAATAAGCGTTGGTACAGCATCACTGTCCCATCTTTCTAAACAAGACAGATAAGATTTGACACAATCGATAATAGGTACAAAGGCTTTGGAAATTGCGAACAAATTCGATTGACAGCCAATTTAAAGCAAATTGTATACTTGGGTCTTTGTTGTTTTCGATAAGAAAACAGGTTACTTTACATTTCCTGGAGTATCAAATGACTGTATCTTATTTATCTAGTTTTATTGTATGGAATATCACACAATATTATTGGCAAATGGCTTGCTATCAAAAGATTTAATGTTCAATTGTTATTTTGTAAAGCGTGATTGTCATTTGTTTTTCCAAAGTGTGTGGAAGAAAAGTTACTGCCGATCGATTCTGTAAAAATCTCACCGTGAAAAGTTAGGTGAAGTGAGCTTAGAGTGAGCTGTCAATAGTGTCAATCCCTAGCGTTAGTTGGAATGACAGCTCACTCCACGCTCACTTCACCTGAGTTTTCACGGTGAGAGGGTTACAGAATCGCACTGCTGTTATTCATGAAATCATATTGTATCTGAAAGCTATAAGTGGAAATAACAATAGACCCCCAGAATGTTTTTCGGTCATGGTCATCATGGTTCATGGATCATGGTTCATCTGAACGGAGACTAGCCTTCGGCGCGGGAGATATGCACTCCCTCTTCTCTCATTCTCATAGTCCGATGGGACGGCATGTAATCCGACACGACCGGAGAGCGATCAGGCGCAAGTTAACAGACCGCCAACTTCCAAACTCTGGGGTAAGAAAGATGATTTTAATGATTATACTTCTGTAAATACATACTTGTTACGGTCACGAATCACATTTTATTCTAAATACAACCTGACACTGACCTGATATTTGAAAAAAGGTTGACAGGCGTATTGTGTGTTACATTTTATGGCTGACTAGCTGCGCCCCTCGGTTTCACCCGCATAGGTTTCGATCCCCTGGGGATATCGACATAAATAGTATCCTATATGTTAATCCTGGTTATAAGCCATCTGTGTGCCAAATTTCATCCAAATCCGTTCAGTAGTTTTTGCGTGAAAGAGTAACAAACGTCCATCCATCCATACAAACTTTAACGTTTATAATACTAGTAGGGTTATAAAGATAGGCTACAAATGTAGTCAAAATCAAAAGTCATTTATTAAAATTAGGCTGAGAATCAGCACATTTCGAACGTCAAAATTACAAAAGACAGTCCCCAAAAACGCCCGCCCTTCACCACTTCCTAGTGCTATCGCTGGGAAGAAGAAGTGGCGCAACAAACTCCCCAGCAGTCCAGTCTTGAGTTATAGAATAAACACAATATTAAGTGTTGCTATGTGCCAACTAATATAACACTTGTTTTTACCAGTATTTTGATAAATAAATGATAAATGATTTTATTTTGTAAGTAGGTTTGTACAAACACTTTTACACGTCAATCATATTTTAAAACTAGATGAGGTCGGCGTTTCCTATCTGACTAGTCTGAAAAGAACGGCCGAAAGAAACTCAGACGTCACAGTCTCTTTTAAAGTCCAGACATAATCTTGGTCAGATCATATGAAGACCATATAGGTCGATGTCTGAGATGGTTTTTTGAGGAAAGAACCACACTAGAACCACCAAGAACTTTTTATGGGTCGAGTTATAAAGGAGGGTCGTCACCATTTATTTTTCTGTTGTTATTATTTTAAACATAACTATGTGCCACAAAACATAATTATAGGCAGACTACTATCTAGTCCAGACAACTGCCTCGATTTCGTCCAAGTTGATTTCCTTTGACTAACATGAGATAATTACTTATAGTTTCCCGAGAGTTGGACGTGTCCTTTACAACAGCCAGTTTGAAGAACATTTAAGTGGTTCAAGCAAACCGACGTTTATTCTGAAACTCGAGATGTCAAAATCAGTCTCCTTTGACATAGATAATTACAAGTTTGGAGTCAATCCTTCTGTTATGTACCTACCTACAGTCAGAGAAATTAAATTTTAAGCACATGTTATACAGCCTTTATCTGTCATGTTGTAGTTATTTCATACTGCTGTGCTATGTTGAGTATATCACTTAGAGACGAGAAAACAATAAAGTATGCTCATGCCGCCTGTGGTACAGGTTTATCCTAGTAGAGGCAACTAGGATAAACCTGTACCACAGGCGGCATGAGCATACTTTATTGTGATTGTAGAACAATAAAATTCTTAACAATATTTAACATTAGAAGTCTTGATATAATGACAAAAATTTATTAATTAGTTATTTTATACCTTGTTTACTTAAATACTATTTACCTTAAAGATCAAAATAACAAAAAGTCTTATATACGTAATTATTTAGTTTGCGTAAACTATTTTTACACACGATATGATTTTGCGTCAGCAGAAATTGGTAAGTGGGCTAAAATATAAGTACGCGCGGGCAGGCGATGCGATGCGACGGAGTGGTTCGGAGTAACAAGAAATTTCACCCGGAGAAAATCGCGGACAGAAGCTAGTATATTAAATATATGGACAATGCTAGTTGGTAGTCAATTTGCTTGACAATTAATTACGTTCAATGTGAAATTCTATGTTCATAGAAAAATGTATTTTCTGTACCTATGAAAATGATAATTTAGGTAGAAAAATTGAACAAGGCACAGAAGTATGAGGAACAGGGTGTAAAGTTCACTCATCCTCCATAGAAAATGGAGGATCTTCCGACCAGACGGTGTTGTGTCTGGAGGACAACTGCCCGACGATTGATTTCGGGATGTTGTATATTTATGCTAGTTGAGCGGTAAAGTCTGCTTGCGCGATACAGGATTTTGTGTGACGTCATTGTGATACGTAGTTCGCACGTGGCGATGTAGATGTACCACAAAACTATCGATCTATTTACTTACTACACAAATAAACATTCTTAAACCAATTTAATCAAAATAAAACGTTACAACTTTGAACTTATACACGAGTCCTATCGCGCTCCAGTAAAACTTCCGAACTTCTTTGAAAAATATCTTTGGCGATCTCTATACCGTGTTGCGTTTTACTCTTTGTCGAGGAGAAAATGAATTCTAGTTTACCGTGTCACGAAGCCGAAGTTTTCTGCTTTGGAAGAAGCTGCCTATTTAACTTTTGTGGTGGACTTTATAGTTTCTTTGAAAGATTTTTCTTAGGGACTGTTAGGGTAATTACATGCCAAAGATGCGTCACTGCGATAACTCGCGATCGCAGTTTAGCTCGCTACCTCGATGTCACCTCCATGTAAAACAAATGCATGCTCACTACGATACATCGCTTGTTACTTGGGGGTTTACCGCGATGCCTGGCATGTGCGTGCGTGACTATTAGCATGCATTTGTTTTACATGGCGGTGACATCGAGGTAGCGAGCTAAACCGTGACCGCAAGGTATCAAAGTGAGGCATCTTCGGCGTGTAATTACCTAAAACGCAATTATACCTAAGTGACAACGAATTTTTAACCGACTTCTAAAAAAGGAGGAGGTTCCCAATTCGGATGTTTGTACTTTTTTGTTTGTTCGCGCATAACTCCGTCGCTTGCCAACCGATTTGAAAAATTCTTTTTTTGTTGGAAAGGGCGTATACTTCCCAAATGGTCCCATAGAAATTTCATCTAAAACGGTTCAGTAGTTTGGTTTTTAAACCAAAATTACTGGTAAAAATTACAACTTAAAAGTGAAAAATAAAAACTTTTTTCCAAAAAAAAATCAACCGACTTCCAAAAACGACACTAATGCCATGTGTAAGCCAGCCCTGAGCGTTATTTGGTAACAACGGCCGCCCGAAGCGTTTATGAGCATGAGTCTAGGCTCGTTATAATAATTATTATATTATCCTATTAATAAATATGCCTAGTATCTCAGAGTTCAGGCTTTTTCAAAAATGTAACGTTTTGCGTTTATTTTCGCTTGACTTTGTGTAAATTACTTCACCATAGCTGCTCTCAAAACGGTGAAGGAAAACATCGTGAGGAAACCCGCATATCTTAAAACCAAAAATTCGAAAACATGTGACATCTACCAACGCTCACTGGGCCCGCGTGGTGGATTACGGCCCACTCCCTCTCGAAGAGAGGAGGCTTGTGTCCCAGCAGTGGGAACATTACCTATAGACTGATTATGCGCTTATTTTTAGTAGATAGTTTCTTTTTATGGGTTGTTTGTGTTCTCTATAGTCTAGGACTTTAGACTAATTATTAAAATGTATGCTGTAGTCTCTCAACAACATGCATTTAAGGGTTAAATTAAAAATTAAATACTGTTCGTTAGTAAACGCTTCACTTGAGAACGGCTAGCTACTTGTATTTTTTAATGATCCTCATTAGTCCTAATAAAGTTTTTTAAGTAAATAAAAATTGGTGGCTGCCCGGAAAATGGGAAAATTCAGAGAAAACTGCTGAAGCGCTTTTTGCTATGAGATTTTTGTTTAAATTATCGAAATTTGAACAGGAAAATTTAGAGGAATTAATTATGGAGAAGATATTATGGAGATAAAATTATCTTAAAATCTTATCTGTGTATCGTCTTTTTTCTTTTTTTATTATTATTATTTTTTTGTTGTAATTGTGCGTATTGTTTGTGCAGAATAAAATAGTTTTCTTTCTTTCTTAAAATAATTATATTTATTTAGAAAACAATATTATTTTATTTTTTAATGAAAATAAAACCTCTTGAAGAGAGGAGGCGTATGTCCGAGCAGTGGGAACATTATACACCGATTATGCTTATGGTATATTTTGTTTTTTTTTTATTATTAATGACATTCAGTTAGTTTGTTTTGTTAATACAAGTTTCTTACAAGTATGCCGCCGCCACGTTAATAGATTTTTTTCCCAGTTTTCAAGAACCTACCAAAAAAAAATTCAGACAGTGATTGAAGGCCAGTGTTTGAAACCTGATAAAATGTCTGGTCAAATCTGATAACAAAATATTTCTCGGATATTATACAAGGTGTCGTTTTGCATCCTCGTCAAATTCAAGGAGGTAACTATGCTACTGCTATGCTTCTCGACATGAATCAATAATAAAATAAGTAGGTTTTTTTTTGTTTAATTTTCGGAAATCGGCAAGTGTGGGACACGCATTTTAAGACGCGGCCTATGTGAGGCCGCACTGACACTGCCCTTTTACACACACATAAAAACGCGGCCGCTTATACGATACCATAGCGCGATTCTGTTCTTTGAAAGTGTATTATAGTGTAGTGTATTATAGTATTCTATTATTTTAATTATTGTGAATGTGAAGACTATGTGGGTCATTTAATTTTTTTCTCTGTTCTGTTAGTTTTTGTCATGGTCTGACAGTTTGAGTAATTAATGTGGCCTATCCAAATGTCGTTTCTTTGGTATTGTTCGTCGAATCGTCGAGCTCCTGGTAAGTGTTGTGTTAAGCAGCACGATTTCTGACAAATGCGTGCACTGACTGGACAGGTCCTCTCAAACTGTTTGGTTCTTTCATCAAAAAACCATCTCAAACATTAATCTGCATAGTTTTCACATGATCTGACCAAGATTATGTCTGGACTTTAAAAGAGACTGTGACGTCTGAGTTTGTTTCGGCCTTTCTTCTTAGACTAGTCAGAAAGCAAACACCGACCTCATCTAGTTTTAAAATATGATTGACGTGTAAAAGTGTTTGTACAAACCTACTTACAAAAATAAAATCATTTATCAGTGGTGTATTCTGAAATACTGTCATACTTAAATAACTAAAAAAACAAGTATATATTCATTATTTACCAGGGATCGTAATTTTATTTGATTATTTATATATTTCATAACAGCCTCCTGAAATTTGACGAGGATGCAAAACAACAGCTTGTATATTGGTTGAACATAAAAACAAGATCCAATCTTATTAGTTGGCGATAGATTAAAAACACAAAATAGAAAAAAATAGGTTTCGAATTTATAATATTTAGGTATTCTAGACAATTTTTATGCAGCGAGGTAATTGCGCAACACACGAACCGAAATGGCTTCCATTTTGACAGTTCAACAACATTCATTGCGTTATTTACGTTGTTGAGCGGACAAATTTTTCAAACCAATGAAACAATGGATCAGGAAATTCTTTTAAAATAAGTCAGATTGTGATTAAAAGTTACAAAATTAGGGTGCAGGTCTGCGTGTTCCTTATAGCATAAAAAAACTGTCAATCCGATGGTTTTGCAGGAAATTCTTAGTCTATTGCTTCATGGGTTTGAAAACTTTGTCTGCTCAACAACGTGAATAACGCAATGAGCGTGACTGAACTGTCAAAATTAAAGGCATTGCGATCGATAGACATTTCACAGGATGTACATCGGTCAACAGGACTGGGGTAAAAAAATCCATGTTTCCTATGATTTTCGTAACGATTAATAAAATACCTAACTAAAGCAATCACTTATAATCGCGCAGGTTCGCGCGAACGAAATTTTCCTGATTTTTCGCGCATTGGATTTTCGACGCACTGCAAAGCGCCGAGAGTTGAAAAACCAACTGTGCATTTTTTTGACGCACTGGTATGTACTCTGTTCGATTCTCAACGCTCGGCTAAACACTGAGAGTCAAAAATCCAATGCGCGATGAAGTCCCGCCGCAATATTTTTACACACGTGTAACAAGGATTAAAAGAAGAACAGTAATTAGGTAATAGAAATAAGTTTTGGTCGGAACATGTAACAGTTGTTACATGCATGTTCGTGACGTGAATCTTTTATTACTTATAAAGAATAATTATACCAAGTTTCATCGTAATCGAACCGGTAGTTTTTGCGTGATGCCTGAACAAACAGACAGACAGACAGACAGACAGACAGACAGACAGACAGACAGACAAAATTTTTTTTAATTACATTTTTGGGTTCGGTGTCGGTCTAGTAACACCCCCTGCCATTTATTTTTTTGATATTTTCAATGTACAGAATTTTCACTTCTACAGATTTATTATAAGTATAGATTATAGTCATTATAAATAAGAAAAGTACTGTCGTTTGTTGCCATAGAAATTATTACCCATAAGTTAGGTTTAATTTGGGGAAGTATGCCAACCCTAGTAGAATGTGTGGTCGCAAGACAAGCGTGGCGAAGGCACTTTTGAGTATTGTCGTGGATGAATGGTCTTGGCGGTGACTGCACCACTTAGGCGATTCAACGTCGTCGGCTATCTACGAAGACAAAAGTGTCCAGAGACTCAGAAGCCACGACACTTTTTTGTCATAGGTTTGAAAACAAGCAGCCTTTGTTGATACACAGCGAGTTTTTACAGAGTAAACTCATGCACAATAAGCTCAAGCCTTCTTCCCATGGGGGTAGCCAGAATCTAAAAAGGCCACGTGTTAAAAAAAGATCAGGTACGTAACCTGATCTTTTTTTTTCCGGGATCGGTCGCGGTGTGTGGGATTTCTACCTCACTAAAACCAACCCGGTGATTACCTTCAGCACATAGGGATGGTCCCGGTTCCTTTTAAAAGACCAATTCCGAACCGACCTGTGCAACGTCTGTAAGGCACATCCCCGAGTAGACTGTAAACGCACCTGACCAAAGTAATTGCAGAATAAAATTGGCAAACACCGTTTATCGTTTTTATTTTTAACCTATTACATGTTATTTATAAAGCTATTTGTTTTAATATAGCCGATAAGAAAGAGTTCGGCTCACTAATCTTTACGAGCGAACATTTGTTTGTGGTTTAATACAAAACGGATTCATTTTATTTGTGTTTAAACGTTTTTAGGGAATATTTTACTAGAAGGTAAAAGCACTTTATTTGCTACTATTATAAAATCTTTTTATTTGAAATAGACACACATACATTTACTCACACCTTCCTCCCAAGGGGGAGCCAGAAACAACAAAACGACGCCTGCTACGATCCTTACATACTCCTTTTACCTCGTGTACGTTCATACTATCTGGCTTACACGCACGCCGATTTCATGTACTACATCTTTTTGAAGAACGTCACCAATGCACATCATAGCACAACATAAGGTCGACATTTCCAGACCACATTTACAGTACCATTCAATTCTTTTACATCGCTCTCTTCAAGTATATTCATATCTGTTGTAAGCTCTTATTGGAACGGAAATTAAGATATTATTTATTTATATTTTTTATTTTATTTTATTATATTCATATAAAGCTAAAAAAGTTATTACGCACACAATAAAATTGAATATTGTCAGTGTAGTGGAAAGATGACTTTGCCAGGATAAAAGACCTAAATATTTTTGTATTAATCTTGGCTTATCTAGGACATAGTTTTATCGTTTTGCCAATACAAGTCTGGGCAGCATAGAGAAACAAATACATTTATAATATCACTAGCTGACCCGGCAAACGTTGTGTTGCCATATAAATTATATCTAGCTGCCCGGCGCTACTTCGTTCGCGTGGTGTCCTACCCCCTACCCTAGGTAGGAGTAGGGTAGGAGACCCTACTCCTACCCTACTCCTACCCTACTCCTACCCTACTTCTACCCTACTTCTACACTACTCCTACCCTACTCCTACCCTACTCCTACCCTACTCCTACCCTACTTCTACACTACTCCTACTCTACTCCTACCCTACTCCTACCCTACTTCTACACTACTCCTACCCTACTCCTACCCTACTCCTACCCTACTTCTACACTACTCCTACCCTACTCCTACCCTACTCCTACCCTACTCCTAACCTACTCCTACCCTACTCCTACCCTACTTCTGCCCTACTCCTAACCTACTAATCCTAGATAATCCGAGTAATGTGGATATATGTATGTTGTCGATTCAAAACCCTTAATTTAATACGTGCTTCAATTCGAGTGGACCCGAGTCTACCGTACCGAAGGGACGATCGTCAAATGACAGGAAAGTAGGTAGAACAGTTTATATGGGAAAATGAGATTGTTGTTTTTATCTTCCTCGCAATTTTTCCATATTTTCTCACCGTTGAAACCTTCCCTGGACTACGACAAACATTTCAAAAACAAAAACAGCTGAATCGACCCAGCCGCTCTCGAGTTTTAGCGACTCAATCAAACAGCAATTGATTTTTTATATATATATAGATTAATAAAGTTCTAATGAGATAGTAGCTATAGTCCGATGCCGTCCGATGGCCGGTGGAGCAGACGAGTCCTGGAGTAGAGACCGCGTATCGGCAAGCGTAGTGTGGGACACCCCCCAGCTAGATGGACGGACGACCTAAAGAAGGTGGCTGGGACTGGATGCGGAAGGTGGAGGACAGGGTATTGTGTTGCAGCCTGGGAGAGGCGTATGTCCAGCAGTGGACTGCAGTAGGCTGGGTTGATTGATTGAGTAGCTATAGTACAGTGAGATATAAACTTCACATACACATAGACAAACTGTTAGACCGTCTTCCTCTATCTTACAACCGAGACAAACGCAGTTGTTATCTGGCTTACTAGCTTCTGCCCAGACGCCGTTCGCGTGAAAGTTGCAATTTACTAAAATAACAGCCACATTTTTATAAACCTTTCCTGTATACTACTTCTTTGTAGTTTTGGTCTCAGAAGTGAGTCAGGGGCCTTACCACGAGCTCTTAACGCGATCCAGTTTAGGCTGTTGGAAAGAGACAGAGCTATACAAGTCGTCTAGCGCCATCTCGATCCCTGAGCGTAAATTGAATCGCGTTAAGAGCTCGTGGTAAGGCCCCAGGACGGTGACGAGCAAGTGGCCGACGTACAGTTGTCCTTGTGAGAATCACCTCGTTCTAAGGTTAAAACCCGCAGCTTTCAATAGTAATTTCCCATTACTCCTGAAGTTTTTCATTTTTAGTGAATCATTGTACATTATACTACTTGATTTCACAAAACTGATGATACACTGACTGTCACTTTCGTTCAGATTATTTCTGACGAATAGCTATCATTAGAATTATATAACAGTAGATTATAAGCAAACAGGCCTTCTCATTAACAGTCACCTAACCATTTTAAGACGTATATAAGCTTGATAAATTACCAGGCTTGACTTTGGTACAGGCTCATCAGACATTTAAGCTTTCTCCCTAGATGTAAGCATAGTAATCACTTGCCATCAGTTAGGCCGTCTGTGTCGCTTGCTTGAAACCGCAACACCTAACGAGTCTCTGTCATATATCTGGGACATAAATTATTCTATTTGTTAATTCCGAGGCTACCTACGCCTCGGAATTAACAAATAGAATAATTTCTGTCTGAAAGTGGCACTGGTAACTGAAAAGTTGTATGGAAATCGGTTGTCATGGTATGGGTATGTGATACGGAGGAATGAGAAAAATATCGTTAGGAAAGTTTTGAGTAAAGAAAGAAAAAAGTTTATGAGTGTGTATGTGTGCGTGTTTTGTTTGTGTGTTGTTTTTGTTTGTTTATGAGTTTTGTGTTAATGTTTATGTTTGTGTTTTGTTTGTGTTTATGTTTATATGTTTGTTTGCGAGTATGAATGTCGATGGTTATAAAAATAGGGGAAGACCAAAGAAACCATGGATAGACTGTATGAATGATGTGGGTTAGAAAGGGGGTGACTAGCGAGAAGTATGGAAGGAAATGACATGTTGCGCCGATCCCTAATAAATTGAAATAACGACAGGAAAATGATGATGCTAGTCATAATTTTTCATCCAAATCACATCCTGCCATTGTGCGTGATTGAACAACGTACTGCTTTATCCCACACATTCATAATATTTGAGTGAATATTGATGCAGTAATAGATTTCACATATCAACATAAACATATGCCTACGTATAGCTGTCTATACAGCCCGAAAGTCCTTCTCCATCCTAATATCTTCATGCAAGGCCGGTCCACGACAATAACTCAGTCGATTGGCTAGTTGTATCGGATTGAAATATGGAGATGAATGGATTATTCACTGAAGCATGTCTGCCAAGTTTATCCTGTCTCAATACTGTGCAGATTTACTGCCAATATCCTGGAGCTCAGATGAATTTACTGGAGTGCGAAATTGATAGAAATTGAGATGGCAATGGAATTTTATTAAGACAAAGGGATTGTCAATATTGCCTTATTAGTAGTTTTAGTATTAATTTGGTTATAACTTGGATTACTTATAAGGTGCGTGCTGAATGAGGCAAGCGCAATACGACTAACTCAAACTCAAAGGATCTATTTCAAATAAACCAATTACAGGCACTTTTGAATTGTCAAGGGACCGGTCAGTCAGAAAGATGAAGCTAGTCCCATTCCAAAGCGTAGTAGGTACCTATGGAGAAGAACGGGCAAGAAACTCCACGGACACTTTTAAATCGTAAAATTGTTACAAAATATTGGTTACATCATTCTTGTTGAAATTATAAAAATTATACCCTCTATAAAATAAAAAGATGCTAGATCTTTGAAAAGATTGAATACGATTTTGATTGAAAGCGTTTTGTAAGTCGCTCGAATATGTGATTGATAGTTAATAAATAGCTTGAAGATGAGGTAGCACCTAAAACCATTGTTTACATGAAATAATAATTAGTTTGCATTCAGAAGTTAAATATGAACATAGACATACTTCAATCGACTGAACTGCACGACTATCGCAAAGTTATCAAAGTAAATACAACCGCGGCAACCAATTTCGATTTAAACTTGAACGTTTAACACCGATTCCCTTGTTTTCACTCCCGATGTATCAGACATATCTACAATTTATTTGAGTACTACAGTAGTACGAAATCTTTTACTGGTATTGGTTCGAAAAACAATAGAAATACAGAACTCTCTTTTGTTTTTATTCTTTTTTTTTTATGAAGAGCCAGGTGCTACCTGAGCAAAAAGTTTTCGATGTTGGCAGTACGCTGTAATGAGTTTGCACTGTACTATCAACATCGAAAACTTTTGCTCCGGTCACATCGTTCGTTGAATTTAATTTGGTTCGATGAAAATTGCATTAAGTGAGACTGGGTTTTGATGTCATCGCATCATATAGTAAAATAGAATAGACATTTATTTTGCAAATATGGGTAATACGTAATAGGTGTTATGATGTGGTGTTAAAGCTCATTCCTATTTCCCATTCGGCATGCAAACATTTATATGATTAACATTCACTTATTTCTAACCAATAGCCAGAGATCCATCAATCGAGAACAATTCAGGCAACTATTTTCTCTAATAAAAACACAGTCACGCTGTAGTACGTCATATGCATTAAAAATTTACGTAGTCTTCTCTTAACAGCACTGTTGTAAGGTAAGTATTTCCGACCACTTGAAAGAAAAAATAAAAAAAGAGTTTTTTTAAAAGCTTTTATTTAACTTGACTTGTACATAAGTGAACGTGGACTCTTGCAAGTTAAATTTGACCCACTTCCCGGTTTCCCATTGAGCTGAAATTTTACATACTGGTCCAGTCCCGATGACAATGCATGTTTATGACAAGCATGACGTGATCTTGCTGCCAGGATTGGCTCCAGGTAATCTTATTTTTATCTTTTTAGGGCGTAAATAAAAGCATTTTTTTAAAGTTTTTTTTTTTTTTATATTACCTAATTTATTTTTAATTCTGGACCAACAAAACGCACTTTACAAATAAAAAAAAAACACATAAAATATACAACAAAGAAGCTAAAAGCCTCGTACTCACGCAATAAAGGGTTGCCAATTTTGTCCATAGCTTGATGTCAGGGCTAAGGACCAAAGACAATACACATTAATTTGTGTTGAAACAGGCAGATAACAACAAAGAACCAGCAATGAGAACAAAAACAAAATGTAATAAAAAACTTACTACCTAATTTATAAAACACTAGCTGCGCCCCGCGGTTTCACCCGCATAAGTTTCGATCCTGTGGGAATACCGGGATAAAAAGTCCAATCTTTTTTTCTTTTAATTTTCTTCTGTACAAACCATGTCCTGACAATAAAAAATACAAAAAAAAAAAAATATCCAATTTGGTGCAGTCGATCGGAAGTTATGCGCGTACATACATTTTGGTGATTCGTTTTTATTTATATAGATAAAAACCACAATTGCGTTATTAATAACTATAGTCCATTTACAATAGCATTAGAAAGAAGTTAAAAAAGGTTATTTTTAATGCACACTTTGTAACAAAAATACAATAAACATTGTTACATTATGATAGACGCCGAATTTATTATGATCTATTTTTACAGCAGCTGTCACACTTAATTGTAACCATTTTAACTATTTATCTTATGAAATTATGTGGCTTTCATTTATTTATATTATATAACTCCAATTTAAAATTACAGTGTCAATGCCAAAAACCTAAAAGAAGCAGGGATGAACAATACTTGGAACGTTATTCGTTTCACTATAATTCTACCGAATTTTATTTTAATTAAGGTGGATGCGCTGCAGTAGCCCGCGAAATCAGACGAATTCGGAGCAATTCTAATTTAAAGGGATGTATTGATGATTTTTAAGGTTAAAATTGTATTATTGCCTACATATTTCTTATTGTTGCGCATCATATTATTTTTATTAAGATACAACCTTACACTGACCTGCAAATTGCAAAAAACGCAAGAAAATTAGAATTTAAGCATCTTCCTTAAAATTGTTTTATCATAACTTTGAAATAAAATGTTTTGCATTCCTGCTTCTACGAGCCTCTTTTTTCTAATGCTATTATAAATGGACTATAGCTATCCCTGGTTAACAGCCTAGATTACAAGGAGATCATTAAAAGCTTTCTATCAGGCATGATCCAGGTCAAGAGCAGCCCATTCAGCAATAAAGAAACCTCACTTAACCAATTTTGTACGTACAGAAAAATATATTCAAACCACGCAATTTCATCTGACCACATATTCCACTCGTTTCAGTTTAATTTTAAATCTCTATTTGAATCTCAATCAAAGAAAAATCTAATAGAAAACAGCTAAGCAATCTAATAAAATACAGTGCAACCTTAATATGTATAACGTATATACCTCAATATAACAAATTGCTCGATTTAACGAATTCTTCGTAATCCCCTTGATTTGTCCCTAAGAGTCAATGTAAAATATACCTTTACATTGCTAATTGATTTTCGCGAATAACCTCTTTATAACGAATTTTCAACTATAAAAAAAAGTGTAAACCTCTAATTAACGAATTTTGTCAACCCAAAACCTTTATATAACGTTTCCAATAGTATGTGATTCAGTCGCGACAGGTTTCGACACGTTTTTACCTCTATATAACAAATTTTAGACCAACCTAACCTCAATATAACAAACCTCAGTTTAACGATTTACTTGATATAACGAACATTTACTTGTTCCCTTCCGATTTGTTATATCGAGGTTGCACTGTATTGAAAGGTTTCGTTATGTAGGTAACATAACTGAGTCTGCTTAGTGCCCAGTTGATGGTACAGTCAGCAACAAAAGTCAATTAACACTGCTACTTTTACAAATCGTCTAAATTAATACAAAATGATGCGATACATTGGTTTTCTCCATTTCATGTAATAGCAAAGAGTTAATTATTCTTAAATATTCTATTACTATATGTTTTTTAAGAATATTTTGCTCAATAATTAAGATTTAAACAACTGAAGTGTTAACCGACTGTTGTTGCTGACCGTACTAAGCTCGCCCCCTGTGAGATGGGACCTAAACATTATTGGCGAAATGTGGTTCACCTCTGCCTAACCTTCGGGAAAAACTGGCGCGATGTTATGTAATACAACAAAAACTTTTAATACTTTGTTAAATACATATTTTAGCTTAATATTTTATGATAAAACTATTTACTCCCCTATTCAGAGCAAGGTATAATGTAAAGAGATAAGATCCCTTGTGTATTTGCAAAAGGTACGCTAAGCTTTTAGAATAATTGGAAGCTGAGCCTAGACAAATATTATGTCAGAGAGATAAAAGATTTATTTAGGTAAATAATAATAATAATATCCCTGGACATTTCACACAGCGCCATCTAGTCCCAAGCTAAGCAACCTAATGCTTGTGTTATGGTAACAAGATGGCTGATAAACTACTTATATACATTTTTTTTTTTTTAAATAGATGAATATAATTTTGAGATTATCGAGGTTTTAAAACAATATAAAAATTATTTCTTTATGGGTAGGCGAAATGGCGTTAAAAAAAGATAATTATAGATAATGTGCAATTCTAAACTGTTCGATGTAAAAGATTTTGAAAAGGTTAGTTTTTTTTTTTAATGGCCGCTGTGTTTGAAACGGACTTTTTTAAAATTAATTTTCTTTTTAACGTGCCTTACGGTCTTTGACGTTTCCTGAAATCTTCTTAAAATCGAATTAACTTAACAAACAACCCATACGATAAGTAGGCACTGCCAAAGTTTCAAAATCAAAAATCGTTTACACAAATTAAGCTGATAACTCAAGTATATTGCTATTGTGTCATTTGTGACTGTCAACATCAAAACTAACAACGATAGGAACGACTATGAGTGTGTTTACAGAATAAGACTGCTTGTTTTTGTAATTTATGTTAACAATATTTCATCTTGCCAAAAATATAAGTACAAATTCGAAAGAATTCGTCGTCTCGACGTTTTCGAGAACTGCATTACATCATAACCATTCTAATTCATATCTACCATATCTATAAATGCCCAGTTTTATAACAAGAACCATTTCTCTTCGAAATTCCGGCTTTATTCCTGAAAAATACGTCACCCAACATTTTGCTTTCAGGCTTTCCAGGCTTTTCAGGTCAGTAAACAGAAAACCCTTCGATCCTGAGTACCTTACAGCACGAATAGTGATGCGACATTACTTTACACTCGAGTTAAGAATGTGACATTGATTTTTTTGCAGTCGTGTGTGTGCTATAAATATGTTTTTTCTCATGAAATATGGGAAAATTAAAATCAAAAAAAGGGCGGTCGTTTTGGGGGATTGTCTTATGTAATTTTGACGTTCGAAAAGTGCTGATTCTCAGACTAATTTGAAAAAATGACTTTTGATTTTAATTTTGAATCATGTTTAGTCTTATAACGTACAAATATTTAAGTCACATTACTACTTTTAATCAATAGAACATTATAATAAAATTAATTTCGGACAAGTTTTCCAACAAAAAATCAGACACACTTTTTCGATAAAAAACTATCAACTGACGTCAACAGAATCACAATACATACATTATATTATTCTAGCGAAACAACGCCGGAATATAAAAGTAGTAATAAAAAGGGAATTAAATATTTATATCACATCACACACATACAATTCTATCCAAAAAAAAAATATCTTGAGATACAATAGAATTTAGTATTCTTTCAACAAACTCGACTACAAAGCCATGTCACAACGCTATCTTTTCAAATATTCGTTGTTTTCTTTGAACGGTGTCAAGGTAAGATCCAAAACTTTCATGAATATCTCACACAAAGTAAAAAGAACAAATAAACTGATATTATACGTGTAAAGGGGTATCGTATTACCCAGTAACTGGGTTGTGGAGAGCAGATAGGCAGTCGCTCCATGTAAAATACTTTGGGATAAAGCTAGACACATAGATTGACGGATAACAGGGTTATAATAAGCCCATAAATGTCCTCAGTGAATCAAATAAGCCGTAAAATCTTTTGGGAAAAATCCTGAAGGGTGTTTAAGCCCCGGTTTTATTTTTTAACCCCCGACGCAAAAACGACGGGGTGTTATAAGTTTGACGTGTCTGTGTGTGTGTGTGTGTATGTCTGTCTGTGGCATCGTAGCTCCCGAACGGATGACCCGATTTTAATTTTGTTTTTTTTGTTTGAAAGGTGAATTTGTCGGGAGTGTTCTTAGCTATGTTTGATGAAAATCGGTCTAAGATGGCCGCCGCTACAAAATGGCGGATTACATATTTTTTCACAACTCCCTCAATATGGGTATTAAATGAAAGGGCTTGGCTAGTAGAATACTATACACTATGACAAATTTCAAATCCAAGATGGCCACCACCACAATATGGCGAATTACAAAAAACCTGATTAAATATCAAATTACCAGAATCTTAAAACGCAAGAAAAGAAATAATAAGGAGTCCCTACAAAAAGCATGAAATAAAAAATTAAATTAAAAATTTAAAAAACCCCCGACTACGTGAAACCCTATAAAAAGAATAAAATAACCTTGAAATTATGACCCTACGTAAGTACGTATGAAATTTATTATTTTTATTTTTTTTTTGTCCCCCGACGGGACAATATTTAATCAAAAAATTTCATACGTACTTACGTAGGGTCATAATTTCAAGGTTATTTTATTCTTTTTATAGGGTTTCACGTAGTCGGGGGTTTTTTAAATTTTTAATTTATTTTTTTAATTCCGTGTAACAGATCGTTAAAAGCTGGTAAAAGTTTTACAACTTTGCGCGTCGTTTGATAATGCTTTTATAAAAATCCATAAGCTTACAACGTATTTTGTGAAATCCTTATGTTTCTCAAAAAACCCTTTCACACTGCTTTTCATTTATTTATCCCACAAGAGCACCTTTTAAACCACTAAAAATAACACTCTCGCATGAATTATCAGTGACTTACTTCACTGAAAAATTATTTATGTTAGTAAGACACTATTTCCTTACGTACATGTGTTGAGTGCTTTTCTTAATGATAATGGTTTACCGCTGCGATAAAAGCTTTCAATGGTAGACCTCAAATGACAGGTTTCAAACAAAGATTATAAAATCGCAAGAAGTTTCTTTGAAACATTCAAAGGGGTTTTAATATTTTTTTACATTCAACCGAAGCTTTTGCCACATCTAACTTGTTTATTTTGTAATGATGCACCAATACGACGACAAATATTTTTATTTATACCCTCGAACCATTATTTTTTTCACCTTCATCACCTAATTATATCCAGTTACAACACCTTCCAGTATTGCACCCTGCACTTCCCTACCAAAAATTTGGCAATAAATTCCAAATTCTGTATTGTTCCAGGTAAATTCCGCCGAGAATTTCATAGATCGTACTTCAAATGCTTCTGCTGCTGCCATTCTGCGGCAGCCCCAGATCAGAATGGAACCTCCTTCGCACCAATCGGAAGCTCCAGAGCGGGAACCACCAGAACTGTGGTTCGTCGAAACGACTCTTACGTCAGCTACCGACTCACGCACTTATCCCCTTCAAACCATAACATCCATCGAGACTACATCAGAAACACTAACACCTCTTTTATAGAACAAATGAATGGTAACCGTCGTCCCAAAATCAGGGACGATTCCATCAGCGAATCAGCAACGAGATTCACTCTAGCAACCGATGTGTGCAGAGATTGACAACTAGGCAAAGATCTTCTTTCGGATTTACGTAATAGAGATGGCATTGAGACTTATATCGCGAGAAGTACCAACAGTATTGATTGCAAACCGTATTATGATTGCTTCAAAGATGGGAAGATTGAAGAAAGGCATAGTGACAATGCTGATTACAGGCATGTTGATGAATCTAATGATTTGTACGACGATGATCTTAAAAATGGTTTTAAATTCAAATTCAATCGCAGTTTGAATAGTTGTCAGATTAAGAATAAAAGGAAGGTTAATATTTATTAAGTTACGTGTTGCGTGTAAATCAGTCAATTGTTTTTGGATGTCTGTTTCACTATTTGATGCAACATATGCGACATGCGTGTTCATTCACATAAGTTTCTTATTTATTTAGCAGTATCACATTTTGTATAGTTGCCAAGGATAGCTTTTCTTCCATTACCTGATTAAGTCCTTCAAGAAAACTACTTCTGAAACTTCACATATATTCTTACATATCTTTACTTAAGTACATATCCACTTCTAAACTCTATTTCATTGGCTCACTCCTCATGTCAATTGGTATGCCCTCATTTCTTATCTCTGACATGTTCGGTAAATATTAAGAAAGTATGTAACCTCATTGTTGTATCCTTCCGGAGTAACCATTTGTGCCACTTATCATGAAATTGAAACCATGCAGAATCTCAGAATCTTATGAGTTCAATTTAGAGAATGCGTGGCAAACCATTCACTGTTATTTAGAACAAAAATGATTCCAATATTTTTAGAAATAAGAGAGATTTTCTCAGTACCTAATGTCTTACATTTTGTCAGTAGGAGACCAAAGTTTGCACACTCAAATCGAGTTAAAAAGTTTTATAGATATTAATGGCCTAAGTTTTGGTGAAACAGACATTTAAAGTAATATCTTAGTTTAAAGTACATATATGTGAGCTATTAATCTTGTAAATATATTTCACTGTAGAAGCACATTGTTGAGTTCTTTGGGAGTTTAGGTTGTCACTTATTCAATATAGGCTTGATCAATTTTCAATAACTCAATTTGGTAACATCGAGTTACAGTTTATTCTCAACAAAAATGCCTTCTCCCATTTGCGTTTTGTCAAGGAATCTGCCGCTATGAAAAAATACATTATAGGGGTTTCGTCTTTTTACCACCTACTTCTATTTAGATTAGATCTACTGGATTCAGCTGACAAATTACATGCCTAATAGGGGTCTTTGAGATATGTTGCAAAAAAAAAACAGCGCTTCCGTTCCGTTTTATAAATGACATAAGTGACTAGATTTTTTTTGGGACGTATTGTATTTAATATGAAGTGATATTAAATAAGTGACTAATGTAGACCTAAATGTTTTATATGAACAATGATTTTCTATTTTAATCTTTTTAGTCTTGTACATAAAGTAATTCTTAGAATTTCTGAAAAATGTAACCAGTGTGAAAACAAGTTCACCCTACAAGTGAAAACAGTGTTTTTTGTTACAGAAACTTAATTAACCGCTTGAAAATGTGGTCGTAAAAAGTTTTTATTGCAAAGAACTACTCTAAAATTAAAAATGTACTTTGGGAAAAGCGTTAAACCGTCAACATTGCTGGCTGTTATTTTTTAATAGTTTTTTTATTTATTTACCGGAGTGTAATTTTGAATACGGAACGTTCCTTTCCATTCTTCGTCATTTTGAAACAAAAAGTGTGCTGCAACGCAAACGAACAAATAAAACACTTTCAGAGGATTCTTAGTTTATTTATTTACTGGCAAAACTTAATTTATTAGAGTACATCTGAGTACAAGTAAGAAGATATTTTATGTTATAATTATTATTGTTAGTAAACAGTACACTTGGGTGCAGGAAATGGCGTGTTTATACAGAACCGATCGTACCCTGCCGGCCATGTGGCTGTATACGATTTATTTTTAGTTTATTATTATAAGTCATGTTTTATTTTATGATTTTGGAGCTGTGTTTGTAATCTTCTGTGTTTTTTATTGGTTATGATTTTCCGTTGTAAATCAAATTAACAAATCAACAAAACTTTTTTTATTGTGACAGCTCCTTTAAAAAACTGATGATGAAATAAGTAAAAAAATCATATAAAATATTTTTCAATGTTTATCAACCACTATTTTAGAGATTCTGTACAGTTTAATCAGTAGATACATACCTCGATACTAGTTACCCAAAATATGTGTATAAATGTGACCAAAGCTAATGTAAGATAACTTAATTAAGAAAAGAAACTGCATTTCTGTACTATTGTAAATAATTTTAAACAGTATATTTATGTATTTTAGGTAAACAACAAAAAAAAGATTGTAGTATTACTAAGCTAACATTGTAGATTAAGAAACTTTAACGATTTTTTTCTTATAAAATAAACTTTAGCTATAAGTCTTAAGAATATTTTTGACAACTTAACTAAGCAAATTAATTACAGGAATTTATATTTGTCATCATGATAAAATATCTTCATTTTTCGTAAAAAAAATACAGTCGTTACAGAAAATTATTAATTTCTTGGACGGTAACCTAAAACGAGTACCTAGCAGCCTTTTTGTAAATTAAAAGCAAATTTGAAAATTCCCTTTTGATTGTTTACTTTTTATTTATTTACTGTGAAATAATTAAAGAAATGTTTTTATGTTTTTAATTTAAAACATAATCCCAAAAATGCTATGAAACTACCAAATATAAGTTTGGTTTGTGTAATTAATGTATTAAAACTTTTATATTTTAAGTTAAATGAAAATTCAATTTATTTTTCCAGATGAAAGATTGATCAATTAAATCATCGATTTCATTTAGTTCATTGGAGAAGGCTAAATAATTAACGAATGGAAAGATATTCAATTGTAAAATATCTCTATATGCCTAGTTTTAAATTAAAAATGTATGTTTTATACGAGATCTCTAGATGTAACATATAATATCGAATTCTATCTAAATGTATAGTTAGAACGAACGAATACGTGACGCAATCCATATTCATATAATGTGAACACAGCGAATATCGCCTATATGTGAATGGGCTTATAATTGTGTCACCAAGTGTAAAGGTGCGTCCAGACAGTGCGAGGCATGTGCTTTGAATGGTAAGCCACGCAATTGTCGCAGACCTCAGGTACCTGTCCCATGGCCGGCGATTAACATGAAGCGAGTACAGCTCACAAATTGTAGGTCATAGGGTCGAAATTAGACAGGCGCTTTACTTTGTGTAAATTATTTCATCACCACACACACAGAAATTTATTATTATTATTACTCGCTGGTACACCGAGCCGACCCCAACATAGTTGGGAAAAGGCTAGGCAGATGATGATGGTGATTACTCGCTGGTACGCACATATGTACAGACGCCAGCAGGTCAAGCTAACCGAAACTGTCAAAATTTCCCACCCAACCTTGAACCTTAATGATTTAGTGATAGAGTTAAAAATCTATTAAAGAAATTTGACAGATTGAAGTAGCTTGATGTGCTGGCATCTGTACTTTAATAGGCCACATCTATGTATTTACTAGTAAGCAGTTATCATAACAATAATGTACCGTGCTCGTCCTATAACTACTGATACTATGTTTCAAATTATAGGCGAGGACGCTGGCACCCTAAACAAGTTGCCAGTACATGGCATCTGTACCAAGCGTACGTCTCCCAGCGAGTGTTCTGCCCGCTAGCTATTAATATAAGTATCTCTTTTACTTACACGGGGTGTACAATTTTTTGTACGTTTCTTTCTGAGATCGTTGATGGCTAGTCGGTTCCTCGTCGGCGGTGGGGCAGGTGCTTTAGACTGTGGTATCTGACATACCTCTAAGAACTGCATTGCGACGTAGTCTGGGCACATGTTTTTTGAACGATCAATGTTTTTAAGATTGTAAATATATGTGAAAACTTTCGAGCTTTTCTACTATTTAGAATTTTAGTTACATTCAGGCAGAAATGGTACAAGGCAAAGTCTTCAATAATACCGTAAAGCAAAAACCAGCTTTGATTACCGACTGGACTAAATATTAAAAGAAGTTATTCTAAGTAAATAATTTTTTCATCGCACTGTGATTGCTTAAATTAAATTATTTTCCCTAAGCAGCCGATCGACTCTGTAAAATTTTCACTGTGAAAATTTGGGTAAAATTACACGGTGAGATTTTTACAGAATAGACAGATCATGCTGCGATCCCAAGGTACTCATACAGGCAAACCAACGAGGAAAACCATACAAAATAATGACGAAAGTTTTTCTATCAATCATTCTGGCAACATTTCTCTCGAAATAAAAAATGCGGTAGGTTCATCACAACATGCCAACAGACTTACTTTACTTAGCTTTAAGCTCACGAAACTGCGGTGTCTTTTCATTCTTCGGTTTACAGGTCCTAACCGAACTAATTCCTTAGTTTTTGGTGTGAACACCTGGGATGATTATGTTCACATAGATTTGATTAGCTCGTACCGCTAACTAATTATACCTTGTTCCAAAAGTATCTAATAAGAATGTAAACAAATGAATCAGAAAACGTACCGGTGGATGCCAATTTTTAGTGCCGCCGCTTACAAATTGAGTGCTTTCATTTGATTGTTTGAATACTTAAACCTGAAATCACAATTTTAAATCACCTTAAAGTTGCTTTTAATTTGACAATTGAAAGTAATTTATATGACCTCAATTTTCAATGACAATTTATTAATGTTATTCAAACGATTGTAGGGGGATGTGATATTAAGTTAAAACCTTCTAAATATAGATGAATCTGTTAGGTACAAATTGCCTTTTATTGTCATTGTATTTGTGATTGCGTGAGAATGTGACCTGAACAGGGTTTGTTTACATTTTTATCAGCTATTTTTGGAACGGACAATAGCGAAGTTAGCTTATCACGCCATATGACCTGCGGTTTAGTAAATTTTCCCTCTTATATTAAAACTTGGGTCCCTGTGCGGATAATAAAAAGTTTAACTTTGTGCAGAGGTACCGTTTTTAAGTAAGAATGTGTGTATCACTAAGTTTAGGTCCTTACGGGGTAGGCAGGGTTTCAGGTAGTTTTGTGTGGGTTTCGAAATATGATTACGCTAGCATTTGCTTGCGGCTTCGCTCGCGTGGAGGCCAAAAATTATCACACGAGAAGGTATTACCGGGATAAAATGTATCCTAAGAGTATCTTAGATGGCCTGGTCATGTGAGAGGGTGAATGAAAGGCAACTAACAAAAAGTATTTACAAGGCAGATGCGAGTGGAAACATTGGGAGTGACGCTCTAGGAGGACATTTAGTGACCTTATTGATGTTGTTTTTAAGAAAGGTCAAGTGCGTAGTACCTACTAGAAACTAGTGTGCGTGTATGTAAACGAGGCAAAGGGAGTATATACGGATCGTAGCTCCCATGGGGGTACGCAGAAGCTACAGAACGCAGGTAGCGTTCTGTAGCGTGAGTAGCATGACAAGAAGGCGTGTTAGGTATGTATGTATGTAAAATTATTCCATGTCCTAACCCAGATCATGGTCTATCTGTGTGCAAAATTTCATCGAAATCCTTTCAGCTGTTAAGACGTCAAAAGTCGGTGAGAGAGTTACTTTCACATTTATAATTTTAGTATGAATATGGATAATGTGGATGAAGTTAGTGTTATGTTTTCTGAGTATGTAAATAGGTTACTTTGGAATACTCCATTTACAATAGTTAGGTACTGTTGCAGTGGAGCACTGGTGGCCGTGGTTGTACAACTCGTAAGTCGGGGTAGCGACCACGACTTACGAGTTGAGACGTGGGTTCGAACCTAGGCTTTACCTTGTGTAATTTATTTCATCACCACCGCTCTTAAAACGATGAAGGTAAACATCGTGAGGAAACCGGCATGTCCTAGAACTGAAAAATTCGAAGACATGCGACATCTACCAACCCGCACTGGGCCCGCGTGGTGGATTATGGCCTGCGTCCCAGCAGTGTTAACGTTATAGGATGATTATGCTACACTAAGTTCTTCTGCCTAGGACCATTTCTGTCTATGCCGTAACCATAATGTTATACGGCTAGGTACACACGTGTCTAGCTCTGTATTGGTAAACTTGTACATAATAAAATAAATAAGATGAACTTAACCTGTCTTTGTTTCTGATAACCTAGTACCTTTAGCATTCACTTTGCTATGTTTATTTGTATAAAATACTCTATTCTGAACGTCACAATTTATTATTCATTTATGTAACGTTACGGTTTCTTAGAAAAGCGGTGAACGCAAAGAACGTCCGCAGTTACAGCTGTCACGAAGCAAACGGCAAAGATTTAAATCGTTAGATACGCCGCGTCAAAAGATAGTCGTATTTCTATTTCATTTTGACACCTCTGACACACAATGACGCTGTGATTTGACTTGATTGTCATGGAAACGCTATAAATAATAACGTGGCAGCTCTTTTCAGTATGGACACTTTTTCGCGTAACTAAGTACGGTGAGGCAACTTATACGACATATAGGAATGTGGCCGCTTTTCTTTAGATCGAATTTTGTTGCTTCGTGTCTCAATATGAAATTTTATAAATGTATTAAAAATTCTAGACACATTTACCGAGGTCCCTGATTGAACAGATTTTCATAATTCCTTCTCAGTCACGAGATAATATTTTTTTAATGGAGTGGCGCTAGTGGACCTGTGTGCACCCTCTTAAGTTCATAAATAACCTTTCAGTGACGTCATTCACCGATGAATTGCGGACGATATGTGGGCGGTCACCGCTCTTTAAGAAAACCGTAGCTTTAGTACCTTTTTTATAAAACAAAGGAACATCGATTCGGCCTGGTATTCCTCCAAGTGGTAGGCAAATGTGTACGCTGTAATGGACCAGGAAACGGGAACAAATCCAGACTTCGAATAACAACTGAAAAGATAAAGTCATAATAGAAGACAGTTTTTCACCATTCGTCGACGGAAAAATTAAACATTTTAACGATATTTCGGATAGACTTTCTAAAATTAATTTACATTCGGCATTCACCCTAATCAGATATTGTTGTTTCGGTCCAAATTTTATGTATTTTCTCCGTTCTTCCTCTTTATGGAAGCATCCACACCTTTTGGACAAAATCGATCACATTATTCGCAATACTATTACATCCATTTTTAATGTGGCTTTGGACGACCGCGCGTGGCTGCAAGCCACACTGCCCATTCGTTTTGGTGGGCTCGGCATCCGCAAAATTTCTAGTGTAAGCCTACCGGCGTTCCTATCCTCGGTCCACAGCACCGAAAAGTTAACCACACGAATCTTGGTTCCTGCTCAGGTTGACTCTGAAGTGCCGTGTTTGACCGACGCGGTGAACGCCTGGAAAGTGGCTTGCCCGGACACGGTTCAGCCCGAGAACCCGTCTTCCCAGAGACAGTGGGATGAGCCGCTCTGCAGGTTGGTACGGAATAAACTTATTAATACGTCCACCAATACTGCTGAGCGTGCCCGCCTACTAGCTGTGGGTGAATGGGAGTCGGGCCTCTGGCTTCAGGCGCTACCGTCACCCAATATAGGCACTATGCTGGGTGACACCACATTCCGGCTCGCTACATGTTTGCGTCTGGGCGCTCCTTGCGGAGCTCCACATCGCTGTCAATGCGGTGAAGCAGTCGACTGCCTCGGACACCATGGTCTATCCTGCAGCAAGAGCGCTGGACGGATGGCAAGGCACGCCAGCATTAACGACATCATCCGTCGGGCTCTTGTCTCCGCCGGGGTGCCAGCTGTTTTAGAACCCAATGGCTTGGCACGCGACGATGGAAAGAGGCCCGATGGAATGACCATAATGCCTTGGAAGTTGGGTAGGCCTTTGGTGTGGGATGCAACCTGTGTCGACACCCTCGCGCCATCCCATCTTCCTAGCACGGTGGGCTGTGCTGGGGCGGCTGCTGCAGGAGCAGAAAACCTCAAACGGCGCAAATATAACAACCTTATTGGGAGCTATATGTTTGAGCCGTTTGGGGTTGAAACACTAGGGCCTTGGGGTCCGAGTGCTCATCGAATTTTTCGTGACATAGCCAAGCGGTTGGTTGACTCTTCACGTGACCAGAAGGCTGGCCTATTTTAAGCCCAAAGAATCAGCATTGCCATCCAACGTGGTAATGCTGCCAGCCTTTTGGGCACTTATCCCATTGACAGTGATGCGGACGAATTTTTTGATGCCCAATGAGCTCCTGCCTTTTTCTATATTTTTTCGTATTATATACTTGTATATAAATAATTGTATATAGTGTATATTAGTGTTAGTTGATATTTGTTTAACTTGAAATAAAATATTTCAATGACAAAACAAATACATTTTAATTATATTAAATTGTCAATGAGTGTATTTATTTGAAAATATTGACATTCTATAGGAACTACTGTCCCTTAGTATTTATTTTACATCTGTCAGCATCCTAACAGCAACCTTATTTTAACGGACATAAAGATCATAATGCTTTTGTCAGACTTGTTAGCTGCAGCAACCCAACAGCAACCTTATTTGAATGAGTATAAAGATCACTGTGGTTTGGACAGTGATGTAAAATCGATATGTTAAAGGATATTGCTAATCCATTGCTTCGTATGTTCGAAAAACTTGTCGACTCAACAACGTAAATAACGCAATGAACGACAATTGAACTGTCAAAATGAAAGCCATCGCCACCTATTGTTAGTGTGTTACGTAACTACCCCGCAGTTCTGAAGCCAGTAACTGATTAACCAACGCACTTGGCAAAGATTAGTGATCATAAATATGTAATAATAAACTATCCTGACTTCCATCACAATTCCGGACTTAGTTCGAAGAAAGTTTTTACCAAACAACTTACAAAGCTCGTCGAGTAGGGAGGTTTAGAGCACATAAGTTACGATTATAGTGAAGCAAAAAACTAAGAAACTATGGTAAGTTAGTTAAGAAGTTTTACGATACTAAGATGAAAAATATAATTGGAGAAAACTACAAACCAAGCGATCATAAGTAACGATAATGTTAGACAATTTTCTAACCCCATGGCCACGAGCTACACGCTCAAGCGACACGACACTGTGGAAAAAACAAATGAAAGAAGTGGCTTAGAGCATCCCATGAGTCACCGCGACGAGATGCACGGAGCGACAGATGGAGACAGGGTACGCGCGCAGGTGTCGACGGGGTCTTAATGTTTTTGGGTGGGTCGAAGAAGCTAGACCACTTGATGGTAAGTAGCCACCGCCATTTATACGCATCTGCGATATCAGAAGTATCGCAGGTGCGTTGCCTCGGCACCCCATAGCCTTTAAACCTGAACACAACAATGCTGCTTGTCGGCAAAGATATGTATGGTGGTAGTAGGAACTTCCCCGGACCAGCTCCTTCAGAAAGAGTTTTACTTCAGTCCATTGACAGTTATTTTACCTCTGATATTGTATCGCTATCAAAATCACTGTGATCCTTATACTACTTATAATAAGGTTGCTACTTATTTGGTCGCTGCTACTTACAAGTCTGACAAAATCACAGAGATTTTTGTCAGAGGTAAAATAAATAAAATTAGTTTAATTCAAGTAACAAGACTCATACAAACAGATACATAAAAGGGTACAGACAGGATAAAATAAAAAAAATAACATCGAAAGGACTAAACTATGTACCTACACTCCTACAGTCAAGGAAATTGATTGTAAACAAATGGACACACTCCGTCAATTTGCCGTATTGTAGCCATTTCATACCACTGTCAATGAATGACAGTTGAGATTTGAATATACGGACAATTTAAGTAGGTAATCGAGTATATAACTTAAAATGGTTGTTAGATTAGGAGATTAATGTTACCACTCTAATACTAAAAGCTAAAATAGAACAGTCATTTAGATTACTTTTTACAACGTATTAATAAACTACTTCTCTCATTGTTTTGATAGGTAGCAATCAAGGGCAGGGTACACTCCCCGGAGAACGAAACTATAATTGGGTTTTTCTGTTACAAAGGTCTCATTCAAAAGGGTTGTACCCAGTTAATAGCAATAGCCTTTATTTAATATGATTTGTTTCAAGACTCAGTTTAATATCCAGTTTTGGGAGTCCTTTTCGAATACCTCATCATCATCATCATTCAGTCGAAAAACGTCCACTGCTGGACATAATAATAATAATAATAAATCTTTATTTCAGACTAAGTCCATAGATATTATAAATCAAAATACATGCGAGAGTTATAAAGTTTGCACACGAATAAATTCTTTCAGGATATTTGAGTCCTGTTTATGAGCAATGACCTGAAGGATGCTGTTAGTGCTACTCCGGACTCTGCTCAGTAACGACGCGAGCCGCTTGCGCACAATGGCATGGAAGCCATCTACCCTAGCCTCCGCAAACATACCAGAGGCACTACAAAATCGGGGCAACCCTAACAACATCCTAAATCCATTATTGTATTGGACACGTAGGGCATTGATCGTCCTCTGCGTATACCTGAACCACAGGGTGCACGTGTAGAAGGTCTGACAGTAGGCTCTAAATAGTGTCACCTTAACTTGTTCACTACAACGCGCAAACCTGCGGGCCAGCATATTGCTCCTGACCGCCAATGCCCTACGTTCCCTTTCTATATCAGCTTGGTCATCAAGGCCCTCAGTAACGTAGTGCCCGAGGTATTTGAATTGATGCACCCGCTTCAGTTCACTACCATTCAGCTTTATCGCAGGTACATATGACGGACACTTACCGGCGGCCTTGAAAACCATGTACTCACTTTTCTTACAGTTATACACTAATCGATGCTTATGACTGTATGTTTCACAGATGGCTAGCAACTGTCTCATTGCGTTTACAGTTGGGGCCAGCAGCACCATGTCATCAGCATAACTAAAGTTGTTCATACAAACATCGTCAACCCAGCATCCTACTCGAGTGCTGCTGAGCCCAACTATAAGCTCATTCACGTACAAGTTGAAGAGCTTGGGAGAACTCAAACCACCTTGTCTCACCCCGCACTCCAACCTGTACGCGTCGGAGAAGCTGTTCGCCCACCTTACAGAGTTTATCTGGTTTTGATACCAAAAATGAAAGCATAAGCCTTCCCAAGCATCGCCACTTGGACCGGTTCTGTGTTCTTCACATTCAGTGGATTCTTGCGGCCTTCACAACGTCATCGGTCCACCTTGGGCCACCTTGAAATACCAATTTTATTTAGCTCTAACAGCTAAGTTCACTGATCGAAACTAGCTTCTAAAAACCTATAAGGTTCAAATAAAGATAAAATATGTCCTAGAATTAGCGCTTGTCTCGATTAAGCTACGTCTCATCATCAGGTCTGAAGCATCAGATGCATTTAATGTACAGAAAAAGAACGAAAATTGCACAGCATAAAATACCATATTAAGTATACGAGTAAAACAGTAATAGCAAAATTTTAGAAGCTGATCTTTTTAATTTTGGCGTATACAGGATGAAATTAAATTCATGTGCATCTTTTTAAGGAGTCATTGTACTCATCATTATGAACAACTTTTACTATGGGGCCAACCTGAAATCGCGAAAAAAAAATCAGCTGTTCTCTACATTTATGTTCGCATAACTCGGCAAAATGTAGGGAACAGCTGTTTTTTTTTTTTCGCGATTTCAGGTTTGGTCCCGACGACACGGTTGGCGCAGTGGCTGAGCGATCGAATGCTGCGCTGCGTGCCGCGGGTTCGATTCACGCACGGATAAATATTTGTATTGCCTACAGGTAGTTGTTCCGGGTCTGGCTGTTTGTGTATGTGAGTTTAAATGTTTGTAAACGCACCCACGATACAGGAGTAATTGCTAGTGTGGGGCAACGTTTAAAAAAAAAGAAAAAGAAAAAATATAAAGAATAAACATGAAGAAAAAGTTAAGAATAAAAACAATAATTGAAATAAAAAATAATGATAATATAAAAATTGAAATTAAAAGCAACTTGGCAAGGATAGCGTGATTTTCTTTCTGAATACCGGTAGCTTGTCGCTGAATATATCAAGGTCAGATGTGTTTACTACAGTATTATTGTATTCGTTGCTCATTCGTATAACTGGGGATTGTAAACCGAGATTAGTTTTTACAAAAGGTGTTTCAAATACCTTTTTATTTTTTTTAGACCTTGGGTAAATTCTTGGAACTGCCAGAGAAACACTTTGCAAAAGGCAACTGCATTGTATTTTTCCATTAATTAATTTATGGAGGAAGCATATATCTAGCAGCCGTCTGCGATCGCGAAGGGATAACATTCTAAATTTTTTTAAACGCTCCAGCCTCTTGTTGGCAAAGCAAGATGTGTCGTGAAAGCATACAGCGTAATTTGGTGGTCTAGTTCATGCTTTTCTCATAACGAATATTTTTTGGAGCAAAAAGTGTAAAATATTATGTGAAGGAGATTAGCTCTCGTACTCAGCTGCTTCCCTAATACATTTATGACAGCTATGTAGAACACGACGACGAATTTTATAAGCACTAAGAAAATCTACAATGGCGGCACAATTCTTCGGCATGAACTAAAAACTATGCAATTTCTATTTTTCTGGCACAACATAAAAATACTGAAGAAAATATAGCTGTCAACATAAAATTTTCTTTAAAAAAAAACATGACACCTGAAAACAGAGGATCGAAACGGAACGGTGAAGGAAAACATCGTGAGGAAACCGGCATGTCCTCGAACCAAAAATTCGAGGCCATGTGACATCTATCAACCCGCACTGGACCCGCGTGGTGGATTATGGGCCACTCCCTCTCACCGAGAAGAGGCCTGTGTCCCAGCAGTGGGAATAGTCTACATAACCAACCTATAATTCTCGTTGAGAAAAAAGAAGTAGAAAAGCTAGGATACTGTTAATAACAGTAGGTATTCCTGTAGTCCAATGACTGTCAATCGAAGCATATGATAGTGCATAGTCACAAATATCTGCATCAGCGTGCGGCGAATGTGGAACACAGAACTAATCTATGTGACACAGACTACGGTAAGTATAGAGAAGTACCACGAAATAATATACCGTCCAAGGTCTTTATATTAACCTTTTCTAATGCCTCGTAAAGCAGGCTGTCATTCGTAGATCTCTGACAGTATTTACGGGTAGTGAAGGAAAAATTTGTCTCTCATATTCTTGTGGCTCTTGTGGCTAAGAAAATAACTGCCGCACGGATCGATCGGTCAGGTTACGCTACGCTTGCCACAGTCGGTCCGTGGATGGGACCATCTTTACAAAGTGAGACCATGACTTGGAAAGCACGGTGCTCAAATACACAAGCGGCATGTTGTCGACGGCTGCAGATGCTTCTGTCGTCGACGCGTGTCCTCGTGTGTATGAACACCTAAAAAAGGCGTAAACAAAAAAAAAAAATATCTTTATTAACTTCAGTTGTACAACAAAGGAAAAGTGATTTCGATGAACTCTGGCACCCAAAGTAAGATTTAACTTGTGTTTAGGGTGCCAGCGTCCTCGCCTATAATTTGAAACATCAGTAGTTATAGGACGGGCACAGTATATTATTGTTATGATAACTACTTACTAGTAAATGCATAGATGTGGCCTATTGAAGTACGGACGCCAGCACATCAAGCTACTACAATATGTCAAATTTCTTTAATAGATTTTCAACTTTATCGTTAAAGCATTAAGGTTCAAGGTGGATTGGGAAAATTTGACAGTTTCGGGTAGCTTGACCTGCTGGCGTCTGTACCTATGTATATGTATTGAGAAAGAGATAAATATGGTGTAAAACTTGCGTTTATGTAATCCTGTATAAATTGACTATAATATAGATTGTTAGACAAGATATCATAATGACGCTGAGCTTAGGCCGTTCTACACCCGCGAGTTGAGCACACTTCGTAGTATCTATGTTTTTTAACATTATTTAGGATTCGGATTGTATACCACAGAGGGAGGTTTGCGCAAAATAGTGCCAAGAACAAGGAGCTGTCTCACAGTGAGGACCTGACATTCGGTGTAGAGAGCCGAGGTGGGATATCTAAACGGCTTCGAGGTCATCACCTTGAGGATAGCTCTCTGTGCTCGTTCCAAAGGCAGTAGGGTTGTCTTGGGAGTCCCACCCCACACTGTGATGCAGTAGTTAATTATGCTTTGACAGAGGGCATAATAAACAGTTTTAATGGTAAAATAGTCCGCAGAGTGCATTAGTTTCTTAAAAATGAATATACACTTGCGCACTCGCGATATGAGATTGCAAAGGTGAGATTTCCAGTTCAAAGAACTATCTACAAAGAAAACTTCCATTTAGTCTTTATACCCTGTCATAGTTTGAATTCATTAATTGATTGAAATTGACGAAGGTAATAGAATGTCTGATTCTCGAACAACTACTAAAAAGTCATCACAGGTAGAGCCTAACTAATCCAAACTAACCACATTCTAAGTTTGTTTGACAGTTTCGTCGAATGTGCCGTGTTCTTTAATAATGCATAGAATCGGTCGCCATCTTTGCTTAACGAAAAGTCTGGAAATTCTTTCTTTCTTACTTCTAATTAGCTTTCAAGACATTAGGCTTTTTATCACGTTGTCGGGACAGGTTTTGTATAGGTTTGCTGGTGGAAACTTTTAATTAGTTTATCGGTATTATAGATAAATGAGAACCCAGTTTGATCATATAATTTTAATAAATACGAGGGCGACACTGAAAGTTTTTAGAACTGGCCACTTGTAAACGATATAATAAAAAAGTAGGTTCAAATTTTGAAAATGAAATTCTTTGCCAATATTATTGTGTACCTATGTCTTTTGTTCATTTGTCATTTGTTTACGATTTGGCGGCAAATTGAAAATTGTCTGCGTTACGTCAGCATGAATTTAACGCGAGAAAATTTTCGTACAATGATTTTTTATGACTTTCGATGTCATTTAAGTCAACAAGAAAGTTATGATAGGCTTCGATGGGCCTTTCACGATGAAGCCCCATCTCGTGCCACTGTTTACAACTAATTTAATGAGTTCAAACGTGGTCGCACTAATCTCACCGATGATCTGCGTGAGGGACGGCCTTCTATGGCGACGACTGCAGATAACATCAGTGTTGTGCGGCGTATGATAGAGACTGACAGAAGAGTGACTTATCACCAGATTCGGACAAGCTTAGGCATCGGTATGAGTTAAGTGCACAAAATCCTCCATTAACATTTAGCGGTCAGGAAGCTTTGTGCCCGGTGGATACCTCATAATTTGACAGAGGCCCAAAAACTCCGTCGTGTTGATTGGTGTCGTGAAATGGTTCAAAGATTTAACGTAGGTGACTCAAATGCTGTGTTCAACATACTTACGGGTGACAAAAGCTGGATTTATTGTTATGATCCTGAAACTAAGAGACAGTCTGCTGTCTGGGTGTTTTCTTCCGAGGTGTTGCCAACTAAAGTGAAGAGAGGTCGAAGCGTGGGAAAAGAGATTGTGGCCTCGTTCTTCGGAAAGACAGGTCATTACGCAACAATTGTTTTAGAGGATCGAAAAACAGTTACTGAAACAGTTATTGCAGAGTGGTACACTAACAATTGTTTGCCACTTGTCTTGGAAAAACTTCGGGAGAAACGACTTCGTGGTAGGATCCTCCTTCACAACGACAACGCCTCGTCGCACACCGCCAAGCAAACAATCGACTACTTGGCGATGTCAGACGTGGAATTACTGGGTCACCCGCCCTATAGCACCAACCTCGCACCTTGCGATTTTTATTTATTTCTGAAAATAAAATAAAAACTTCGAGGAAAACGTTTTATGGACGCCGAGGAAGCAGTGGCTGCGTTTCAAAATGCCGTCGAAGAGACCCCTAAGGACGAGTGGGAAAAGTGCTTTTCTCAGTGGTTCCATCGGATGCAGCGATGTATTGATGTAAATGGACACTATTTTGAAAAGATATAATAAAACTAATAACTTGCTAGTTTGTTCAGTTTTTGATTTTCTAAGAACTTTCAGTGTCACCCTCGTATGTGCCTCTTAACCAGATGAATGACGTAAATATAGAAACGATTAAAAAGCAACTGTGTCTCGCGTAGATCCACGTTCCGTTACAAAGGGTTAATGATAGTTAAAATGAACATGGATGTGGAGATTTACGGACAAAACTCACACTCTCAAATCATGGATGCAGGTGTACCTTCAGCCCAAAGAAGTGTACCAAATCACCTATCCTCCTTATAAGAGGGCAGTGGGAAAATCCATGAGGTTTTCCAAAAAAAAAAAAATATTAGCATCGTTAACGAGGTGCTAGTTTGACGATGATAATATTAATTTTTAATTTTTTTTAACAGACGATTAAATAATTATAAAGAGGCAAATCGTTTGTTTGTTTGTAAGCTATGGTTTCCTAGAAGAGCGGTGGCCACCACATAGCGTCAGCAATTTACCCGCGAATAACGTCTCTGAAACTTTATTTATGAAAGTAAGTTGGTGTTTCCCCAGAGAGCGTTTTTTGGCACCGCACCGTAAAGTTAAACTCCGCTGCCATCATTTTCATGACGGCCGTCTATGCCGCCGTTACGTGGCGGCCACCGCTCTCATAGGAAACCGTAGCTTAAGAGGATTTCTAGAAATTGGTACTGATAGAAAGCTACACTATTGTTTACTTGTGCCTTAGGATATGTTCCACGTCGATGACGTGGTACAATTTACTCAAAGTAAAAAACTTTTTTGCAAAAAAAACAACCGACTTCCAAAAACGACACTACAAAGTGAAAAGTAACTTTAATTTCGGAAGTCGGTGTCGTTGGGTTCACATTTCTGTTGTTTGCCACCGACTTCCGAAATTAAAGTTACTTTTCACTTTGTAGTGTCGTTTTTGGAAGTCGGTTGTTTTTTTTTGCAAAAAAAGTTTTTATTTTTCACTTTTAAGTTGTAATTTTTAACAGTAATTTTGGTTTAAAAACCAAACTGCTGAACCGTTTTTGATGAAATTTCTAAGCGACCATTTGGGAAGTATACCCTTTCCAACAAAAAAAAAGAATTTTTCAAATCGGTTGGCAAGCGACGGAGTTATGCGCGAACAAACATAAAAACAAAAAAAAAATACAAACATCCGAATTGAGAACCTCCTCCTTTTTTAGAAGTCGGTTAAAAATGCCCGCTTGGGTTCTAACCTACGACCTACAAATCGAAAGTCGCGGCATCACCACTCGGCCACTACTGCTCGTCCCAGCTCGCATCACCTTTAAGCTAAAATCTTACTGAAATTCAAAACACGTAGGCCACAAAAACTACTAGAAAAAAGAAAAAGAAAATCCGATCGTCCGATCTATCCATTCCAAAGTCTGCATCCCCCTTATGAAAGCACCGGTATACAAAAGTTAGTCTTCCCATTGTTCTCGACTGTGCCAGACGGTTTTTATGGAAACCATTCACAAAAGATATGAAATATTGCGACCCGTTTTTATTTAACAAGGTGACTGTGGTTTAGTTTGTCTGAGGGTATTAATTATTATGTACTGCCAGGAGAATATGCATGGTTTGTTCTTGTGTAGTAAGAGTGAATTTTGCGTGAAAATGGCGCATGTACAGACGCCAGCAGGTCAAGCTACCCGAAACTGTAAAATTTTCCCAATCAACTTTGAACCTTAATATTTAGCGATAAAGTTGAAAATCGATTAAAGAAATTTGACAGATTGTAGTAGCTTGATGTGCTGGCGTCTGTACAAAAATTTACCGTAAGTGAACCGTGAGTAAAGGTACTTGCAGACGAAATGTCGTCGTCATATGCCTAGATTTTTCCCAACTATTTTCGGGGTCGTCTTCCAGTCTAACCGGATGCAGCTGAATACCAGTGTTCTACATGGAGAGACTACCTATCTGAATTCCACAATTCAGTTCAATCAGATTGTGTATTATACTTACCAAATGTTTTAAGGCGAGCGCTAATCCTGCCGACAAACTCTCACGCAGTTTGGCAGGTTTATGAAATGTATAGAAGTATTTGGTTCATAATAAATTATTTATTATTATTATTTGCTTTATTTCATCTAATTACTTTTAAAATTATTATTATTAAGTTACTGGGTAATACGATGCCCCTTGTTAAGACTGCATGTCATACTTTTGGGGTTCTGAGTAGGTACCCATAACGACTGTCAAAGATCTACAAATGACAGCCGGGACCCAAGGTTTAACGTGCTGAGACACGAAGGGTTCTCGATATCTAATGGATGGTCACCCATCCATGAACCTTCCGCTACAAGTATAGCTTAACCTTCGATATACCCGTGTGGTTGTTATCATTTAGCCACGAGCCAAGCAGGTAAGTACACTATACTGTCTGGATATATAGGCCCTCTAATATTTATTGTTTTTTTAGCCTTTTTTCCGGATTAGGTAACTCTTCCGTTTTGTGCAGTCGATAAATTTCACGAAATATTAAATACTAGTTCCTATCTAAGAATTCGCGTGAAATTTCTCGTCCGTCGCATCGCATCGGCCCGCGTTATTACTTCGTTTTCGAACATTATTTCTGACTTTTTTTCTGTTTGCTCGGCTCCTAAGGGTCTTAGCCTGATGGTAGCCTATAGCCTTTCCCAAGAATTGAGTTATCAAATGCAAAAAGAATTTTTCAAATCCGACTGGTAAGTAGTTCTAGAGATTAGCGCATTCAAACAAACCTTCAGTTTTATTATTAGTATAGATATAGATAATTCCTTATCTATTTTATTTTATTTTTTTATTCAAGAGGAACAACAAACAGCTACAATATAAAAAATAGAAACAAGAAAAACACAAAATATATATACAATATTGCAGCCCACAACGCTGTTCACAGATTAGCAATAGGATACAATATAGTGAAAACAATCGCTAAGGTTCTATTCTATATCTTTTTAATTTTTTTATCTATTCTATATCTTTTTAATTTTGGTATGTCCTTACATAAAAAAATTCATAAATCATCATAATCTGCCATGCACACAGAATATTTAAGCGATCGCCATGAATAATGTGTGATCACGGCACAGGATAACAGTTCAAGGTAGTTTACCTCGAACTTTGACATTATCAGAGGGATGTCACTGGACAGTCTTCACTTTAAGATAATATTTATTTTTTTATTGTTAATTAAAACAGTAACATTAATTGCATTAATTAACATAGATATTGAAACATGTATGGTATACAAAAATATTTCACACACTAACATAATTAATAACAGAGGACACCTAGCATATTTCTTCTCACAAAACATCAGACATACACGCTTATTTCTACTCCATATAGCAGCAAACAGATCACATTCAGGGTTGAACTAACTGAATCTAACTGAACAGACAGCTGTGCTGCTGGGGAGTTTGTTGTGCCTCTTCTTCTTTCCAGCGATAGCACTAGGAAGTGGTGAAGGGCGGACGTTTTTGGGGGACTGTCGTTTGTAATTTTGACGTTGGAAAAGTGCTGACTCTCAGCCTAATTTGAATAAATGACTTTTGATTTTGATTAGTGGTCATGAGGGCGTTAAGCACACAAACATATCCCATATACATATATTCAGGTTCACTCAAACATATATACAAAAACTCAACTTCCCATGAGGATAAACAGAAACTACAGAACGCCACCAGTGCTAAGATCCTTAGTTATTCCTTTTATTACGTTAACGTTCATACATCTGGTCATACAAGGTGCGAGTACTACGCACCTGACCTTTCTGAAGAACTTCACCAGTAAGGTATCTATATGACCTTCTAGGGAGTCCCTCTGTTCTGTTTGATCACGGCGTTTCCTTAACTCAAGAGCAAGGCCTGCTCTTCCACAACATTAATAAAAAAACCTTTGCTTTGTAAAATACTTTTTGATAGTCGTCATTCATTCATACTGTGAACATAACCAAAGCATTTAGATGCTTTGGTTATGTTCAAGATGTAGGTGGTAAAAAAAATTTAAAAGAGTATGCTTAGGCATACTCTTTTAAATTTTTTTTACCACCTACATCTTCTTTTGCCTGAAAGCAGTGGTAGAGCAGAGGTAACGGCCCCGAGTTACAAGATGTAGGTCGTGGATTCGAACCCAAACAAGCGCTTTCCTTTGCGTAAATAATTTAATCACCGCTGCTCTCAAAACGGTGAAGGAAAACATCGTGAGGAAACCGGCATGTCCTAGAACCAAAAATTCGAAGACATGTGACATTTACCAACCCGCACTGGACGTGGTGAATTACAGCCCTTTCTCTCTCAAAGAGACAAGGCTTATGTCTTAGCAGTGGGATCATTATTGGCTGATTATTGCTGCCTTATCACATCATTCATAGTTACACCACACATGCTTCGTAAGGAAAGCATGATAGATGTCCTGGATAACAACATTTTGGCCATCCAAATATACAAGTTTCCGTATTTTTACCTTTACCGTGCTGATCGATCACATCTACACTGTTGTGTAACTCGTTCGTCACCTAACTTCAGACATCCACATACCATCAGTCAATCTAGCAATCCTCGCTGCGATTGCCGCGGTCTCCTGCTTTCATTAATTTTGACAATTCAAAAGCGCCTGAAATGGTTTAATTGAAATAAATGATTTGAGTTTGAGTTTGACGACTTTGATAATCATTCAATTTTTGGATCAAGGGGCTCTGAATAATAATATAATATAAGTAATTTATTTCAGACTTTGTCCATAAGTTGGTTAGTAACAATGTTCTTAGCCTAGTATTAGTAAAAGTAAAAATTGACAGAAATAGAAATCAAGCGCTTGCCCTCGCGTGAAGGCCTATCCAGTGCCCCATCAGCAACGAGTCCCATCGATCAGCGCACGCGGCCAGGATGGGCAGGATGGATGGGAATACAAGATTAAATAAAATTTGTTAACGAAACTCCGCAGACATGATCGGTACAGATATCTAAACATGATATTATTAGGAGTATAACAAAAAATATTATTTAATTTGATGATTTTTTTCTAGGGTCTTCAACCATCAGATTTTTTTTTGTTAGCTATCTAAATATGATAAAGTAAAATAAAAACAGATTTTCTCAACTACTAACTACGACATGTAACAAAACTACGAGCGGTAGTTGTCCACAATTTTTTTTTTGTTGTTTTGTCGTGTTTTAATATCGATATTCATCACATCTACAGAGTTTCGCTAGCTAATTTAGTTTGACCCTGTACTATGAATATCTGTAAACTTTAACATAACTTGGCCATGTAGTTGGTAACAGGCTTTAGACACACTAATTGGGTGGCTAAATTACTCAGTGACACGCTTCGTAATGACAGCTATCATGCAGATTTTAACTGTTTTGTCTTGTAAATATTTTTGTTTATAGAACCGGTAAGATTCATCAATAAGCAGTTACAGTCCAGCCGTCAAATGAATGCGTTCCTGACACCTGTCAGTGCATCAATTCTAGTAGCTAATAAAGATCAAATTCGCAAAACACGTATTCGTTTATATGAAACCGAAGGGTACCAAGAACACATTCGCTCGACGGACGGCTGGATTGTACTTCTGTCCTGCACCATAATTGCGTAACACACAATCAATAGTAATCTGAATCATTTTGAAGCAAATTGCTAATTCATTGCTTCATAAGTTCGAAAAATTTGTCTGCTCAACACGTAAATAACGCAATGAATGTTGTTGAACTGTCAAAATGAAACCGATTCCGATTAATTGTGTGTTACGCAATTAGGGTGCTGTTTAATCAGCAAACAGGCAATGGTGGAATAACCACTGTTTGTAAGATGATATTTAACTAAGGTTCTAGATCTTTAATAGATTATTTCAAAGTCACGTTTCAATAACACCCAGAATCTTGAAACCTGCTGTACCTACACAGCAGCTGCAGTTTGGACGCTTAAATAGAAATGTTTTTAATTATTCCCTGGTTAAACTTTTTCACTGGGACCTCTACTAATTTAGTCTGTGTTAAGCACATTGGAATCATAAATTCGAATGAATATGTAACAAGAGAGCAAGCGTGGGTATAAAGGTCAACGCGGTCATTACAAAATGTCACTACTGTGATGCCTACGCATCGCAGATAGCCATTGCGTGTGCTGAATTTTAAAGTGAAAACTTCTTTAGCGGCGTTGTGCACTTTTTTGTGGTGGGTTAAAATTGTTAAACTTGCATCAGGACACGTGACCTGATCGAAAATACGTAAGACGGAGGGAGAGTTTTTTGTGATGGGTAAAAAATGTTAAACTCGCGTCAGGACACGTGACCTGATCGATAATTCGTAAGACGGAGCTCGCGTTAGGACACGTGACCTGCTCGAAAATTCGTAAGACGGAGGGAGAGTTTTTTGTGATGGGTAAAAAATGTTAAACTCGCGCCAGGACACGTGACCTGATCGAAAATTCGTAAGACGGAGGGAGAGTAGACCGCATTCCAAAATATCAAAAATGCACAACGTTAATATTCAAGTTTTCACTTCTGCCGGCACTCCCAGAGTGCAGCCCGTTTTATTAAGCTTTTAAATCACATTAATAATTGTAGTATGTCTGTTTCATTGGTCTGGTGGCGACTGCTGAACATTGGAATTAAGTTGAAATCCCGGATATAGGCACCTGTCCCACAACTCGATTCGAAGCCGAAAGACGTCCACTACTGCACAGAGAAGGAAGGCCTCCGTACAGCAGTGGACGTCTTTCGGCTTAAATGATGAACGAAGGTTATGATCCCGGAAAAGGCATTCCCGATACATGAGACTTAAAACTTAACATGTACAGACGCCAGCAGGTCAACCTACCCGAAACTGTCACATTTTCCCAATCAACCTTGAACCTTAATACTCTAGCGGGCCCTATCAGAATACCAGCGCTTCGACATTTATTTTTTAAATGTCGAAGCATCATGCTGAGATATGAGCCTTTTGGCCTCGTATAGGACTTTCTGTTTATTTTTTTTCCTTTTGTTACTTTTTATACAATTTGTTTTATTTTTTATTTTTAACTCTGTTTAGTTTAGTTTTATGATCCTATACGAGTCGCAATAAATACTTTTTCTTTCTTTCTTTCCTTTCTTTCTAGCGATAAAGTTGAAAATCTATTAAAGAAATTTGACAGATTGTAGTAGCTTGATGTGCTGGCGTCTGTACATAATTTAAAAGCTAACCGTCTAAGAGCTGATTTTTCAATGGACAGATACTTTTTATTCGTAGAATAAAATTGACGTCTGACAGATTTTGTATCGAAGAACTGTCAAAAATTCAAAATTATTCCTCCGCTAAAATTTGTCTTTAGCCCTTAAAATAATAATATGTACAAGAATATAAAAAGGGGAGGGGTAAGTATCAAAAAAATTGTCCGGATCGTTGTGAACAGGAAAAGTGCCCAAAAGACTGGCTGCATTGCCACATGGCAATGCTGATTCTTTGGCTAAAATATAGGGCAGCGCTCTGGTCACGTGAAGAACTCGGACCCCATGGCCCAAGAGTTTCAACCCCACACGATTGGAAGATCCAATAAGATTGGAATATTTGTGACGTTTTTGGTAATATGAAACATTAACATAGGCACTAATTGTGTGGGTGTAATATAACCATCATTCTATTCATGAATTTTAGTGGTAATTTGGATATGCAAATGACAGTATTCATACAATTAACATCTTCGCATTAGGAATCATAACTTTAATAATATTTAACAATAAGCAAAAGCATATTTTATTATTAGGACCATCATTTTGATGAAAAAAGGTAAATGGCCACATTAGGCTGGGGTCCGCTTGTCCTTTGTAGGCAAGACATGTTTTACTACAAACAAATGTCCGTTTAAATATTATTTTATACATAAAACGATGAAGATATTTTGCATAATTTATCTCCTGCCTTTTATTATAGTTAGAACAAGAAATTTGATTTTTTAAAGGTTTAAAAAATCTTCTTTCCATTAAAAAAACAAAAAAAAACCATTTAGACCGACACGGCCTTTTTTTTACGTATAAAAAATGACGTGACGGTCAACATGTTCCGCTTTTTTTTGGTCTAGCTCTCATTCGCCAAGTGTCCAAAGTCTGCCTAGCTTTTTTCCCAACTATGTTTGGGTCAGCTTCCAACAGAATGAAGCTGAATACCAGTATTTTACATTGAGCGACTGTCTATCTGACTTCAACAACCCAGTGGGTAATACGATACCCCTTGGTAAGACTGGTTGTCAGACTTTTGGGCTTCTGACGACCCGTAATGACTGTTGAAGATCCACAAATGACAGCCGGGACCAACGGCTTAACGTGCTTTCCGAGGCCTTTGTATGTAAATACTGTACGGCTGTTATTACCAAGTCAAGCCAAATGTGTGCTTGCGATAAGGAACACGTTCTGAAAAAATGTCCATCTTGGACAAAAAAATCTTTAATGTATTTAGAAATTGAACGTTTCTGTAGGTAGATACTTAACTGTGAATCTTAAGTCGTTAAAGAAAAGGAGTTAGTTTTTATGGCAAAAACTCCCTGGCTAAGAGGTTAAGAGAATTTTAAAGCGCACAGATGTATAATTTCATGAAAGTTCCGCTTTGGCTATTTGGAAAAAACTTGAAAAAAGTGGCCTCCATCTGAGGCAGTTGAGTTAGGTTAGGTATTATTTTTTTACTAAATACTTTCCTAATTATGAAATCCAGTTATAAGTTTTTTGGCGTCAAAAACGCCAAAATACAAGGTGGGTAGCGGGATTGTCCGAAAGGGTTACCGCTGCCCTGGAACATAAAGGGCTAAGGAAGGAACACGGGTGGGTTTTAGTCAGTAAGAGTCTGACACTCCCTCCTGCTCCACCCAGAGCGGGAGGATTCATTTGATGATTTCCCATCCCATCCTCAAAAAAAAAAAAAAGAAGGTATACAAGGTCAAATTAAATTAGCTAGCGAAACTCCGCAGACCTCAGAAGCTTGGTTGAAAGGGCTAACAGAAATACTATTCTTATATAATTTTACCATGACATAAACAAAGAGAAAAAAGGAATGTAGAACCACCCACAATCCACATTACTAGTAGTAAAAGTACTCTTTCTTTTTACATTATAGAGACGGTTTAAGCTGCAATAACTTTTGTGCTTACTTTTCTTGAGCAATAATGTGGCTGCAGCTTACAGTCTAACCGGATGCAGCTGAATACCAGTATTATTGTGCATGGAGCGACTGCCTAGCCTAATTACTGGGTAACACGATACCCCTTGGCAAGACTGGTTGTCAGAATTTTAGCATTCTGACTATCTGTAACGACTGTCAAACATCTACGAATGACAGTCAGACCAACGGCATATCTTACTTTTTGAAGCAAGCTGTGGGACAGCGTAGGCAAGTAAAAAAAAAAGTTGGAACGTCAAAAGTTGTAATTGACCTTATTTCTACTCAGAACTGTAGCCTTCCTTTGTTCTTAGCTGTAAGGGCCGACATACACAGACTACTTGAAGCAGTCAGGATGGACTGCTTCAAGCTGCGACTGCATAGTGAACTACACAGTCTTCTACGTACACACATACATGAAACCGCTCGAGCAGTTGCAGTTGTGCGGTCAAGCAGTCGCTAGGCATACACTGACTGCAAGAGCGGTCCGTCTATGTTGATCAATCGCTAACTGCTCGGGCAGTCCATGTATTTCAGCCCTAAGTACATTTTCCTACTAAAAAAAAAAACGGTTTTATCCTAAAATCGTACTAGTCGGCAACCAGAAACCACTCCCTATTACTTTTACTATTCCATCAAAATCCCGCTGACTTACACAAACGTTATAGAATCCGAAATCGTGTAAACGTTACCGAAACTCCAGTTATGTGATTCAACACCTTTTCGCTAGTCCCTTTCTAATTCCTTTTTCGTCAGCTTTTTTTTTCTTTAGTATTTTTTTTTGAAGTGAAAACTTCTTTAGCGGCGTTGTGCACTTTTGTTGTCATGGGTAAAAAATGTTAAACGTCAGGACACGTGACCTGATCGAAAATTCGTAAGACGGAGCTCGCGTCAGGACACGTAATCTGATCGAAAATTCGTAAGACGGAGGGAGAGTAGACCGCATTCCAAAATATCAAAATGCACAACGTTAATTATTCAAGTTTTCACTTCTGCCGGCACTCTCCCAGAGTGCCACCCGTTGATTTTTTTTTTGACTTTCGTTCGAAACGACACCCTGACGTTTTTGTAACAATATAATTCAAAAGAGTTTCCATGGAGTTTCTTGCCCGTTCTTGTCCATAGGTACCTACTACGCTTTGGAATGGGCAACTAGCTCCATATTTTTCGGACTGACCAACTCCTTGACTATTCAAAAGTGCCTGTAAATGGTTTAATTGAAATAAATGCTTTGAGTTTGAGTTTGAACGAAGAAATTTTTGTTTTTGAGGTGGGTTTCATATAACTGTTTACCACACGCACACACCGAGGTAGAAAACATGTATTCTACATGTTGTGTCTGTTAGTTTCGTTTATCATTTACCCCTAAAACCAGAAGGGCAATTCTCGTAATTTTAAGAACGTTCACAGTCTGATCTCAGTCTCAATCTGTCAAAAAATACTTCTAATTTCCCTACATTTTGACAAGTTTTTGACATTTGATCGTCGCCGAGATGAGACTGCGACTAGATTTTGAACGTTTTAAATTACGAGAATTGGCCTTCAGTTGTAAAGACTAGTTTTATTTTTTATTTTTAGAAAACTACTCGAGTGTAGCAAATGTCTGATCACCTGCACCCTAGACGATCTGAGCAAAGCCTCTGACGCCGCAATAAATGTGAATACTGGGCCCAAAATGTTTAAGAAACATAGTTGTACCGTCGAATCGAAAACAAAAAATACATTATTATTTTCTAATATAATATGTAGGTATGGAATGTTCTTGGCAAGTCTTTGACAAACTTGTCGAAATCAAATATCACGACTTCTACCTAAAAAAGGGGTATAAACGCAGAGTTAGAAAGTACCGAAATGTTTTATTATAAACGGAACCTTTGGTATTAATTACCCTTATCATTCACTTACGAAAATTTAAACAATTTTCAAAAGAAGTTAAATAAAAATATACCTAATCTGCTATGTTACAGTGTCATATTTTTCCGGACGCTCATTGGACCATAAAATTTTATTTTATGGTCGTTGAATAACACTTTAGACCGACATTCAAAATTCTAAAAGGATAAGCCGATAAACATTTAAAAACGGTAGCAGTTACTTTTATATAGAAAAAAAAACACAATACAGGTTTTCAGAAAAGAATTTTCGACTCTGGCTACCTAATATTTCTTACTATCACAAGATTATTAAGCAAATAGGATTTCTTCTAGCTATGTCAGGGCTCCACGTGGTGGTTATTTTGGCCCACAGCTCATTGGGCATACTGCAGACGTGGCCAGCCCAGTCCCACTTCAACTTAGCGGCTTTTTAACCGACTTCTAAAAAAGGAGGAGGTTCTCAATTCGGATGTTTGTATTTTTTTTTTTTTTTATATTTGTTCGCGCATAACTCCATCGCTTGCCAACCGATTTGAAAAATTATTTTTTTGTTGGAAAGGGATTATACTTCCCAAATGGTCCCATAGAAATGTCATCGAAAACGGTTCAATAGTTTGGTTTTTAAACCAAAATTACTGGTAAAAATTACAACTCAAAAGTGAAAAATAAAAACTTTTTTGCAAAAAAAAACAACCGACTTCCAAAATCGACACTACAAAGTGAAAAATAACTTTAATTTCGGAAGTCGGTGGCAAACAACGAAAACAGAACCCAACGACACCGACTTCCGAAATTAAAGTTATTTTTCACTTTGTAGTGTCGATTTTGGAAGTCGGTTGTTTTTTTTTTTGCAAAAAAGTTTTTAAGACAACTTTGTGTTTTAGAGCGCAGTGTGATGTTGCGAATATGGTCTGTCAATTTGATACCTAGAATACTGCGCTCCATTGCACGTTAGCAAACCTTGAGCTTAGACTTTTGAATGCACAGCTAGAAAGCGTCTCGGCAGACCCCGTAGAAGATGGCGGGACGAGCTGGACAAAACAAACGACCAGTGAGGTCCACTTTAGCCCTGGTTTGAAAGACCTGGAAGTCATGGGGAGAGGCCATTGCCCAGCAGTATGATGATGCAGGTTAACAGTAAAAGTAACGATTTCTTTAAAAAACATTGTTTAAAAAACTGTATCCCAACTACGGAAAAATAAAATATATCTAAGAAGTACAAAACATGAAAATATCTCGGACAGAATTCAAGACATAGGTACAAAAATACCTAAAAAATTATAAGAACCTCTTCCTTTTAGCTTTGCCGAAGTCGGGTAAAAAATGGGACTGAACCAGACTTAGCACCATGCGCTTTGAACCACGGTGAGGCAAAATCATCACACGCAAAAGCTGACCTCGGCAAGCACAGTTTCACTATGCAGATTACGTGTTTATTTACAGTTGAGAGTATCCGTATTCCTACTAAAAATAAAAACTAAAGTGTGTAGGTACTTATTAAAACTTACAACAATCTTGGTTTAATTTAAAAGGCGTTTATAAAGTAAACTTTATAACACGCAAAACACTTTATAAAACAATTAATGATAACCAAAAATAATTGTCAGACGAACATTCTCAAAATCCATATTAGTCCACATTTCATTACCATACTCCAACAAAGCTTAACTGATCATTAACTTTAAACAAGGTACAATTTCCTGTAACAGCGTGTTAAACAAGCCGAATTACCCCATAAAGTCTCTCGAAAGCGTAAAAGTACTTTGAAAGTAAGTCTGTAGAAGATTCAATAAATAAAAATAAAATAAGAATTGGTGAGACTGTTTATATCGACGGAGCACTGTGGCAAGGGTAAGCTTACGTTTTGTAGGACTTAGGTTCGAACCCAAGCAGGCACTTTACTTTGTGTAAATTATTTCGTCACCACTGCTCTCAAAATAATAATAATATCTTTATTTCTCCCACAAAAACAAGACTTATACGATAAAAATTAACTAAAATAACAAAAACAATTTCAGTTGTGAAGGAAAACATCGTAAGGAAACCGGCATGTCCTAGAACCAAAAATTCGAGGACATGTGACATCTACCAATCCGCACTGGGCCCGCGTGGTAGATTACGGCCCACTCCCTCTCACAGAGAGTAGGCCTGTGTCCCAGCAGTGGGAACATTATAGGCTGATTACGTGTTTATATCGAGAACGGAATGCGATTTTAGCGCCTCGTGCGATTTTACGTACAGACGTCAGCACATCAAGCTACTAGAATCTGTCAAATTTCTTTAATAGAATTTCAACTTTATTGCCTAAATCATTAGGTTCAAAGTTGATTGGGAAAATTTGACAGTTTCGGGTAGCTTGGTGTGCGGCTGGCTGTACGGTTTTTATGTTTTTTTTTTAATATTTATAATTAAGCAATTAGGTATACAGGCTTGATTGAGACGAGAGACTGACCGAGAGACTGTAGGGGTAGGGGTTAACCTTAATCATTATAGTCACAGAAAAACGGTCCTAAGATACTTTCCTTTTCATTTTTGACGAATTTTGGTACTTCCACACTGCCACACTAGTTTTACACGAAGTTTATACCTATTTTTATTAATCACACAGCAAGAAGGCCTCCTCAATCAAGCCCTCCCGATGATTTATTCATCAATAAATTCATAATAAATATTTTCAGCACATCGCATCATTTCAAAAAGCACAGAAATTGCATAATATTCACTTTAAATTCATTTAACGACCGGCAGTCAAATTTAACTGCTCAATTTTATTCACAGCAGTTTTATATCATAAAACGTTGCAGAATGCATGCATATTTATTATTCTGATAAGTTAATAATCATCATAAATATTTGGCCCAGGTATCAGCAACGCTTATTCCATTCACTGACGCAGACATTAGATCCTTATATATACAGGTGACAGGGCGGAGATACGGCGTAAGATAAAAGGTGGACCATGGTCTGCATCTTCACTGAAGGTTTGCCAACGTGCAATGGAGCGCAGTATTCAAGGCGTCAAATTGTCAGACCATATTCGCAACACCACACTGCACTGCGCTCCAAAACACAGATTACTGACGTGACTCAAAAAACCGCTAAGCTGAAGTGGGAGTGAGCTGACCACCTCTGCCGTATGCCCAATGAGCTTGGGGCAAAAATAACCACCACGTGAACCACCCTGACACAGTTAGAAGACGTAACGGCAGATCCGTAGAAGTTGGCGGGAGGAGCTGGTCAAAACAAACAATCAATGGTCCACTTCAGCCCTGGGTTGAAAGAGCTGGAAGTCATGTGGAGAGACCTTTGCCCAACAATAAGATGATGCAGGCTAACAGTATGGTCTGCATCTACAGTTAATCAGTTTAGCTTTCCGCTTCTGACTGCAAATTATAATGACTTTGACGGTACAACAATTATTAAATTGAAGAAAAATGGCTTTGCGGAACCCGGTAAGCTCAAGTAGCAAGTATGTAATTAGTGCAGCAGCGGCAGCTAATGAGCTAACTATTGTGCTGGTACTTTAAGGAGTAATCAGCACTTAATTGGTACCTGTGAATACTGAACGAGTTTCGCGGTAATTCAAGTACGTAACCGTTGAAGTTCTTATAAAAGACTTGGTACATGGAGGTACTAAATTACCAGATATACACGATAAATCAAGCTATACATTTCCAGCGGCATAAGCTGAATTCTGACCAATACTATCGCCAAAATCTATATCTGACCACCGTAAGGACTATTCCTGCTTGCAGCGCATATTATTAGTCGACCTTAAAAGGATCCTCTTTTGTTTTACTTACGGACGCACCTGTGGTCATCATGTGCACTGGATTGTGTTTTCAAAATGGTCAGAAATAGATTTTGGCGATAGTACTTGTCAGAAATCAGCTTCATCAGTAGCTCAGCTGGTTCTGTATGGCTTAATGTGTAGCAGTACGTACCTATTTCTCCAGCCAGAAAACCTTTGAAAACATCGTTAGTTAAGGTAAGGTTAATGTATTGATTTAGAAAGCTTGCTATCATCCTTTTTACATATTAGATGGACTCGCATCAATCTATCTTGCGTTTTCCTATGTTGGGATCGGCTTCCAGTCTAACCGGATGCAGCTGAATACCAGTATTTTACATGGAGCAACTGCCTATCTGACCTCCACAACCCAGTTACTGGGTTACATAATATTTATTTAACCTTGTACACATAAAACAGACAAGAACAAAAGAACAGAAAATTATGTAGGTACAAACGTGATGCTTATTTCTAAGGAGGAGAAAAGATGATGTAGACACCATATAGAGAAGAAGGGAAAACATAACATACTTAAAATAAAAATATACGGATACATTGCTTACTGCCTTTTTTTTTTTTTTTTTGAGGATGGGAAATCATCAAATGACCCCTCCCGCTCTGGGTGGAGCGGAAGGGAGTGTCAGACTCTTACTGACTAAAACCCACCCGTGTTCTTTCCTTAGCTCTTTATGTTCCAGGGCAGCGGTAACCCTTTCGGACGATCCCGCTACCCATTGCTTACTGCCTATCGCGGACTTGTTACATCGATCCTTAGATAAGGCTTTATTTTCTGGGGAAACTCTACGCATAAAGATGTTATATTTTGAATGCAAAAACGTACAAGGACTATGTTTGGTCTTAAAATTACAGACAGTTGCAAACCATATTTTATTAAACATCAAATTCTCTCACTTCCTTCCTTGTATATATTAGAAACGGTATTATTTGTTAAAAAGAATCTCCAACTGTTTCCGAAGTCTTGGGATGGTTCCGAACGAAGTCAACGTGATAGCCGGAGACTTCATATACCTAGTGCTAAAACAGCTCTCATGCGTAAGAGTGTATTCTGCATGGCCCCAAAATTATACAACAGGGTGCCAAAGGCATACAAAGATTTGAATATTATTAGTTTTAATAAAAGCATGAAGAGACTTTTAATAAATAAACGCTACTATAACGTTGCCGACTATTTGAATAATGTACTTTAGACATTTTTATTATTATTTTTATTAATTTAACGTAACTTTATGATTTTTGTACTTTGAATTATATTATTATTATATTTTTACGCCTTTTTAGGCAAAACATGCTGAAACTTTTTTTTTTGTAATCGTTCCAAATGATTGTAAACCTACACATGTTTTATATCTTATCTTATCATGTCCCTCCTCACACTGGCGACAGACTCGCACATTCTTTTTTTGTAGGTCCATCCATCCGCAATTATTAACAATGAATTCGGTATTTTTTATCATAACATCAACGATAATGCTACTACTTTTATATAGCGCAACGAGAACAATAACGAGAAGTTATCAAATACTTTCAGAAAGTGACAAGTTAATAAGTGATCAGATGTTAGTGAAAAGTGAGGTGATTCAAAATGTGACAGAAAACAAAGTGGACTTAAAATATATCTTACAATGGACGTCGCCGTCAAAGGTTCCGTTCGTATATATGGGCAAGGGACAGGATGGATTTATTGAACGCAAATGTCCTTACACAAACTGTATAGTGACTGCTAACCGCTCGTACCTCGACGGTGACTATACAAAATTTGACGTCATCGCATTCGCAGCACAAGAAGTGTTAACTTATACTACTGCACGATTGCCTGGAAAAAGATCTCCCCACCAGAAGTATGTTTTCGCAAGTATAGAATCTGCACACAATTATCCTGTCTGCTCTAATAGATTAAATGGATATTTCAACTGGACATGGACTTTCAAGTTAGACTCTGAAGTGAGATGGGGTTATTTCACTATTAGAGATAAAAATAATGCTATAGTTGGACCAAATAAAGAAATGCATTGGATGAAGTTGAAAGATATGGATCCAGTTAGCGACGATTTCAGAAAACAGCTAAAACGAAAACCAAAGCTGCGGCGTGGTTCGTGTCTAACTGTTATACCAGAAGCGAACGAGAAAAAATTGCTGGACAGTTACAAAAGGAATTAGCAAATTATGGTCTGACCTTAGATATATGTGGAACCCTAAAATGTTCACGGGATCATCATGAAGATTGCGATAAATTACTTAAAAATAATTATTATTTTTATTTATCGTTTGAAAACTCTTTAAGTGAAGACTATGTCACTGAGAAGTTATTACGAGCGTTGAATAATGACGCTGTGCCCATAGTGTACGGTGGTGCTAATTATTCTAGGTATGTAATAATTACAAAAAGAAAAATATTGTATTTGGGACACCCACAGGAAATAAATCTAACAAAATCAGTTGAGTTATTGTTGCTTGGGTTCGAAATCAAGCAGGTACAGACGCCAGCAGGTCGAGCTACCCGAAACTGTCAAATTTTCCCAATCAACCTTGAACCTTATTGCTTTAGCGATAAAGTTGAAAATCTATTAAAGAAATTTGACAGATTGTAGTAGCTTGATGTGCTGGCGTCTGTACTTTCATCATCATAATCATCATTTCAGCCGCAAGACGTCCACTGCTGGACATAGGACTCACTCGTAGCATTTCATCACCACTGTTCTCAAAACGGTGAAGGGAAACATCGTGAGGGAACCGACATGTAGAAACAAAAATTCGAAGATATGTGATATCCACCAACCCTCACCGGGTCCGCGTCACCAAGCGGGCTCAGAACGGGTTGGCTCTCTCTGTGGGAGGAAGAGGGCCATAATCGGTGGATTATGGCCCTCTCCCTCCCACAAAAAAGGGAGTAGGCCTGTATCTTAGCAGTAGGCTGATTATGTTACGCTTATAATATGTATTAATGAAGCGGATAATGCTTGATACTATCATTTAAATACAGAAATAGTCGTATCAGCCGATATAATTTTTTTTGGAACGAAGTTCCTTATCGCGCGTTGCGAAAGGGGGCTAGACGGAAAAAATTAAGACCAAAAGTTGGAACGACACTGTTTTTTTTTTTTTTAATAAAATTTTGTTACGATTCCTTCACTAAATTAATCGAAAGGAACTTCGTTCCATCCGGGTGTCCCTTGACACCTCTCAAGTTTTTTTTTTTTTTTAATTTATGGATTGATGGTCATGTGGACCCGGTGTGCGGTAGTAAACTTCATGTCATGGCTTCGAGGTTTTGGTTCTAGGACATGCCAGTTTCGTCACAATGCTTTTCTTCAAAGTTTTAAGAACAGTGACAATGGAACAAGTTCCAAGTAAACTGCTCGCTTCGGCTCGAAACCACGGCCTGCGGTGCGTCAAATGAAGTCGTTGTCACCAGTCAAGTAGGAACTGTAACCAGTTTATTTTAATTATAATAATACCAGCCTATTTTGCCCAACTGCAGGGCAAAATCTTCTTCTCAAACAAAGAAGGCACGAGCATTATCCACCACGCTTGCTCAAGCTGGGTTAGCGATTAATTTAATTATATGAGTTAATTTACTAATATATTTTTACAGATTTATGCCAGACGGCATTTACCTGGATGCTAGAATACAAAGTGCTAAGGATATAGCAGCTAAAATGCATAATTTGATCAATGATCCGGAACAATATGCAGAGTACTTCAAATGGAAAAATCATTACTCGTATCATAGCCAAGATGAAGATATTGAAACTGAACCTTATTGTTTATTTTGTGCCACTTTGAATAAGGAAGAAATGGTAAAAACGACCACAATATATGACGATTTTCACAAGTGGTGGAAGTCGCCTCTAGGTCTATGCTGATTTGAATCAAGTCCGAGTTTGTAAACCCGTTTTCAAAAAGTATTTTTTTTTTTTAATTAATGTTTGTTGTATACTTTCTAACTGTACCCAAATAGCTTCATTTTTCTGACTGACCGACCCCTTGACAATTCAAAAGTGCCTGTTATTGGTTTAATTGAAATAAATACTTTGAGTTTGAGTTTGACCCCAACGATACCCCTTGGTAAGACTGGTTGTTAGACTTTTGGGCTTCTTCAAAAATCTAGGTTTAAAGGATCTTTATTTCTCATACGTTACAGATACAGTTCGCTTATATGAGATTTAAATTTTAACATAAAAATAATCGTCGTCTAATGACGAAGCATGCAGATGTAGAACAAGTAAAACAATAATAACAATGTATGAGTTCAGTAGCAAACAAAGCAAAAAAGTAGGCAGTTACACAATATTAAAAACAAGTTAATCCAGCTGGCCAATTTGACACCAAGGTCCCTCTTAAGTACTAATTATTCACTTTGAATCTACGAATGGGAGCCGGGACTAAATACACACGGGACATAGATATCCGTGGTTTACGTGCTTTCCATTGCACGGAGAGGTCTCGATATGTGATGGATGGTCACCCATCCATGAACGTAGCTTAAACTACGGTCGATTCGTATGTCTATTATTATTTAGCCACGAGTCCCTAGAGGACATACTTCTTTTCTTTAATACTTCAAGTACATACATCTAAAGAGATTCTTTTGATGGATTCTTCTATATTTTGTAAATGTGAGGAGTTTGTAGGCCTTGTAAACTTTAGATCTGTAGACCATTTTTTATTTGATCAAGTACCTGGTACATGTTGACAGGCCTACGCTGTCCTCCCATACCTACTGTAATTTGGAAACATTGTAATAGCCAATTATTTTTAAAAGAGTACCTAACCGTGGAGTTTCTTACCGTCTCTTCTCCATAGGAAACGACCAATTGCAACCGAGCACCGTGCACATGCAAAAAAAAAGGTATAAAATAAAATAAAGCCACTCAGGCCCATTCATACACGCAAACACACATATGTTCCTACAGTCACGCACACTCACGCACGATAGTAATTAATAAATTAAAACATTAATAATGTAATAAAAAATAATAATGTAAGTAATGTAATTAATATTGTAGTACTTACATTTGCTCTGCACCACACTTGAAACCACCGTGATCGAGCTGCCATTGCAGCTCGATCACGGTGGTGACGGAAGTAACTGGTGCTTATAGCACAAGAGTCCTCCTAGTTTAAGCCCAGTTGCACATGTCTAGTATCTTGCCACTAAGTTGCAGTCTAATTTAAGGTACATAAATTGTATATAAATAGGTTTAAGTCTTGAACTAATAAATTTTGTTTATTATATTGTTTACCTAGCTTCTGACGTTTCATAAGTGCCCATGTTGGTTTATGTGAAATTAAATATTTTGATTTTGATTTTGAGACGAACTTAATGCATGTTATTAATATAATGCCTGGACTTTAAAAGAGACTTCTGAGTTTGTTTTCCCATTTCTGTTAAAGGATCAGTCAGCTAGAAAATGCCGGTGCCATCTTGTTTGAAAATATTACCAAAAAGTTGACTTGTAAAAGATCTATTAACAGAAATAAACAATATTTATTTATTTTACCATTTATGCACACACATAATTATATAAACAGACATTGAAAAACAGAACAGAAAAAATAGGTACAGAGATGATGCTTATTGCATTGCATTTAATTTAATATAGATAGCGATTTTACCAATAATGGCGAAAATAAAATAAAATTTCAAAGCTGTTTTTAGAGTCGCCATAATATTGCTTAACTGGCTTGTCTTTCGAGAATTTAAATACTAAACAAAATGTCTGAGCGCAGAAATTTCACTCCATACAACTTTGTTTAAAAATCTCACAATTACCGAACTGTTGTTAGGAACCCAAATATGCGACTGATTTATAGATATTTACAATTAATGCAAACGGCTCGCCACCTATGTATTATATGGGACATAAACATATAAACCATCTGTGTGCCAAATTTCATCCAAATCCGTTCAGTAGTTTTTGCGTGAAAGAGTAACAAACATCCATCCATCCATCCATACAAACTTTCACTTTTATAATATTAGTAGGATAGGTAACTTGCAAAATGCGGGTGTAATGTGCCTAACCCTTTCAGGATAACAGGCGTGATGTTATGTTATAGGTTACAATTTATGTTTATCTTATGATGTCCTACCCATAAATATCAATAGTATATTTGAAACGAATTTAGTTTTGTAAATAGTAACACCGCCATGGGAGCTATTACTATGATGTCTTGCAACATTATACATCATTAAATTTGATCATTTTAACCCTTAAAAGGGGCATTGTACTCATCATTATTGACGGCACGGTTGGCGCAGTGGTTAAGCGATTGACTGCTGCGCTGCGTGTCGCGGGTTCGATTCCCGCACGGAACAAATATTTGTATGACCCACATGTATTTGTTCCGAGTCTGGGTGTTTTTCTATCTATAATGTTATGTATGTATTTACAAAAAAAAAAAGATGTATATAAGTAGTTTATCAGCCATCTTGTTACCATAACACAAGCATTAGGTTGCTTAGCTTGGGACTAGATGGCGCTGTATGAAATGTCCAGGGATATTATTATATTATTATTATGAACAACTTTTACTACGGGACCATCCCTGAAATCGTGAAAAAAAAAATCAGTTGATCCATAGATTTATGTTCGCATAACTCAACATAATGTATGGATCAACAGTTTTTTTTTTTTCACGATTTCAGGGTTGGTCCCGTAGTAAAAGTTTTTATACAACGGTATAGGTAGCCCTTAATCTATTGGAGCTCTACATAGTATCTCCGAGTCTGTCATCTTTTTGATGACAGACTCGGAGATTTTGTCCAATACTGAAATCCATTGCGTACATCATAGATAATAAACATTTATAGGTATAATCTTATAGTTATATATTGGCCCTTGGCCAAAAAAGTAAAAAAAAAAAGATTAATTTAAAAATTTGTTTCGCCATCCGACCAATGCTGTTTGAGCCTTCTGTATATGTCTGTTTTGCAAATAATTCCCAGTCAAGCAATAAATAATTGATTACTCGAGAAACTAACTAAGCAGACATGAAAATACTTGGTTAGTGAATTTGTAGCAATGTAAGCAAGAAGTAATCTGCAATCTCTCTAATGCGAGTATCAACTATCGGGCAACTAGTGAGGTGAAATGTCGGAACTTTCCCGGGACCGGGACTGTGGCACGCCGGAACTTTGCATCGGATAGATACAAGTATGTTAACAGTTCAAGTTGGCGCGCAGGTGAGGAACATTGAAACATTGTAAGCATCTATTAAATTCAGTTTAGTTATGTACAGTTCATTGTGGCGCTTTACTTTGTGTAAATAATTTTAGCACCACTGGCGTCATTATGACTTTCCAGTGGTCAACCACTGACACTCCATTGAAAGAAATGGCATAGAATGGTAATCTCGTACATAATGATAAATGAATGACCGACTTACATAAAACACTTGACTTGTATAAAACACCAATAAATAATATATAAAAATATATATATGAAATCTAGCATCAAATAAAGTAGTGGTAGTTTTTCGAAAATCATTTCTACTAACGGGTTTTATAATAATGACAATACGACAATGTCATTATGACACAATTCTATTACGAGACCATCGACCGACCAATGATCGCCATTAAGAATTTAGCAGATTACGAACTTTAAGCAAAATGACAATGGGATGGGAATGGGATTGTGTTGGAATGACGAATTTATAAAAATAGCAGACTTGGGGCCCAGGTGCTTCGTGACTTTTTTCCTCCTGTAAGATTTCGCTACAAAACAACAGTCTCAAAAAGCACGCGACTAGAAATCCCGCGATAGATCCCGATGCATCTCAACACTTAACAACATTAATAATATGATAATGTTTGTAGGTTCACTCCAATTTAGTGTAGTGCCCTGTTATGAGGCAACCTTATGCTTAGTTTATTGTTCACTCTGGTTAACAAATGGAGCCTCTAAATTTCAGGAATGTTTTCTGAGATACATAGCGGTTAACTTCAAGGTGCGGTTGTTTCCTTTAAATTTTAGATGGATAAACATTCTCAGAATGGCAAGTGAAATTGTTGAACACATAACATACGTTAAGCCTGATTCCCCGAATGGTTAGGGAGAGGTACACCTACCTATTAATATATACCTACCTTGGTTTTGTTATTGTTATTAGTAATTAACAAATCCGGGCTCTAGGCTGCTACTGAAAAAAAGAAAATGCCTGATGGAAAAAACCAATAACACTTTGTTTATAAAATGAAATGATAAGGATTAAAAATACAAACAAACCTAATCTAAATACATTATAATATTAGAAAGGAAAAGTTTGTTACACTTTCACGGCTAAAAACGGCAGATCTGTTTTGGATGAAATTTGGAACATGGCCTAGATTAGGACGGTTACATAGTATAACATCTAAAGTTATTCCAACTATTTTCGGGATAACTATGGTCAAAAGACCTACTGTTTAAATTACCTAAAGATCGTTTCACAGATTTTTGTAATAACTAATGAACGAAATACATAAAGGAGAATTAACCTACGGTTAATTCACCTACGGGTTTATTCAGCTACAATTAATAAACCTAAGGTTATTGAACTAACGGACGATTCACTTACTGTTGATTTTTGATAAAAGACATGATTTTGTCTGTTTTTGTGCTTTCGAACCAAAAGAAGACGGGCGACGTCAGGGGCACCCCGTGGTACGGTTTGGTTAGGTTCCTATAAACCCTGCTGACAGAAATAGGGGCCCCGCGAAGCGGAGCTTCGCCGACTACGTCTTAATATTATTGGTTGTAAACCAACTTAGACCACAACTGCCTACTTACCCACCACTTTAGAAATAAACCAAGCGCGCAGTATTAATAAGCTGTAGGCGAGTCGTCTATTTGGGTATTTCATACATAGTTGAAATATGCAATATCTTAAAAAATCATTAGAATAATCGTTCGTTAGTGCAATTAATATTAGTTTAATCAAAATTAAGTAAGTAAAACAGTAGTTCAGTCGAGCAATATGTGTTATGAACATATGTGAATCAACCGTAGTTATCTCGAAAATAGTTAGAATTACTTTAGATATTATAATACGTAACCATTAGGACATAGGATACTTTTTATCCCGATATTCCCACGGGATCGAGACCTATGCAGGTGAAACCGCGGGGCGAAGTTAGTACTTAAATTCTCTCTACTACAAATCCGCTATTTCATACAATATTTATCAGCCACTTGGTTCAATTCATGCACTATACCTACAGCTTACAGTCTCAATAGAGTGCAGCTAAATCTCGAATATATACAGTCATAAAATATTTACATATGAAACAACGTGTAGCAGCACCCCGTTGTAAACACCGAGAAAAAGCTGCTATGAAAAGTTTGTAAGTACAGCGGATGTGAGCAGCGTTTTAGAGTAGGTTGTATCTACGATAAAAGACCCAACAGCAAATGGAACTTGACGTATCAAAATACAGGGTGGCAGGGACATCGACGCGCAAACTGTAACCATGAATGCAACACATGATTCTATAGTATGTAAAGTGCAACCGGTCAAAATGTATGGCAACTTGCAGAGTAAGCCAACTGAAGTGGCAGTGGACTGGCCATGTTTGTCGAAACCGATGGCCGGTGGAGCAGACGAGGCCTGGAGTGGAGACCGCGTATCGGAAAGTGTCGTGTGGGCCGCTCCCCAACAAGATGGACCGACGGCCTAAAGAAGGTGGCTGGAACAAACTGCTTGCGGAAGGTGGAGGACAGGGTGTTGTGGCGCAATTTTTTACGGTTATTATACAAAATTTCAACGTAGGGGGTTTATGAATCACTGTTCTGAATCCAACTGAATCCATGGTAATAGATTATGCGCTATGCAATATCCCTGCCAGCCTGTATTATGTGAACCATTTTTAGGGTTCCGTAGTCAACAAAGAACCCTTATAGTTTCGCCATGTCGTCTGTCTGTCTGTCTGTCTGTCCGCGGTTTAGCTGAAAAACTATTGGTACTAGGAAGTTGTAATTTGGCACGAGTATACATGTTAATGACGCCAAAAAAGTGGAAAAAAAAATTTTGAAAAATAAAATTATTTAGAGTACCTCCCCTACATCTAGTGGGGATGATAATTTTTTTTTTCGTCCTTCCCGGGGTGTGGGACATCGTTGGATAGGTCTTTCAAAAATATTAGGGGTTTGGAAAGACCGTTTTATGATTAAGTAAACCGTTTGTCACTTATCAAGCTTTAAAGTATCAATTTTCGTTAGAGTCAAGTGTCCCCCCCCTCTACCAACTAAACGGTTGTAGTTAGAAATTCAAATGTCACTCTCTACCGTAAATGTCACGGCAGTAGTACCTATACAGGAATAATTTTTATTCAGTGCGCAAACTTTGACAAATTAAACTTAAATGAGTTTTATTAAACACCTATTTTTTATTTTGATAAGTCTTAGTACAAAAAAATAAAGTTATCGCTAACGAAAGATGTCTATTTTGAAATTGATTTTCTGGCCACTACGCGCCGCCCGGCGCGGCAGCGCTCGGTCGTTTTTCGTGCATAGGCGTGGGTAGATAGATATTTACGTGGGTTACATACAATGTACTGATCGCAGATTTTATCAGGTTCGAATTAGACTTTTTTAAGATTAGGCCGTGATCTGAAGTTATTTGAAGAGTAATTCCAATTTTTCCTTCATACTTTCATGGGCTTAGGACCATCAAAATGCAGAAAATAACGCATTATAATCAATTAAATTAAGGCACTTTTAAAAACTTAATACTTACATTTACCGCCAGTCGAGGTCTGCCAGACCCTAGTGCGTGATTTGGGGTCCTGAACTGACCGTGATCAAGCAGCCTCTGAGTGGCTGCTAAAATGTTCCTTTCATTAGGGACTGTGGGGTCCTTACCCCTTACCCCCTAGCATACATTCTGCGAGCTGCTCGTAGGCTTTCACCACATAATAAATAGACCAGCACCATCACATAGAACTCGCGGTTACTAAAATCGCGCGGGCGCGCGCGGGTTGCGCACTACGCGGGAAAGCGACTAGACGCGACGTAACGACAGCGCAAGCGCATGCCTTGAGCAGACTGTCGAGCGCCCGGCCGGCCGCCGCCGCCTGGCGCCACCCTGCCGCCCGGAAGGGGGTTTCACCCCCTCTGCAACATCACTCGTAAGCCGCACGGCGCCCGCGTTCATTGATATTATTACGAATAGATAGTGTCCATATTTTGCTGATTTAAAGTCGGATAAAAAAATATAAAAAAGTTTTGAACAAATAATGGAAACGTGTTCTATTACTGATACTGAACCACCAAAAATTTTTTGCGCATTGCTTAAAAAAATTTCCTGTATATAACGAAGTTTAAAGGAAAACTATCACGAGTTTACGAGTAATAGTCGACCAAACCTACCTAATCCGACAATTTTGCACGGAAAGCTTTAATTTTTTTTTGAGATTTGGATAAGACTTGTCATAGCCGGTGAAGCAACTGTTTTTTTTATAAAACTTATTTAGGAATGAAACAATAGCGCGATACAACTGAAGCTTAGCGTTAGCTTGGCGCTTAGCTTTCTGTGGAGTTGTTCGAAATTTTCGAGTCTATTGGTTCAATTGGTCGACTATTACTCGTAAACTCGTGATAGTTTTCCTTTAAACTACCAAACAAACATGACACCAAACATGACTACCTAGTCATGTTTGGCTTTTAGTTAGAGCATGGTACGAAACTATCAGTCAGCGAATACGAACCGCACTTGGCTGTTATAAAAACTACGGAACCCTACACTGCGCGTGGCCCGACACACACTTGACCGGTTTTTTTATCGTATCATCGACTACCATCAAGTTAGATAGAAGCCAAAAAAACGCCTTTTCAAAATTATGTCAACAATATATGCGTTTCCAAGATTTCCGTCAATCGTAGAGAGAGAGATACAAAATAAACAGAACATAATGTTTTATAATTCTATCTCTTTCTTCTTCTTTTTTTTTCTCTTTCGGTATAGTTTTTTCAATACTCTAAGACTAAACAATTTGATTCGAAAATATTTATCAACTACGCCCTGCTTATCAATGTCATTCAAGTGCCAAATATTTGTAGCATTGAACTATGAACCTAGACGTCAAACGTCAAACCATAGCATTCGACAACCGCAACCGCAATCTTAGTGACGTCAAAGGTTGTCGATGCATATAGCGAAGCCGTCTAGCCTACGCGACCTCACGTCATCTCAACCACGTTTTACGTGGCGGCCATAGAATAAGAAAATTGTGTAGAAGCGGAACGCACGAACTTTTCCTCGTATTTGATTCAGAAACAATCACCTACCGCTGTTCACTACAGACAGCAGTGGTGGCCTAGTGGTAACATCCGCAACTTACGAGCTTTAGATCGTAGATTCGATCCAAGAGAGGCGCTTTAGTTTATGTCAATTATTTCATCACCGCTGCTCTCAAAACGGTGAAGGAAAATATTGTGAGGAAACCGGCATGTCCTAGAACCAAAATTTCGAAGACATGTGTGGTGTGTTGTGATGACTCAGTGGTTAAGGCTTCGTCAGTCATACATGAGGATGTGGTTTCAAATCCCGGCAAGTACTAATGTGATCTTTTCAATTTATATGTACTTTCTGAGTTTATTTTGTTTATTATTGACATCGGTGAAGGAAAAACATCGTGAGGAAACCTGGACTTATAGTTAGTAACATAAGTTTGAAATCGCTAACCCGTCTTAAGCAAGCGTCATGGTGATCAATACTCGTGCCTTTTCTGCATGAGCAGACTGCATTATCATTAACAGGGTCCATAATAATGAATGAGATTGGGTGCGTGAGTGCAACCGCAGAGGCAAGTACAGCCGTCGACAACAAGCCGCTCGTGTATCGGCTTTTTTTCGACGGCTATACTTGCCTCTGCCGTTGACGCGTGTCGCTCGTGTGTAGAAGCACTTACGCCCCCAATCAATGCGACAATATTTTAATTTTCTAATGCTTTCCGCGCGGGAGTTTCACTTCTATACGCTCTTATTCTATGGTAAGGGGCGGCTTAAAGGTACAAGGCTGTTATTAAAAAACTTAATCCTTACTCACACGTTATTCAGTCGACAAAAAGCCGTCTGAGATTAAATAAATATAATAAGCCGTCAATGTCACAGAAAATTTGGTAAAATATTAACATAGAAAAGTATTTTAATTCTGGAAAGTTAATTTTGAACCTCACTCAAGTGACCGCAGACAATTTGAAAGTGAAATCATTTGGTTTTGAAAATCATGGATTCCCTCCTTGATCTTGTTCGAATGTCAAAGTGAATTTTAGAGAATACTTAACCCTTCACTACAGGTGAACTATGTTTTACCAAAATAAAATCTCCAGCACTTTAACATCTATACTATATACTAATAATAAAGCTGAACAGTTTGTTGGTTTGAACGCGTCAATCTCTGTAACTGCCAGTCGGATCTGAAAAATTCTTTTGCATTTGATAGCCCAATTCAATTAATTAATTATATTAATCTTATTTTTCAAGTCTATATTTTTTATTTTGGTTTGAGTTAATTAATTTTATTTTGTTACTTTTTTTCGTAAAATACACTCGAGAGCAATGAATCCGGGTCACTTGAAGAATCCTAAAAATCTCGGAAACTAAAAATGCTAGGTTAATGCAATAAATTGTATTTAATAGACAATGTAATACTCCTTAAATGAAGGTATTAAAACTTCTTAGTTATTGTAAAGTTATATCATAAAAAAATCAAACTTGAAAAAGGGCCACTTTCGAAGATGGAACTACGAAATTACAGCATTTGGTTTTGCTTTTGTTTGTAATCTGTCATTTATGTGGGTACATAAACCATGTTGATAGTGCTCTATATTCATTATTCAAGCTGAAATTATGTCGCTTACGCCTGAAGAATGCACCAGAATACTTACAATGCTGGAAACCGGCCGGAGTCAGCGCGATACAGCCAGGACTGTCGGTGTGTCGCTGTCAACAGTACAAAGAGTTCTCCGACGTTACGAAGAAACTGGTTCTAACCTACGCAGACCAGGAACGGGCAGAACCAGGTATACCACAGCACGAGAAGACCGATACTTGGTGAACACCATGCTTCGAAATCGCTTTCTCACAGGAACTGAACTCACAAATCAGTTTCGACGTCTCGGAGGAAGTAACCCAAGTGCATGGACAGTAAGACGTCGGCTTGCTGAATCTAACTTAAAACCCCTTAGACCTGCAAACGGCCCTAAACTGGAGTGTGGGCATCGTATTTCAAGACTAAGATATGCCCAGAGCCACGTAAATTGGAGTATTGAAGATTGGTCAAAAGTTATGTTCTCCGAAGAATCAAAATTTATGCTCTACAAGCACGATGGAAGACACAGAGTGTATCGAAGACCAGGGGAAAGATTCAAGCAAGCATGCATCGAAGAAAAAGTAGCCTACGGTGGTGGGTCTGTACTTGTGTGGGCCGGAATTTCTTCTGAAAGTCGCACAGAGCTGGTGATCATACAAAACGGCTCTTTAACTAGTGTAAGATATGTGGAAGAAATCCTCAATGATCACGTTGGTCCACTTATGGTCAATTTAGGTGAGGATGCTATATTTATGCATGACAATGCCCGACCTCATACAGGTAGGATTGTGAATGACTACCTTCAAGAGATGAACATTACTCGTATGGAGTGGCCAGCGCGCAGCCCGGATATCAACCCGATCGAGCATGCTTGGGACGAGCTAGGCAGATGCGTAAAACAACGGAACCCTCCCCCAATCACGCTTCGTGAGCTCAAAATTGCTCTCACAGAGGAATGGGAGAATATTCCCCAAAATCGTATAAGGAACTTGGTGTACAGCATGCCAAACCGCGTAAACGCAGTAATGGAAGCACGAGGAGGCAATACGAAGTATTAAAATTCAAGAAAATCGTAATAAAGTTCAAAAATTTCATGTTTCCTATTTTTGTTTTAAGGAGAGATCAGCAGTTTTTTTCTTTATGTAATTTTGTGTTAATAAAATGTATGGTGACTCATATTTTTTTTACTTTCATTTAAGGAGTATTACATTGTCTATTAAATACAATTTATTGCATTAACCTATCATTTTTAGTTTCCGAGATTTTTAACATTCTTTAAGTGACCCGGATTCATTGCTCTCGAGTGTAATATGTAACAAATTTTACAATACAGTATCGACCATGATATTTCAAATTGTTAAAAACTCTCAAGGACTCCACGAGACAGGCTCGACCTAGTGTGGAGTCCACAAGTTAAAACATAAAATTATGTTTCCCCTGTAAAAATAATCTTAGGAGTAGTTTATTTGTACTTAGTTATAAGGAAATCTATGAACACTGTTTGGTCAATAAACGATTTATTATTATTATATCCTTTATTTCAATGTAATCATATAAATTATATTTTTAAATATTAGAATATAAAAATTATTATTATTATTATTTATTATTATTATTAATATTACCGATATTAATATTACCGAATTCTCGAGGAAGGCTATAGAATACTTAGCATCACGCGTAAACTCCTAGGAGCCGAGCGAAAAGAAAAATAGTCAGAAAAAAAAGCTGAGCAAAAACAAAGTAATTACCCAGACAGTTAACCCAGAAATCTTTTATATGCCCATAAAAATATAAAATTGTTTAAAAAGTACAGTGATATACATGATATAAATACTAGAAACAAACACAAATTTGTTGTACCTACAACAAGGCTCAAGAAAATAGGTGGCTCGTTCAGATGCCAATGTATACGCTTCTACAACAAAGTTCCAAGCCCCGTTCAAGATCTAAGCCTTAATAAATTCAAATCATTCATTAAACGTAAGTTGTGCCAGAAAGCCTTTTATACCGTTAAGGCTTATATCGAGGACAAAAAGGCTTGGGATTAGGCTGCTTCCAATCTTTACATATTGAATGTTTTTGTTTTATTGTTGTTTTTTTTTATATACATTTTGACATTAATGATTTTGATATATACTATGACAGTGCTTACTTTGTAAAGTATTCTATTATTTTAATTATTGTGAATGTGAAGACTATGTGGGTCATTTTATTTTTTATTTTTCGCTCTGTTCTGTTAGTTTTTGTCATGGTCTGGCAGTTTGAGTAATTAATGTGGCCTACCCAAATGTCCTTTCTTTGGTATTGTTCGTCGAACCGTTGAGCTCCTTAAGTTTTGAGTTGAGCTGCACGATTTCTGACATATGCGTGCACTGACTGGACAGGTCCTCTCAATCTGTGTGGTTCTTTCCTCAAAAGACCATCTCAGACATCGACCTACATGGTCTTCATATGATCTGACCAAGATTATGTCTGGACTTTAAAAGAGACTGTAACGTCTGAGTTTGTTTCGGCCTTTCTTCTCAGACTAGTCAGATAGGAAACGCCGACTTCATCTATTTTTAAAATATGATTGACGTGTAAAAGTGTTTGAACAAACCTACTTACAAAAATAAATCATTTATCATTTAGTTATTTTTCTGTTGTGTTATGATCTTTCATACACACGGCAATTGATTTTTATTTATACAAGCTGTTGTTTTGCATCCTCGTCAAATTTCAGGAGGCTGTTATGAAAGACATACATAATCAAATAAAATTACGATCCCTGGTAAATAATGAATACTTGTTTTTTTAGTTATTTAAATTTGACAGTATTTCAGAATACACCACTTTCAAAGAAAAGAATTGGCGCGTTATGTAAAAGGTGCGGTCCCAAACAGGTCATGTTTTAAAATGCGTGTCAAACACATGCCGATTTCCGAAAGTTAGATAAAAAAAACCTACTTTTTTATTATTGATTCGTGTCGAGAATCAGTAGCATAGTAACCTTCTTGAATTTGGCGACGATGCAAAACGACACCTTGCCAACCTAAGTCTAGGGAAAGTCTAGTCTATATCTATATCGCCTCGGAAAGCATGGTTGTTGTCCCGGCTGTCATTCGTAGATCTTTGACAGTTTTTACGGGTCGTCAGAAGCCCGACAGTCTGAAAACCAGTCTTACCAAGGGGTATCCTATTACCCAGTAACCGGGTTGTGGAGGTCAGATAGGCAGTCACTCCATGTAAAATACTGGTATTTAGCTGCATCCGGTCAGGCTGGAAGCCGACCCCAACATAGTTGAGAAAAGGCTAGGCAGTTTAATTAATAGACTAGACTGAACTATATCCTACCAAAGTAAAATATCAACCACTGTAAAATGAATTTATAAAACGATAGATAAACTAATAACAGAGCATTCTTCAACAACTTCGTGATCTCAAAACTTGTCGTTGGAAGACTTTCTTTGTGACGCTGCCAACTGAAAACTTTGTAGAAAACGATCATTAAAGCGATAGCTTTTGATTTAATATAAAATGTAGTTGTGTTTGTACAGACGACGTGACGTTTAAATTCATCCATTCATTCATTCTGTAAAAAATAACGGTTGATGCTAACATTGTAAAAAAATAACACGCCTGTCTTGTTAAAAAGTGAATTAATAAATTGAAAACGATTTTAGTGTTCAATAGGCACAAGTTAAGTACTAAATAGATTATAATATTTACTGAGTTTTCCTGTAAAGAACTGTTCCAAGAAACCGTGCCCCGACTGCAATGAAAAGATTGGTATTCAGTTTTCCAGTTTTAGGCACAATGGCGGTTCAGTTGCTATTTGCAAAAACATAACACTCCTTTTTTTGGGCAGTCGTTGAATAATTATAAATTGATAGACAGGAGGTAGTCTGTCCCTATTACCTTGAATAACTGCCCAACCCTCTGTAAAACTGGCGTGATGTAATATTATAGTACCTATATCAAATATACCTACTACCCATTTGGTATGTGTGCATACCGGCTGACTTTTTTACCGTCTGCACAAAAACATGGTATAAAAGGTGAATAACGTAGGAGTAGCGCAACCCGTGCGGATCCACGAATATAAATAAAAAAAAACACCAACGGGTTAACGTGCTTTCCGAGGCACGAAGGGTTTGTGTTGCCGGAGGCTTTACGCGGGGGTCGTGCGGTCCATGGCCCTATATGGGGCCCCGGTATGGGCGCGTTCACTGCGGCTACGAGCCGCACACTACCTGAACGCGCCCCAAAAGGTGGTAGCCGTAAGGCTGATCCGGGGCTACCGCAAGATCTCGGGCGAGGCAGCAAGCCTCCTTGCCGGACTGCCGCCATGGCTCTGGAGGCGATAGTACTCGCGCGCCTGTATGATTGGCGCGCGGAGGCACTACGCCGGGGGGAAACTCCGCATCCGCGGCAAACCGCGGCGGAGCGGACGAACGTCCGACGCGATCTCATGGCGGCATGGAAGGAGCGACTATCGCAACCCAGCGCAGGGCACGCCACGATAGCGGCGGTAAGACCCCTCTTTGAGGAGTGGCTAGAGAGACGTCACGGCGTTCTCACCTACCGCCAGACGCAGGTCCTCTCCGGACACGGATGTTTCGGGAGGTTCCTGCACATCATCAGGCGGGAGGAGACGCCCGGGTGTCACCACTGTCAGGATCGCCCAGAGGACACGGTGGAGCATACGGTGGAGGTCTGCCCTGCTTGGGCAGAGCACCGCCGTGTCCTCGTAGAGGCGATCGGCAGCGGCGGCGACCTCTCGCGTCCGGCCCTGGTTCAAGCCATGGTCCGGGGCGAGAGGGAGTGGGAGGCAGTCACCTCCTTCTGCGAAGCAGTCGTGCTAGCGAAGGAGGTGGCGGGGTGGGCGAGGGAACGCACCTCACGCCTCAGCCGCCGCGGGAGACGCTCCGGGCGTCGGGAGCCGCGTGACGACTCCCGGCCACCGTAGGCGCGGGCCTGCGGGCGGTGAGTAATGGGTAACTCACCGTCCGATCAGGACCAGGCCCGTGCCGGACGGCGCGTATGTGTTCCACGTGCGCCTCAAAGAGATGTCAGCAGAAGTGACGGGGCCCGATAGGGCCGAAGCCTGCCAGGGTAGCGGGATCGTCCGAAAGGGTTACCGCTGCCCTGGAACATAAAGGGCTAAGGAAGGAACACGGGTGGGTTTTAGTCAGTAAGAGTCTGACACTCCCTTCTGCTCCACCTAGAGCGGGAGGAGTCATTTGATGATTTCCCATCCTGAAAAAAAAAAAAAAAAAAAGTAAAAATGGTCACCCATCCACGTACCGACTGCGGCAAGCGGAACGTAACCTGATCGATTGACCCGTGCGCCCGTGCGACAGTTATTACTTAGCTACGAGAGCCACAAGAATATGAAAGAGAATTTCCCTCCACTATTTGTCAAAAGTAATCTAGAACTTTCATTGAAAACTGACTGATGAGCGCTGAAACTACTAGGTCATCATAAAACCCAGCAATTTGTTCGCTTCTCAAACTCGGGTGTCAATACTGTCGATAACGGCGGTCGCGAAGTGAGAAAGGCTTTTAATCAGTACTCTGTGGATATAACATACAAACTGGTTCAAACTGATGTGGCCGGATTGAAATGGTTTAATTAGAATTGATTGTGAAAAAATAAGATCAGGCAGCTAGATCTCCAAATATGTCATCAAGGTGAAAAAAATCGTGAGTGTAAGCTTAAAAATATTGATATATAAAATTATCTAAATGAAAGCATTTTTAAAGAATGCTTCAATTTGTCCGGTCTTAATCGCTTTGAAGTTTTTGGCCAACATGATAACACGACTGCCCCGTTGATCTTGTGTTTGCAAGCGCGACTGCTGAGCCTGCAAACCTGGGTTCGATTTCCAGGTACGTAACGCCGTAAGTCTTACGCCTGATCTCTCCCCGGTCGTGTTGGATTGCCGTCCTATCGGACTATGTGAGTAAAAGAACAGAGAATGCACCTATGTTTACGCTCACACTTGTACACTATAATACCTCCTGCGTACCTGGCTAATATCCGTTGAGATTGGCCACCGTGAACGAAATCGGTCGGGAGGCAATTATTTATTATTAACAGAATTCCTTCCTTGTATGGTATCTACTCATTTTAGTGAACGATTGTTTTTTTCTTACACAAACCACAACACTTTACAAAATATTTTTAACCCCTATATTTTTACTGAAAAAAAAAAACAGTAAGTATCTTTTCTGAATTTCTTCGCCACCTCGAAAAACGGAAATGCACGAGCAAGATGATGATGAGATGATGATGATGGGAAATGTTTCGAAATTACTTCGCTAGTCAACAATCGTGTTGTAAAATTCTGCATAGATTTTTTTTTAAACCTAGTTCCGCGTGCTCTTGCCGTCTTTGAAAAGGCTCTCTAATCAATGGACTCTAAGGCTCAGAAACTTTACAGATTCAGTTGAGACAATAGACCTTCCCACTTTGTGTGGGTATTAAGACCAGGGTATTAGAACCTAATGTATGTTGAAGAAGAATATTTAAATGAAAAGTAGTTCTTGGTTTTAAAAGAAGGACTTTTCTAGAAGGTCAGTTTTGTTTATAATGTTCGTTTTTTGTTTTCACATGAGATATGAAGGCTAATTCCCGTCAGTAAAAACGTTAAAATCTAGTCGCAATCGCATCTCAGCGACCATCAATGTCAAAACTTGTCAAAATGTAGGGAAATTAGAGGATTAATTGACAGATTAAGACTGAGATAAGACTATGTGAGCGTTCTGAAAATTATGAGAATTGCCCACCAGAGCTCAGCAACGCTTTTTTGGTTTGCGTGCATCACGTGAACGTGAAACAACCCGCCCTAAGTATACACCGTAAAAATGGTAACGTTAATAATATTTATTTTCAGAAAAAGCATCTCTAAGGGATAAACGACTTCCGGTTGATATTGCGCAACAGCTCTGAAATAAGTATTTGAAATGTTTCGTGCGACTCGTCTTTTCATGAACACTAGACACATTAAACAATGCTGCACAGTCACTTTTCGTCATTTGTTTTGGCGTACAAGAGGCTACATGGAGCCTATTATATCCACACTGGCATGGCTAGCTGACATATAGCAAATAATTTAATTTTCTTGTAATGTTAATTACTGAACATAGGTTCCTAGTATTGTATACAATCAACTATTTTCTAACTGAACAGACAGCTGTGCTGCTGGGGAGTTTGTTGCGCCACTTCTTTTTCCCAGCGATAGCACTAGGAAGTGGTGAAGGGCCGGCGTTTTTGGGGGACTGTCTTTTGTAATTTTGACGTTCGAAAAGTGCTGATTCTCAGCCTAATTTGAATAAATGACTTTTGATTTTTGATTTTGATTTTATTCTTTGTCAGCTCCATGATACGGCTATAACACGGCAAGTTGACGTAGTGTGTCAGTTTGATATACAATTTTTCACTGACTACACCCAATCGTATCGTAAAAATAAAAACTCACTACCTAAATAAAAGCCTCCAGGCATAAAGGGCGTGACAGCTTACATATTTATGCATTGCTGGGTTCGTCACATAGCTGTCACTTGCAGTCACAGATGATGAACTAGGACCATCGATGTGAAATAAATGAGTTAATACTAATAACAGTAACCTGTCAGTACCTAAGCTAATTCTGGAGAAAGAACATGAACATTGTCTTGAGTTAATTAGGGCGACCAACTATTCTTATCGTGTAAGTAGTCGTTGATGGAATAGTAAGCCTTTGAACAAAGTTTGGATTTTACTTGAGCTTTAAACGCATTAAAAGGCAAGTCTAGCAAAGAGGAGGGTATCTTGTTATAAAAGGTTATAACAAGCCCAACAAATGAGTTATGAACCTTATGAAGCCGGTGAAAGGGGGCACGTGGTTTGTCCTTATTTCTAGTGTTAACACTGTGAATATCACTGTTTTTAGTGTACAAGTGCAAATTTTGCCTAATATATAGGATGTTGGCGAAGATGAATTGTGATGCAACCGTGAGAATACCAATATCTTTAAATAAATCTCTTAGAGAAACTCTGGCACCTAGCTGGTAAATTGCTCGAACAGCTCGTTTTTGAAGGACATAAATAATAACAATAATAAGTGTGATCAATCTGAATACACTGACAATGTCAGTAGTCAATTTGGTATAGATGCAATTAATTTCGATGGCTTTAAATGGGGCTCAAGATGAATATGTCGCAGATGAATTGCTTAATTAGCTGTTTTACAAAACCGGTAACTGTTTAACAAAAAAGCTCACTAGCTGTTTTACAAAACATCGTCATATAAATTCTTCGTTATATAAAACAGCTAAACATGTTCTAATGCCGGTCGCAGTAACTAAATTAGGGCACCCAGACCAATAGGTTTAGGTTTGGTTAGAACTGTGACTAACGACAAAATTTTGATCTAAAATCTGCAATCTGCTTCATTTTACGCTTTTACATAACCTGTAATCGTTTACCCGTCGCATTGACAAATGCAAGACGTTTATGCAATTACGCGTCTTAAAGTTTAGTAATTATGAAAAACCGCAAAACGTCGTTCACCTGTTTTACATGAAGATGCTGTTTTACCTGCCATACAACATACAAGGTCGCATATTTACTACGACCAAACTCGCATTAAAAAGAACCGCGTCATCGAACCGTAAACGTCTTTAAAATAACGCTCGAATTCACACATATGTTACCACCGTGATGCGATGTGAATGACACTGAAACTAGCTCTTTATAAGTGTCGCAGCACACTAGGCGACTGTCACCAGGCACAGCTCATCGTCTAACCTCGTGGCCAAGAGCTACACGCTCAAGCGACACGCGTCTTGCGACAGCGACTACGATGAAAACAAAGAGAGCATGCGACGATTCACCGCGAAGCGACTTGCGGAGCGACGAACGGAAACACATGACACGCGCTCGTTCGCTAGACGCAAGTCGCAACGCTCAAGGCCATGAACGGGGCCTAATGGATGACCACACCCAAGTCAAGGAATTAAGTTTACTTAGCACATACTTTGGCTTAAATATGTTCCCTTCTCTATCTTACAATTATTGTTTCACAATTGTGTCACGATGACAAGACTGTTTAGCCAAAGCACGAGCTTAGTAACGTCTAATAATCTCAGCATCAGTGTTTTAGTGGCTGCGTCGGAGCACCAAGCTAAAGTAGTTAGTGTAACTACAAAAAACAACAGACAAGTAAAAACAAGATCTTTTAACGTTTTTAAAATGTTATGCAGGTTAAGGGTTTTTTTTTTCTTATTTGAAGAACAGCAGTGCAATTCTGTACCCATCTCACCGTGAAAACTTAGGTGAAGTGAGCGTGGAGTGAGCTGTCATTCCTACTAATGTTAGGGATTGACACAATTGACAGCTCACTCTAAGCTAACTTCACCAAATTTTTCACGATGAGATTTTTACAGAATCGATCGGCTGTAGTCGCATCCAGATGTCCAGTTTTTACGGGGAAATAAATAAAGGCTACCACTTGCACTAGCTTCGTTTGAACTACGAGTGATTGAATAAAAAATTGGCTGCCGCCAGTCGCAGAGTCGCCTAGTATGCAACGCCTGGTAAACGTACCTCAAATTCCATTTCCAAATAAAAATACCTTTTTACGTCAAAGGGTATAAATTCGAAGTCGATCTGGCAGATGTGAACCGCAAACCTCTATTTCGGTTCGAATTTTGATGTCGGTGCACGTGATTTGAAAGTCGTATGCTTTTGATATGTATTAAATATGCCTTGTGCATGCCTTGGGGATTTGACAATATGTAATATCTTTTAGATATACTGTGTAAGGTTTCAGTTTTAATCCTTTTTTATTTTGTATTTGCATTTTGCACGTTAAAAATATCTTGGTGGCTCGAAGATTTATAGACCCGCTTCTTAAGCACTGGCTTAATACCACAGACATGTACTAATGAGACTTTTTCAGACGCTTGCAGACTATAAAAATGTCGTCAGGAAATCTGGTTCAGATATAGCCAGAATATTTGAAAAACCTAACTTGTAATGAGAAAAATTGATCATCAATTCTAGTTTTTCCAGGGTGAGAGGAGGTTTTTACAATATATCTTATATTATAATAACAATATATATACCGGAGATGGTATGTCTCTGTCTCTCGTTAGCATCAGGCATATTTTAATTACTGTGGGCGTACTATGGGTAGTGTTATTAACCGAGGCTCTGAACCCACTTGGGTCACAGTCCGAGGACAAACAATCATAGACCTAACACTTGCTACAGAAAACGCGAAAAATCTCATCACAAACTGGCATGTATCGGGCGAACCTTCCTGCTCGGACCACAGAAGGATCCGCTTCACGCTCACCACCCACACCAAGAAACCCGCACCGAGAAGAAATCCGCGGCGCACCGATGTGCCCGGGTACAAGCGCCTCCTGGCCGCCCTGCTAGATAGGCATCTATCACAAATAAATATAAGAGAACCAGCACAGTTGGAATACACTGTGACAAAGTTATCAGATTATCTCACCGAAGCCTACCATGCATGTTGTAAACTAAGGACGCCACGAGCCAACAGGGAGAGAAATCCCTGGTGGAACGCCGAACTTGGTAAACTCAGACATGCACTACGGAAGCAATTCAACAGAGCTAAAAACACCAGACTCCCGGAAGACTGGGAAATATACACTGTAACCCGACACACATACAAAAAGGAAATCAGAACCGCCAGGAGGGCAGCATGGCGGAAATTCTGTGAATCCATAGAAACCAACAATGAAGCCGCAAGGGTGAGGAAGATCCTATCAACCGACCAGGACCGAACCCTCGGCGCGCTGAGAAAACCAGACAATACATACACACAAACGGACCATGAGACCAGCAAGGTCCTTCTTGAAACCCACTTCCCAGACTGCAAACTCCTAGAGGACAGGACCTGGGAGGAAGCACCAGATCGGACCCCAACGGAACGGGACTGGACCTGTGCCCGCGGGCTGGTAACGGAGGACCGGTTAAGGTGGGCCATCAACACCTTCCAGCCGTACAAGTCCGCGGGACTGGATGGCATCTTCCCAGCCTTACTACAATGGGGGCTCGAATATATCACACCATGCCTGATGGAGATCTATCGGGCCTGCATAGCACTCAGACATATACCCCTAGCCTGGCGCGAAGTGAAAGTCATCTTTATACCTAAACCTGGTAAAACCGACTACACGCAACCTAAGGCGTACAGACCAATAAGCCTCACATCTTTTCTACTAAAGACCCTGGAGAGACTATGCGATCGACACATCCGAGACGGTCCCCTCAGGGCAAAACCACTCCACAAACAACAGCATGCGTACTCCACAGGCAAATCAACAGAATCCGCGCTGCACAGCGTCGTATCCAAGATTGAATGCGCAGTGGACCACAAATGCTCAGCACTAGCCGCCTTCATTGATATCGAGGGCGCCTTTGACAAAACCACATTCAAAAGTATCAGCACGGCTCTAGACAGACACGGCATAGATCCGTCTCTGAGCGGCTGGATTACCAATATGTTGAAACAGAGAGCCGTACAGGTGACCGTAAATGATACCACAAGGGCCGTCGTGGCAAAGGGCTGCCCACAAGGGGGCGTCCTTTCGCCGCTCCTATGGAATCTGGTCGTAGACAGCCTGATAAAGACACTAAACAATAAAGGCTACTTTACAGTAGGCTACGCCGATGATTTAACCATAATCATAAATGGCACCCACGAAAACACCCTATGCAACCTAATGCACCAGGCACTGAAAATAGTAGAGAACTGGTGTAGTATACACCAACTATCAGTGAACCCAACAAAAACAGAACTGATCCTCTTCACAAAAAAGAGGAAACTAGCCACACTACAACTTCCACGATTCTTTGGCACTACCCTAAGCCTTTCAACTGAAACCAAATACCTGGGCATCTTTTTGGATAAACAGCTGAACTGGGCTAAACACATCAATCACATCACCACGAAGGCCAGCATATCCCTGTGGCAATGCAAGAGAATGCTGGGGAAAAACTGGGGGATTAGCCCCAGGGTCACCTACTGGCTTTATACCACAGTTATCCGACCAATCATCACATATGGCTCACTAGTCTGGTGGCCCAGAACAGACCTGAGCACAGCCCAAAGAGATCTCGAAAAACTGCAACGATTTGCTTGTGTGGCAATCACAAGCTGCATGAGAACTGCACCCACCGCTGCCCTACAGGCCATGCTTGGACTGCCTCCTCTACACCTCGTTGTGAGAGAGGAGGCGGCCCTGTCTGCCTTTAGGCTCCAGCTATCAGGAACCCTAAGCAAGGACTCGAGGATCAAGCACATACGCCTAAAGGACGAGGCAATTAAACGACAGCCAATGATGGCATCACCCTGCGACAAAGCCCCTAAGCAATACTGCTTTCAAAAGCATTACAACGTAGTGCTTAAAGAAGAGCAGTGCGACTACTCAGGTCCAGGAGAGCTGAGAGTTTACACTGATGGATCAAAAACCGACTGCGGAACTGGAGTCGGAGTCTTCTCACACGACCTCAACATAAAGATATCCAGCCCGCTAGGAATGCTCAACACGGTTTACCAAGCCGAGTGTGTGGGTATAATACAAGCGGCCCATGCCATAGCAGCCAGGAGAGTTACGGACACCCATGTTCGTATACTCTCTGACAGCGCTTCAGTCCTCCAATCCCTAAAGAAGGGATGCATCACATCAAATTTAATACTAGAATGTCATATGGCGCTTGAACAGGTAACTGTATCGAACCGCAACACAGTGACACTACAATGGATAAAAGGACACAGTGGATCACTAGGTAACGACGCGGCTGACGAGCTGGCCAGAAGGGCATCAAGCACGCCAGTCTACGGACCGGAACCAGTCGTGCCCATCCCCTTCAATCAACTACGCAGGTGGCTACAGAAGCACACCCACACACAGGCAGAGAACTGGTGGTCCTCGTCACCGGGCTGTAGGCAGTCCAAGGAAGCCATGCCATCATTAGATGGCAAGCTAACCAAAAGACTGCTACGTCTGGACAGGAAAGGCCTGCGCCTGGTGACGGGGACCATCACGGGACACTGCTCACTGAACAAACACTTCCATACGATAGGCATAACGGACAGCCCCCTGTGCAGAGCCTGCATGGAGGCTGATGAAACCGTTGCGCATGTGCTCTTTGAGTGCACAGGCGTCACCCAGATTAGATTAAGGACCCTCGGGACACCCGGATCCTACACGGACGTTCTCGACAGACCAGGGGACCTAATAAGCTTCTGGAGGGAGGTGGGCTGGTTGGAATAACCACCGACGGCCACCATGGCTCACGCACAATGGTCCACCTGAAGGACTAAGTGCGGAAACCAAACCCATAACATAGAACATAGAACATGGGTAGTGTTGGTTAACACAAAAGAAAAACGGTTTGCACTTCAAATCAGATTATAATTTACGAACAAGTTAGTCACACTAGCGAATCACGCACTATAGGTACACATTCAACGATACGGAACGCTGACAGTTTCTGAGCACATGTTGTTTGTACGATGTCCAATGTTTCAATGATCCCTTAGAGCTCTGCTTACACCCTTCTTTGTAGCGGTCGCTCCCACCACGAACTCAGGCTAGACTCTGTCCAGCGCCACGAGATGGCGCTGACGTTCCGAATAGTCAACGAATGACTCCGACATATATTATATTTAATTTCACGTTGCCATTTTTTTTTTTAACTTTCATAATACTATTTTTTAAATGGTAAAAATGGTGTAGCGTATCATACTAATCTTAATATCGATAGTATTTTGTCCTAACCTACATCGTCCTACTGCTGAGTAAAGGCCTCCCCCAAATCCTTCCAAACTTCCATTTCTAGAGCCACCTCCATCCAACCCTTGCGGTTCGAGTGTAGGTCATGTCGTCACCTCTTCCTGGGCCGGCCTCGGCGGTGCTGTCCTTCCGCAGGCACCCACCGTGTGGAGACTATTGCCCAGCGGTCACTGTGCAAGCGGCCGACGTGACCTGCCCAATTCCATTTCAGCTTGGCAGTCTTTTTGCCTACGTCTAGAATCCTCGTTTTGGAGCGCAGTGTGGTGTTTCATATCCTGTCAGTTCGTTTAACGCCGACAATGCTACATTCCATTTCTCATTGATGACACATAATCTCTTATTTGACGCTCAGTGACAGAATGTCAGTGGCCTATCTGTCCCGTCCCGAGGACTAGAGGGATTTACTCGCCATAATAAAGCTTTTATAAATAGCTATCACAATCGCTTATAAATAACGTTACTCATTACAATAAATGCTGCTATAAATAATCGCTTGTTCTTCCTTTGTTTACCCCAATTTGTAACTTTGTATTCGGAAGAGTAATTACATTAGCTTGTCCTGCATTAGGTATTTTCATCACCATCTGTGTTAAGGGCACCAGGAAACTTTTATTCTTACTTAATTAATTAAATTATGAAAAAACAAAAACCGGCCAATTGAGTGTACGTATAACTACGTACTAAATACAAGTGCGTGTAACTACGGAACCCTTCATTGTGCGTGGTCCGACCCACAATGAAATGTTCCGTAGTTACACGCAAGTGCGTGTAGATGAAAAAAATTTCTCCCATACTTCGATGTACGTCACAGTCAATTCTCCAACTGCAAATGTAAGTTTGTAATCGCAAAAATATTTTGTTATGTGATACAACTACTAATTAACGATTTTCGTACTTTTTCCTTTAATAGTGCTATGAGACCTTGCTTCTTGATAAATTTTGTGAGTCTAGGTCAACGGGAAAATTAATCAAAACCTATAGGAGTAGAGGTTTTGATTTATTAACCAGTAGAGAGAGTTTAGGGTCATTGAAATAAGGTTGATTTTTTCATGTCACTGCGCGTTAAGTCGGCTCTTAAGCAATCTCATTTAAAATAGAAGTGTCATGAAAAAATCAACTTTATTTCAATGACCCAAAACTCTTTTAAACGCGATAAAAATGTACTCTCCTCTACGAGCCGGTCTGTGTCAACGGACACAAAATGGCCGTATTATTTTATTGCGTTGACTAAGTAGCTTGATTTTTACGAGCGCTAAGGGACTATAGACTTACGTATTTTATATAAATTTTAACTTGATACCTCCACGCGTTCTGAGAAAAAGTCTTCACAAATAATCAGACAGCGAAGTGATCCTAAAAGGGTTCCGTTTTTACCTTTAAAGGTACGGAACCCTAAAAAAACTACCTTTCAGCTTCTTCTCTGGAATCGCAACACACCTGGGATGGATCTAGTATTGCAGAATGTCCATTGCGCATATGCAGCTTTGACAATTTATTTGGGGTCACCGCAGTACGTCTTCTCTTCCATACATATAAATAAGTCGTTATCGCAGCAGTCGCGTTTCTAGTTAGTCTAGTGATAGGGTGGTAGGGTGGTGGAGGGTGGTAATGTTTATAATAATAATGGACTGACATACGGCTACTGATAGGCTTATGTCAATCCCATTGAATGTCACCGTAGAAATACGAAACCGATACGCTTTGAAAGCGATTCCCACTTATCAAGTTCTTCAGGATTAATTATGACCATGGCTTGCTGGTTTTCTCCAGCCCGTCTCGTCAGTTTGTACATTATCTACCGCGAAGCCTTCTGCCAGGACTCCATATTGTGGTTATTTTGGCCTACAATTCATCGCGCATGTAGAAAATACCGCAGTTTCAAATTTTTTAACTATGGTTCCATTGAAGAATTTTGTAGCAATCAATGTCTCATGATCACCTCTGTCAGCGTGACCCCGGTATGACCCCGCGTCCTAACAAAAGCGATCAGTGACGTGAATACGTGATCGTCGCTTTCCATATATCACTCATTTGTTTGGAAAACCGGAAGGCGCTCGCCCTCTGTCGGCGTGACAACGTGTTCGTATTCGCCGAACAATATAAACCCATCGGTCTCGTGTTTACGCAACGTTCACTTTATACTCGCGCTCGTAAAAAAATTGCAACACGATCGGCCGGATGGTAGATCGGAGCTTCTGGAACCAAAGTTGCGCGTAGTGTGTGAGGTTCCTTAATTAACTTCAATGCAGGATTCCGGCCGCTGGGAATTCGTGAATTAATACTCATTCAAGAATTCTCAGTGGCTAGAACCCTAAATAGAACATGAAGATAAATATCTACAAAAACATAGTAAAACACATCTAGCACAAACGACACAGTTTCAAGAACTTTAATGCTATAGAGATTACAAAAAAGTAAACTGCAGCAACACAATAGTGTAGTCAATAATTAACGACATCAATTTAAGCGGTAGAGTTGCATCAACGTACAATATTCCGCAGGCATCCATCTTGTCGAATGTCGTTTCATGTAGCCGTTTAATATTCTTGTATAACCTTTTTTCTTCATCTGCAATGATGAGGGGTTAATTACAGGTTCATAACATTTTTTTATTATTTGATATCAAAACAGCTCATTTTGTGGTAATTATCACCAGGCATATACCCAAGACATTGTAGGTGTATTGCCATATCAGGAAAAAGTGTGATGTTCCTGTCATAACACCGGGGCTCGGGACACAGCAACGCTGTTTGGCAACACAAAAAGGGAAGGTGGTGGTAATTCCTCAGACCAACTCTTATACGAAAAACTCTACTAAAATATTGCAGATGGCAGACGATTGAGTCGGCTGTTTTACAAAACCGCTCTGTTATATAAAACAGCTGAACAACGTTCAGCTTGATTGCCATTACGCTACGTCTAACAAAACTATTACCCAAGTTTGGACATAATGCAGAATGGCTTATCTACAGAATGTTTTGAACTGTGACCAATAACGCGCGAGTCGAAGATGTCCCAGTAACTAAGCTAGGAGCACCCTGAACAACTGGTTAAGGTTAGGTTATAACTGTGACCAAACGCGCACGAACATAGGGAGTAGTATATTTTTAGTAGCATTTCTAGGACTGACTTTTATTAACTCTGATGAACTGTTTTCAATTGAGTTAGGTAATTTTTTGGTTTAAAATATCATTTATTTCTCGAAGATTTACATAATCACTTATTGAGAAACAAAGTTTTCACATGCAAGTAATTGTTAAAATTGTCCAGAGCGCTCGTCGTGCAGGTAGGAAGTACATAATTAGTTATTTTAATATAAAAGAAAGAAATAAATAAATTTGGTGAGTGGGTACATCACAATAATTTTCACTCATATTACTCGTTTTACTTATTTCGGCTTGGGACGCCATTATTGTTGTTATCACACACAGAACCACGAGCGACAAAATCAAGAATTAAAATCTACAATCTGACGCTTCATTTCACGCTGTTTTACATAGCCTCTAACGTTAACCAGCATTGATAAATACAAAACGTTTATGCCATTCTGCGTTTTAAAGTTCAGTGATTATGAAAAACCGCTTAACGACGTTTAACTGTTTTACAAAACAGCTCCGTTTTGCAAAACAGCTAAACGAATTTTAGCGGATTTTCATAATTAGGGTTATATAAAACAGCTTAGTAAGCAATTCATCTGCGATAGATACACCACACAATCAATCATTTAATACAAGAATAATTAATACATAATAGTTGGGTCGTAAATACCTGTACAGTTTGAATTCAACAAGATTCCGCATGTGTCTTGAATTTTATTCACAGCAATGTAGAATTTTTCTAACTCCACGCTCAATATGGTTTCTAACAACAGAGTCTTAGCTAGCAACGAGCTTATTATCCATATTAAGAATGTAACATGTAGATCCTGAAAAAAAAATTGAATATAATATGAAAAATAAAATGCTTATGTTCTTGTGTATTATCTATTATCTACTTTATTTCAAAATAAATTCATATAAATAGCTATGTTATTATTATACTATATTATTATTAATTATCTGTGCTGTCATGGTTTCTCAAGATATCTATGATTCCAAAATTCATCCCCCACCGTTAGTATATTTACTGACGTTAATCTGGGACATCGGGCGAGATTCAAAGAAAGCGAGTTCAGTGCCGGAATCAAAGGAATCGACCAAATTGAATAAAAGCAGCCAAAGTCATTTAAAGGTTTTTTAATGAATTTGCTACCATTCTGTAGGAGAATACTCACATCGTTCTCAAGTGCCGTCTGAAGATAAACTAAAGCATGGAAGAAGGCGCTCGTACAGTAATACACGATCTGCAATTAAATAACTTTGTTATGAGAAATTGTAAACCAACTGAGGACCACTACTTTTTAGGTTGTTTTTTACTAACCATTTGTTGAAAAGAAACCTTATAGACGTCATAGCAATCTAGTATATAAACAAACGATTGATATAATCTATTACAATAATCCTCACCGTCCCTATCTCCCAAACTTTGAAAATTCAAAGTTTGAATATTCCAAAAATCAACTTTATTTTTTAACAACTGAATAAGTCTCGTAGCATACACAATGTGTGTATCAAAACTTGATACAATTAAACCACATAAAATATTGTAATATGGAAGTTTAAGGCGTACACAAATGAAGATAGTCAAAATAATATTAACACCCAAAATCGAGATAACACTAAACCAATTACCGACGATGAATTGTTTGAATGTGGTTTTATTATTAAGAAATCTGTGGATATACAAAAATTTTACAACAAATTTGACATTCACATTACTTTGAAAAATAACGGCGAAAAAATTCACAAGCAATCCAATAGAAGGAAATATAAAATCGAAGTAATTGATTCCGTTAATGCTGAACTTATAATATTCACCAAAATGTGTGCTGGATATCCGACAATAGAAGCGATAGAAAAGAAAATATATGAACATTATCGTGCCGCACAAAGACATTAAACACGATCGATAATTATTTGGATAAATAAAATTGTCCCTAATTCTATATTTGGGACAAAAGAAAAGATGTTGCGTTAGGTTCAACTGTAGAAGCATAGACTGGACATCTTTTTCAACGAAGTTGTCTGCTACAATCTCTAAATGACAATTGCGGTTAGTGCTACAATGCATTTTCCCTTTTGTAAATTCAGATTACTGGCACGATATTCTTCAAGAAGTGGTAAACTTGAAATAAAGGCAGTTTCAGGAATACTCATAACAATATTTTCTTGAACATTAACATAATTATGACACAAACGTTGATAAAAATCCATGTATCTTGTAATAAACTCTAATCTATATGAAGGTATTTAAGTGCTTGATCAATAAAAGTTGTGGCTGTTACAATAACGTGTGCCTCGATCAACTTCTTTATGAAATATAAGATCGCTTATACCTTTGTATAACTTTCTATTTTTTTTACACACAACGTGTGTGATGAAAGTTATAGTTTTAGTTTACAGTAAATTAGTCAAACTTATCGTTTATACTATATATGAGTATTACTACTAATTTTAAGCGAATCAATAAAAAGGCGTCCCGAAAAGAAAACTTAATATTAAATCAAAGAGACTTTAAAGAAACAATAATTAATAAATGATTATCGTTGTTTCGTTATGTTTGATGAAATGTTTATACAGCTTCAAACATTTATTTTATAGCCTTCTTTTTTTTTGAGGATGGGAAATCATCAAAAATTACCACTCCCGCTCTGGGTGGAGCGGAAGGGAGTGTCAGACTCTTACTGACTAAAACCCCCACATGTTCCTTCCTTAGCCCTTTATGTTCCAGGGCAGCGGTAACTTTTTCGGACGATCCCGCATAATTGTATTTCTAAAGTGTTTTTACAAGTAACCTATTTGACATACTTAATGGTTCACGACTCGAATGGTTTTCTATAAAACTGTGTGGACAAGCTCCGATATTGTTTTAGAATAATTCTATCATTTTTGTGTTTTGGATGAGGATGTTATTAATATCGTCCTATTATTTTTTTTACAGTCATCCCCTTATGTTTTCTTATACCATAAATCTCTTCGTTCGAAAAACACGGCGGTAATTTAAACATTTCTATTGGAATACCGCAAGGCAGTATCCTTGGTCTGACACTGTATTCTGTTAATTTATGTATGTTTGGACGCGGTATGGAGGAGAAGAAGAAACGTGGAAGCAATTATACACCTGCTGAGAAAGATATGCTGTTGGAACTGATAAAAAAGTAAGTACCTACATAAACAATGAAACTGGGTACAACATAAACAAAGGTACTGTACTTTATACTTATTTAAACGCAAGAGCCTGGTGCATGTAATAGTTTTTTAGTATACAATACATGCTTATAACATACTCGTACAAAGCCGGGGGTGGCCAGGGCAACCGTCGTCTGTATCACGCAGAAACTTATTGTGACCACTTACCATCTGAAAAGCTCAGAATAAAAACAAGATGTATGTCTATGTACAAGTACTTTTATTCCTACAAGTGTAAATACGGCCAGATAATGCACGGTTCAATTCAATGGTTTAATATTGCTACCGAATACAGAGTCCAAATACAATACAATTTCTTTCGAGATGCGGAACCGTGAAACAAACTCCCTGTTGTCGTGCTTTCCAAAAGCGTTCAACTTTTCTACATTTCTGCGCCTCACATGATCCGAAAGTGAAGACAAGGACGATAGAGATATTTTTTATCACTATTTGAAAAGTTTCAATAAATTTAACTTGATTTGAGGGACCTCGCGACCACTCTCAGATCTAAGGGCTGCTCAAATCAGTTTGACAGTTCATTTGACTGATAAATAACGTTGAGTAGCGTTCCTGTATACGACTTTTAAACTGAGTGGTGTTTAAGCATTACTTATTTTAAGTACTACTTATATTTAAGTGATACTCAAAAAAGACGTTTGGCTATACGAAATTAAAGTTTAGGAGCTGCTCAGACGTTTAAGCAGCCCTTAAATATTTGAGTAGCGTTTCAGTATTCGGTCGTTAGTCTATTGTATTCATTTATTGGTCTGAGGGCCAAGATAAAGTGAAATTCTATCAGCAGTAAGGATAATAAAAGTCAAAAATGTATGGGACTGACATACGGCTATTGATAGGCTTATGTCAATCCCATTGAATGTCACCGTAGAAATACGAAACCGATACGCTTTGAAAGCGATTGCCACTTATCAAGTTCTTCAGGGCTAATGTTGACCATGGCTTGCTGGTTTTCTCCAGCCCGTCTCGTCAGTTTGTACATTATCTACCGCGAAGCGTTCTACCAGAACTCCATATTGTGGTTATTTTGGCCTACAATACATCGCACATGTAGAAAATACCGCAGTTTCAATTTTTTTAACTATGGTTCCATTGAAGAATTTTGTTATTGTGTATCTTGTTTTTATATTTTCTGCAATAATAGTAACAGGCTCGTAGTTAAATAACAGTAAACTGTCATTAATGTTTTGGCCGAGGTATCAAAAGGAGGACTACGAGTATTTAGGGTCACTCTACCCTACCCAGTATGAATAATGTCTGAAAAGAATGACAACGATAATACTAAAATCACTTCTTATTCATTAGGCACTATATTTGAATTTCACTTGGAATGTTACTTAACGATTCATAGTTCTTTGTATTTGTATGCAAAATTCCATGTACATAGGTATATTCAACATGATGTAAATTGTTTTATGAATAAATGAAATTAAATTAAAATTGACTAAAGATCGTGTGGCGATCAGAACTGGAATTGAGGAAAAGAGGAAGTATCAGGGAGGGGGGGTTAGAAAATATAAAATTGTATATGGGAGCTACATCTGCCAGTAAAATTTGTTTGGAAAATTTAGGCGGTCACCACGAATAAACGCTTCTTCTTTTCTTTTCTTTTTTTTTCTGGTTACGGGATGGGCAGACGACACATTATTGTTGCCATCGCAGGAATAATCTTAATGTGGCTGCCACAGGAACATGGGGATTGGCACAAGCAAAGAATATGGTATATATATACCGGTATGACCCCGCGTCCTAACAAAAGCGATCAGTGACGTGAATACGTGATCGTCGCTTTCCATATGTCACTCATTTGTTTAGAAAACCGGAAGGCGTTCGCCCTCTGTCGGCGCGACAACGTGTTCGTATTCGGCGAACAATATAAACCCATCGGTCTCGTGTTTACGCGACGTTCACTTTATACTCGCGTTCGTAAAAAACTCGCAAAACGATCGGCCAGATGGTAAGTCGGAGCTTCTGGAACCAAAGCTGCGCGTAGTGTGTGAGGTTCATTAATTAACTTCAATGCAGTATTAATTCAAGAATTCCCAGTGCCCTAAATAGAATATGAAGATAAATATCTACAAAAACATAGTAAAACACATTGTACGGTGCACGTACATGGATTTTAAAATATGATTGCAATTAGTTAGCCAGTAGGCTCGCGTACTTGCACTTTGAACGCGACCTACATTTGGCAGTGCATTGACACTGACACAGTGCATTATTCTATGCATTTTATGTATATTATATTTAGTGTTCAATTAGACGTGGTTTGAGTCGGACAACTTGCATTTTTATTTAGATTCATCCCGTTGAGCATTCACTGACATCTTATGCATTTAAGTTTAATTTGACATTCTGCATTACATTGACATTTTACATTTGCGTACAGTATTTATGTTAGGGATGCACCCTACATAGTTTTTTTGGTCCTTCGAAAATATTGCAAGTACCATACAGTCCGTTACATCGGTCGATAAGTCGTCGCGCGGGATCTGTGTCGTGTCGTGTCATACTGTGCCACGTGTGTTGCCGTGCCATTCGGGGAGGTAGCAGCGGTCCAGGTTCCAGAGCGTCACATTGCATTGCATTTGCATACAGGGAGAGTTCCTGAATTTCAAGTAAGATCGTTCATTATTTATCTTACGGCTTCACAATGGAGGGTTTAATCGTGCGTCAAGCTGAGATCCTCGAGGAAGTGAAGAGAATCCATTCTAATTTTAAGAAGGATTCAGCGAGCAGGAAGACCACCGATTATATTCGTGATAGGCTTGAGCGATTAGATGTGCTATGGGCGGAATGTGAAGAGAAGAACCGGGAGCTGAGTGCAGTACAAGAGAAAGATCATCAATATTTCACCGGTAACATTTATGAGGTCATTAAGAGTTGGTACCATGGAACGCGTCAGGAGATAGCAGCGTTCGAGATGAAGACTCTTGCTGGACCCAGCAACGTCGGCCATAGTAAGGTAAACGTTGAGTTTGATAAAACCCTGTTCGAGACATCTTTAGGAGCAGAGGACAAGCTACTCGAGTTACAGCAGTTGCAACAAGCTAACTTCCGTGCATTCACTAGGTTAGTAAATCGAAGCCTAGACGAGGTTAAGGAAAAATGGGAAATTGAGGATATGCTTAAGACTGTAGAGTTTCGGTGGACTGCAGTTGACAAATTGCATTTACAAATTGATGGCATATTAGAGGGGAATTCACATGACTATTATGACGAGTTCTGTCGTTACGAAAATGCATTTACAAAAATAAAACGGGCGTTGAACACGAAATTAAACGCCTCTATACATCAACAGCAAACATTGCCTAAAATTGACATACCGAGCTTTAACGGCAACTATACGTTATGGCCTACTTTTATGGATCTCTACGTAGAAGCGATTCATAATAATTCAGCGATTGCAAAAACTCAGAAAATGCAGCATCTAAAGGGTAGACTTCGCGGTGAAGCGGAAAAGCTCGTGCAGCATTTACACATTGCACCCGAAAATTATGACACGTGTTGGGAAATTTTGAACCATAGATACAATAATAAGTTTCTCTTATTCACCAAAAACTTCCAGGTATTTATGCGTCAACCTAATTTGCAAAAACAATCTGCATTCGACCTAAAGCGGTTATATGACACTAGCAACGAAACCATAAACGCGATACATAACTTGGGCGTAGATACTAGCTCATGGGATCCGATTCTAGTTTACGTTTTATGCGAAAAATTAGACTCCGAAACGTATTCGGAATACATGCAGTCCAGGTCGGACCCGCGCGAGATACCAACGTTCAACAATTTTATGGATTTCGTCGAAAACAAATTTATGGCATTAGAACCATTGCATAGGAAAAAGCCAGAAAACGGTAACAAACCTGCATCAAAACCACAATCTAACACGCCACATCCGTTCGACAAAAATTACAAGTCAGCAAATTCACAACCCAATAAAAGTTCATCAAACTATTCTCGCAAGTTCCATGCATCAAACGCTGGACAAGTCAGCAAGATTATTTGTCCATTGTGCAATATCAATCATGCATTATTCCAATGCTCTAAATTCACTGACATGCCAAGTCCGGAAAAAATGGCATTTATAGAAAACAATAAAATATGCAAAAATTGTTTGTATGTGCATACTAAGGGTTACTGTGCGTCACAGAAAAGATGCAGAGATTGCAAAGAGCAACATAACACACTTCTGCACAACGATATTGTGCAGTCAGCGCAAACGCCCTCAGCAACACAAACAGCACCTAAACCGTCGTCATCGACTTCAACTAGGTCAAATAAAAACCTGCAAAATAACTTCGCATCAAATAATGATGATGAAATATTATTACCAACAGCATTAATGCAAGTAGAAACAGCTGGAGGCGACTACATTACACTAAGGGCTTTAGTTGATCAAGGCTCACAAATTACGCTGATAACGGAGAATGCAGCTCAAAGATTGGGCATAAAACGTCAACAGCTGAGTGCGAACATAAGCGGGATCGGTACTTTATCCAACAGGAGTAAAGGAAAGGTCCATCTATCCTGCAAGTCCTTACATAACGACTTCCGGTTTACAACGGAAGCGTTAGTCATGTCACGGGTAGTAAACAGTCTGCCTAATGTTACATTTGCTAAGAAACCTTGGGCTCATGTGACAGACATCACACTAGCCGACCCAGATTACAACTTATCTAGGCCCATTGACATACTTCTGGATGCACACGTATTTTCCGAAATACTCATGAATGGCTTAGTCAAAGGGGAGGTAAATGAACCCATGGCTCAACAAACACGGTTGGGGTGGATATTGTCAGGCAATGTCACCAAAACATTCAACTGCAACGTCGTAGTAAATGAAGTTAACGACATGGCAAAATACTGGGAAGTGGAAGACGTCAATGGAGATGCATGCAATTCTATGACGTCAGAGGAGCGATATTGCGAGGAGTTCTACACTGCAACAACCAAGCGATTAGGTGATGGCAGATATGCAGTTCGTTTGCCAATGAAACCTAATTTTAATCAGCTGCTGGGCAAGTCAAAGCCACGAGCAGTAGCACAGTTTATGCAATTAGAAAGGAAATTAGACAGGGATGAAAAATTATCGGATAGTTACATCAAATTTATGCAAGAGTACCTGGAAATGGGACACATGAAGGAGAGCAAACCTGACTGCAACACGGCATGCTACCTACCTCATCATGGAGTACTAAAACAGGACTCACTGACATCCAAATTGAGGGTGGTTTTTAACGCCTCCCAGAAAACTGACACAGGTTACAGTCTGAATGACTTGATGGAGTGTGGTCCTAAGCTTCATCAAGATCTATTGACATTACTACTAGGATGGCGGCTATACAAGTACGTCTTTACTGCAGATTGCGAAAAAATGTATCGCATGATTCTTGTACATGAAGAAGATCAATACCTGCAAAAGATCGTATGGAGAGAATCCAACCAAGATCCTTTAAAGGAGTACCGGTTATGCACAGTGACGTATGGCACCAAGGCAGCACCATTTTTAGCTCTCCGAACGCTGAAACAGCTCGCAAGCGATGATGCACCGACATATCCGTTAGCAGCGGATGTCATCGCTAACGAGATGTACGTTGATGACGTCCTAAGTGGCAGCAACTCCATCGAACGAGCACAAGAAATTCAAAAGCAACTCATCGACATGCTGAGTGGAGCTGGCCTCACATTACGGAAGTGGTCAAGCAACGACCAGACCTTGATTGAAAGTTTATCATCTTCAGATCGTAACCAGACGACAAGGTACTTTACAAACGATGGAATAACAAAAGCCCTAGGAGTCCAGTGGAATCCTACAACTGACACATTTTCGTTTACAAACAAAATACAATTTGACAATAAAAACCAATTGACAAAAAGGAAGCTGTTAGCGGAAATCTCGAAAATCTTTGACCCATTGGGTTGGCTGACACCTTTGACAGTAAAAGCAAAACTGCTGTTCCAAAGCGTCTGGCTATCGGGATGCGATTGGGATGAAACCTTACCTGACAGCGTGCATGAAGAATGGAAGCAGTTTACTAGCGACTTACATCACATAACCGAATATCAAATACCCAGGTGGCTGGGAGATATTACGAAACCATTCCAAGTCCATGGATTTTGCGATGCGTCCGAAAAAGCCTACGCATGCGCTATATATCTGCTGACAATAAATGACAGAAACGAGCCTGTGACTAGACTCATCACGGCAAAATCGAGGTTATCGCCAATCAACAAAAAACTGACACTGCCGCGACTCGAATTATGTGGAGCGCTACTACTTTCACGGCTCATGAAAAAGGTCCTGACAGCCTTTAAATGGGACAATGTACACAAACATACATACGCCTGGACGGACTCTATGATTGTATTAGGCTGGCTGCATGGTGACGTCACAAAATGGAAGTCATTCGTCAGCAACAGAGTACAGCAAGTGCATGACGTAATTCCAAAACAGCACTGGAGTTATGTCAAATCCGAGGAAAATGCTGCAGATTGTGCATCACGCGGAATCAATTGTTCCCAACTATTACAACACCCTTTGTGGTGGCAAGGTCCCTACTGGATGAAAAATTACAGTGAACATACGCTTGACAAAATTGCAATTACACCGACAACGTGCGAATCAAAACAAAAACAAATGCAAACGTATGTTGTGAAATGTGTACCGTCTTCAATAGTAATTGAGTTATTAGACAGACACAGCGATTTGACTCGTATTACAAGGGTCATTGCCTGGATAAAACGTTACATAAACAGCTGTTCAAATTCCAACACTCATCGTACTACTACTACTTATCTGACATCTACAGAACTACAAAGCGCTGAACATCTAATAATGAAACATATTCAGCTGCATGCCTTCAATGACGAGATTATGAGACTCAAGGAAAATAAAGGGTTGAGCACGAAAAGTAACGTTTTGAGTTTAAATCCATTCCTTGACAAACAGGACATCCTGCGAGTCGGTGGAAGGTTACGTAACTCAAACTTGCACGAAGACACTAAACATCCAATTCTGCTACCACATGACAACAAACTGACAGAGCTATTAATTTGGCAAGCTCACAGAAGAACATTACATGGAGGTCCTAAGTTAACCCTGACACATCTACGACAAAGAGTTTGGATCGTAGGAGGACATCGCGCCGTCAAAAAGGTCTTACATAAATGTGTAACATGTCGCCGATTCAATGCGAAACAAACAAACCAGATTATGGCTGATCTACCAAAGCCGAGAGTGACAGTATCTCGCCCTTTTACACATACAGGTGTCGATTTTACTGGACACGTTGAGATCAAGGCAAATAAAGGCCGAGGCGTCAGAACACTGCTGGCGTACGTTGCAGTATTTGTTTGTCTAGCAACAAAAGCCATCCATCTAGAACTGGTATCAGACCTATCCAGTACAGCATTTTTATCGGCTTTCAAGCGCTTCTGCGCACGCCGAGGTACGCCACGGGACATGTACAGCGACAACGGTACGAATTTTGTGGGTGCAAATCGGATCCTATTGCAACAATATAAATGCATTGTAGAAAATATTGACAACTTCTTTTTGGGCAAAATATCAGAGATGGGAGTTAAATGGCACTTCAATGCCCCGGTCTGGCCAAGCGCAGGCGGACTGTGGGAAGCCGCTGTGAAGAGCATGAAATATCATCTCAAACGAGTAATTGGAGATCAACGTCTAACTTACGAAGAGTTTACCACACTGCTATGTCAGATAGAAGCTTGCTTGAACTCACGACCACTATGCACTATAACAGAAAACGCCGAAGAGATTAACTGTTTAACTCCAGGACATTTCTTAACTGGCACGTCACTCATGACAATTCCAGAACTCGACACTGACAATATTCACCGGTTAAGTAAGAGATGGCAAATCGTACAAAAACTTAGCAAGGATTTCTGGAACAAGTGGTCGCAAGAATACCTCCAACAACTACAAGCAAGACTAAAGTGGAAACGACAGAATACTGACTTAAAGGAAAATGACATAGTATGCATTAAAGATGAAAGGTTACCTGCAGGAAAATGGGCACTGGGTCGTGTAGCTGAGTTACACCCCGGAAACGACGGCCACACTAGAGTCGTGACATTAAAAACTGCAAAAGGCGAAACTAAAAGACCTATTACAAAACTGGTACCACTAGTTGAGGCTGAGGAACAAAACAACACTGACACTGACAAACTACCCAAAAACAGGCGAAACCGATCCAAAAAGATTACCTGGAACAGCTTGGTATGTTATATGCTGATGCTAGTTATGACATTGATAACGCCTACTGTCCAGCAAGATATGAAACTTACTCAACTGACAAAAAATCAAACGATTTACTTTGACAAGATTGCAGATTTACAAGAAATTAGAGATGATTGGAAACTGGTATTTTATTACAATATGACAAATTACTGGCGCAATGTGGATACACTGCAAGTATTCGTATCTCATATAAAGCAAGCTCGTTGCGAAGAGTGGATGATGCAATTTCATGTTCTAATTAACCAACTTGAACAAAGCACGAGCGAACTAAACTATTACAACGAATTACTGAGGTCGCAGCGGATAATTCAACACAGGTTCAAAAGAGGATTGATCGACGGAGTAGGATATATTGCAAACTCGTTATTCGGAGTGTTAGATCAACACTTTGCAGAACAATATGAACAGGATATCGACACAATTCAACATAATGAAAACCACCTGTTCCAACTGCTTAAAAACCAGACAAGTATTCTGGAAACCGAGAACAACATTGTACAGCGTAACGAAGCGACAATGGTGAAGCAGTTCACTTTAATCAACGATCACCTGATGTCCCTAGAAAACAGGACGCTCAAAGATAAACTTGAGAGTTCAAATGCATTCTATATCATAACATCGGCCATAGCTGCAGAAAGAATGGTTCAAAACTTAAAGGATGTTCAAGAATCTCTCATCAACACACTGACAAATATGTACCAAGGACATATGGACGTACATCTATTATCACCAACCCAAATGCAAAGCGAACTAGATAGAGTAGCCCGACTACTACCTCGCGATTCTACACTACCTGAAGTTCGTAATGACGTAAGAGACATTTACAGGCTGTTCAGAATACATGCACGCATAACACAGCACTACCTGTTGATGGAAATAAAGGTACCGATCTTGAGTGATGCCCTATATGAACTTAACAGACTTATCAGCATTCCTCAACGTATTGACACTAATCGGGTAATGTACGTTATTCCCAACTCTGCATTAATAGCATTTAACGCCAACCAGTACTCATTCATACCCCTAGAACTATATGACATTCATGAATGCCAAAAATTACACGAACAAACTCTACTGTGCAAACTAAATCACCCTATATACAACACCGGCGATCGTCACAAATCTATTTGCGATGTACAGCTGATTCGAGATAACGAAGAACACAGCGTTTATTGCCATACGGAAATAAAAGTATGCGCCGACAAATGGGTTAAATTACATAAGCAAAACACCTGGTTCTATTATTGTTGTGACACGTGCGAAGTACAACTAGTGTGCGGCACTCAAATGACATCGGAGACGTTACGTCACTCGGGTCTGATAACGCTCAAACAAGGATGCAACTTACAAGGCGACTCATTCACATTGCACGCATATATGGAACATACAAGTGACATTTTAGTCACCGAACCATACGCGATGATCATGCCCACGATCTCTCCAATCAATAACATTATCAATACCTCGATTCGTAACTCATCTTTGCATATTGAAACACACGAAGAGACGTTCAAGAAGATTGACACAGAACTACGCTCTATAAAAGAACAGTCCAACCTAGATACCTTATCCTCTCACGACGTTCATCACTACATTGCAATCTATGTGGTTGTTGCGATTAGCATTACACTGTTTGTAACATCGGTATACTTTTGGCGAAAAATGGCAACCCAAAGACAGGGGGAGGGTCCGCAAGACGCGAGAAGCAGAAGCAGACGAGAAGAAGATCATGACATCGAGGACAGGAATATCAAGATCGACAAACGGGACTCAAAAGTGAACAAAGTGTCGTGTGTTAACCCTACCTCAAGTGAAGTGAAATTTGACACTGAAAAACATAGTGATATGTGCTAATTTATTATTATGGTGACATTTTATTTATAGACTTTAGGTTACTTTTTTCATAATAGTCGTAGGTCAAGTATATTTACATTAGAGTCCTGCATTTTTACATTGTTTTTTACATTCTTATTTTATTATTTTTTACGTTGGAATTGTTTTATTTAGTTATTCTCTTTCTTTGTTGTGGCAATATGTACGGTGCACGTACATGGATTTTAAAATATGATTGCAATTAGTTAGCCAGTAGGCTCGCGTACTTGCACTTTGAACGCGACCTACATTTGGCAGTGCATTGACACTGACACAGTGCATTATTCTATGCATTTTATGTATATTATATTTAGTGTTCAATTAGACGTGGTTTGAGTCGGACAACTTGCATTTTTATTTAGATTCATCCCGTTGAGCATTCACTGACATCTTATGCATTTAAGTTTAATTTGACATTCTGCATTACATTGACATTTTACATTTGCGTACAGTATTTATGTTAGGGATGCACCCTACACACATCTAGCACATACGATACAGTTTCAAAGAATTTTAATGCTATAGAGATTACAAAAAAGCAAACTGCAGCAACACAATAGTGTAGTTAGTAATTAACAACATCAATTTGAGCGGTAGAGTAGCATCAACGTACAACATTCCGCAGGCATCCATCTTGTCGAATGTCGTTTCATGTAGCCGTTTAATATTCTTGTACAACCTTTTTTCTTCATCTGCAATGATAAGACGTGTAATAATTACAGGTTTATAACATTTTTTTTTTTAATTTCATATCAAAACAGTCCATTTTGTGGTAATTACCACCAGGCATATACCCAAGATATTGTAGGTGTATTGCCATATCAGGAAAAAGTATAATGTGCCTGTCATAACACCGAGACTTGCGACACAGCAACGCTGTTTGGCAACAGTAAAAGGTGGTGGTAATTCCTCAGTCGAACTCTAATACGACGAACTCTACTAAAATAATGCAAATGGCAGACGACTGAGTCGGCTGTTTTATAAAACCACTCTGTTATATAAAACAGCTGAACAACATTCAGCTTGATTGCCATTGCGCTACGTCTAACAAAACTATTACCCAAGTTTGGACATAATGCAGAATGGCTTATCTGCAGAATGTTTGGAACTGTGCCAATAACGCGCGAGCCGAAGATGTCGCAGCAACTAAGCTAGGAGCACCCTGAACAATTGGTTAAAGTTAGGTTATAACTGTCACCAAACGCGCACGAGCATAGCGAGTAGTATACAGCGTGGCGCTTTAATGGCGACATTAATTTAACACACACGAATATATTTTAATTTAATTAAACGTTAATATTTATTTATTTATTAACAATTTTCTAAAATAGCATTTTAGAACAGCCTGACTTAATGAACTGTAGCGCAGGGGTCATTTGCCGGGGTCACGGATCATAACATCGCATCAATGTAATTAAAATAAATAACGTGGAAAGAGAAGGTGATTTGAAGAAAAGAGAGAGGGTCCTATGTCGGCGAGCGGTGAAGGTGGAAGTTTTCAAGTTACGATTTTTTTAATGTTGTTATAATTTTTATGATTACTGGCCACTAGCCCTACCCGTGTGATAAATTAATATCGCCATTGTAGCGCCACGTTGTATTTTTTGGTAGCATTTTTAGGACTGACATTCATAACTCTGATGAACTGTTTTCACTTGAGTTAGGTAAATTTCACTCATATTACTCGTTTTATTTACTTCGGCTTGAGACGCCATTATTGTTGTTATGACACACAGAGCCTCGAGCGATAAAATCAAAAATTAAAATCTACAATCTGACGCTTCATTTCATGCTGTTTTACATAGCCTCTAACCAACGTTAGAGGCTATGTAAAACGACCTGCATTGATAATTACAAAACGTTTATGCAATTCTGCGTTTTTTATGACAAACCGCTTAATGTCGTTTAACTGTTTTACAAAACAGCTCCGTTTTGCAAAACAGCTAAACGACTTTTAGCGGTGTCTCATAATTGGGGTTATATAAAACAGCTTACTTAGCAATTCATCTGCGATAGATACATAACACAATCAATCATTAGGCAATTAATACATATTGTTGGATCGTAAATACCTGTACAGTTTGAATTCAACAAGACTCCGCATGTGTCTTGAACTTTATTCACAGCAATGTAGAATTTTTCTAATGCCACGCTCAATATGATTTCTAACAACAAAGTCTTAGCTAGCATCGCAATTATACATATCACGAATGTGTCATGTAAATCCTGAAAAACAAAACTTATGTTGTTGTGTATTATGTATTATCTACTTTATTTCAACATAAATACTATTTTATTTTGTTATTATTATACTATATTATTATTAATTATCTGTGGTGTCATGGTATCTCAAGATATCCATAATTCCAAAATCCATCCCCCACCGTTAAAAATATACAGACATTAATCTGGGACATCGGGCGAGATTCAAAGATAGCGAGTTCAGTGCCGGAATCAAAGGGACCGAACAAATTGAATAAAAGCAGCCAAAGTCATTTAAAGGTTTTTAAATGAATTTGCTAACATTGAATACTCACATCGTTCTCAAGTGCCGTCTGAAGATAAACTAAAGCGTAGAAGAAGGTGCTCGTATAGTGATACACGATCTGCAATTAAATAGGTAACTTTGTTATGAGAATTTGTAAACCAACTGAGGACCACCAATTTTTAGGTTGTTTATTACTAACCATTTGTTGAAAAGAAACCTTATAGACGTCATAGCAATCTAGTATATAAACAAACGCTTGATATAATCTATTACAATAACCCTCTCCTTCCCTATCTCCCAAGCTTTGAAAATTCAAAGTTTGAATATTCCAAAGATCAACTTTATTTTTTAACAACTGAATAAGTCTCGTAGCATACACAATATGTGTATCAAAACTTGATACAATTACACCACATAAAATATTGTAATATGCAAGTTTAAAGCCTATACAAATGAGCATAATAAAATTAATATTGACACCTAAAATCGAGATAACACTAAACCAATTACCGACGATGAAATGTTTGAATGTGGTTTTATTATTAAGAAATCTGTGGATATACAAAAATTTTAAAACAAATGTGACATTTACATTACTTTGAAAAATAACGGCGAAAAAATTCACAAGGAATCCAATAGAAGGAAATATTAAATCGAAGTAATTGATTCCGTCAATGCCGAACTTATAATATTCACCAAGATGTGTGCTGGATATCTGGCGATAGAAGCGATGGAAAAGAATGTATATGAACATTATCGTGCCGCACAAACACATTAAACACGATCGACAATTATTTGAATAAATAAAATTGTCCCTGATTCTATACTTGGGACAAGAGAAAAGATGTTGTGTTAGGTTCAAGGGTAGAAGCATAGACTGGACATCTTTTTCAATGAAGTTATCTGCTGCAATCTCCAAATGACAATTACGGTTAGTGCTACAACGCATTTTCCCTTTTGTAAATTCAGATTACTGGCACGATATTTTTCAAGAAGTGGTAAACTTGAATTAAAAGCAGTTTCAGGAATAGTCATAACAATATTGTCTTGAACATTAACGTAATTAAGCCACAAATGTTGATACAAATCTATGTATCATGTAATAAACTCTAATCTATATGAAGGTATTTAAGTGTTTGATCAATAAAACTTGTGGCTGTTACAATAACGTGTGCCTCGATCAACTTCTTTATGAAATACTAGCTGCTGCCCGCGACGTCGTCTACGTGAAGGCGCACGGCACCAAAAATACCTTAGATGCCAGTGTCGCTATAGCATTATAAGTAAACAACTTTTAAAATAGCATTAAAATATAAGTTTTTTTTGCAAGCAAAGCAAGTGAAGAGAGTTATATGGGAATCCTGCTGAGTTCAGTCATAAGATTTGACTGAAGGAAATAGAGAAAATAATGCAGGAATACATTCCAGGACACAAAAGGGTAAAAATACGTACAAAGTTATCATACCTTACAACACTTCCCTATAAACTATGTTGGTAGTTATGCTGCCAGGAGCCAAAATGTAAAGAGAGTCAGGACTGGTGACGCGGGAGCAAGCGACGTACAGTTGCCGGTGTGAGAAGCAACTCGTCCTCAGGTCGACACCCGCTGCCCTCAGTGTCTGCCCCTGCGACTTATTGATGGTCATCGCGAAGCAAACAATCATGGGGAACTGTACGCGCTTGAACTGGAACGGGAAGTTATGAGGTATGAGGGGAATGCGTGGTATAAATACTGCCTCGCCGACGCCACAACCCATAAGAATTTCCGCCTCAATGGTGTGTCTGTGGAGCGAGATGACTTTAAGGCGGGTCCCGTTACACAACTTCGGAGGAAATAGGTTCCGAAGAAGCATAATGGGACACCAACCTTCAGCTTGATGGTATGCGCTGGAAGTCCACTTGCTGACAGGGAGTTCAGAAATTCCACGGGATAAAGTGTGGCGTCATCTTGCTCGACAACAGTGTTTATCGAGGTGTGTAGACCACTTCATTCCCCTCATTTTCCGAGAGAATGCATTCGTTATTCATATTTGGGCGTCAAAATGGCTGAGAATGGCTCACACACCCAAGAATTCTGCTGGTGCGGTATACGACTGATGTCCCCATACACATAGCGAATGAGTTCTTCTAGGCTGGATACCACGCTACCGAGAGACTCTGGAAGCACCACCTGTCCATCTCTCACTTCTGGTAGAGTGCCTTCGCCAAGACTTAGAAGGACATCGGAGAATTCTTGAGCACGTGCATTGCCGCCGAGCCGAGCTCTCATATTAATGGTCAAGCGCAGCGTACGAACTCGTGACCACAACGAAGATCGTTTTAACGAAGTATTCACCTCGTCAGCCCTCGATCACCGCGTCACCACGGTAAGCGTTTGCCGGAAATCGCCACTGAACAGAACTGAGACACCACCCATCAAATGTTCGTTCCTGCGGATGTCCTGCACGGTTCTGTCCACGGCCTCAACTGCCTTTCTATTGGCCATCGTACACTCATCCCATACGATCAGAGAGCAATCCTTGAGCACGTGTCCCTTATCGCTGTTACGTGACACACCACAAACAGGCGTTTCGGCGCTCTCTAAATCAATGGGAATTTTAAACATGGCATGTGCTGTCTGGCCACCTTTCAGCAGTGTGGCAGCGATTCCCAACGACGCTACAGCAATAGCAATTTTACCTTGCCTCTTGACCTCTGCAAGTATGCCAGTGGTAACAAATGTTTTTCCTGTTCCACCAGGAGTATCCAAGAAAAACATTTTACCCTGGTTTTGCCCAACGCGAACAAAAGTATTAACAGTCAATGTTTATTTTGTACTAACAACATGAAATTGATGAAGAAATGATCATCATCAATGAACTACTTAAAACCGCATTTTTTGAATTGTCTTCCTCAACTCTGCCCAAGATTTTGAGAGAAATATTCACAGCTCCTTCCCCGTAGGTGATAGCGTGACAATATGTAGCCTATGTGTTGACCCGACCTTTTAGTAATATTCATGCAAAATTTGAAGTAAATCCATGCAGTACTTTTTGAGTTTAGCCCGGACATACATACAATAATTCTAAAAACTATATTTTTGGCTTCGTTATCGATTGTAAATCACGCCCCGAGTATTCTTTTTAAAAAATATTCAATGTACAGTTTTGACTTTCCTACGATTTTATTATATGTATAGATAAAATCGCTTATACCTTTGTATAACTTTCTTTTTTTTTACACACAACGTGTGTGATGAAAGTTATAGTTTTACTTTTCAGTAAATTAGTCAAACTTATCGTTTATACTACTATACTATATTACTACTAATTTTAAGTGAATGAATAAAAAGTCGTCCCTAAAAGATAACTTTAGTAATATTAAATCAAAGAGACTTTAAAGAAACAATAATAATAAATGATTATAGTTGTCTCGTTATGTTTGATGAAATGTTTATACAACTTCAGACATTTATTTTATAGCCTTTTTTTTTGAGGGTGGGAAATCATCAAATGACCACTCCCGCTCTGGGTGGAGCGGAAGGGAGTGTCAGACTCTTACTGACTAAAACCCACCCGAGTTCCTTCCTTAGCCCTTTATGTTCCAGGGCAGCGGTAACCCTTTCGGACGATCCCCCATAATTTTATTTCTAAAGAGTTTTTACAAGTAACCTATTTGACATACTTAATGGTTCACGACTCGAATGGTTTCCTATAAAACTGTGTGGACAAGCTCCGATATTGTTTTAGAATAATTTTATCATTTTTGTGTTTTGGATGAGGATGTTATTAATATCGTCCTACTATTTTTTTTACAGTCATCCCCTTATGTTTTCTTATACCATAAATCTCTTCGTTCGAAAAATACGGCGGTAGGCAGTGGTCTTTCTGGTCTGGTCCTTGGTCTGACACTGTATTCTGTTAATTTATGTATGTTTGGACGCGGTGTCTGTCGCTATCTTCAGACTTTTTGTTTATTCGATTAATTTGATGATCGTTCTGTATTATTCACCTACATTCTTTACGCAGCTGCCCGCGGCTTTGCCCACGCCGTGGTTGGAAGTAATCATTGGAGTCGTTCCCGTGGTTTTCGAGGATGCTGAAGCAAATTTAGTGAGGTCAAAATGAAAATCCAAAATGGCGACTGCGAAAATCTTCATCATGGGTGTCGTTTTCATAGTTTTAGAGAGTTTTGATAGCGAATAAAATAGCCGATAGAGAATAGCGGTCGAATGAAGATGGTGACAACTTTATGAGAGCTTCTAAAAACTTATACTAGATGGTTTTTTGTTAAAAACGCGTATTAAATGCAAACTTTCTGTTATGTACGAGTTTTTACGAGTGCGCGTGGGAGTTTCGCGTAAGGAATTTCGTTCCTAAGTGTCCGTTCACTCAAAACGGCTCGGAGAGGACAGTACATTTTTATCGCGTTTAAAAGAGTTTTGGGTCCTTGAAATGAGGTTGATATTTCGTGTCACTGTAAGTTAGGTCAGCTCTTAAGCATTATCATTTAAAAAAGAAGTGACATGAAAAAATAAACCTTATTTCAATGACCCGGACTCTTTTTTAAACGCGATTAAAATGTACTCTCCTCTACGAGCCGGTCTGTGTCAACGGACACTAAATGGCCGTATTATTTTATTTTATCTCTTAATTGCCAGGCCTTATTTTTAATTTTATATTTTAAATTGTTTCTTTTTAACCCTCGACGCTAAACGGACGGGGTGTTATAAGTTTGACGTGTCTGTGTGTGTGTGTGAGTGGGGGGGGGGTGTATGTCTGGCTGTGGCATCCTAGCTCCCGAACGGATGTTTCTTTTTTACATTGTTCTCACATATAGAAGCAATAACAATAATGTACCCAGGATTTTGTAATAATATCTTGATTTAAAAGAGTGTCCTTTTTAGTTTCTTGCCCGTTCTACTTCATAGAGATCTACGTTATGGAATGGGCAGCTAGCTTCAACTTTCTGACTAACTGACCGACTATTTAATTTTGACAATTCAAAAGTGCCTGTAAATGGTTTAATTGAAATAAATTATTTGAGTTTGGGTATTGCGTTGACTTAGAAGCTTGATTTTTACGAGCGCTAAGGGACTGTAGACCTACGTATTTTATATACACTAACTTGATACCTCCACGTGTTTCTGAGAAAAAGTCTTGACAGATAATCAGTCAACGACGTGATCACAAAGGGGTTCCGTTTTTTCCTTTAAAGGTACGGAACCCTAAAAATACTTTTTAGCTTTTTCTCTGAACTGGCAACAAACCTGCGATGCATCTAGTATTGCAGATGTCCATTGCGCATATGCAGCTGTGCTTACCGTCAGGGGGCCGCCTGCTTGTTTGCGAACCATCTTCATCACCATCCTTTAATCCTTATGACAATTTATTTGGGGTCGTCGCAGTATGTCTTCTCTTCCATACATATAAATAATTCGTTATCGCTGCCGTCGCGTTTCTAGTTAGTCTAGTGTTAGCAGTGATAGGGGTAGGGTGGTGGAGAGTGGTAAGGTCTACCACTCTCCACCACCCTAAATAAATAATTTATCAAAGTACTTATTAGGCTAAGTCTATTGTATTCATTTATTGGTCTGAGGGCCTAGATAAAGTGAAATTCTATCAGCAATAACGATGATAAAAGTTAAAAAATGTATGGGACTGACATACGGCTACTGATAGGTTTATGTCAATCCCATTGAATGTCATTGTAGAAATACGAAACCGATACGCTTTGAAAGCGATTGCCATCTTATCAAGTTCTTCAGGGCTAATGCTGATCATGGCTTGCTGGTTTTTTCCAGCCCGTCTCGTCAGTTTGTACATTATCCACCGCGAAGCCTTCTGCCAGGACTCCATGTTGTGGTTATTTTGGCCTACAATACATCGCACATGTAGAAAATACCGCAGTTTCAAATTTTTTAACTATGGTTCCATTGAAGAATTTTGTTATTGTATATCTTGTTTTTATATTTTCTGATACTGTTGCAATAATAGTAACAGGCTCGTAGTTAAACAACAGTAAACTGTCATTAATGTTTTGGCCGAGGTATCAAAAGGAGGACTACGAGTATTTAGGGTCTCTCTACCCTACCTAGTATGAATAATGTCTGAAAAGAATGACAATGATAAAACTAAAATCACATCTTATTAAATAGGCACTATATGTATTTGAATTTCACTTGGAATGTTAATTAACGATTCATAGTTCTTTGTATTTGTATGCAAAATTCCATGTGCATAGGTATATTCAACACGATGTAAATTGTTTTATGAATAAATGAAATGAAATTAAAATTGACTAAAGATCGTGTGGCGATCAGAACTGGAATTGAGGAAAAGAGGAAGTATCAGTTATCTGTTCACGGGATAGAAGTCGATATTTGCCATCGCAGGAAGAATCTTAATGTGGCTGCCACAGGAGCATGGGGATTGGCACAAGCAAAGATAGTCTTATTCCGAGAAGTGGGTGAAGTCGCGATCAATGTCTCATGATCACCTCTGTCAGTGTGACCCCGGTATGACCCGCGTCCTAACAAAAGCGATCAGTGACGTGAATACGCGATCGTCGCATTCCATATATCACTCATTTGTTTGGAAAACCGGAAGGCGCTCGCCCTCCGTCGGCGTGACAACGTGTTCGTATTCACCGAACAATATAAACCCATCGGTCTCGTGTTTACGCGACGTTCACTTTATACTCGCGCTCGTAAAAGAAATCGCAACACGATCGGCCGGATGGTATCGGAGCTTCTGTAACCAAAGTTGCGCGTAGTGTGTGAGGTTCCTTAATTAACTTCAATGCAGGGTTCCGGCCACTGGGAATTCGTGAATTAATACTCATTCAAAAATTCCCAGTGGCCGGAACCTAAATAGAACATGAAGATAAATATCTACAAAAACATAGTAAAACACATCTAGCACATACGATACAGTTTCAAGAATTTTAATGCTATAGAGATTACAAAAAAGCAAACTGCAGCAACACAATAGTGTAGTCCATAATTAATGACATCAATTTGAGCGGTAGAGTTGCATCAACGTACAATATTCTGCAAGCATCCATCTTGTCGAATGTCGTTTCATGTAGCCGTTTAATATTCTTGTACAACCTTTTTTCTTCATCTGCAATGATGGGGGGTGTAATAATTACAGGTTCATAACATTTTTTTTATTTGATATCAAAACAGCCCATTTTGTGGTAATTACCACCAGGCATATACCCAAGACATTGTAGGTGTATTGCCATATCAGGAAAAAGTGTGATGTGCCTGTCATAACACCGGGGCTCGGGACACAGCAACGCTGTTTGGCAACACAAAAAGGGAAGGTGGTGGTAATTCCTCAGACCAACTCTTATACGAAGAACTCTACTAAAATATTGCAGATGGCAGACGATTGAGTCGGCTGTTTTACAAAACCGCTCTGTTGTATAAAACAGCTGAACAATGTTCAGCTTGATTGCCATTACACTACGTCTAACAAAACTATTACCCAAGTTTGGACATAATGCAGAGTGGCTTATCTGCGGAATGTTTTGAACTGTGACCAATAACGCGCGAGTCGAAGATGTCGCAGTAACTAAGCTAGGAGCACCCTGAACAACTGGTTAAGGTTAGGTTATAACTGTGACCAAACGCGCACGAGCATAGCGAGTAGTATATTTTTAGTAGCATTTCTAGGACTGACTTTTATTAACTCTGATGAACTGTTTTCAATTGAGTTAGGTAATTTTTCGGTTTAAAATATCATTTATTTCTCGAAGATTTACATAATCACTTATTGAGAAACAAAGTTTTCACATGCAAGTAATTGTTAAAATTGTCCAGAGCGCTCGTCGTGCAGGTAGGAAGTACAGACGCCAGCACGTCAAGCTACTACAATCTGTCAAATTTCTTTAATAGATTTTCAACTTTATCGCTAAAGTAATATGGTTCAAGGTTGATTGGGAAAATTTGACAGTTTCGGGTAGCTTGACCTGCTGGCGTCTGTACATAATTAGTTATTTTAATATAAAAAAAATAAATAAATAAATTTGGTGAGTGGGTACATCACAATAATTTTCACTCATATTACTCGTTTTATTTATTTCGGCTTGGGACGCCATTATTGTTGTTATCACACACAGAACCACGAGCGACAAAATCAAGAATTAAAATCTACAATCTTACGCTTCATTTCACGCTGTTTTACATAGCCTCTAACGTTAACCAGCAATGATAAATACAAAACGTTTATGCGATTCTGCGTTTTAAAGTTCAGTGATTATGAAAAACCGCTTAACGTCGTTTAACTGTTTTACAAAACAGCTCCATTTTGCAAAACAGCTAAACGACGTTTAGCGGATTCTCATAATTAGGGTTATATTTTATATAACCCTAATTATGAGAATCCGCTAAACGCTTAGCTTAGTAAGCAATTCATCTGCGATAGATACACCACACAATCAATCATTTAATACAAGAATAATTAATACATAATAGTTGGGTCGTAAATACCTGTACAGTTTGAATTCAACAAGATTCCGCATGTGTCTTGAACTTTATTCACAGCAATGTAGAATTTTTCTAACTCCACGCTCAATATGGTTTCTAACAACAAAGTCTTAGCTAGCAACGTGCTTATTATCCATATTAAGAATGTACCATGTAGATCCTGAAAAAAAAAATTGAATATAATATGAAAAATAAAATGCTTATGTTCTTGTGTATTATGTATTATCTACTTTATTTCAACATAAATTCATATAAATAGCTATGTTATTATTATACTATATTATTATTAATTATCTGTGCTGTCATGGTTTCTCAAGATATCTATGATTCCAAAATTCTTCCCCCACCGTTAAAAATATACTGACGTTAATCTGGGACATCGGGCAAGATTCAAAGAAAGCGAGTTCAGTGCCGGAATCAAAGGAACCGACCAAATTGAATAAAAGCAGCCAAAGTCATTTAAAGGTTTTTTAATGAATTTGCTACCATTCTGTAGGAGAATACTCACATCGTTCTCAAGTGCCGTCTGAAGATAAACTAAAGCGTGGAAGAAGGCGCTCGTACAGTAATACACGATCTGCAATTAAATAACTTTGTTATGAGAAATTGTAAACCAACTGACGACCACTACTTTTTAGGTTGTTTTTACTAACCATTTGTTGAAAAGAAACCTTATAGACGTCATAGCAATCTAGTATATAAACAAACGATTGATATAATCTATTACAATAATCCTCACCGTCCCTATCTCCCAAACTTTGAAAATTCAAAGTTTGAATATTCCAAAGATCAACTTTATTTTTTAACAACTGAATAAGTCTCGTAGCATACACAATGTGTGTATCAAAACTTGATACAATTAAACCACATAAAATATTGTAATATGGAAGTTTAAGGCGTACACAAATGAAGATAGTCAAAATAATATTAACACCCAAAATCGAGATAACACTAAACCAATTACCGACGATGAATTGTTTGAATGTGGTGTTATTATTAAGAAATCTGTGGATATACAAAAATTTTACAACAAATTTGACATTCACATTACTTTGAAAAATAACGGTGAAAAAATTCACAAGCAATCCAATAGAAGGAAATATAAAATCGAAGTAATTGATTCCGTTAATGCTGAACTTATAATATTCACCAAAATGTGTGCTGGATATCCGACAATAGAAGCGATAGAAAAGAAAATATATGAACATTATCGTGCCGCACAAAGACATTAAATACGATCGATAATTATTTGGATAAATAAAATTGTCCCTAATTCTATATTTGGGACAAAAGAAAAGATGTTGCGTTAGGTTCAACGGTAGAAGCATAGACTGGACATCTTTTTCAACGAAGTTGTCTGCTACAATCTCCAAATGACAATTACGGTTAGTGCTACAACGCATTTTCCCTGTTGTAAATTCAGATTACTGGCACGATATTCTTCAAGCAGTGGTAGACTTGAATTAAAGGCAGTTTCAGGAATACTCATAACAATATTTTCTTGAACATTAACGTAATTAAGACACAAATGTTGATACAAATCTATGTATCTTGTAATAAACTCTAATCTATATGAAGGTATTTAAGTGTTTGATCAATAAAACTTGTGGCTGTTACAATAACGTGTGCCTTGACCAACTTCTTTATGAAATATAAGATCGCTTATACCTTTGTATAACTTTCTTTTTTTACACACAACGTGTGTGATGAAAGTTATAGTTTTAGTTTACTATAAATTAGTCAAACTTATCGTTCATACTACTATACTATACCATATCACTATTAATTTTAAGCGAATCAATAAAAAGTCGTCCCTAAAAGAAAACTTAATATTAAATCAAAGAGACTTTAAAGAAACAATAATTAATAAATGATTATCGTTGTTTCGTTATGTTTGATGAAATGTTTATAAAACTTCAGACATTTATTTTATAGCCTTTTTTTTAGAGGATGAGAAATCATCAAATGACCCCTCCCGCTGTGGGTGGAGCGCAAGGGAGTGTCAGACTCTTAGTCACTAAAACCCACCCGTGTTCCTTCCATAGCCCTTTATGTTCCAGGGCAGCGGTAACCCTTTCGGACAATCCCGCATAATTGTATTTCTAAAGTGTTTTTACAAGTAACCTATTCTACATACTTAATGGTTCACGACTCGAATGGTTTTCTATAAAACTGTGTGGACAAGCTCCGATATTGTTTTAGAATAATTCTATCATTTTTGTGTTTTGGATGAGGATGTTATTAATATCGTCCTACTATTTTTTTAAAGTCATCTTCTTAAGTTTTCTTATACCATAAAGGACATGGCTAAATGACTGCCCCAAGCATGAATAGTAACCTCACATTAACTCGTAATATTTAAATATTCGTTCATGAATTATGAAGCGTTTAATAATTTCCTAGAACTTTCGTGATCTGTTAGATATAAAAAAGTATCTTAGTTGCTTTTTTTGATTGACATGACAAGTTCAAAGAGAATAATAATACAGTACTACAAACTAGGGACGGGTCATGTCGCTTTTCTAGAATGTCAAATCAAAACTATACTTATATCGATTTTTGATAACAGGTATCAAAACGATTTATTTTCTGAAACTAAGACGTGGCTGCTTGCAGACTGGTTGCTTTATTTATTATAAATAATTCATGTGGGTACTAAGGTAATTAAGTTTGTTGTAGGTTCCAAGGAATGCCAACATTTGTCATCCTTGTTATGAACTGCTGAATTCAGAAGCAACTAGTGATGTACGTTTATTTGGCCATACAATGGTGCGCATAACTTGTGGCCGTTCTGTGAGAAGTATACAATGCAGTGGAAAGAAACGATTCAATATTACAGAATTTACCAACGTCACATCCAGCTTTCCATCAAGTAAATAAATTGTTTTTTAAATACAGTGTGTTCTTTTATATTTACATGCCCATCCGGTAGCATTATGGATCATCTTCCTTTTCAGATATTCAGTTTCTCGGCCTATAAATCGTCAGAACTACTGTCCCTGACCTCTCTCTCTCTGGTTGTGTTAATGGGCTAGCATCCAATCTGAATGATTTGATCAAACGGACAGAATAGATAACCTAAACTAACTTTTTTAGATAATGTTCTTATAAGATTCACAGAATAAATAAATAAATCGTATTTTTGTTGTTTTATTTCAATATCTTTTATGTCCTCCCAGGATTTAACAATCACCACATACTAATTAAACTAAGTCCCCCAGGTGCATTTGTTGGTCAGTCTGTCTGTACGGATGTATTGACAAACAGATTTTAATGGGGTTGTCACTAGTAGGTAGATTGGTTCTTCCGGAAGGTTTAGGTATACATTCGTGTAGGTTGTATTGACCAATGTAATTCAAGTCAGAAAAATCCTGCCGCCTCAGTGTTATTCTTGCGCTCGTTGCCCCAATCAGCCCCCAGAATCCGCCTCTCGAGTCCATTTATTTTCAGTTAATATTAATCCTTATTTTTAAATACTTTCATCATTTCAACCACTACTTATATTGTCTGTGAAAACTGTCTTTATTTCAACTCATTTGAATAAGTAGTTTAGGATTTATAAGAGTTTAATACTTAAATACACGCGGGCGGGGAGTGATTTTTACGCGGATTGTAGAATGCTCGTTGTATCACGGTTTTTGGTGCAATTACCCTTTTGTAGATATTTACTCAAGTACCACCGTGCGAAATCGGGGTGGGTCGTTAGGCAAAAATACAATTATGAATATTATCGCAGATACATCTAAACGCCTAGGTACAAGTTCATAGCAATATCTTTTATTTGCAGTTTTTGTATGCCTATTGACGTAGGAGTTACACGATTTAATTTTCAGGAATAAAAAGATACTAAAAGTTCCTGAAACTTTTTTTATATGAAATACTAATATCCAGCTATTCAGAATTACATGTTGCTAGGTACCATGTTTATTCATTGTTGAAAAGTCGTCCATACTTGTATTTAGCCATCTCCTTTCTTAGTTAGAAAAACACGGCGGTAATTTAAACGTTTCTATTGGAATACCGCTAGGCAGTATCCTTAGTCTGACACTGTATTCTGTTAATTTATGTATGTTTGGGCGCGGTGTCTGTCGCTATCTTCAGACTTTTTGTTTATATATTTTGTTTATTCGATTAATTTGATGATCGTTCTTTTTTAGTCACCTACATTCTTTACGCAGCTGCTCGCGGCTTTGCCCACGCCGTGGTTGGAAGTAATCATTGGAGTCGTTCCCGTGGTTTTCGAGGATGCTGAAGCTTTAGTGAGGTCAAAATGAAAATCCAAAATGGCGACTGCGAAAATTTTCATCATGGGTGTCGTTTTCATAGTTTTAGAGGGTGCTGAAGCCGATAGCGAATAAAGTAGCCGATAGAGAATAGCGGTCAAAATGAAGATGGTGACAACTTTATGAGAGCTTCTAAAAACTTATACTAGATGGTTTTTTGTTAAAAACGCGTATTAAATACACACTTTCTGTTATGTACGAGTTTGTACGAGTGCACGTGGGAGTTTCGCGTAAGGAACTTCGTTCCTAACGACGGTTCCCCGATCGTAAACTTTTTTTTTTTCTTGATCTTTGAATATGTTTTGGAAAATTGTTTTGCATTTCTGATAGGCCCCCGCTAGCTTGGACTTTGTATCCACGCAGATCCAAAGTGCAAGCAAATTATCAGTAAAGAAATTATATTACAAGGCTGTGATTTCTCTCGCAGGAAAGATATTCTATATTCTTCTCATACAGAGAAGACACAAATATCAATAAATAGCGATATCAGGTCATATAGTCCAGGTTTCGCCAAGATGCATTGTTTATCCATAAACCAGTGATGTTTTAGATGATTTAGAAATTACTCCAGTCATATTGATGGCTATAGGAAAAACAGAGAAGTTATACCTACATAGATTGTTTGAAAGTCGCCTTGAAAAGAAGTAGGTAAACACATGAGTATGGAAGAAGTATACTTGCTTTACCAACCATAAATAAGTTGGGATGAGGACGACGAGGATGCTAAGCCATATTGATCTATAGAGGTATGAGGAATAGGCCGGGGTGGAAAGTTCACCTTATCCACCATACAAAAGGCAGGATCCTCCGACCAGACGGGTGTCGTACCTATCTGGTGGGTAACTGCCCGACGATTAATGTCGAGGCGTTGTATATATGCTAGATCCGCGGTAAACCCTGCTTGCGCGATGCAGGATTTTGCGTGACGTTAGTATGATGCGTAGTTCGTATGTGGTGTTGTAGATACCGCCACAAATCTAAAGATTGCAGGTTTTGAGACCTTTATAATCCATATCATAACCAGTTTACGCATAAGGCAAGTCAAATTGACAGAAATAGTTGCACGGAACAAGGTTTAGATTCGCCTGACGCTTCACTTTTTGTCAAATACTGACTGTCTTTCTGGCGTATGATTGCAACCTTTGCACTTAAAAAAAGGTCAATAAACTTTATACACCACGATACGAGTATTAAAGGGTAGTAAAACTGGCGAGCATGATATTCTCATTAACGGTTAACCGCAGATGTTACAGCTTCATTAACAGTAATGGTTTGCGATTAAACTTTATTTAAAGGTTAGTACAAGCTGGTTCAAGTTCTAATGAGTAAGCTCGCGTTACCTGGAAAGAGAAACATTGCTGTTAAATACTAGATTCGACGTTAAATGAGAAGTTTTCTATATTGTAGTTTTTTTAACGGTACAACGTTCTAAGAAACATCAACATGAGAAGCTCTCTCATTTAAAACGGTTGTAAAAAGACGCTTTTAGCCGTCGCGCATGGGTTCTTTGAGCACACAGGCGTTACTGAAATTAGGTCAGCAAGCGTCGGGACACCAAGATCTTACAACAGGCCAGGAGACGTAATCAACTTCTAAAGGGAGGTGGGCTGGTTGGTATAACCACCGACGGCCGCCATGGCCCACGCACAATGGTTCACTTGAAGGACCAAACCTTCTAACATAATATAACATAGTCCAACATAGACGCTTAATTCGCGAAGTCGAGAGTCATTTGTTCATCACGTCATTGTGATAATGTTGTACTGAACTGAAACATAATGGGAAACCATCTGGGTACTTAAGAGAGGTGGTGAGATATTTAAGGTTTAATTTCCGACTTTCTTAACTTAACTATAAACGACTCCACGAAGCCTGTGGCGTTGTTGGTCCATAAGCACAATATTTTGCGTGCATTACATTGCGCGCTACCGGAAACAGCGATTTTTCTCACCAGAAATTTTCAACAATTATGTAACTATAATTTTACTTAGTATGATGTAGAAGGATAGGATTTTTATAGCCTGTATTTATTTTGGGTAGGTTTACAGTCACAAATCTGGTGGTTATAAAAATATAACGGCGCAGGATGGCGTTTATCAGAAGTGAGCAGACGCTATGAAGCCTATTTCATTGCTTAAAGAAATGATTTAGTTTGTGTTATTATAATTACAATAGGGATTTAACTGCCGCGTTCAGAGACGTCACATAAAACTCAAACTCAAAGCATTTATTTCAAATAAATAGGCACTTTTAAATAGTCATGGGGTTGGTCAGTCAGAAACATGAAGCTGCCCATTCCAAAGCGAAGTTCCTGTAAGGAAAAAAATGATATAATGGATAAAAAATGTAGGAAAAGAGTTATTTCTTGCAGATTGAGACTCAGATCAGACTGTTAGCGTTCTAAAAATTACAAGAATTGCCCCCCAGAGTTAATAAAGATAAAGATATATTTATTTGTAAACACGGTGTAACATTATACATATAATATACATGCGAATGTGGATGTAAAAGTGAAAATTTGTGAGTAGCAACATGCGTACAAAATAAATTATATCCCCTGGAATATAACACAATTAAGAAAGAAAAAAAGCATAACAAATGCAAACTATAACACAAATAGATTAGAAACTATCATTTAAAAAATCTTTAACATAATAGTAATATTTTTCAGTAAGTAACTTCTTAAGTTCTCTTTTGAATAAGTTTGGCTGGCTCATATTTTTAATAACATCTGGAGTTTTATGTTAAATTAGCCAGTGCCTGACGTAAATTGACGTATTTTTAGTAGCCATGTTTTTAATCACGTCTAAGCTTGCTATGGAGTATCTAAATTTAACACGACTAAACTAGTGTTTATTTTCTGTGCTTTTCTTAATGAAATAGAAAGAAAAAGATGCACTGAACTTCAATTTAATTTAGTTTGTGAACAAGGGAATCGGCCCCATTTTCTGACAAAAGAGGAAACCAGTGAGGATTATTTTTGCAAAGAACTGGCGACTGGCTGACTGGTAACTAATAAAGAACAATCATCAAATTAGTCGAATAAAAAAAAATATATACAAAAGCCAGAAGATAGCGACAGACACCGCGTCCAAACATACACAAATTAACAGACTACAGTGTGGGACCGAATATACTGCCCTGCTGTATTCCAATAGAAACGTTTATATTACCGCCGTGTTTTTTTAACTAAGAAATTTATGGTAAAAGAAAAAATAAAGGGATAACTTAAAAAAAAAAAATAGGAACAGGACGAATTATTCCAAAACAATATCGGAGCTTGTCCAAAGTTTTATAGAAAACCATTCGAGTTGTGAACCATTAAGTATGACGAACAGGTTACTTGTAGAAACACTTTAGAAATACAATTATGGAATTTAGATTTCGCTGCTTTAGTCAAATCAATCAATTTTCTGTCCAAGGCTATAAAATAAATGACTAAAGTTGTATAAACATTTCATCAAACATAACGAAACAACAATAATCATTTATAAATGATTGTTTCTTTAAAGACTCTTTGATTTAATATTAAGTTTTCTTTTAGGGACGACTTTTTATTGATTCGCTTAAAATTAGTAATTTGGTATAGTATAGTAGTATAAACGATAAGTTTGACTAATTTACTGTAAACTAAAACTATAACTTTCATCACACACGTTGTGTATTAAAAAAAAAAAGAAAGTTATACAAAGGTATAAGCGATCTTATATTTCATAAAGAAGTTGATCGAGGCACACGTTATTGTAACAGCCACAAGTTTTATTGATCAAATACTTAAATACCTTCATATAGAATGAATGAATGAATGAATGAATGAATGAATGAATGAATGAATGAATGAACTTTATTCACATAAAGAAATCCTTATCACTAGGTACATTGCCCCACAAAACTGCTTACGCAGTTTAACTGTGAGATCGTTGAGTCATAGATCAGCACCCTAATTGCGTAACACACAATTAATCGGAATCGGTTTCATTTTGACAGTTCAACAACATTCATTGCGTTATTTACGTGTTGAGCAGACAAATTTTTCGAACTTATGAAGCAATGGATTAGCAATTTGCTTCAAAATGATTCAGATTACTATTGATTGTGTGTTACGCAATTAGGGTGCAGAATTTATTACAAGATACATAGTTTTGTATCAACATTTGTGTCTTAATTACGTTAATGTTCAAGTAACTATTGTAATTGTCCTGAAACTGTCTTTAATTCAATTCTGGATTCTTGAAGAATATCGTGCCAGTAATCTGAATTTACAACAGGGAAAATGCGTTGTAGCACTAACCGAAATTATCATTTGGAGATTGTAGCAGACAACTTCGTTGACAAAGATGTCCAGTCTATGCTTCTACCGTTGAAGCTAACGCAACATCTTTTCTTTTGTCCCAAGTATAGAATCAGGGACAATTGTATTTATCCAAATAATTGTCGATCGTGTTTAATGTCTTTGTGCGGCACGATAATGTTCATATATTTTCTTTTCTATCGCTTCTATCGCCAGATATCCAGCACACATCTTGGTGAATATCATAAGTTCGGCATTGGCGGAATCAATTACTTCGATTTAATATTTCCTTCTATTGGATTACTTCTGAATTTTTTCGCTGTTATTTTTCAAACTAATTGGAATGTTACATTTGTTTTGAAATTTTTGAATATCCACAGATTTCTTAATAATAAAACCACTTTCAAACAATTCATTGTCGGTAATTGGTTTAGTGTTATCGCGATTTTGGGTGTTAATATTAATTTTACTATCCTCATTTATATAGGCTTTAAACTTCCATCTATATCTATACTTATAATAAATCTGTAGAAGTGAAAATTCTGTACATTGAAAATATCAAAAAAATAAATGTTACTAGACCGACACCGAACCCAAAAATGTGATTAAAAAAATTTTTGTCTGTCTGTCTGTCTGTCTGTCTGTTTGTTCAGGCATCACGCAAAAACTACCGGTTCGATTACGTTGAAACTTGGTATAATTATTCTTTAATATCCTGGGCACCACACTGGGTACTTTTTATCCCGGAAAAGTATATACAATAAAAAACAAACTTAATTTTGCGGTTCGATCCCTAGACCCGATTACTGCACCAACCGCAAATAATAAGTTTGTCGTAGGTTAAGTCACCCGCAATGGAGTTCATTTTTATTCCTTTTAGTTTTTAGAGTTATTTAGGTTTATTTTTATGTAAGTCGTAGGTATTTATTTATTTATTTATTTATAGTTAATTAAAACGGCACAGGTCCAATTACATTAATTAACATAGAATTACAAAGATTAAAATAAAATAAGCATTCAAATAACATACAATACAAAAATTAAATTCAAATTCAAAGATGTACAATTCGTGGATAAAATTATTAATAATTATTTGCGAAAATGGTTAAATAAATTAGAAACAACATAAAATAACATAAACTATCATGTAACAGTGGACACCCTCGCATACTGTCTCTCACAAAACACCAGACAGGCACGCATTATTTTCTTCCATTCATCAGCAAACACATCACATTCAGGGTCGGCAGTCAGGAGGGCGTTTAGCATCCTTAGGGTTCGACATACCGGGGATTCAGCTCTAGCAACCGATCTAGATAGCGGTAGTGCGAACAGGTTATGACGGCGGCATTGACGGTGCCCAAGGTATTTTTCGGGCACAAATAGGCAGCAGAAAAGTCCGTGGAGCTCAGGGCAGTCAATACGACCGCTTAGGGTTTTACAGGCAATCGATCGGTATAGATTTTAATTTTAAAGTATAGGTAGTATATTTGATAGTGTACGTAGTGACCGTAGGTTATTTTATAATACTGTTAGGTAGGATTAGTCATTCGTATAGATATTAGTTTTTAGGGATTTTGCTTATTTATTGAGTTTAGATTAGTTATCATCAGAAATAGGTTTATTTAGGTAGGTAGGTATTTAATTTTCTGTTATTGAGTTTTTTTTTTTAATTAGGTAGGTACTTAGGTAAAGATATCATATAGGTACCCTCTTAATCACCACTAATGAGACACAATTGGTTTTCTATTGTAATTAGCCACAAAGGGCCCGCGAGATAGATGGCATTCTGGGGAAGCACATAGGTACATTTTATCCTGTTAGCACGTTCCCGTGGGATAATTTCCGACATCCACGCGGGCGAAGCCGCGGGCAGATGCTAGTATTATAATATTTTATGTGCTTTAATTGTATCAAGTTTTGATACACATATTGTGTATGCTACGAGACTTATTCAGTTGTTAAAAAATAAAGTTGATCTTTGGAATATTCAAGCTTTGAATTTTCAAAGCTTGGGAGGTAGGGAAGGAGAGGGTTATTGTAATAGATTATATCAAGCGTTTTTTTATATACTAGATTGCTATGACGTCTATAAGGTTTCTTTTCAACAAATGGTTAGTAATAAACAACCTAAAAATTAGTGGTCCTCAGGTGGTTTACAAATTCTCATAACAAAGTTACCTATTTAATTGCAGGTCGTCGTTTATCACTATACGAGCACCTTCTTCTACGCGTTAGTTTATCTTCAGACGGCACTTGAGAACGATGTGAGTATTCAATGTTAGCAAATTCATTTAAAAACCTTTAAGTGACTTTGGCTGCTTTTATTCAATTTGGTCGGTCCCTTTGATTCCGGCACTGAACTCGCTTTCTTTGAATGTCGCCCGATGTCCCAGATTAGTGTCTGTATATTTTTAACGGTGGGGGATGAATTTTGGAATCATAGATATCTTGAGATACCGTGACAGCACAGATAATTAATAATAATATAATAGAATAATAATATAGCTATTTATATGAATTTATGTTGAAATAAAGTAGATAGTACATAATACACAACAACATAAGCATTTTATGTTTCATATTATATACAATTAATTTTTTTTCAGGATCTACATGGTACATTCTTAATATGGATAATAAGCACGTTGCTAGCTAAGACTTTGTTGTTAGAAACCATATTGAGCGTGGAGTTAGAAAAATTCTACATTGCTGTGAATAAAGTTCAAGACACATGCGGAGTGTTGTTGAATTCAAACTGTACAGGTATTTACGACCCAACTATTATGTATTAATTATTATTGTATTAAATGATTGATTGTGTGATGTATCTATCGCAGATGAATTGCTTAATAAGTTGTTTTATATAACCCCAATTATGAGAAACCGCTAAACGTCGTTTAGCTGTTTTGCAAAACGGAGCTGTTTTGTAATACAGTTTAACGACGTTAGGCGGTTTTTCATAATCACTGAACTTTAAAACGTAGCATTGCATAAACGTTTTGTATTTATCAATGCAGGTTAACATTAGAGGCTATGTAAAACAGCGTGAAATGAAGCGTCAGATTGTAGATTTTAATTATTGATTTTGTCGCTCGTGGCTCTGTGTGTGATAACTAGAACAATGGCGTCCGAAGCGGAAATAAATAAAACGAGTAATATGAGTGAAAATTGTCTAACTCAAGTGAAAACAGTACATCAGAGTTATTAAAAGTCAGTCCTAGAAATACTACTTAAAATATACTAATCGTATAACATAACCTTAACGAATTGTTCAGGGTGCTCCTAGGTTAGTTATTGCGACCAATCCGGCTCGCGCGTTGTTGGTCACAGTTCCAAACATTCTGCAGATAAGCCATTCTGCATTATGTCCAAACTTGGGTAATGGCTTTCTTAGACGTAGCGCAATGGCAATCAAGCTGAACGTTGTTCAGTTGTTTTATATAACAGAGCGGTTTTGTAAAACAGCCGACTCAATCGTCTGCCATCTGCAATACTCTAGTAGAGTTGTTCGTGAAAGAGTTGGTCTGTGGAATCACCACCACCTTCCCTTTTTGTGTTGCCAAACAGCGTTGCTGTGTCCCGAGTCTCGGTGTTATGACAGGCACATCACACTTTTTCCTGATATGGCAATACACCTACAATGTCTTGTGTATATGTCTGGTGGTAATTACCAAAAAATGAGCTGTTTTAATATCATATAAAAAAATGTTATGAACCTGTAAATAATAAAGAACTATGAATTATTAATTAACATTCCAAGTGAAATTCAAATATGCACTATATTTGAATTTCACTAATTAATAAGATGTGATTTTAGTATTATCATTGTCATTCTTTTCAGACATTATTCATACTGGGTAGGGTAGAGAGACCCTGAATACTCGTAGTCCTCCTTTGATACCTCGGCCAAAACATTAATGACAGTTTACTGTTATTTAACTACGAGCCTCTTACCATTGTTGCAACAGTATCAGAGAATATCAAAACAAGATACACAATAACAAAATTCTTCAATGGAACCATACTTGAAAAATTGATTGATTAGTTTTGGCATTGAATTAATATTATGTCCGTTAGTGATACGGGGTATAAAACCCCCATATTTTTGATCGCAATTATGTATTTTTTAGTGCAAATGACACAATTGGAAAGCAAACTCACTTGGTTTTAGTAAATCATCATGGATTCACACTTCAACGGTTTCTCGAATTTACATGAAAACATTAGTTCCATGACTTAAATATCATTGCTGCAGGTACGGGAAATCTCAAACGGAAAACATTCCAATCTTATTCAATAGTTATATGTACGAGCCGTTTGGGGTTGGCCACTTAGTTTTTCGAGCTAAACGAAGAAATGAACGATGAAATTATCTACTTACACGAGAACATATGGATGTGAAGCTGTAGCGCCAACTATGTGCCACCTCCTATCCTACCCTCTCATCATCATCTACCTAGTCTTTTCCCGACTATATTGGGGTCGGCTTCCAGTCTAACCGGATGCAGCTGAATACCAGTATTTTACATGGAGCGACTACCTTTTTTTTTTTGTTTTGTCGCTGAGAAATGCTTTATGCATCCCCGTCTCCCGGGGGACGAGACGGGATATGTGGGACTCCCTGTCGGAATGACAGTATACCCACTAAAACTCAGCGGTGTTCCCACATCGCCGTGATGGGAGGGCCATGGGAAACCGGCACAGCCCTCCCGGCGCATGCCCACCAAGATGGTATGGCGGGCCCCACATGCCCCCCGGAATGGGAGGCTACGGGAATGGCCGGGAACACCTGGCCATTCCCGTCCCACACTGGTGGAGGCCTGTGCAATACAGGCAACGGTGCCCCCGCACCCGTTGCCTGCTGGCCTCCACGCTCGCCTAAAAGGCAGGCCCCGCATGCCCCCCCAGGATGGGGGAGCTAAGGCCGCAGAGGATAGGGAGAGCGGCAACGTAACACCGACACTCTTCTTCCCCTGCGGCCCCACCGCGTCCGCCATCAAACGGTGGCGGCTCCGTCAAGGCCGCGGAAGGTAGGGAGAGCGGCGCACCGCACACCGGCACTCCTCTCCCGCCGCGGCCTCCAATCCTCAGCCGCGATGTCTCCCTCACGGGGGACATCGCGGCCCGCCTCAGGTAGGTAGCGATGTCGCCCAAGCGGCACCACAACCTACCCGCTGGCCGCTACGTCGTCGACTTCTCCGCCAAGCCCTGACGAGCGGCCCCCGCTGGGGTTCCTCTTAGCTTCACCGTGGTTCAGCCAGCCACGGCTACTGAGCCCCCCCGCCTCGGTTGGGGAGCGACTACCTAATCTGTCGGTCACCCATCCACAGAACAACCACGGCAAGCGTAGCTGAACCTGATCGATCGACCCGTGCGGCTGTTATTACTTAGCCGCAAGCCAGTACCACGTGTGCTCCAATAAATGCAGCCATAGTGACCTCCTGACTTCGATGATGCCGTTGAAGCGGCGAGCTTTTAGGTGTATCCGGGGGAACGACGCGCTTTTCAGCCAAAAAAGTTGTCGCGGCAATTCAAAGGATGAAGAGGGGTAAGTCTCCAGGGTATGACGGTCTCAGCATCGAGGATTACAGGCATGCAGGTGTACGTCTGCCGCGTGTACTGGCTATGTTTTTACACTGTGTATCGGTCACTCATACTCGCCGGAATCGCTGATGAAAACCTTGGTTGTACCCATTCTTAAGAACAGGACAGGGGATGTGTCAGATGTAGCCAATTATCGGCCCATCTCACTTGCTACAACAGCAGCGAAGATACTTGACAGTTTGCTTAATCAGAGTCTCAGTGGGTACTTACATTTACATGACGCACAATTTGGTTTCAGGGCGGGACTATCCACTGAGAGCGTTATCTTGTGCCTTAAGCATACTGTCGGGTATTACACGGAGAGAAAGACGCCGATATATGCCTATTTCCTCGATTTGTCAAAAGCTTTTGACACAGTGGCCTATGACATACTGTGGCGAAAGCTAGAGGAAACAGGTATGCCAACGGAAATTCTTAGGTTCTGGTATAGAAACCAAACTAACCAGGTAAGATGGGTGGATACACTTTCTGACGAATATAGGTTGGAATGCGGTGTGAGGCAGGGTGGCCTGACATCTACCGGCCTTTTCAGCCTTTATGTGAACCAGTTGATAGAGGAGCTCAGCAGGACGCATGTCGGATGCTACATTGACGGAACGTGTGACAACAACATAAGCTATGATGATGACATGGTCCTGCTGGCCCCCTCGGTCAACGCCTTGAGGACATTGGTTAAGATTTGTGAACGCTACGCTTCCGAGCATGGTCTGAGGTACAACTCACAGAAAAGTGAGGTACTCATTTTTAAGGCAGGAAAACAGACGCCTAGTACAGTGCCCCCGATCATGGTTGATGGAACGGCGTTAAAAATTGTGAAACACTTTAAATATCTGGGTCATCTGGTCACGGAGGACTTAAAAGATGACCCAGATATAGAAAGAGAACGCAGGGCGTTGGCGGTTAGGAGCAATATGCTGGCCCGTAGGTTCGCTCGATGTACTAAGGAAGTAAAGATTACACTTTTTAGGGCATATTGTCAATCTTTTTACACGAGCAGCCTGTGGGTTCGGTATACGCAACGGGCCTACAACGTCCTGCGTATTCAGTATAATAATGCGTTCAGAATGCTGTTGTGGTTGCCGCGGCACTGCAGTGCGTCGCAAATGTTCGCAGATGCGCGAGTACACGGTTTCCACGCTGTAATGCGTAAGAAAGTGGCGTCATCATTACAAAGACTGCGCGGTAGCACCAACATGATTGCGTCCCGTTATGACTGTCCCATACAGGCACTCTGGGTGGGAATAGTAACGGGACAATTGTAATGTTTATGTTTTTTGTTTTAGTTCACTTTGTATTAGATTCCTACTAACATAGATATTAAGAAAATTGTTACTAACACTTATATGGATTCTGTCCGAAATAAATGGAAATTATTATTATTATTATGAAGGCCAACAAAATTGAATACGCTATCGAGCCACCAACACGACGAAGAAGAATCTGGTTCATCGAATTTCGGACAAAAATCGGCTTTCGAAGCTGTCTTCTCTGTCCGTGAGAGTCTCTTTTTAAAACTCAATACAGGAATTACATAGCAACATTATTTTAACTGAGACCAATGGTGACCCAGCGGTGGTAGTGTTTATCTCAGGCAGGCGCTTTACTTTGTGTAAATTATTTCGTTACCACTGCAGTCAAAGCGGCGAAGGAACACATCTTGCATGTGACATCTCCCAACACACACTGGGCCCGTGTGGTTGATTACAGCCCTCTCCCTCTCACCGAGAGGAGGCCTGTGTCCCAGCAGTGGGAACATTATACGCTGATTAGCTCCTGCTATTAATTTAAAATTATCACCACACGACACGTCACATCGATAGTTCTAAACCATGTCGTAGTTCCTTACTTCTTGCACAAGCTCCGAAGTTGATTGAGAATTGATCATGTTAGTTCTCACCAAGTTTAGCAATCAATCAATCATTTCCTTCTGATCTACGATGTAACTTGATACTACTTACTGATTGATAAGTATTCCTTTTACGTAGTTATAATATTAGGTTGGTTTTGTGGAATATTGAGGTGGCTCGCCACGGCATTTAAGACATGGAAAATAAGATTTCTGGAGGCTTATTTTCAGATGTAGATATTAACAGGTTGATGAGATATAATACTACCTAAACAAAAAAAAAAATACGTGTATAATATATATGCTTGGAAACTGCATAAAAATCATCATCTGCCTTAGACTTTTCTCAACTATGTTGGGGTCAATTTCCAGTCTAACCGCATGCAACTGAATACTAGTATTTTACATGTAGCGATTACCTATCTGACCTCCACAACCCAGTTATTGAGTAATACAATACCCCTTGGTATGACTGGTTGTCAGACTTTCGCGCTACTGACCACCCGTAACGACTGTCAATGATTCACGAATTGCAGCCGGGACCAACGGCTTAGCGTGTTTTTCGAGGCACGGAGGGGTCTTGGTATGTGAAGATTGTCACCCATCTACGGACCAACCGTAGTAAGCGTAGCTTAACGTGATCGATCGACCCGTGTGGCTGTTATTACTTAGCCACAAGCCCCTTGACCATCATATTTTCGGGGGTAATTTTTTCCAGTTAATGCTATTTATTGTGTTGAGCTACTCGATTACTGACAAATGCGTGCTCTGACTGGAAAGTTCCACTGAAATCTGTATGGTTCTTTTCCGAAAAGACCATCTCAGATACTAATCTGAATGGTCCTCATTATGGCCTTACCAAGATTATGTATGGGCTTTAAAAGAGACTGTGTGATCTCTGAGTTTGTTTCGGTCTTTGAAGGAATACCGAAACAAACTCAGAGATCACAGTCTCTTTAAAGGTCGGTGTTTCCTATTCGACTACTCTGCGAAGTCAGAGTAGTCGAATAAGAAACACTGACCTTTTATAGTTTTAAAACATAATATATTTTTGACGTTTAAAAGTGTTTTTTTTTTTGTACCAATTTACAGAAATAAATATCATTGATCATTTACAAGCGTGATAAACCCATATTTCCGAAGAGTTCTCAACACTCCGCATGAAATTATATTATATTTTTTGCAACAGCAACTATTAATCGCTACGTCCAGTGCTACGAGATAGCTACGGGCCCGCTACGCCGTAGCAAGAAGCCTACGACGCCGAAACTTAATCCTTTCCGTCAGCTGGTTACCCATAAGCGCTACTTAAATTCATTGTACATAGATCGCAGCACTTCCCGGTGTGACGTCACGTAAACTAAGAAGCACTTAGTGTGCCTTTAGCTTTAGCAGATAAGGTGCTGTTGAGGTTTTGGGAAGTGCTTTGCCGATAGATAGGTATTAATAGATGAAGTTACGGAAGACTACTTTCTAGTACCTACTTAGGTATAGTCTTGGAGAGTAATTACTTCGACTAAATTTTATATGAGCGATGATGAGAAAAGTTAAACAGCGCAAAAGTATTCAAATAAATTATTAACTTCAATGTGCGAACATAAATTGGAACGCTGTCAGTCAAACATATGAGAGTCAAAATTATGAGTTGTCTGGCATTTTTGCTGAACTGGGCCTTTTTGGCGCAGCCGTGGTCACATTTTCCTGCTAATTTCATAAATCAGACTTTAAACTTTTTATTTAATTTCTCTTATTATTATTTTTTGGTTCTTTTTTCTACCCTGCGCGCTATATTTTTATAACCATCAGATTTGTGTCTGTAAACGCACCCAAAATAAATACAGGGTGTAAAGAGATCCATCACAAAGCCGTCCTTTATGCACTTGTACATCATACTTAGAAACAGTCTAATTCAATAATTGCTGAAGACTACTTATATTTTTGGTGTGAAAAATTACTGTTTTTCACACGCAATGTAACGCACGCAAAATATTGTTCTCTTAGGTGCACGCAACGGAACGAGGGTCGTGTAGTGTTTTAAAGTTAAGTAAACTGAAGACTCGTTTTCGTATAAAAATGTCAAAGAAAGTCGGAACTTTGACCAAAATCAATATCTCACCCTCTCTCTCACTATCTCATGTACCCAGATGGTTTCTAGGTATGTTTCAGTACACAACATTAACACAATGATGGGGTGAACAAGTGACTCTCTACTTCGCGAATTAAGCGTCTTTGTTATATGTTAGAAGAATTGGGTCTTCAAGTGAACCATTGTGCGTGGGCCATGGCAGCCATCGGTGGTTATTCCAACCAGTCCGTAAGACCTTGGCATCCTGTAGCTTGCTGAACTAATTTGGGTGACACCTGTGCACTCAAAGAACCTATGTGCAACGGCTAATTAAGCGTCTTTTTACAGCTTACTAATTAGAAACCGAATCAGCTTGTACTAACCTTTAAATAAAGTTTAACCGCAAACCATTACTGTTAATGAAGCTGTAACATTTACATTTAGCTATTAATGAGAATATCATACTCGCTAGTTTTACTATTATTTAATACTTCTATCGTGGTGTATAAAGTTTATTGGCCTTTTTTATGTCCAAAGGTTGCAATCGTTTGCCAGAAAGACTGTCAGTATTTGACAAAAAGAGAAGTGTCACTATATCAATCAATGTTCTGTCCAAGGCTTTAAAATAAATGTCTGAAGCTGTATACACATTTCATCAAACATAACGAAACAACGATAATCATTTATAAATTATTGTTTCTTTAAAGTCTCTTCGATTTAATATTAAGTTTTCTTTTAGGGACAACTTTTATTCATTCGCTTAAAATTAGTAGTAATACTCATATATAGTATAAACGATAAGTTTGACTAACTATAACTTTCATCACACACGTTGTGTGTAAAAAAAAGAAAGTTATACAAAGGTATAAGCGATCGCGGGCCTGCGGGCGGAGAGTAATGGGTAGCTCTCCATCCGATCAGGACTAGGCCCGTGCCGGACGGCGTGTATGTGTTCCACGCGCGCCTCAAAGAGATGTCAGCATAAGTGACGGGGCCCGATAGGGCCGAAGCCTGCCAGGGTAGCGGGATCGTCCGAAAGGGTTACCGCTGCCCTGGAACATAAAGGGCTAAGGAAGGAACACGGGTGGGTTTTAGTCAGTAAGAGTCTGACACTCCCTTCTGCTCCACCCAGAGCGGGAGGGGTCATTTGATGATTTCCCATCCTCAAAAAAAAAAAAGGTATAAGCGATCTTATATTTCATAAAGAAGTTGGTCAAGGCACACGTTATTGTAACAGCCACAAGTTTTATTGATCAAACACTTAAATACCTTCATATAGATTAGAGTTTATTACAAGATACATAGATTTGTATCAACATTTGTGTCTTAATTACGTTAATGTTCAAGAAAATATTGTTATGAGTATTCCTGAAACTGCCTTTAATTCAAGTTTACCACTTCTTGGAGAATATCGTGCCAGTAATCTGAATTTACAACAGGGAAAATGCGTTGTAGCACTAACCGTAATTGTCATTTAGAGATTGTAGCAGACAACTTCGTTGAAAAAGATGTCCAGTCTATGCTTCTACCGTTGAACCTAATGCAACATCTTTTCTTTTGGCCCAAGTATAGAATCAGGGATAATTTTATTTATCCAAATAATTATCGATCGTGTTTAATGTCTTTGTGCGGCACGATAATGTTCATATGTTTTCTTTTCTATCGCGTCTATCGCGGGATATCCAGCACACATCTTGGTGAATATTTTAAGTTCGACATTGACGGAATCAATTACTTCGATTTTATATTTCCTTCTGTTGGATTGCTTGTGAATTTTTTCGCCGTTATTTTTCACAGTAATGTGAATGTCAAATTTGTTGTAAAATTTTTGTATATCCACAGTTTTCTTAATAATAAAACCACATTCAAACAATTCATCGTCGGTAATTGGTTTAGTGTTATCTCGATTTTGGGTGTTAATATTAATTTGTCTATCCTCATTTGTATACGCCTTCAACTTCCATATTACAATATTTTATGTGGTTTAATTGTATCAAGTTTTGATACACATATGGTGTTTGCTACGAGACTTATTCAGTTGTTAAAAAATAAAGTTGATCTTTGGAATATTCAAACTTTGTATTTTCAAAGTTTGGGAGATAGGGACGGTGAGGATTATTGTAATAGATTATATCAATCGTTTGTTTATATACTAGATTGCTATGACGTCTATAAGGTTTCTTTTCAACAAATGGTGAGTAAGAAATAACCTAAAAAGTAGTGGTCCTCAGTTGGTTTACACATTCTTATAACATAGTTATTTAATTGCAGATCGTGTATCACTGTACGAGCACCTTCTTCTACGCTTTAGTTTATCTTCAGATGGCACTTGAGAACGATGTGAGTATTCTCCTACAGAATGCTAGCAAATTCATTGAAAAACCTTCAACTTTGGCTGCTCTTATTCAATTTGGTCGGTTCCTTTGATTCCGGCACTGAACTCGCTTTCTTTGAATCTCACCCGATGTCCCAGATTAACGTCTGTATATTTTTAACGGTGGGGGATGAATTTTTGAATCTTAAATATCTTGAGAAACCATGACAGCACAGATAATTAGTAATAATAATAGTATACCCATTTATATGAATTTATGTTGAAATAAAGTAGATAATACATAATACACAAGAACACCAGCCTTTTGTTTTTCATATTATATTCAATTTTTTTTCAGGATCTACAGGGTACATTCTTAACATGGATAGGAAGCACGTTGCTAGCTAAGACTTTGTTGTTAGAAACCATATTGAGCGTGGAGTTAGAAAAATTCTACATTGCTGTGAATAAAGTTCAAGACACATGCGGAGTCTTGTTGAATTCAAACTGTACAGGTATTTACGACCCAACTATTATGTATTAATTATTATTGTATTAAATAATTGATTGTGTGATGTATCTATCGCAGATGAATTGCTTACTAAGCTGTTTTATATAACCCTAATTATGAGAAACCGCGAAACGTCGTTTAGCTGTTATGCAAAACGGAGCTGTTTTGCAAAACGGAGCTGTTTTGTAAAACAGTTAAACTACGTTAAGCAGTTTTTCATAATCACTGAATTTTAAAACGCAGAATTGCATAAACGTTTTGTATTTATCAATGCAGGTTAACGTTAGAGGCTATGTAAAACAGCGTGAAATGAAGCGTTAGATTGTAGATTTTAATTATTGATTTTGTCGCTCGTGGCTCTGTGTGTGATAACAACAATAATGGCGTCCCAAGCCGAAATAAATAAAACGGGGAGTGAAAATTATTTTGATGTACCCACTCACCAAATTTATTAAAATAACTAATTATGTACTTCCTAACTGTACGACGAGCGCTCTGGACAATTTTAACAATTACTTGTATGTGAAAACTTTGTTTCTCAATAAGTGATTATGTAAATCTTCGAGAAATAAATGATATTTTAAACCGAAAAATTACCTAACTCAAGTGAAAACAGTTCATCAGAGTTAATAAAAGTCAGTCCTAAAAATACTACTAAAAATATACTACTCGCTATGCTCGTGCGCGTTTGGTCACAGTTATAACCTAACCTTAACCAATTGTTCAGGGTGCTCCTAGCTTAGTTACTGCGACATCTTCGACTCGTGCGTTATTGGTCACAGCTCCAAACATTCTGCAGATAAGCCATTCTGAATTATGTCCAAACTTTAATAGTTTTGTTAGACGTAGCGCAATGGCAATCAAGCTGAACGTTGTTCAGCTGTTTTATACAACAGAGCGGTTTTGTAAAACAGCCGACTCAATCGTCTGCCATCTGCAATATTTTAGTAGAGTTCTTCGTATAAGAGTTGGTCTGAGGAATTACCACCACCTTCCCTTTTTCTGTTGTCAAACAGCGTTGCTGTGTCCCGAGCCCCGGTGTTATGACAGGCACATCACACTTTTTCCTGATATGGCAATACACCTACAATGTCTTGGGTATATGCCTGGTGGTAATTACCACAACATGAGCTGTTTTGATATCAAATAAAAAAAAATGTTATGACCCTGTAATTATTACACCCCCCATCATTGCAGATGAAGCAAAAAGGTTGTACAAGAATATTAAACGGCTACATGAAACGACATTCGACAAGATGGATGCCTGCGGAATGTTGTTCGTTGATGCTACTCTCCCGCTCAAAATGATGGCGTTAATTGCTGACTACCTTATTGTGTTGCTGCAGTTTGCTTTTTTGTAATCTCTATGACATTAAAATTCTTTGAAACTGTATCGTATGTGCTAGATGTGTTTTACTATGTTTTTTTAGATATTTATCTTCATATTCTATTTAGGCCCCCGGCCACTGGGAATTCTTGAATTAATACTGCATTGAAGTTAATTAAGGAAGCTCACACACTACGCGCAACTTTGGTTCCAGAAGCTCCGACCTACCATCCGGCCGAACGTGTTGTAATTTTTTTACGAGCGCGAGTATAAAGTGAACGTCGCGTAAACACGAGACCGATGGGTTTATATTGTTCGGTGAATACGAACACGTTGTCGCGCCGACAGAGGGCGAGCGCCTTCCGGTTTTCCAAAAAAATGAGTGATATATGGAACGCGACGATCACGTATTCACGTCACTGATCGCTTTTGTTAGAACGCGGGGTCATACCGGGCTCACGCTGACAGAGATGATCATGAGACATTGATTGCGACTTCACCCACTTCTCGGAATAAGGCTTTCTTTGCTTGTGCCAATCCTCACGCTCAACAATGTCGTCTGCCCTGCATCCCGTAACCAGATAACTGATACTTCCTCTTTTCCTGAATTCCAGTTCTGATCGCCACACAATCTTTAGGTAATTTTAATTTAATTTATTCATAAAACAATTTACATTGTGTTGAATATGAATACGCACATGGAATTTACATACAAAGACAAAGAACTATGAATCATTAATTAACATTCCAAGTGAAATTCAAATATAGTGCCTAATTATAAAGAAGTGATTTTAGTATTATCGTTGTCATTCTTTTCAGACATTATTCATACTGGGTAGGGTAGAGAGACCCTGAATACTCGTAGTCCTCCTTTTGATACCTCGGCCAAAACATTAATGACAGTTTACTGTTATTTAACTACGAGCCTCTTACCGTTATTGCAACAGTATCAGACAATATAAAAAATAGATACACAATAACAAAATTCTTCAATGGAATCATACTTAAAAATTTGAAACTGCAGTATTTTCTACATGTGCGATGAATTGTAGGCCAAAATAACCACGATATGGAGTCCTGGCAGAAGGCTTCGCGGTAGACAATGTACAAACTGACGAGACGGGCTGAAGAAAACCAGCAAGCCATGGTCAAAATTAGCCCTGAAGAACGTGATAAGTGGCAATCGCTTTCAAAGCGTATCGGTTTCGTGTTTCTACAACGACATTCAATGGGATCAACATAAGCCTTTCAGTAGCCTTATGCCAGTCCCATACATTTTTGACTTTTATCATCGTTATTGCTGGTAAAATTTCACTTTGTCTAGGCCCTGAGACCAATAAATGATTACAATAGACTTATCCTAATAAGTACTTTGATAAATTAATTACTTCACCTATTATTATAAACCCTACCACCCTCCACCGCCCTACCACCCTATCACTAGACTAACTAGAAACGCGACTGCCGCGATAACGACTTACATAGATGTATGGAAGAGAAGACATACTGCGACGACCCCAAATAAATTGTCATAAGGATTAAAGGGTGGTGATGACGATGGTTCGCAAACAAGCAGGCGGCCCCCTGACGGTAATTGGTTACAGCTGCATATGTGCAATGGACATCTGCAATGCTAGATGCATCGCAGGTGTGTTGCAATTCCAGAGCAGAAGCTGAAGAATATTTTTAGGGTTCCGTACATTTAAAGGAAAAAACGGAATCCTTTTAGGATCACTTTGGTGTCTGATTATCCGTCAAGACTTTTTCTTAGAAACGCGTGGAGGTATCAAGTTAAAATTTATATATAATACGTAGGTCTACAGTCCCTTAGCGCTCGTAAAAATCAAGCTTCTACGTAACGCAATAAAATAATTAGTGTCCATTTAGTGTCCGTTGACACAGACCGGCTCGTACAGGAGAGTACATTTTTATCGCGTTAGAGTTTTGGGTCATTGAAATAAGGTTGATTTTTCATGTCACTTCTTTTTTAAATGAGATTGCTTAAGAGCCTCAAAGAAAAAATCAACCTTACTCGTACGAGTATTTCAATGACCCTAAACTCTTTTTTAAACGCGATATAAATGTACTCTCCTCTACGAGACCGTTTTGTGTGAACGGACACCTTATGCGACATATTTCGATACTGGCTAATAAATCAAAACCTCTACTCTTACAGGTTTTGATTAATTTTCCCGTTGACGTTGTTCATGAAATTTATCAAGAAGCAATATCTCAAAGCACTATTAAAGGAAAAAGTTCGAGAATCGTTAATTAGTAATTATTGTATCAATAGTTAATTAGTGTATCATATAACAAAATATTTTTGCGATTACAAACTTACATTTGCAGTTGGAGAATTGACTGTGACGTACATCGAAATATGGGAGAATTTTTTTTCAATTACAAGTGCGTGTAACTACGGAACATTTCACTGTGCGTCGGACCACGCACAATGAAGGGTTCACGCACCTGTAGTTACACGCACCTGTAGTTAGTACGTAGTTATACGTACACTCAGTTGGCCGGTTTTTGTTTTTTCATAATTTAATTAATTAAGTAAGAATAAAAGTTTTCTGGTGCCCTTAACACGGATAGTGATGAAAACACCGAATGCAGGAAAAGCTAATGTAATTACTCTTCAGAATACAAAGTTACAAATTGGGGTAAACAAAGGAAGAACAAGCGATTATTTATAGCAGCAAGTATTGTAATGAGTAACGTTAATTATAAGTGATTATGATAGTTATTTATAAAAGCTTTATTATGGCGAGTAAATCCCTCTAGTCCTCGGGACGTGACAGATAGGCCACTGTCATTCTGTCACTGAGCGTCAAATAAGAGATTATTTGTCATCAATGAGAAATGGAATGCAGCATTGTCGGCGTTAAACTGACAGGATATGAAACACCACACTGCGCTCCAAAACCAGAATTCTAGACGTAGGCAAAAAAACTGCCAAGCTGAAATGGAATTGGGCAGGTCACGTCGGTCGCTTGCACAGTGACCGCTGGGCAATAGTCTCCACACGTTGGGTGCCTGCGGATGGACAGCACCGCCGAGGCCGGCCCAGGAAGAGGTGACGACATGACCTACACTCAAACCGCAAGGGTTGGATGGAGGTGGCTCTAGAAATGGACTTTGCTCAGCAGTAGGACAATGTAGGTTTGGATAAAATACCGATACTAAGATTACTATGATAAGTTACACCATTTTTACCATTTAAAAACCAGCATTTTGAAAGTAAAAAAAAAAAAATGGCAACGTGATATTAAATGTGAACTCAAAAACTGCAGGTATAAGATAAATTGTAAAAACCTCCTCTCACCCTGGAAAAACTAGAATTGATGATCAATTTTTCTCAGAATATCCGAACCAGATTTCCTGACGACGTTTTTCTAGTCTGCAAGCGTCTGAAAGTACATGTCTGTGGTTCTAAGCCAGTGCTTAAGAAGCGGGACTATAAATCTTCAAGCCACCAATTTATTTTTAACGTGCAAAGTACAAATATAAAATAAAAAAGAATATAAACTGAAACCTGTATATCTAAAAGATATTACATACTTATTATCAAAACCCCAAGGCATGCACAAGGCATATTTAATACATATCAGAAGCATACGACTTTCAAATCACGTGCACCGCCTTCAAAATTCGAACCGAAATAGAGGTTTGCGGTTCACATCTGTCAGATCGACTTCGAATTTGTACCCTTTGACGTAAAAAGGTATTTTTATTTGAATATGGAATGTGAGGTACGTTTACAAGGCGTCACATACTAGGCGACTCTGCGACTGGCGGCAGCCAATTTTTTATTCAATCTCTCATAGTTCAAACGAAGCTAGTGCAAATGGTCGCCTTTATTTCCCCGTAAAAACTGGACATCTGGATGCGACTACAGCCGATCGATTCTGTAAAAATCTCATCGTGAAAAATTAGGTGAAGCGACCTAAGAGTGAGCTGTCAATTGTGTCAATCCCTAACATTAGTAGGAACAGCAGTGCAATTCTGTAACCATACAGAATTGCACTGCTGTTCTTCAAATAAGAAAAAAAAACCCTTAACCTGCATAACATTTTAAAAACATTAAAAGGTTTTGTTTTTATTTGTCTGTTGTTTTTTTGTAGTTACACTAACTACTTTAGCTTGGTGCTCAGACGCAGCCACTAAAACACTGATGCTGAGATTATTAGGCGTTACTAAGCTTGTGCTTTGGCTAAACAGTCTTGTCACCGTCACACAACTGTAAAACAATAATTGTAAGATAGAGAAGGGAACATATTTAAGCCAAAGTATGTGCTAAGTAAACTTAATTCATTGACTTGAGTGTGGTCATCCATTAGGCCCCTTTCATGACCTTGAGCGTTGCGACTTGCGTCTAGCGAACGAGCGCGTGTCATGTGTTTCCGTTCGTCGCTCCGCAAGTCGCTTCGCGGTGAATCGTGGCATGCTCTCTTTGTTTTCATCGTAGTCGCTGTCGCAAGACGCGTGTCGCTTGAGCGTGTAGCTCTTGGCCACGAGGTTAGACGATGAGCTGTGGCGGGTGACAGTCGCCTAGTGTGCTGCGACACTTATAAAGAGCTAGTTTCAGTGTCATTCACATCGCATCAGAGTGGTAACATATGTGTGCATTCGAGCGTTATTTTAAAGACGTTTACGGTTCGATGACGCGGCTCTTTTTAATGCGAATTTGGTCGTAGTAAATATGCAACCTTGTATGTTGTATGACAGGTAAAACAGCATCTTTATGTAATACAGCTAAACGACGTTTTGCAGTTTTTCATAATTACTTAACTTTAACGCGCATAAACGTCTTGAATTTTTAATGCGGCGGGTAAACGATTAGAGGTTATGTAAAAGCGTGAAATGAAACAGATTGTAAATGGATACAAATTTTGTCGTTAGTCACAGTTCTAACCAAACCTAAACCAATTGGTCAGGGTGCCCTAACTTAGTTACTGCGACCGGCATTAGAACATGTTTAGCTGTTTTATACAACGAAGAATTTATATGACGATGTTTTGTAAAACAGCTAGTGAGCTTTTTTGTTAAACAGTTACCGGTTTTGTAAAACAGCTAATTAAGCAATTCATCTGCGACATATTCATCATGCCATGTAAAGCCATGGAAATTAATTGCATCTATACCAAATTGACTACCACAATTGTCAGTGTATTCTGATTGATCACAACTATTATTCTTTGTTAGCGCCATGGCTGCCATGCAGCCATAATGGCTGTAGCACGGCAAGTTGACGTAGTGTGTCAATTTGATATAAAATTTTTCACTGACTACATCTAATCGTATCAGGATAGTTTTCAAAATGACCGATGTTGACGTTAATATACTCGCATAGATTGGGATATGGCTGTTCTTAACCCTTTCCCGGTTCAGTGAACCACGTAAGGTTTATGGCGATTGTTGCCTATTATGTCTACTTCGTGGTTTCAGTCAAAATCAAAAGTCATTTATTAAAATTAGGCTGAGAATCAGCACTTTTCGAACTTCAAAATTACAAATGACAGTCCCCCAAACACGCCCGCCCTTCACCACTTCCTAGTGCTATCGCTGGGAAGAAGAAGTGGCGCAACAAACTCCCCAGCAGCACAGCTGTCTGTTCAGTTAGAAAATAGTTGATTGTATACAATACTAGGAACCTATGTTCAGTAATTAACATTACAAGAAAATTAAATTATGGGCCATATGTCAGCTAGCCCCCAAGTAGCATTGCAAGCTGTATACAAGCTGTATTTAAGTTGGTTTTTATACTAGAAGCTGCATATTCAGGCTGTATATAGGCTGTTTAAGCGCTTAAACAGCCCCTGTAAGTAAAAAAAGGGCCCATATTATACAGCTTTTGTCGTTATTAGAGCTGTATAGTAGCTGTACAAGCAAAAGAGAAGCTGTACAATAGCTGTATTAAAGCTGTTATTCGGTGTACAAAGAAACCATTATACTACAGATATTATCTTATAATTCTTTTGTAACGAAAAGTGTTCTAAATAGGTTTTTGAAGAGGATTACAAAAGAATAAAAATAAAACAAAACTATTTTCGATGACATTATGCGTGTAGTAGAAATGGCGACACTATTATTTAATATTTATTACTAGAAGTAAAAGATAACCGTAGATTTGTATATCTGATGTTGTTATTTGGTGAATTGAAAGTGCAAATTAAATTTATTGTGAACCTGTGTATGTTTTCCTTCAAAATATTCACGCGCCAGCAAAATAATCGAGCTGACATAAATAAAAATACTAAATACGGTAAGTAAATGTTTGTTTTTAAGGTTAGAATAAAAAAAATAATTTTAAAGTAATAGATATAAGGGCACAGTGATCATTATTCAAGCTGATTATCATGATGCGGCTTAAGATTTTGTAAAAAAATCCTTTAATTATACTTTAAATTTTGTTATTAAACATTCGAAAATGGCGACAATTAGCTAAGCAGCCTACATAATATTTGGAGAGTATTATAGTCTGAATAGCTGTACTAAGTAAGTTATGGATTACATTGTACAGCTATTGGCTTTTAATCAGCTTTATAATAGAATATGTTTATTACTTAGGCTGTATATTAGTTCTCTATGCATAACTTATAATGCTCTTTAGAGTTACGCTTAAAGAAATGAAAAAACCTGAGCTCAAAATTACTTTGATCCGTTCCTCACTTTATCAATAGTATTTTATTAAAACGCACTTGTGATTTGGCAGTATAGTTCTCCTACACACAAGCCTAATGTTTATTTACTCAGGTAAAAAAGTTGAAAAATTGTTCCAAAAATTGTTAATTTAAACTAAAATATATGTTAACTTGCTATATCACTGTTTGATTTACTCGCAATCGAAGTGAAAAGTAGAGTTTATAACTCATTCATATAAAATACATTGTTTTGTATGAACATTATTATACCTAAGTAAACTTATTGCAAAGTATTATTAGTGTGTTGTGTATGTTATATCTGTTTTACTTTATTTTCAGGAAAATATGCCGTTTAAAATCATAGAAACGTCTTGAAAAATTCTGTGAAGAGGAAACTCAGTAAGAATGAAAGAGCAACTAAAAGTATGAGAACCAAAAAAGATGCGCTTAAAAAAAATATAGCTGAAAATGAATCAGATCAGGGAAATCGAGAGGAATCAAAATAAAATGGATACAGGTGAAAAAAGTAAAATCGACAAAAACGCTACAGGCGAAAAAGAAATGATTGAAGAAGAGGAGGAGGAATCTCTTTGTTAGTTTTACAATAATGAACTTTTATAGGGTGATCTTTTCAAGAGGTTAATTTACTTTTTAAACCTTTCATAGAGAAACACTTAATAATCATGTTAATTTGATTGTCCATTGTCCTTAAGTCACAACGTTTATGTAAATGTTATTTGTTATTAAATTTTGTTTATACGAGCTTGTTAGTATTTAAGAGAAACACGTAATCTCGTGGCTGTGGTTCTCCCGGAGACAAAAAATTCTATTGTTGTTTTTGTAGCCTTCCTAGTCATGAAAGAGGAGAATCTTCCACCTCTGAAGTGGAGACTAGGAAGAGTCATCGCCATACATCCAGGTACTGATGGAATTGTCCGGGTAGCAGATATAAAGACCTCTACTGGAGTCATCCGGAGGGCCTTCAACAGGATATGCCCATTACCAGAATCGAAGTCTGGTTGAAAGCTCGACTTTCAACGCTCGGGGGAATGTTGGAGCGCCTACGACATTGATCATAGCTCTAAGTGTTCCGTCCTACCTAAACTATGTATTATGTTTTTGTTATGTGCTCGTACGCACATCATTCATGTGTCACTTTTACTTGTTATTAAAAACTCATACACGTTACATGTGCCTGTTGCCTTTTTATTTAAATCACACTAATTTTCGCACATAATGAAAAAACTTCATTATCAGGTTCCAAAGGTTGTCCTAAATCTACACATTTGATATAACTGTTATGATCATTATTATCACTGTTTAATGTTTTTGCTACGGAACCTTCTTCGTTGGACGTCGATGGAATTGACGCTTGACTGTAGGTTGTCCGATTTATTAATGATTCTCTTGCTTCCTCAATAAATGATGGTTCACTATCATAACTGTTACTTGGTTGATAATTTGTAATATTCAAATATTCCCTTTCAATCCTCCTCTTGACTGCACCAGATCTTTTTCTTTTTTTCCACATGTTGCATTTCTTCACAGTGAAAACATTAATTTTATTCGTCATGCAATCAAGTGACTGTGTCAGTAATACAGACTAAAGCTGTACTATAGCTGTCATTTATTTTTTTAGTTTTAAAACACCCTCATAGACAGAAGTCATAAAACCACTGTATTTACAATAGTGTACAATTACGCCATAAAAATAAGTTTGAGAACGGAGTTTGCATACACCATTGTACAGAAACAAGTATCAAGTGATACTGTAATAACACTTAGAGTTGTAATAAGTAAGTGATCACATGTAAAATACAGCCTGTATACAGCTTTAACGATGAAACCAGATTGAAGTGTCACAAAATACTTAAAGCTGTATAGTAGAATTTTAATATTCTGTTTAAGCACCCCAAGCTTACGCAGATCCCTCAATAAAGATTTTATACAGTTTGAGCTGTATAATAACTCATAAATCACTCTTATAAAGACAAAAGCATTTTATAACACTCTTGTACGTCTCTAAAAGAACTCTAAGTTCTAAATAGGTTGGTATATTGATGTTGAAAACGCTTGTGTGCTGCTTGGGCCATGCCAGTGTGGATATAATAGGCTCCATGTAGCCTATTGTACGCCAAAACAAATGACGAAAAGTGACTGTGCAGCATTGTTTAATGTGTCTAGTGTTCACGAAAAGACGAGTCGCACGAAACATTTCAAATACTTATTTCAGAGCAGTTGCGCAATATCAATCGGAAGTCGTTTATCCCTTAGAGATGCTTTTTCTGAAAATAAATATTATTAACGTTACCATTTTTACGGTGTATACTTACGGGCGGGTCGTTCACGTCCACTTGACGCACGCGTATACGTCAACATACGGCGATAACTGTTGTCAAACCAAAAAAAGCGTTGTTGCGCGTGTTGAGCTCTGGGGGGCAATTCTCGTAATTTTCCGAACGCTCACAGTCTGATCTCGGTCTCAATCTTTAAAAAATAACTCTAGTTATCCTACATTTTTGACATTGATGGTCGCTAAGATGAGATTGCGACTAGATTATGAACGTTTTTAATTACTGGAATTAGCCTTCATATCTCATATGAAAACAAAAGACGAACATTATAAACAAAACTGACCTTCTAGAAAAGTCCTCCTTTTAAAACCAAGAACTTCTTTTCATTTAAATATTCTTCTTCAACAAACATTAGGTTCTAATACCCTGGTCTTAATACCCACACAAAGTGGGAAGGTCTATTGTCTCAACTGAATCTGTAAAGTTTTTGAGCCTTACAGGCCATTGATTAGTGAGCATTTTCAAAGAGGGCGAGAACACGCGGAACTAGGTTTTAAATAAAATCTATGCAGAATTTTACAACGCGATTATTAACCAACGAAATAATTTCGAAGGAGTTTAAGCGTGATGCTAAGTATTCTATAGCCTTCCTCGAGAATAGGGCTATCAAATGCAAAAAAAAAATCAGATCCGACTGGCAGTTACAGAGATTGGCGCGTTCAAACCAACAAACTGTTCAGTTGTATTATTAGTATATAGTTTAGATGTCAAAGTGCTGGAGATTTTATTTTGGTAAAACATAGTTCACCTGTAGTGAAGGGTTAAGTATTCTCTAAAATTTACTTCGAAATTCGACCAAGGTCAAGGAGTGAATCCATGATTTTCAAAAACAAATGATTTCACTTTCAAATTGTTTGCGGTCACTTGAGTGAGGTTCAAAATTAACTTTCCAGAATACTTTTCTACGATAACATGTGACATATACGGCTTATTTTTTTTTTTTTTTTTTAAACGTGCCTCACACTAGTAATTTCTCCCCTATCGTGGGTGCGTTTACAAACATTTAAACTCACATACACAAACAGCCAGACCCGGAACAACTCCTTGGTCATATAAATATATGTTCCGTGCGGGAATCGAACCCGCGACACGCAGCGCAGCAGTCAATCGCTTAACCACTGTGCCAAACGTGTCGCCATATTATATTTATTTAATCTCAAACGGCGGTTTGTCGACTGAATAACGTGTGAGTAAGGATTAAGTTTTTTAATAACAGCCTTGTACCTTTAAGCCGCCCCTTACCATAGAATAAGAGCGTATAGAAGTGAAACTCCCGCGCAGAAAGCATTAGAAAATTAAAATAATTATTGTCGCATTGATTGGGGGCGTAAGTGCTCCTACACGCGAGCGACACGCGTCAACGGCAGAAGCAAATGCAGCCGTCAACAACAAGCCGCTCGTGTATTTGAGCACTTACGCCCCCAATCTCATTAATTATTATGGCATTAACAGGTTAATGATAATACAGTCTATAACTGTTCTGTAGCAGGGCAAAGCCAGGGTCTAAAAAGGCCACTTTAAGCAATACCTCTAAAAGCTATTAATTTCCTGAATTCCCGGCAGATCATTAGCAATTCCTCTAATTTTCGTAAAATTTCATTTCATAAGGTGTAAACATTGCATGACGAAAATAAAACCCGTAATTGTATCGGTAAATGTTTCATTAAAGTTTTTATTAATCATATTGGTTTTTTATTTTTTATTTCTACAGTTTAAATGTTATTTCATTTCGATATGAATTGCACACAGATCATATTATGAATTTTCAGTTTGTGACCATTTTACGATTTTTATTATATCTATGTTTTTTTTTCTTTTGTTTTGTAAAGGAATCCTGGACTTATAATTATATCGCCAGTCCGCCTTGAGCAAGCGTGGTGATGAATGCTCGTGCCTTCATAGTTTAGTTTCCTGGGTAAAAAAAAACATTATTATATTTAGTCCTTCAGATAGATAGATAGATTATCGAAAAATAATGGACACGTATTTTTTCTTTTGTCAATCAAACAAAAAATTACAAAGATAAAGCGCGTAAAAATTTAGGAGTGGGGGGTCGTGACGTCACGCCATGCTAAAAAGTGTAACAAGGTGTGACGCGGAACGCGGAACTTTAACGTGCGATATCTTTATCAATTTTTATATAATTGACAAAAGAAAAAATACGGGTCCAATATTTTTTGATGATATAGCTGACTAATATGTTTTTTTAGGAAACTAGCCTATTGTATAAGGCCTCCGCCCTGCAGTTACATGCTGGTATTATAATTAATATCTCAAAACAAAGAGAAACTATTAGCTGTTCTCAAAGCCATCCTAATTATATTTCTCGAGCTATACGGTTTCATTATTATTAGGCGAGTTACCCAACGCCTGACTCAGACTAACTCATAATCTCTAATGAGTACGCCGCCTACCGCTCGTAAAAGCTTCTAAAGGTTAGTTTACATAGCGAGGAAAGTCAAGAAATATGAACATTATTTTCCTGTTTTAAAAATAAATAACTGAAATCATTAAAATAGCCTTTATTTTCTCTGAGCCTGAGAGTCTTTATTAGTTCTTATTAAACTAATAACGTTTAATACTATTATGATTTCTGCTGGTTAACCCTATTTTAGCAAATTAGGAATTATCAGCTGCAGGGTCAGGCTGGCTTGCGACATAGGCCTTCTCTATTTTTCTCCACTATTCCGATCCAGAGCTGTTTAATTTAATTTAATATTTGAATTGTTTTTTTATCTTTTCATTACAGACGCTTTTAACGTTCTGCATCGTTCTCACATGCATAATTTTTAACATGATTGATCTAACCAATACTTTGTAACCATATTATTGTGATTTAAAAGAGTGTCCAAGGAGTTTCTTGCCCGTTCTTCTCCATAGGTACCTACTACGCTTTGGAATGGGCAACTAGCTTCATCTTATTGACTGACGGACCCTTGACAATTCAAAAGTGCCTGTAATTGGTTTAGTTGAAATAAATAATTTGAGTTCTTCGCCAACCTTTTGATAGACCATCCTCCCACCTTGTCATCTGCCTTCCTCTATATCTTTTTCCATTCCTAAGTTTTAAACAGACTTTAAAAAAAACGAAGTGCGTACCTATTATTCCGTGATTCATCATCATCATCATCAGCCTATAGCAGTCCACTGCTGGATATAAGCCTCTCCTATTGCACGCCATTCAACTCGATTTTCGGTTAACTCTCATCCGGCTGCTACCAGCCATCCTGCGAAGATCGTAGCTCCACGTAGCCTGAGGGCGTCCCAACTTACGTTTATCGATTCGCGTTCCTTGATTACTGGATTCCATTCATTCAAGGAGATAACTGGGTCAAATTACGTAATTCTTTATTTCTTTGATAAGGGACGCCCGCGCGGTGGTCCTATATACAAACGAAAATACAAAACCAAAATCACGGACTTCCGAAAGTAAAGCTATTTTTCACTTTGTAGTTTTTTTTTTTTGGAAGTTAGTAGTTTTTTTTTCGAGTGAAAAGTTTTTTATGTTTAAAAAAATCTATCGCTTTTGTGAGTACGAAAAGAATTAACGTAAATCGCCAGTCAGCTGAGTCAGCAAATATGATAATCGGGCTTAATTAAGGATACTATACCCTATACGATTAATTATATGGCCTGGAAGCCAGGTTTTGTTTATCATGACCAAAAGTATACTCAATAGCTTCTGCGCAGCTGGGGAGCAGCAGCTTAATAATCCGACCCCGACATCAGGCGCTTACAATTTTTATTCATTTTTGCTTCTCGTTCGACATTTTTCACTCGCAGTGTCTGTATACAAAATAAATTGAAATTGAAAAATGAATTCATTAGTGAACCGATCCAAAGATGATGAATTGGCATTCGCCACTCTTTTTTCATCTTTTACTCGCTTACCGAATGATCAAAAATTAAATGAAAGGAGCAGATGAGCATTCATTCCTATATAACTTTTTGGTTTGGTGTCGTGTGAATGTGGAATAAAACAAAAACCGGGCAAGTGTGAGTTGGACTCGCACACGAAGGGTTCCGTACCTTAAGGCAAAATCCGAAATAAAAACACGGTTTTGTATGGAGGCCCCCTTAAATATTTTACTTTTTAAATTTTTATTAGTTGTTATTATAGCGGCAATAGAAAATACACACTGAAAATTTCAACTGTCTACCTATAATTACGGTTCATGAGACAGCCTGCTAACCGTCAGACGGACGGGAGGACGGACGGACAGCGGGGGCTTAGTAATAGGATCCCGTTGACACTATGGTTGACACCCTTGGGTACGGAACCCTAAAAATGAAAAATAGAAAATTGTTATTATAGTGTTGACGAATTTTTAAATGACTTGACAATTTTGACGGCACGGTTGGCGCAGTGGTTAAGCGATTGACTGCTGCGCTGCGTGTCGCTGGTTCGATTCCCGCACGGATCAAATATTTGTATGACCTACATGTATTTGTTCCGAGTCTGGTTGTTTTTCTATCTATAATATGTACGTATTTACAAAAAAAAAAAAATGTATATATGTAGTTTATCAGCCATCTTGTTACCATAACACAAGCATTAGGTTGCTTAGCTTGGGACTAGATGGCGCTGTGTGAAATGTCCAGGGATATTATTAAAAAATTTGTTGTGACTTTTTTTTATTGTGATTTTTTATGTACCCACTTAGGTATTTTACTTTTTATGACATTTTGTATTTTTTTTATAATTTCTCAAAACCTAATTTGATTTTACATTGGTAATTATGTTGTAATTAAATTGAGTACGATTGTTATTTTAAACATCGTTATGTTAAAATATTTGTATGCTGTAATGGCAAAACATGGCGACCTATATAAATATGTAATGCAAGAACCCAATGTACAGACGCCAGCAGGTCAAGCTACCCGAAACTGTCAAATTTTCCCAATCAACCTTGAACCTTAATGCTTCAGCGATAAAGTTGAAAATATACTAAAGAAATTTGACAGATTGTAGTAGCTTGATGTGCTGGCGTCTGTACCTATGTTTGACAAACAAAATTCTGATTATGAATATCCTTCAAAATGATTCAGATTGTCATTGAAAATGTGTTATGCGATAAGGCCTAATATACAGCAACCTCTTAAGAGGTCATTGTACTCTTCATTATGAACAACTTTTACTATGGGACCAAAACTGAAATCGCAAAAAAAAATCAGCTGTTCCCTACATTTGTGTTCGCATAACTCGTCAAAATATTTTTTGCTGATTTTTTTTTTTCGCGATTTCAGGTTTGGTCCTGTAGTAAAAGTTGTTCATAATGATGAGTACAATGACCTCTTAAGAGGTTGTTGGTGTTTTACAAATAACCCTGTATAATTTTCCGCTTAAGTTGATAAACACGTTTGTTTATATTTTTCGGTCGAGCCGTTTAATATTGACCCATTTTAAACCATATAGTAGTGTTAATTAGTCCGGGTCCTAAGTTAATTAAACCAAGACTCAACTTATAAACTTAGGGACTTAGGATCGATAATAGGAGGGAAACATAACTTGGCTTACTTTATCCCAATTATGTGAAACTTTGGACTCTGGAGTCCAAATTGAAAGGCCAAAAGTGGTGGAGACTTGACCTATAGGGGTATGAAGAACAGGGTGTAAAGTTCCCTCATTCTCCTTAGAAAAGGGAGGAACCTCCGACCAGACGGGTATCGTGTCTGGTGGGCTACTGTTCGACGGCTAATTGCGCGCTGAACTTAGCTTGTGCGATGCAGGATTTTATCGTGACGTCAGTGCGATGCGTAGTTCGTTTTAAATACCGTCACAAAAGCTTTTCTGTAATCGATGTTGTAGTTTATGAAAAAAACGCTAGGCCCCTTAATTTCTTAAAGCTAATCCATGCAAATAAGCTGGTATTTATATTACAGGCAAAGGCATATTAAATTTTCCACTTATTAGCCTAGGTCGCAAGTTTACACTGCCATTGGTACGCATACACCTAAGCACGTGAAGCAATAGTTTTTGGTTTGTTTTAATAACTTTTCAGAACTTCTACAAAAAGGTTTCATCTTAAAAACAATTGAAAAAATATATCAATAAAACAATTCACTATCGTTCCAATCCCAAAAACTGTTACGAACTCCCCGCCACACATCCGTCCAATCTGATACGTTATTTCACTGAAGCCAAATAGGTTATCAACACGTCACATCTCTTAATCTTGGACCATACCCAAGGAGTCTAGTACAGAATACCAAATTGCGTGTAAAATATGTAGGTCATAAACATTTCAGCCTAGTCTGACTATCAATTATGCTCTGTCTTCAGCTTATGTACAACTTGTCAGTGCCACTTAGGTATATGTTTTTAGTGCTGACTGTGTTGGCACTTAATAAATTAATTACGAAGCTCTGAGATATGAAGAACAAAGTGGAATGTTCCTTATCCTCGTAAGACGAGGAAAGATCTTACTGCCCGATGGTCGTTGTCGGGCTGTTGTGTAAATACTCGCGGAAAACTTTGCTTGCGCGATGTACGATTTGAGTGTCGGCAGGTTTAATACGTAGTTCATAGTACGGATAGTACGAATTGTGTGAAAGTGAAAGAGTGTACACCTTTAAGGTAGATTTTTGAGGAACTGATTTTTTATTATTAAGATCTCATGTAAAATGTACCAAAAATCACACCAATAAATTAATTTGAATTTGAAATTAATTTGAATAGTACCGTTGTAAAAGACCCTTCACGCCATTTTCGCATACTGTACACCAAACTAAGTAACTTTTAAAAAATAATTGCTGAGTAGCGACTTTTATTTTTGTTGTGAAAATTCGCTGTTTACGGTAGTGCGCAACGTAACGCACGCACAATATTATGGAGGTCGTGGAGTTATGTATTAAAGTTACAGCATATAAAACTTGTTTTCATACGAAAACAAGTACCTAGTAGACAGGCCTACGGTATCCTCCCATACCTACTGTAAATTGAAAACATTGTAAAAAACAGTTATTCTTAAAAGAGTAACCATGGATTTTCTTGCCGGCTCTTCTCCGTAGGAAACGACCAATTGGAACCGTGCACCTAGCTTCTGATGTTTTATAAGTGCCCATGTAGGTTTATGTGAAATAAAATATTTTGATTTTGAAACTTTGACCTTCAATATCTTTGTAACCAGAAGGTATGGTCCAATACCAAAAAAAAACAATCATTTTAATGGTAAGAACAAGTGACTCTCGGCTTTGTTAAGAGTATTTTTACACCCGTTAGATACCGCTACATCCGTATACTTATTTTTGACTGGCTTTGATATCGTGTTGTTATTCAAGGTTGGGTTAGAATTTCTTGGATCACAATTCTAACTCGCTGTGTCTTTGGTTTGCCGGGAATTTGTCGCTTTAATATTGTTTAATTGTCCTCTTATGCCTTCTGTGGTTTCTTAAGTCTGTAAAGAAATGACTGACATCTCGCTAGTAGTATGCGTCAAATAAAATCATAATATTACTTAGCTACTGATTTAGGTATGGTGTGTCATTCTGGCTCCTCATGGGTGATTTTAGCTTGTAACTGGTTGCTTTTGGTTGTTAATGATTCAGTACCATACCAAGCCACATATACCACATTTTACCATACCATATTTGTGTACGATATTTTTTAAATTGAAGCAAATTTTACAAGTATGTTACACACATTTTCACTAAGAAAATAAATACGCCTGTTTCTTCGAAAGGTTTATTCAGAGGTAGGTATACCTAAGTACACCCACATTTCAGCAGTTGTGTTGACGTCCCATGTAACAGGGGGCGAGCCTATTGCCAACACCTGGACACAAATCCAGGCTCCAGGCTGCTGCTGAAAAAGTCCTAATAGAAAAACCCTAAAAAAAAGTCCTAAAAAAAAGAAAAGAAAAGAAAAGTCCTAATAGAAAGTTTTAAAAGTTTTTTTTTATCATTGTCCCTCTCAATCAAAGCACCTGCCATCTAATCTCTTCACCACCCTTGGTTGACTGGTAGAAAATGCCTAAGGCATTAAGTCCGCCTTTGTACCTTTTTGTGCGAAAAGTTTAAATAAATAAATAAAAACCTAATAACACTTTGGCCGACCTCGGAATAGTAATAAATACAAAGTTGATACGACAGAGGGGCTTTCTTTTAAACTGCCTATTCTAAGTACCATTTTCAAGCTCTGTACCAAAAGTCAATTAAATAGGAGCAGTAGTTTAGTCGCAAATGATTTTTTAACTTTTTGCACCGTTTGAACACGATGCATCTATCCTAACAGCTGATTATGTCTAAGCATAGGTCATGCACCTTACAACGATAAAGACGTGGCCACTTCGTTACCTAGGTATCTAAGGTCAGTCAAATTTATTTACAAAGGGTGGGTGCGTTTTATTCTGATTTGTAAGCCGTTTAGTTTGTTTGAAAAAAATATTTTCTCATTTTTGGCGCTTTTTATTTTTATGCCGTATCGAATAAATACTAAACACGTATAGTATACGTAGTGTAATTTAATGCCCCTCTGTCATATCAACTCTGTATAATAATTTCATCACCACTGCTCTCGAAACGGCGAAGGAAAACATCGTGAGGAAACTATCTTACAACCAAAAACTCGAGAAATGTAACATTTACCAACCCGCACTGTGCCCGCGTGGTAGATTATAGCCCACTTCCTCTCGGAGAGAGGAGGCCTGTCTCCCAGCAGTGGGAACATTATAGGCTATTGGCGACCTGGGAATCGAACCTCATGCTCAGCAGTAGCGCTGACGACCACTAGACCATCGCGGCTATAAAAATAAAAACAAATTAAAATAATATAAATAGTTATCCAGTAATTTAAGTCCTTAAACAATTTAGCTAAATACCAATTAAGGCTAAAGTGGTCATTACAACCACACTTAAAATAAAAAATGGCAGGTTAAACCTCACTAAAGACGCTGAAAATTGTTTAATAATCTTATAAATAAATAAGCATTACAGAAAATCGTGATTAAAGTAAATCTGACCCATTATAGAGGTGCTTAAGAAAATATGTAATTTAAAATATGCGAGAATAATCTAAAAACAAGGTGCGATAGCAAAACAGTAAAGGTACGGCCATCAATTAGTTTCAGAGAAAGCTGACTGTGTTAACTAGGCAGAGATGTACAGTCATCAAAAGAGATGAGTAGTCGTCGGATATAGTTGATGTTTAGTAAGAAACCGATGGATGATTTCGAATGAAATTTAATTTAATAAATGAACTGTTGGTTTTCGATTAATTAAATTAAATGTTATTAGAAAACATTCATGGGTTTCTCACTAAATGCCAAGCAGAGGTGTACAGTCACCAAAGGAGATAAGTAACCAGGGTCGTCGGATATACAATACATACATAGTTAAGTTTTAGTAAGAAACCGATGGATGTTTTCGAATGAAATTTAATTTGATAAATGAACTGTTGGTTTTCTATTAATCAAATTAAATTTTATTAGAAAACATTCATCAGTTTCTCACTAAACATCAACTATATCCGACGATTCTGGTTACTTATCTCCTTTGGTGACCGTGCACCCACATTTCATGGCTATTTTTGTGGTATTCCAACATTCATTTGAGCAATACCACACCGTATTTCTCTTAAAGTTAGGTCAGGGATTTTTGTTTTAAACTTTGAAGGCCCAGTTGCTTAATTCGTATTTAGAGATTTCCTTAATCGTACTCATGAGAACTGAAATAATAATAATAAAATATATAAATATGACAAAGGCAACAGAAATAGACGATAACTTACATTAAAATAATAATTCATTTAGTCTAGTTTCTGAATAACTATTAAAGAACTAAGGATTTTTTTAGGAAAATTTTCAATTACCTGAAGGCGTCTTCTCGTAATTTAAAACGTTAAAAATCTAGTTGCAGTCTCATCTCGGCGACAAACAAATTTCAAAAACTTGTCAAAATGTAGGGAAATTAGAGGATTTTTTGACAGATTGAGACTGAGATCAGACTGTGAACGTTCTTAAAATTACGAGAATTACCCCTCAGATGTGCTGCTGTTATGATTACACCAAAAAAAAGAGACTGTGACCTCTGAGTTTGTTGCGGCCTTTCTTTTCGGAGTAGTCATATAGCAAACGGCGACCTCATCTAGTTTTTAAATTATGACTGACGCGTAAAAGTGTTTTTGCAAACTTACTTACAGAAATAAAATCATTTATCATTTACTAATAGTTCCTTCACAAAGTTTCTTCGGTACGATTAAGGGGTATGGGTATGTACCGAAGAAACCATTTTGTAAAACGCTAAGAAACCTCTTATGATAAAAGATTTTCGTGTTTTTATGAATAGTTTTATGGCCAATAGCTTGATAAATAAAGACTCGGTGGACGCAAAAGATTTTGATTAAATTGAAACTACAGCAGTTCTCCCTCAGGGGTTACGACTTACGCGACCGGGTAAGGTTGCGTAAGTCGTAACCCTACTTGTATGTACTTTATGTATTTTAACCTCTGCCCTAACCCTTCGGGTAAATCAGGCGTGATATTCTGTTAAAAACTTTTCAATTCACTACCTTCATAGTAAACTCATCAATTTGAAAACCAATCAAGTCAACTAAAGATCTTTTTTATTATAAAATGTTTAGATTTATTAATTTATTGAAAAGCGTCTAGGAGATTAGCATCGTAGTAGTTTTTCAAAAGAATCCTATGAAGGAATAAGCTTTCATAAAATTTTATTAATCATGATATTCCTGAATGTCTAAAATTTTATAAAATTCTTTACCAGTAAGAGACTTTTGTTGATTCTTTTCTTTGATCATCAGGAAAAAAAGTAGCTATACAGCCAGACTTTTCTATATCTTACCTCTGGCAGCAGCAACCCAACAGCAACCTTATTGTAACGAAAATAAGGCTCAATTTATACCGCCGCGGAACGGAGTGGAAGCGAGTTTTCGTAGATAGCAAAATGAACTTTATGTCAATTGTCTAACGTACAAAGTAGATACGAGCTCATTACTGCCGGAATTCCCGAGAATGCGCGATAATTCTCCAGAAGATGCGCGACCTGTGCGTATTTGTGTATCTAATATGTGCATTACACTTTTGACATAAAGTTCATCATGCCTTGAACAAAAAAAAATCGCTTCCGATCCGTTCCGCGGCAGTGTAAATTGAGTCTAAAGATCATTATGATTTTAACAATGGTACAGGTATCAGAGTAATCAGAGATAAAATAACTGTGAAAGGACGACCTAATTATTTTTTATTTTTTTTGTAAATTAACTTCAAACGTAAACTCAAGTGACCGCAAGCTATTCGGAAACGAACTCATTTGTTTTTAGGGTTCCGTACCCAAAGGGTAAAAACGGGACCCTATTACTAAGACTCCACGGTCCATCTGTCTGTCTGCCACCCGGCTGTATCTCATGAACCGTGATAGCTAGACAGATGAAATTTTCACAGATAATGTATTTCCGTTGCCACTATAACAATAAATACTAAAAACAGAATAAAATAAATATTTAAGTGGGGCTCCCATACAACAACCGTGATTTTTTTGACGTTTTTTGCTCGATATTAATAACGGCAACAGGTAGACGCTTGAAATATTCACAGAATATTTAGTTGTATATTTGCTCTAAAAAAAAAAATTAAATTAAATAAATATTTAAATATTAAATGAATAATTAAATTAAATTAAATAAATATTTAATATTTCCCATACAACAGACATGATTTTAATAGATAATGGTACGCGAGTCCGATTCGCACTTGGCCGGTTTTTTTCGTTAGTAGTTCGTAGTCGTTACGGGTAGTCAGAAGCCCGAAAGTCTGACAACCAGTCATACCAAGGGGTATCGTAATTACCCAGTTACTGGGTTGTGGGGGTTAGATAGGCAGTCACTTCATGTAAAATACTGGTATTCAGCTGCATCCGGTTAGACTGGAAGCCGACCCCAACATAGTTGGCATAGTTGGTAAAAGGCTAGGCAGATGATGATTTAAAGAATACTACAGGCCGGAAATGCCAGGCAAGAAAATAGTTTGCATTTATTTTCTAAACTAGCTTATGCCCGCGGCTTCGCCCGGGTCGATGTCGGAAACTATCCCACGAGAACATTATTGTTTAATTTCGATCCTAGGTATAAATACTGAATTTCGAGTAAATCGGACCGCGAGCTAAAATTCTTCCATACAAACTTTGAAACACCCCAATCCCCTTTTAGGGGGGTAGTTTATTATTATTAATTTATTTATTTCGGAGAATGTCCATAGTCCTGAACTATTACAAAATTACAAAATTAAAATCAAATAAAGCATTAAAATTAATCAAAAAACAAAAATTAGACAGACATTACATTATCATAATTAAAAATAATCAAATAAAAATACACATAATCAATTACAAAATAAGACATACACAATATAAACATACACACAATGTCAAATAATACGAGGTGAAGCGCTAACATGAAGCTGCATCCACCTCTGTATCAGGGACAGGTCCCACCGCTCGGACAAAACCTTCAGGAGACTGTTCGAACTGCTTTGTAGGCGACATACTCGTAATAGAGAAGCGCTCCGTTTCCTCATGATCGCGAAGAAATCATCTGTCCGCGCCTCAGCAAACATAGTCGAGGCACTACAAAACCGCGGAAGCCCAGCCCAAAGTGACCATCTATATTAATTAAGAAAAGAAAAGAAAAAGCATTTGTTTGCGGCAAACATGACGCATAAAAAAAAGGACATAAACACACAAAAAATAACAAGTTGGGGGTAAACATGCGTCACATTCACGCAAAACGGCCATCGCTCAGCATAATACTAAGACCCTATACGAGACAGAGCCCCAGCGCTGGTTTTCAGCGGCAGCCGGCGGTGCGGTGACTTGATGACGTTAACCAGTGCAGCATGCAATTATACATAAATAAATAAAACAACAATCAAAACAAGAAATAAAATAAACCATTGCAACATATGATTCGACACAAACAACAATCAAAGCATGAAATAAAATGAAATATACATAGTACATTATAAAAAAGAAAAAAGAGATGGTGAAAACATGAAATATGGTAACATTCCGGGCAACGAATCTTGCGCTGCCGGGTATAATTAGTAATCTGTGCGCGTTCGCAGCTGTCAAAATGCTATGTTTAGATTTGACGTTTTGACATCTTGAACGTAGGTAAACAAAGACTACAACAAATTTACGAAATAATTATCAATAATATGGCTCATAATTAATCAATATTATGATAGAATTCTATTGATGTATTGGGTGAATGTGTACCTGATGTTTTTGCAAAACAGTGTTTGTAAAATTGTGCTAGAAGGTGCAAATGACAAACTTGGTTACTCAAAGGAGAATTACTAAGGCAAATATTGCCAAGTATCAAGTTTATTAACCAAAGAACAAAGATTTTTCTTATAAATTGTAACCCCGCTTTTCACCCCCACAGGGGTGGAATTTTGAAAAATCGTTTGGGATGTGTTCATAACTTGACTCAAAGATTATTTATACCAATTTTCGAGTTAATCAAGCCACTCTGTAAAATTGACTACCCCTTTTCTGCCTGTCAGGTGTAGATTTTCGAAAAACCCTGATACTCATTATTCTTTACTTTCAATCATAGGTATAAATACCGAGTTTCGAGTAAATCGTACTGCGCGCTAAAATTCATCCATACAAACTTTGAAACCCCCAATCCCTTGTTAGGGGGTAGTTTAGAAGAAGAAAAACTGGCGATCTTCATAATTTATTTAGATAAGTATTCGTACCACGTTTCAAGTTTCATGGAATAAGATTTTTCATACAAACGAAATCCCCCCATTTCACCCTCTTAGGGGTGGAATTTTGAAAAATCCTTTCTTAGTGGATGCCTACTTTTCACGAAGAACACTCCCTTAAAATTTCATGTCTCTACGACCAGCGGTTTAGGCTGTGCGTTGATAAATCAGTCAGTCAGTTAGGACTTTGAATTTTATATATATAGATACAACTATAATACTTTGAAATTGATATTACTTGGCTGGGAGCGACAACGTCCCAACGAAATTATAATTACGCTCAAATTACTTTAAATGAGAACTGGAAATTGCCCTTCCTTACTTAACACCTACCTTGGTGCCTCAGGGAATGAAATTTTCCTTTTCTACGTCTTCTACATTTTCGAGAAATTTAAAGGATATTTCCGAAAAACAACTAAATTTCTAACTGGCATAAAACTTCGAAAATAATTATTGTTAGCATATTTATTACTCACTCGCCCCAAAATAGCTGAACGGATTTCGATGAAACCGCTAGTGTTTTTGCACATAAATTATGGTATACCCTGGAGTATTGTTAAAGATGCTTTTACCACAAAGTTCCCTTAAAATGATTAAAGTACATGCGGAGAAAATTGCTGCCTAAGGTAGTTTGACGGCACGGTTGGCGCAGTGGTTAAGCGATTGACTGCTGCGCTGCGTGTCGCGGGTTCGATTCCCGCACGGAACAAATATTTGTATGGCCTACAAGTAGTTGTTCCGGTTCTGGCTGTTTGTGTATGTGAGTTTAAATGTTTTTTTTTTAATTTATTTATTTATCACAAACACAACTATCATTACAGGCAATAATCCTAATGCGGTAGCGTGGTCTTTAGTTACATTCTAAATTACAATTAAAGCTACTAGTTACATATTAGCATAACATAATACAAACAATGTTACCTTTGTGAATTCATTCAGAGAGCAATTAAATAAATCTATCCTATCAGCAGTGTCATTCAGTGTATGCAAGGCTCGCGTCAGGTAAACGTATTTTTGTAAACGCACCCACGGTACAGGAGAAATTCCTAGTGTGCGGCACCATTTATAAAAAAAATAATTATATATATTCCCAAAAGATTAGGCAGGGAATTCTGGAGTACTCATAAATCAACAGAACTTTCCCATACGTGCTAGCTTTGGGCACAGTGCCAATAACTCGTGCCTGTGTTCCATCAACAAGAAAAGTCTCCATTTTCTTGAATGAAAAATACTTTTAATCTTTTGTCGGTAACAAATTAGTTTAGTCAACGAATGGCCTAAAAGGAGGTGTAGAGTGCGTGAGCTGGAACTTAAGCGATTCCTTGGAAACGGTGCGTCTTAGGGAAAATTAGTAGAAAATTTTCGCATTTCTTGCCCGTTCTTGTCTATAGAGATCTACGTTTTGTAATGGGCAACTAGCTTCAACTAAGCGACCGACTATTTAATTTTGGCAATTCAAAAATGCCTGTTAATGGTTTAATTGAAATAAATTGTTTGAGTTTGATTCATCGTTTGTTGTGCATCGTAAAATGCTGCTCCTACCATATTGTAGGAAGCAAGAAAGAGTATACAGTATTGAAACTTTTTACTTTTGAGACTGTCGGGAAATATTTCAGTCACGAACTACGATAACGATTTTATTCAATAAATGAATTTGTAAATAATGTTTTAAATTAATGTGACGATAGTTAATATTGAATGTATAGTAAAATCAATTAATACAAAAGCATGCTATTGGACGTTATTATCATCTATAATAAAAGATATTGTAATATTTTGCATTACAACATTTTAAATGCAAATCATTTTACAGGGCCTTCATTGTATTTTCTGACCAATCGCATCCATACTTGTGCAAGAATCAGGTATATAAGTATTACGTGCTTATTTCGTGGTGAATAGATTTTTGTATACCCTGCAATAAAAGTAGAATATAATTAAAAAGAACCTCTATGACTAACAATTATTTTGTGTAATCAGCTTTGAAAGGCAATGTTTCTCAGAAGGTATAATTAACCACATGAAATCAGCTGAACAAAATACTAAGTCATGATTCGACTCGAACTTTTCAAACAATAGGAATGACTCGACTTTCATAATTCCTAGTAATAACTAAAATTCAAGAGATGGAGGGGCCCGTGGCTAAATAATAACAGCCGCACAGGTCGATCGGTCAGGTTAAGCTACGCTTGCCGCGGTTGGTCTGTGGATGGGTGACCATCTTTACATACCGAGACCCCTCCGTGCCTCAGAAAGCACGTTAAGCCGTTGGTCCCGGCTGTCATTCGTGGATCTTTGACAGTCGTTACGGGTAGTCAGAAGCCCGAAAGTCTGACAACCAGTCTTACCAAGGGGTATCGTATTACCCAGTAACTGGGTTGTGGAGGTCAGATAGGCAGTCGCTCTATGTAAAATACTGGTATTCAGCTGCATCCGGTTAGACTGGAAGCCGACCCCAACATAGTTGGGAAAAGGCTAGGCAGATGAACTAAAATTCAAGAGATATCGAAAGATCGACAGAATAAAATAAAAGGTGCGAATGAGTGTGTCCGTCTGTACAAAAAATGTTTGTTCTTTGTTCTTCTTTTTTTATAAAACGTTGCCCCACACTAGCAATTTCTCCTGTATCGTGGGTGCGTTTACAAACATTTAAACTCACATACACAAACAGCCAGACCCGGAACAACTACTTGTAGGCCATACAAATATTTGTTCCATGCGGGAATCGAACCCGCGACACGCAGCGCAGCAGTCAATCGCTTAACCACTACGCCAACCGTACCGTCAATTTGTCGTCAAATTATCAGCTATACGAAAAAATAATCAGCTATCGATATGTAACTCGGTCATTACGGGTAGTCAGAGGTAGTGTTGCACAGTAACTGGGTTGTGGAGGTCAGATAGGCAGTCACTCCATGTAAAATACTGGTATTTACCTGCATCCGGTTAAAGTGAAAGCCGACCCCAAAATAGTTATATAGGGAAGCGACTGGGCAGATGGTGATTGATACTTCATCATTATAATTTAAGTCGAAAGACGTTCACTGTTGGAGATATGCCTCCTCCAAGCAGCACCACTTCGACCAGTCGGCCGCAGGAATCCGCTGGAGGCGAGAACCACAGAACTGCTGGTCTATTCTATAAAAATCTCACCGTGAAAACTTAGGTGAATTGAGCTTAAAATGAGCTCTCATTCCACTTGGTGTTAGGGATTGACACTATTGACAGAGCTCACTCCAAGCTCACTTCACCTAAGTTTTCACGGTGAGAATTTACAGAATCCATCAGCAGTTCTGTGGTTCTCGCCTCCAGCGGATTCCTGTGGCCTTCACAGGGTGGCTGATCAACCTTGTGGGAGGTCTTCCAACGCTACGTATTCCGATACGCGGCCGCCACTCCAGAACCTTTCAGCCCCACCGGCCATCGATCCATACATATTTTAGTATTTATGTGTGTGTGTGTGTAATTTTATATGTTTTAATTTCATATAATAATAATTGGAGGCGCACACTTGTATTTGTCCTTGTTAATGTTTACATGCATGTAACTGTGTAGCCTCTGTTGGCGATCCAATCAATGAATAAATAAATAAATAAATAATGTGTAATATAATGTACTTTGTCTGAAAAATAAATGAATTATTATTATAACTCGATTTTTTTTATTGATTTTAGTTATAATAATCGACTCCATTTCTTGCTGAGTTTAATTCTTATGCGCCTATTTAAGCTTCTGCGTTTTAATTTCTCCCAATTTAATAAGTTGGTATTTATCATCAATGCAATAACGAATGTTTCTATCATAAATTCCCTTTCTACCTTTTACATTTCAAATCGACTTACAAGAGTAATTCAATATAACGAGCGGTCTACTAATAAAAGATTTTTTATCGAGTTTTATAGAAGCTTTACCGCTAATGACCGCCCTCAGCCCCTCTTTACCGCTGTCGAGATGCCGATAATATTGTACTACGAGGCTCTAATATAGTCCATTTTCTACTAAGATTTTTTCATTATAACTCTTCCTAAAAACTGCTTTTCTTGAATATTTTTTATACAGTCTTGATCTTGACCTAGTAAAAGGTGTGTTTAAGATACGGATTTGTGTGTCAGTCTGCGACCTCATTTTATACTATTTATTTTTATTCAAGAGAAACAACAAACAGCTACAATATAAAACATAGAAACAAGAAAAATATATAGACAATTATTGCAGCCCCCAACGCTGTTCACAGATTAACAATAAGATACAATACAGTGAAAACAATTGCTAAATTTAAAAATACAATTTTTAAGTTATTAAATTAACTCTCGTGTTTAAGTGTATATAATACATATAAAACGTAATGTATATAAAATATATGTATATAATACTTAAAAAATGGCATAATAAAAGAAAAATAAAGAATAAAATTCATGAAAGCTCCTTAAGTATAAGACTTTTCATTTCTCCTTATCTAAAAAGTTGACTGATTTTACTACAATTACTTTTTCTTTTTATCTCACATTTGGTTAGTCATATTTACGACCAAAATAACCTGCTATACTGCTTAAGCTACATTGTGTTTTTTTACAAGACTAAGTTCTTTACTCTGTCATTTATAGATCTTTGACAGTTGTTACGGGTAGTCAGAAGCCCGGAAGTCTGACAACCAATTAAGACTGGTTGTCAGACTTTCGGGCTTCCAAAACCGAGCAACTGGGTAACATGGTACAACAGTTGCTCGGTTGTAGAGGTTAGATAGGCAGTCGTTTCATATAATACATTGGTTTCATAATCGACTACAAATTTAATTGGGTACATTAAGTATATATGTGATAAACTAAGATCTATCCTGGGTCGAATTATCGTACTTAAACATAAAATGCCATATAAAACTTTAAGACTGCTATACCTAACATTAGCTGACTCCATAATTAGTTATGGTCTTAGTAGCTATGGGAGAACCTATAAAACTAATTTAGATAAAATTTACAAACTACAACAACGAATCCTCAAAAATATTGTACCACTTAAAATTAAAACAAAATACCAAAATGATTATTCCGAACTATTTCATTATTGCAACATATTGCCAATACAAAACATGACCAGACTTTCAATACTAAAAGGCGAATATATCAATATAAATAATTTAGTTAGGAGAATACGTCATCCTACATCCGACTATGTGGGTCATTTTATTTTTTATTTTTCTCTCTGTTCTGTTAGTTTTTGTCATGGTCTGGCAATTTGAGTAATTAATGTGGCCTACCCAAATGTCTTTTCTTTGGTATTGTTCGTCGAATCGTTGAGATCCTTGAGTTGAGCTGCACGATTTCTGACATATGCGTGCACTGACTGGACAGGTCCTCTCAATCTGTGTGGTTCTTTCCTCAAAAGACCATCTCAGACATCGACCTACATGGTCTTCATATGATCTGACCAAGATTATGTCTAGACTTTAAAAGAGACTGTGACGTCGAAAATAAAATCATTTATTTATTTATCCTAAATTAAGAACTTTAGCTAATATAAAAACCTTTACCTTGCCTAGATGTAACAATGCATATGGTATGAGAACATACACCTATATACTACCAAAAATAGTAAACGAACTTCCAACGGAAATACAAAATAAATATCTCTGTAACCCTAAAAAGCATTTTCTGCAAATAACAAACTATGAATATGTAATTTAGTATGATACACTTACTACCATCTTTAATTATGCTATTAATATATAATATAATATGTAAAGATTTAAAATTAAAATATTCTTTGAATGTAAAACTCACAAAATTAGCGTTTAAATTTATTCCTTTGTAATAACTATATTAGATATATTTTTTCGAACTCACTAGCCATATATAAGCCATCAAAGGCTTCTGTGTTTTTTAGCATATAATAATTTAAACTCTGCGATATACATTTTGAACATTAATAAAAAATATAAAATACTGGTATTCAGCTGCATCCATGGAAAAGGTTAGGCTGATTCATTGATGCTATGAAAAACACAACACATCGTTATAAGTTACTGTCGTAAGTAGTTATTGAAAAAAAAAAAAGTATTTATTGAAAACTGTGTTTACGTGATTTCGATTTTATCTGTTTGATTGATGGTGATTATTCATTATCATTTAGGTAATGGTATATATATTGGAACGAAGTACCTTAACGCGGCTTGCGGTAGGCCGCAAGCCGCGTTAAAGTACTTCCAGTCAACTCCTAAGTTGACTGGTAGAAATAGTCATGTAAGGATAAAACGTTATGCACCCTCCATGCGACTTTCTCTGTTTGTGTGTCTTTTTCTAGTACCGCGTAAGGAATTTTATTTCTGACGAGGGTCTCCCGAGCGCACGCGTTTTTCTTTTTCTTATATTTCACAAGATAGATTTTCACATTGACTTTGACCACAGACAATTGAATTTCCTTGTTCCATTTCCTTGATTTGTTTCCTGTTCCATTTTCCTTACGTTTGTCCAAAATTTTCTCAGAATAAGCCTTCCTTTCCACCATGCTGTTAAAAAAATCAGCTAATCTAAATAAACCATTAAGTTACCTCATCTGGCCACAAGGAACTTAAGCTATTGTCGACCATAAATATTTAAAGTAGGCACGCCCAGCGCCTTAAAACCAATTAAAATTATAATCAGAATATTCTACAAAGGAATATCGTATTTTCTTACATTATGCTGCGCTGAACCGTTTTGCATAGCAAAGGGTGAATTATCTTGAGCACTCGGTACTAGGGAGAAATTAGATAGTCATGCATTATTAACTAAGTGAACTATTGTGCAGTCTCTTGTGATAATATATTGTGTAATCGTATTGAAAATCAAAGGACTATGTTTGAAAGTTTTGAAAGTGACTTAATTTTACACCAAAAAAATACAAGTACATAACAATTAATTAATTTAAAACTACAAAGCACTCAATACGGCCTTATGCCCATTGAGTGTTTTGTAGTTTTAAATTAATTATTTTGTTTATGTATTTTCTGGTGTATAAAAAAGTGTATATATACATAAATAAATTATAATAATATTTATGTATGTAATGCGATGCGGACGAATTTTTAGATGCTCTTTGAATATTTACCCTCCTTTTTATATACTTGTACATAATATTATTTTGAGACTGTTAGCTTTTTAAATTATATAAATATATAAAATAATATATGTAATTATTAGTAACTCGCTTGTAAGCTATATAATATATGTACATTGACAATTGCAATAAAGAATAATTGAATTGAATAGTATTAATCCCATATAAGTTTTCATTTTGTATACCAAGAATATTCAGTTAGGGAAATTAATTGTTTTTCAAATTCACTACCAACCAACATTGCAGGACAAACTGTCATTCTTTCACAGTTGTCTAAAATGTTTATAACACGGCAAATTGCTGTAGAGTTGCAATTTGATAAGCGATTAACTTTCTTGGCTGCACATCTACGCTAGTAATTAGTTCGCGTTATGTAGCTAGCAGAACAGTTGCTTTACGACATCACAAAATATAAGATCTGTAACCAGAACATATTTTTTATTGATTCAATGTTGTAGAAAACTTTATTCGGAAGCCATTTCTTTAAAGAGTACGTACGAGTGATGTTTGGCAATTTTCTACGAAAATCATCTTGGTACTATTATCTATTTACTTGTTAGCATCAAACAAAATATTACCAATCGCCGATACGATACACTCGCATTAGAGCTAATTTAGACCGTGTTCCGGACGATATACATAAACTTCAGACCATGAAAATAAGTATTTTTCATTATGGACACATTAAGGAATTCTTATTTTTTATTTGTTGTTAATTTTCATACAAACTAAATACCTTGTCGTAAATCACCCGAAATGCATGCCTCTTTATCGGAAGTATTTAATAGATTTATCATTTTAATTGCACTAAGCGGCAACATAGACCAAATTAAGACCCTTATTTACTACATAGCTCAATTAAATTTCATTAAATTACAAATATCTTTGTAACGAAGCCTTTTTAAGTACTATTACTTTGTTAGATTTTATTTGTAAACGCTATAGAAGCGTTCGCCAAAGTTTATGGATAACTTGAAGAACAAGGTGTATATCACCACTTGGAGTATATTAAATGAAAATCCAAAAGAAAATCAAATTACTAAGATATCAATGACAAGCTCATAGATTGTTCATAGTAGTGGTCATTAAGTCAAAGTCAAAACATTTATTTCAAATAGGCACATAAAAGGCACTTTTGAGCGTCAAAAATAAAATTAAAATAAAATTGATTCTAGTCGCCCCTTTCAAAAGGTAGTTTTCGTATGGAGAAGAATGGGCAAGAAACTCCACCGTTACTCTTTTAAAATGTTTTACAATATTTTGCATATATTAATTATATAATTATATGTGGAGACGATGCACCTAAAATAAAATTACTATACCACAATAGGTAAATGAATTAAAACGAATTAATGAAACTATGACACATAAATTAACTATGTGATAGATACATGGTGCTCACATATTTACAAACATTCCAAAAGTAGACGATTTTCATAAATAAATAAGGAGTAATAAGTCCGGATGTGACTTAAAGTAATTACAGAATTTAAATCAATGTCAAAGAGAAAAAAAAAGAATAAATTATACAATTACATTAGCAACCAGTTTGATTTTGTCTAGACTCTAGAGATTGTCCTATGGAGCAGGACCAAGTAACATTGTTAAGCAGAATAAGCATAATCAGTATTATGAACACATTAAGTTATTAAAATTTCCATACCCTCGTCAATGGTGACACGGTGGTACAGCCCTACCCAAAACAAACTTGTACACAGCAGTGCATTTCAATCTTAAACCACTATCGACCAACATGCCAGACAACACTTGAATATTTCCAAGTAAACCCCCAAACTTGAGCCAAGGCAAACAAGGCTTTTGAATCATAAATATGCATCTAGAGGAAAATATGCCGTTATCTCGTCGTATTTACATACAAATTGACATCTGTCAAGTGCATGCGCGGCTGTAGGGAGAAATTATATCGTTGTGGTATGTAAAAAGAATTGTTAAGACGGCTTGGCAGGAAAACTTTGTTTTGTTAGCGACCGAAGGCTTTTTTGGTTCTTAGATATGTATATTAAAACTAACAAAACGTGCAGAGAATGATAATCATAATTTATTTCATTCCACAACATTGAAACAAAAAAATATGTATAAAAATATGGACAATTTTATTCAAAATGAATTACCGACTTTTCTGCATTGGATTTCGCGTCACTTCTGTTCAAATTCAAGACCATTTTTTACACATTTTCGTTGGTTTCATAGTCGTGGATATATAAATAGTCGTGGGTAGTTGTGTAGCGATATCTACAACGCCACATGCGAACAACGCGTCATACTGACGTCCTGCATCGCGCAAGCAGAGTTTACCGCGCAATTAGCATATATACAACTTCCCAAGATCAATCGTCGGGCAGTTGCCCGCCAGACACAACACCCGTCTGGTCGGAGGATCCCGTTTATATGGAGGATGAGTGAACTTTACACCCTATTCCTCATACCTTTATAGTTGCATATCGTATAAGTTACCTACTCACCAACGGACCAACTATACTCCCCGGGTGTACTCCGCATCTTAAATGTCTTTGTTTCAATAGGTAGATTATTACTGCTTTAGTTTTTTTTTGTTATTTTACCTATTCGTGTTCTGTTACTTAAATATGACTCACTTACTCGAAGCAAATTACTTTCAATTCCTTATCTATTTAATTTTGTGGGATAGATACTTTGATGGGCATAATCAGAAGCTTGCGCTCCTTCAAACCTTCCAATTTTTATTAATGAAAGGCCCAAAGCCTTTCATTATACGAAAGGCGTTGTATATGTATATAAATCAATTTTTAATTTGAGAAACAGTGTTAACCCAACTTACCCATCTAAAAACTCAGCCTGTATATTTTTGGTACACACTATCAACATTACACAAATAAGTAGTTACTGCACTTTGACGCCCACGTGTCCTTTTCGTTTTTGAAAGCATATGCAGTTAATTATTTAACTGAGTACCTATGTAGTTAGTTGTTAAATAAACAAGTTGACAAATTAACTAGAGTGTCTATTAATCCAGTAGCAAAATATTGATACAATCCATGCCACTATCGTAATTTAAAATGTTAATGTATTCTGTTTAGTTGACCATCGATTTCTGAACAACTTGAGTGCTAGGCTTATTATTTTTGAAAGGTTCAGCACTTCTCAGTGATCTTACAAATGAATTTTAGTCATCGGTCTTACTTACCAATTACTGGACCTGCGTTGAAGGCAATTTACAAGTTGTACCTATATTTTGTTGAGTCAAATTCAACATCATTGTCGCCACATAAAACTCTACTACGCTTTTCGCGTTCGAACCTTGTGAAAGGCGAACCCTGAGCCTTCGGCGGAAAAGTTTGAAGCTAGTAAACGCTAACAATATCGTACCATCGATACGAAGACGAATAAGTAATTATTTATACGAGAAATATAAATATTCATTTCATAATAATTACTTTAATGGTTACTATTTCACTTGTTTGTAGGAGAGCTACTGTTTAAGGAGAAAAAAATGAAGACATATTATAGAAATATTAGAAAACAGAATCCTGTGAAACTTGACTTAAACAATATGGTGGACAAAGATGTACACTCGATGCTCTTGCCTTTGAATTTGATGCAACATATCATGTGCTGTCCTAAATATCGTATCAAAAATAATCTTATAACTACAAATAACCTCATCTTAAACTTTATTTCGATGATTGCAACACTAGTAATTATATTTTTATCCATTCTCAGCACTTATTTGATGGACATGAACAATAAAAGTCTAGGACGTACTCCTTTCATGTATTACACTTCTTTTTATCGCTGCATTTTTGCTTGTTTGCGATTCACATTGAATTTCGTGGTTGGTATCATTCAAACCAAAAACATTGCCAAGTTTATCCTAACTTTTCAAAAAGTGCACAGATTCATAAACAATAAAACCAATTTTAACCATATCTTTGGTTTTTCATTGGTTCTGGTTTTTCATTTTGTAGTTTTAACATAAATCTACATACAAATCGGTTTACCATTCTATTCAATATGTAGTCGCTACTTTTTTATTGCTTTTGATTTTAACATCCAACTCGTATGAGTTGTTGCATGGTGTTACCGAACAGGCTAAGGAAGAAACCGCTGAGGTTGTGCGACGTACCTGAAGCTGGCCGACTTTACAGTTATTGACATCAGGCGGTGCCGGCAGATGGGCAGACAAGCCCTTGAAATTTAACACTATCGTACCATCGACACGAAGCAGACGAAGATAAATTATTTTTCCGACTATTATATATTCATGCTTTCAGTAATATTTATTTTGATGAACTGGATGTGAATAGTCAATCCATTATCATCGTTTACTGTATCTCTTGTGTAACGGAAAGCTACTGTTTTAGTTGAGCAAAATGTTTTTTAGAAAAACTTATCCTGTGAAACTTGACTTAAACAATAAGGTGGACAACGATGTCCAGTCCATGCTCTTGCCTTTGCATCTGATGCAATATATCATGTTCTGTCCTAAATATCGTATTAAAGATAATATTATAACTCCAAATAGCCTCATCTCAAATATTCTTTCGATGATTGTGACATTAGTGTTTATATTTTTCTATTTACTCAGTAATTATTTGGTAGCCTTAAATGAAGATAGTCTAAGAACCTCCTTTGAGTTTGTTACATTTCACTTCAACTGTTTCGTGTACTGTATCGGTTTTGCTATGAATTTCGTAATCGGGATCATTCAAACCAAAAATAATGTATTGTTGGTCCTGACTTTCCAAAATGTGCACAGATTCATAAACAATGAATCCAGTTTTAACAACTTCATTGTTTGGAATTGGATTATTGAAACCGTTGCTCTTGGTTTTTATGTCTTTGTTGTCACATATTTTACAATGAAGTTGGGTATACCTTTCTATAGTGCATATGTTTCCTACTTTGTGGTTACTTTCGATGTCAATATAGTTTACGTTTTGCGAGTTATTCAAATGTTGAAAAATAAAATCATCCTTTGGAATCTTCAAGTATTAAATTCGCAAGAATCCGGAAACATAAACGGAGAAAGTTATAGTAAAAATGTATTTCAGGCTTACGTTAAAATATTTGAGTGTTATAACATTCATAAAAATTGTTCTCAGCCTTTCGTAAGTACTTTGCTACGTAGGTACTAATAACTCCATGTAAATGTTTATAATTGCTATTCAAAATAAGTCATGTGGCACCCGAGACGAAACAAATGAAACACAAAACCTGATTTTTATTTTATATTTTTTTCAGATACTTTTGCATATTTTCGAATTAATTAATTCTCTGTGTTATATTCAAGTGGCAATTGAAACGTATAAAAAAAGCAAAATGATTAATAACATGGTGAGTCATTCAATATATTCTATTCTTATTTGTCAACATTTCTTTAATCAGTTTATAATGTTAAAAGCATCAAACTATTTTGTTACAGGATGAATCAATTATACGGTCGTTGTGCGTTTTAAGCTGGTTGATAAAGAATATAATCTGGCAATCAATATTGGTTCAACAATGCGAGAAGTTCTACTTAGCTACTCAACATGCTCAAGATAGTTGCGCACTTATTCTGAAGTCAACTTGCTCAGGTGCGTTACTTCTTTCTTTAATATTATTATTAAAAGCCCGGGATGTCTCAATGCAGAGCAAAGGCCTTCCTACGCTCTTTCCACTACTCTTTGCTTAAAGCTGCTAAGTATCAGTCCAGCTCATCCCGCCATCTCCGTCTGGGCCTGCCACGATGTCACTTGCCATTAAGAGGGACCCATTGGATCGTAAGTTTGGCCCATTGGTCGTCTGACCAGTGGCAGATGTGTCCAGCCAGATTCTATTTTAGCGTGGCAGCTTTTCAAGTGACATCAGTTATTTTTGTTATGGAATGGATGGTCGTATTCCTAACCCGGTCTGTTAGTTTGATACTCAGAACACTCCGTCCTATAGCCCTCTGGCAAACCTCGAGGCTAGACATCTGCTGATTTGACCATGAAGACCATGTTTGTCCACCATATGTGAGGATCGGAAGTATACACATCCTTTTTTAATTATTTCGTCAGTAGTCTTACCAAAACATTTATTTGGTTACAGTGTGGTTGACAAGCGTGGTTTAGTGACGTTACAGTGTCGGCATCAACCAAGCTAGCCAAATCCTCATTATCAGTAGATCAGCATATACCAACTATATATTAATGTTGAATAATAATGTTGTCATTGCAATTTTTGACAGATCATGAGAAAAAGTTATGCAAGAACGTACTGCGCTTACATCGAGCATCATTCAGCAAGATACGTGTGTGTGGCCTGTTTAACGTAGACGCTGCGTTGCAATTAAGTCTGTTGAGTTTTCTTACTAACTACACTGCAGTGTTGCTACAGTTTGCATTTTTGTAATCTTGGCCTCAATCAATGTTTTTTTATTTTCGTGTGGCCAGTATTATTATTTTAGAAATATTCAGTGTTTCCAAGTTTTTTTTACGACTGCATATTAGTAGTTGGCTATCAACCATTAACTGAATGTCCATTGGGAGGAAATCTACACGTTGAACTTATATTTTGTTGAGTAAAATTCATCATCTCTGTCGCCACATCAACCTTTTCTACGCTTCTCGCATCGAGCGAACTTCTGCGGCTTTCACTAGGTGGAAAGAATCTTGTGGAACGCAAACGCTGAACCTTCGATGGTACAGTTTCAAGCTGTTGGTAACAATATCGTACCATCGACACGAGGAGAAAAGATTAATTATATGTACGAGTACATTCATTAATTTTATAATAATTATCTAAATATATTCGATATGAATCGTCTATACATTTAATATCGATTATTGTATCACTTGTGTGTCGGAAAGCTACCATTAAAGTCGAGAAAAATGAAGACATTTAGTATTAATTTTAGAAAAACTTATCCTGTGAAACTTGACTTAAACAATAAAGTGGACAATGATGTCCAGTCCATGCTCTTGCCTTTGAATTTGATGCAACATATCATCTTCTGTCCTAAAAATATCGTATCAAAGATAACATTATAACTCCAAATAGCCTCATCTCAAACTTTGTTTCGATGATTGCAACACTAGTATTCACATTTTGATTATTCTCAGCTGTAATTTGATGGCCATGAACAATGCATGTCCAGAACGTACTCCTTTCTTGTATTTCACTACTTTTTATCGCTGCATCTTTATTTGTTTGGGATTCACAATGAATTTCGTGGTTGGAATCGTTCAAACCAAAAACAGTGTCCAGTTTGTCCTAACTTTTCAAAAAGTGCACAGATTCGTCAACAATGAAACCCGTTTTTACAACATCATTATTTGACATTGGATTTTCGTACTATTGGTTCTGGTTATTCATTTTGTAGTTGCAACGTATATAGAAATACAAATCGGTTTAGCATTCTATTCTATTCGCTACTTTTCTATTGCTTTCGATTTTAACATTCTTTATGTCATGCGAGTCATTAGTTTTCTGGAAAACAAAGTTGTCCTGTGGAACCTTCAAGATTTCAATTATCAAGAAATAGGAGGCTCGCACGGAGAAAATTATTGCACTAAAGTGTTTCAAACATTCGTTGAAATATTAGAGAGTTATGATATTTATAAAGATAGTATTAAGCAAATCGTAAGTATCTTACTATGATTTAGTGAAACATTGTACAGACGCCAGCACATCAAGCTACTACAATCTGTCAAATTCCTTTAATAGATTTTCAACTTTATCACTAAAGCATTAAGGTTCAAGGTTGATTGGGAAAATTTGACAGTTTCGGGTAGCTGGACCTGCTGGCGTCTGTACGATGAAAGATAGATTACGTAAAACCAATTTTCATAAGTCACGAAAGGGCGCCGATCGAGCTGAACCACAAAATCAAGCTTAAAAATGAGTTGAAGGATTGAATGTGATATGATACCTTTTTTGGTTTTTACATGAGTTGTTTAAGTAGCCTGGCTATTGGTCATGTACCTAACAAAATAGGCTGGAAAAAAACCAATGAAGCTCAAGCGGCAGTGGGCTGGCTATGTCTGTCGAAGGACCGATGGCTGTTGCAGCAGATGAGTCAGCAAAGAAAGTCCACTAATCAGCAAACGCAGAGTGCAAAGGACGACAATATGAATAAATTGTTAAGATGTACTTACTAAACTAAAAATTACTACTTTCAAAGTGTTGACTCTTTCAGATACTTTTTTACTTTCTTGAAGATTTCATCCACACTCTAATTAGTATTCAAACAATAATTACCAGTCGACAGCGATGGCGATGAATTTTTCGACGCTATATTTTAGTTTGTAAATAGTTTTAATTAATTTAGGATATTATTTTGCTATTTTAGTGTTAACAATAATTGATTTAATGAAAAAAGACAAGTCGCACGGTAATTTGGTGAGTAAATAGTTTTCACTCTTAAGACTGACGAAATATTTCAGTGGGCATCACTTTCATACATTTTTTATGAACCTTCGCACACTATAAACAATCCATTTGAAATGCGTTGCGCCGCAGCCCTTTCCGAACTTGCGGCTAAAATACCTCTGGCTAAAGACATTTAATTCTCATAAAGAAATTTACATTTCACTTACATGAGAACAAATTTAAACATAAAGTATAAAAACTAATCATTGTCCTTCGACACTCGGACTGACAATAAATTAACCTGACGTATTTGACTATATTATATTATTTTTAACAACAAAACAAAATTATACTCGTAGCATTAACTGTTAACAAATTATTTAGGTTCGTGGGTACTCCCAAAAGTCCAATACTGTGCCACTATGCGTAACTACCCTGCCTTGAGATATATATCTGCTTAGCTTTATTTGGCATCAAGTCATGCACCGGCCGCGACTTACGAGTTCTAGGTAGTAGGTTCAAGCGTGTCTTTGTTGGTGTAAATTATTTCATCACCACGGCTTTCAAAATGGTGAAGCAAATCATCGTGAGGAAACCGACATGGTCTAGGATCAAAAATTTTAAGACATGTGACATCTACCAATCCGCACTGCGCCCGCTTAGTGGATTATGACCCACGATTATGATTTGTGTGAGTGTGTGAGCATATGTGGGAGTGTGTGAGTTTATGTGCGAGAGTGTGAGTGCTAGTTTGTGTGTGAGTAGTAGGTATAATATGAGTGCCAACATGAGATGAGAGGTGTGGACGTGTGACCACACTTCCACTATCCCCCCATCACCTAAATTTTTGCACTCCATTGCATGCATCAGTTCGAGTGGACAGAACCATGCGTCATGAACTCATGATTAGTTTAAAAGTTTTATTAATTAAATAAAGTTTTTTTGCAGTCGTAGTATTGTTTTTTGTTTTTGACTTCATACGTAATTTCTTATTTAAGAAATACCTTGGTATGAATACTAATTAACTTCTTCATAAGTTTGGGAACACGCGAACTTTTCTGTTGTAGAGCGTATTCATAACGAAATCGTGACGAACATGTTTCTTAATGAATATTCATTTGTTTTTAATAACTAACTTTTTCCCTTCTCGTGTCGCAGTCACGCCTTGTTTTATTACAGAGCGATGAAGTTATTAATCTTTCTTTATGTAATTGTAACACTGAAAAATATACAATATAATATACATATTAATCATAATCCAAATAAAAACACTATTAGAAAAAGGGTCCTGGCAGAAAGACTAACAACGAAGTAATCCTGTAAGGGTTCCGTTATTTCCTATTGGGGTACGGAACCCTAAAAATTAACATTCACTCGAGTGAAGCGTCTTATACCAGCATTACCATCAGGTGAGATAGTAAAAGAAAGACAGAACGAAAACTCTTCTATTTGGGACACACACAGTTACAGTTACGGACTAACAAAGTTACAATAAAAAACAACCAGATAAAAAAAACAAAAAAAAAACACATGAGCGAGGCCAAAAAGGCTCCTATCTCAACATAACGCAGCGATATTTAAAAAATAAATACGGCATCGCTGATATTCTGATACTCAAACCAGAAAACATACACACATAACAATCACGCACTGCTTCCTCGAACAGTTGGGTGGGCAGGGATGCCCCTATAGTACACCCACATTTCGACAATTATGTTTAAGTTCCATGAGACGAAAACAATCATTTAGAAAAACATTTTGCAAAAAAAAACAACCGACTTCCAAAAACGACACTACAAAGTGAAAAATAACTTTAATTTCGGAAGTCGGTTCGCATTTTCGTTGTCTGCCACCGACTTCCGAAATTAAACTTATTTTTCACTTTGTAGTGTCGTTTTTGGAAGTCGGTTGTTTTTTTTTTTTGCAAAAAAGTTTTTATTTTTCACTTTTTAGTTGTAATTTTTACCAGTAATTTTGGTTTAAAAACCAAACTATTAAACCGTTTTCGATTAAATTTCTATGGGACCATTTGGGAAGTATACCCTTTCCAACAAAGAAATATTTTTTCAAATCGGTTGGCAAGCGACGGAGTAATGGGCGAACAAACATAAAAAAAAATACATTCATCCGAATTGAGAACCTCCTCCTTTTTTAGAAGTCGGTTTAAAAAGCGGCCAAGTGCGAGTAATATACATCATATATTTTTTTAGTTTTTTTAGGGGGGGGGGGACACACATTTTACCACTTTGGAAGTGCCTCTCGCGCAAACTATTCAGCTTAGAAAAAAATTATGGAAACCTCAATATCATTTTTGAAGACCTATCAATAGAAACCCCACATGAAAAGCTTTGATGAAAAAAAAATTTGAGTTTCAGGTCTAAGTATGGGGATCCCCCATTTATTGTTTTTTTTTTTTTCTATTTTTGTGTGAAAATCTTAATGCGGTTCACAGAATACATCTACTTACCAAGTTTCAACAGTATAGTTCTTATAGTTTCGAAAAAAAAGTGGCTGTGACAGACAGACAGATATGACGTATAAATGGGTTCCGTTTTTTGCCATTTGGCTACGGAACCCTAAAAAGCGTGTAGATTTTTTCTAAGGTATCAAACTGCTCGTTTTATTAAAAGCGCAAAGGACTTTACCGAGTTTCATAATTGACTTTTAAGGGTGATACGATCTCAAAGGGTCATATTACAAAAACGTTCTCACTTTGCTTAAAAAGTAAAATTAGTCTTTCTGACCTCCCGTCTATTTATTAAAAGATAATTTTAGTGAGCTTTGAAAAATGTTTAAAATTTAAGCAGGTTGTTATAAGTTCTCTAAAGAGTTTTTAAACGGGTTTGAATACAACAAGTACAGACGCCAGCATAACAAGCTGCCCGAAACTGTCAATTTTTCCCGATCAACCTTGAACCTAATGCTTTAGAGATAAAGTTGAAAATCGATTATAGAAATTTGACAGATTGTAGTAGCTTGATGTGCTGGCGTCTGTACAATACAACAGAAATTCTACTATCCTTCTAATATTATAAATGTGAAAATTTACATATTTAGATGTTTGGATGTTTGTTACTCAATCACACAAAAACGACTCTACGGATTTGGATGAAAAGTGGCACACAGATACTTTATAACCTGATTTAACACAAAGGATACTTTTTATGTCGGTAGTAGGATAATTCCCGACATCTAAGTAAGCAAAGCCGCCGGCGCAAAAGCTTGTATTAAATAAACCTCACTCTCATTTAGTTTTCATCGAAGGTTACTCAGCGCGCAAGAAGCCAGCTGTGATCGACGTTTTTTTAAAACATAAATCATTTATTTGCCTGAAATATGGTGGGTACACAAGATGTTAAATTAATTTATAAAACAGGACATATTTCACCCTCATTACGGGCATGCAAAATTATAGTTAATGATAATGAGACAAAATGTTTGTGTGTATTAATGTAAACATAATTCTGTCTCCTTAGATGATAGTGGTGACATGTCCTTTAGCTACTTCATAAACGTATATGCAGGGAAAAATGCATTCGGGCACTGTACGGCATGGACTATGCCGTACAGTGCCCGAATGCATTTTTTCTCGTGATGTCACAGGAATTTCCCCAGAAAACTATGCCATACCGTATAATGGAGCATGTGTATGTAAGCGTGATATACAATAATAAAAGTATATCTGCTCGTCACGTCTTTTACCTTTCGCAGTGCAAAAACAAACTTGTTTATTTTTATGCATAAACTATTACCTAATATGTTCTTTCCATGAAAGATGTGGATCGAGAATAATGCCTAAGAATTTTGCGCTGTTTATCTGTAAGTTGTATAAGTGAATTATTGTAACAAATATTTAATTCGATGTTTTTACTCCTATAAGTTGTGAAGTTAATTAGTTTCGTTTTCTCTATGTTTATTTTTAATTTATTTGTGTCTAGCCATTGAATAACATCTTCTAACGTTTTAGTTAGATTTGGGTATGAATGTGGATGGCTCTAAGAGTAGGGAAGGACCAAAGAAACGATGGATGGACTGCGTGAATGATGATTTATGGTTAGAAAGGGGTTGACTACTGAGGTGGCGACTAAGTATGGAAAAAAAGACATGTTGCGCTGACCCCAAATAAATTGGGATGAGGGCAAGAGAATGATTATAACCTGTTGAAATTATCAGGATAAGAACTGGATCCATGGTCGTTAGTCAGACGAGAACTTGAGTGGAGACTACGTATCAACAAGCGCAGTGTGGGAAGCCCCCCAGCTAGGTAGAGCGACGACATTAAAAAGGTGGCTAGCACATACTGGATGCGGAAGATGGAGGACCATAGAGTTTATGGGGGATTTCAGGAGAGGCCTATGTCCAGCCAAACCAGCGCTGGGGCTTTCTCTCGTATAGGGTCTTAGCATTATGCTGAGCGATGGCCGTTTTGCGTAAATGTGACGCATGTTTACCCCCAACTTGTTTTTTTTTTTTGTGTGTTTATGTTCTTTTTTTATTCATCATGTTTGCCGCAAATAAATGCATTTTCTTTTTTTTTTCTTTTCAGCAGTTGACTACAATAGTCTTAGTTGACTGTCAGTTCGGCGAAAGCAAACTAATTAAAATCGGAATTAACGTTGGAAACGATATCATGCCTACCAGCAACGACCACAATCATTGTGCACGGTTGCACGATTGACCAATTAATGAGCAATTCCCGCATAGCTACGGAGATATTCGATATATTCCAATCACATAACTATTGAACGCACGTGGGTAAACAAAGAATTACGTGGCAACCAAACGCGTACGCTACGTACATACAAAGTAGTGTGGGCAAAAAGTGAAATCTAGACTGCCTACCTGGGCAAATAAAAAAAAAAACGTGTGGGGTCGGGGGACCCCCGGCAGGAACGAAATTGAAAATGAAAATCCAAAATGGCGAGGGGTTTTTTTTAAATATTTGCGTCCTTCATCTTTTATTTTAATTTTGACCTCACTATCGGCTTCAACACCCTCGAAAACCATGAAAACTATCTCTCTCTCTAAGAATCACTCTAGCTCACTCTAGCTCTAGCGAAAAGTGTCCATACGACTTTTTATAACATTTATTATAAAAAGTCGTATGGACACTTTTCGCTACGTGACGATTTCTCCAAATTTATTCCAAAGTTCTAATAATTTCAAAAACTTTTTTTTCTGTTTTTGGGTTTTACACTGACAGGTTACCCTCCTAGAGGTAAGTGCTCACCGCCGTCTATGAACAACAACAATGTCAGAAGCATCGCAGACGTATTGCTATCCCACAGACAAAGCTGAAATATCAGAAGGCCAATTGCCGTAATTAAAAACGTTCAAAATCTAGTCACAATCTCACCTCAGCGACAACCAATACTTGTCAAAAATGTAGGGAAATTAAAGGTATTTTTGACAGATTGAGACAGATGAATGTGAACGTTCGTAAAATTACGAGCATTCCCCTCAGATATGCCAGTAATTACTGGCCCTCATACCTATCTTTCAAACTGGACCTGACAGCTCCGATGGCCTCATGGCAAGCGCGACTGCTGAGCGTGGGGTCCTGGTACTGGGTTCGATTCCCGGGTCGGGCAGTGAGTTTTTCCAATAGGAAATTACTTAGTACCAGCTCGGAGTTTAGAAGTTGACGGTTTGATAGGCCCGTGCTTTAAAAAACACCGAAACAAACTCAGGAGTCAAATCAAAGTCTCTTTTAAAGTCCAAAATATGAAAGTCAAAGAAATATAGTACTTCCTGTGTGAGCTCTGCTAAACTGACAGCTGCTACCGACCTTTTTTCAGGTCGGTAGCAGCTGTCATTTTGGTCTTGCAAATTAAAAATCAGAGTTTACGCATTTTTAATACGTGTTTTTATATCTTATTAACTGTGTCGTCTGTTGGATTTTATGGGGTTTTTATAGCACGGAACTCTAGCCCTTTTTCTTAAATAAAAGAGTCTACGTTACCCCTTATAACATCAGCTATCTGCCAGTGTAAGTCCATTTAAATTCGGTCCAGCCGTTTCGGAGATTAGCCGGACCAAACAGACAGACAACAATTTTTTAAATGTGTTTTTGTTATACTTTTATATGTATTTAGTAAAAAGCTGTTATTTTGACTTTACAAACAAACACTTTAATTTTATTCATTTGTATGTACTACCGTCAAAATCTACGACTATCCCTGCTTGCAGCGCATATTATTAGTCAACTAAAAAAGGATTCTCTTTTGTTTTACTTACGGACGCAACTGTGGTCATCATGTGCAGGGAAATTTGTTTTCAAAATGGTCACATATAGGTGTTGGCGATGCTACGTATATATATAGATTTATGCAATACAATCAAGTACCTACATTGTCTTTTTGTACTGTATAAACCTGCCATGACTGGAGACTGTTAAGATCTGGTAAAACTCCATCGCTCAAAAAAATATTTACCTACCACAAAAATTACTGTTCAACATCAATCTAGAATCAAACTCCTAACACATGATGGATGGGTAAACAATCGAGAAACAATAGCAAACGCATCGACTTCAAATATTATCGTTTGTGTCGACACCGACGCTCGTGATTGATGAGAGTGGCTGTTTTGTGTATAGTGGTTAGGGATGAGGGAACAAATCCACTGTTCAATGGTTTTTTAAAATCATATTATAATTGTTAGGAATCAGCTAGGAATCGTTATAATAAGTCATATATTTAATTTTATAAGCTTTAGAAATAATTTTAGAAGTATTTATCATTATTACAAGATAGTTAAATGTTTTACCTAATTAGTTATTTTATTGATTGTTGTTTTCATCCTCCTGGCAACACTGACTCGCTCGCCGCCCCGTCGTGTCCTCCCACCAAGTACTTGGAGGGAAGTTTTAAGCGCGGGCGCAACGGGCAAGAGAGTCGAGTCAGTCTTGCTGCGGAAGCCGAGCTTATAAGACAAAAAATAAGTCACAGTTGACACGAGTGCATAAATCCGAAATTGTGATATAAGTGCTGTTTAAAAAGATAAGGTATGTACATTACAGTAGTTTATCAGCCATCTTGTTACCATAACACAAGCATTAGGTTGCTTAGCTTGGGACTAGATGGCGCTGTGTGAAATGTCCAGGGATATTATTATTATTATTATTGTCTTAACAACAAGTAATTAATGTTAGCAACTAATGATATTAGTGTTGTGATTATTCTTTATTTTCAACAAAAATATTTATTTTTGTTGAATCAATTTGGAGTTTCCTTTCATAATGTTTGGCGTGATATGTAGGACTTTCCACATCTTTGGAAACAATTGCACACCTATAATAGCATCACTACCACTGACCTTATTCATACAAGTACGCTGGACATCATACTATCGATGATAACACGAAGACATTTGATTTTCGCTATTTTAGCACTGATAACAATGTGAGCGTCCGTGGAACTAATATTTTTGATAGTGAGTTTTACAAAATGCGCATACTCTCATGATAAAAATGTTCTAAATATCTCGGAGTAAACACAAAATACACAAAAAAGTCTTATTTAACGATTCAGATCTAAATCATTTGAGACGTACCAAAAAAACACGACGACCGTTTGCAACAGAGTGTATCAATTTTAGTTCCGGAGACGCTCGAGTGGGGCGCTTTGAATCGGCACAAAAAACAACTGTCATTTCGTATAGTATATTTAGTCCAGCGTATTTACTTATTAGAGGTCAGTGATCAAACAAACTAAACTAAATTAAAAAAATGACAAAAGATAAATATTAGTTTAGTCTTGTCTAATTATAATATATGAATTTAATCCTGATTTGAATAAAAAGAGAACAAATGTTGGTATTAAATTAGTATGTATTTTTAAAATAAATTTATTTCTTCTTAAAAAAAATCTGAAAATTTCGTTCTTGAGGTTGGGCTTTCAATGAACAGATCCAAGACACAGGTCATGACCAACAGCACAAAACGTACGGTCGAGGTAGATGGGCATGAGTTGCAATATGTCGACGAGTATACAAACTTGGGCCAGATAGTGTCTGTCAAAACCAGACAAGATAAGGATGTTGAAAGACGAGTCCAAAATGCTTGGAAGACCTACAGACTGGGCTCATAGAGAACACATGAAAGGTAGACTTCCTATATCATTAAAAAGGAAACTCATCGACATGTGCATCCTGCCCGTCCGAACCTACGTTGCACAAAGTTGGTCACTTACTAAACAACAGAAGTCCAAACTCAAGATTTGCCAACGGGCAATGGAGCGCAGCATATTACGAGTAGGTGTTAAGCGTACAGATCGAGTTAAAAACACCAATCCTTAATTCAAGCAGTGAATGTTGGAGAAAAAACAGCCAGGCTGAAGTGGGAGTGGGCCAGACACGTCTCACGAATGCACCCGGAAAGATGGGCAAAGATCGTCACTCGCTGGACACCTGAAGGAGGACATCGCCGTCGAGGTAGACCAAGGCGAAGGTTGTGTGACGATCTAATATCATTTGCAGAGCCAACGTGGCCAGAGATCGCACAAGACAGGGTGGCTTGGGAGAAAAAAGTTGAGGCCTTTGCCCAACAGTATGGCACAAAAGGCACTTGTCACAACAATGCCACAGAGTGCTTCTGACACTCAGGGCATAGACAAGTAATGAGGTTACGTCTAGCGCGGATTAAAAATAAATAATATATATTTTATTGCTAATATTTTACATAATATTATATCTATTTTTTTATTATCTATTTATTACTGTGATTGCCCGTGACATCACAGCGGGCCCTATCAGAATACCAGCGCTTCGACATTTATTTTTTAAATGTCGAAGCATCATGCTGAGATAGGAGCCTTTTGGCCTCGTATAGGACTTTCTGTTTCATTTTTTTTTTTCCTTTTGTTACTTTTTTATACAATTTGTTTTATTTTTTATTTTTAACCCTGTTTAGTTTAGTTTTATGATCCTGTACGAGTCGCAATAAATACTTTTTCTTTCTTTCTTACAAAATAGGCTGACAAAAAAAAACGGGTCGCACTCCGGGAGTGCCGGCAGAAGTGAAAACTTGAATATTAACGTTGTGCATTTTTGATATTTTGGAATGCGGTCTACTCTCCCTCCGTCTTACGAATTTTCGATCAGGTCACGTGTCCTGACGCGAACTCCGTCTTACGAATTTTCGATCAGGTCACGTGTCCTGACGCGAGTTTAACATTTTTTACCCTTCACAAAAACTCTCCCTCCGTCTTACGAATTTTCGATGAGGTCACGTGTCCTGACGCGAGCTCCGTCCTACGAATTTTTGATCAGGTCACGTGTCCTGACGAATTTAACATTTTTTACCCATCAAAAAAAAAACTCTCCCTCTGTCTTACGAATTTTCGATCAGGTCACGTGTCCTGACGCGAGCTCCGTCTTACGAATTTTCGATCAGGTCACGTGTCCTGACGCGAGTTTAACATTTTTTACCCTTTACAAAAACTCTCCCTCCGTCTTACGAATTTTCGATGAGGTCACGTGTCCTGACGCGAGCTCTGTCCTACAAATTTTTGATCAGGTCACGTGTCCTGACGAATTTAACATTTTTTACCCATCAAAAAAAAAACTCTCCCTCTGTCTTACGAATTATCGATCAGGTCACGTGTCCTAACACGAGCTCCGTCTTACGAATTTTCGAGCGGGTCACGTGTCCTGACGCGAATTTAACATTTTTTACCCATCACAAAAAAAGTGCACAACGCCATTAAAGAAGTTTTCACTTTATAAAATGTTTTTGATTATGCCATATTTATTTCCTTTAAACTATCCTTTCATACCTATGAAAAAAAAACAAAGCAAAATAGTTTCTAATATTTCACATCTGCCAGACGTCTCGCAAAGGCTCAATTTTTTTTCCCACTTCACCAAAAATCATTACATACTTTCGACAACCCTGCTTCAGCCGATATGCGTATCATGAAATCAATTTGCGAGCCCATCAGTACCTTAATGAGCAAATTAATAAACTTTGCAATGTTTTGATGAGTTCTACTTTTTGTGTTCTTTGCAATATCAACAAAAATGGAACAGTAAACGGCAATAGGTCAAAACGATGAGGGGCTTGTGGCTAAGTAATAACAGCCGCACAGTTCGATCGATCAGGTGAAGCTACGCTTGCCGCGGATGGTCCATGGATGGGTGACCATCTTTCCATTCCGACCCCTCTCCGTGCCTCGGAAAGTACCTTAAGCCGTTGGCTCCGGCTGTTATTCGTGGATTTTCGTTAGTCATTACGACATTTTGGGTGGAAAGTCTAACAACCAGTCTTACCAAGGGGTATCGTATTACTGGGTTGTGGAGGTCAGATAGGCAGTCGCTCCATGTAAAATACAGCTACATCCAGTGAGAATGGAAGCCGACCCCAACATAGTTGGGATATGGTTAGGCAGATGAGCTCAAAAGAAGAGGTCAAAACGATGACGTTAAAGATTAAAGACATCTGTATGAGCTCCAATTAAATCGCGCCAATTAGTGCATATAGCCTATGGTTAACTACTCATAAGTACACTAGGAATTCCTATAGGTATGGATAATTATACATTTACTGAGTTAGTTATAATAACTGTCTTGTTCATCTTCACTGCTCATCAATGTCAGATCAGTAAGATTGCGGTCAATCGACGCATCGTGACATATGTATTTTAAGACGTAATTTCACCGTCGACTTGGATTGGTTCAATTAACTCAGTGGGGACATTATAGGCTATGCTTATAATAATTATGGTCATGCTTATTTAATACTATTCAGTAATCTTAATGTGAAAATGACGACTAATAGTGACGTATGGTAGAAAAAGACATTTTGCGACCCCTAATTAATTAGGATAAACAGGAGAACGGTGAATGAGGAAATGCCAATTTTACAGATTATAATTTTCCTCTGATTATTATTAATCAGATTATTTGATCCGAAGTCAATTATAGTGAATACATAATAAATAATTTCATTCGGTTAATCATTACCGACACTGATTAATTGGCAAAATACCGGTATTTACGCACTTCTGGTTGGTAATGTGGTGACGTCCTTTCCGGATCGAAAGATCTATTTAATGGGATTATGGAGCAAGATGGGTGGTTTAAAGGATTGAAGGAGAATTGCTTAACTTAAGTGGCAGTAGCCAGGGCACATTGCTCGCAGAACCGATGAAGATAAAAGAAATAGAATCGCTCCTATTTAGCAACTTCCTCGTGATAAAAGCCCCAAACCCAATCTACGAGTACAAAACAAATAAACAATGTATATATATAGTTCTATAGACCGAATTTCGGCCATAGCAGTCACAATATTTGGCAATTTACGCGGGAGATATTATAGTGCACAAGTGTGTACTTGTGCACTATAATATCTCCGGCGGCACTCATTATTCCCGTGTGTGTAATAGTCCGATGGGACGGCAATCTTACACGACCGGAGAGAAATCAGGCGCTGGACCAATGGCTTAACGTTCTACCAAATTCCGAGCTGTTACTGAGAAATTTCTAATGGAAAAACTTTATAAGTAACACTTTGCCTGGCCTGAAAATCGAACCCAGGTCCCAGAACCCACGCTTATCAATCGCGCTTACCACCACGAGACCAACGGGGCGTCGAAATAAACAATACTATGAAAATGAAGACAGACTAGCACAAATTGTTCCCGACAAGCACGAAGCGCAATGTTTTTCTGACTAGGAATGGCAGAGGAAAAAAATTAAATCTAAATATAGTTAAATCTAAGTTTAAGTTTCCATCTTCTGTTTCTACTGAAAATATTGTTTCTCATCTATTTTGTAGAGCGACGTTTTTAATTAAATTGAATACACGAGTAAATGGGGCATCTCGTCCTTCAGCTTTTTATAGAGAAACGGAACTTTTGCACCTGGATGTTATTTTAATGAAGCATTTATTTATTATATTTAGCTGTTAGATTTCACAAATATAGTAAAATCCATGTGTTATACCACACATGAGCAGAGTTTATAACGACTCTAAGAAAATGGAAGGGACTTTTGTAAAGTACAATCAACACTAGTCTAACTTTCACTGTTTTAAAATAATTATTTTTACGTAAAAAAATAAATTATATCAAAATTGCTTATAAGTGTTATAGGCTAGATTGTAATTAGTATCACATAAGGAACTTGGTTCCTGACGGGGGCCCCGGATCACACACTATATTTGGGGTTCCTAACCTCAAAAGAAAAAACGGAACCCTTATAAGATCAATTCTTTGTCCGTCTGTCTGCCCCGTCTGTAAGACCCTTTTTCTCAGGAACGCATGGGGTTGTCAAGTTAAAATTAATATCAAATACTCAGGGCAGGCAACGCAATCAAAAGATACGGGTGTTTGTGTTCCGTTTATGCCACATATTCTTACACTCGCAAGGGAATCGAAAGCTAAGTCTGTTGACCTAGAATCAAACCTAGAAATTTCGCAAGAACCAATATCATTTAGCACAAATAAAGGAAAAAAATACGAAAACCGTAAAGTAGTTACATACCTACAAAGTACAGGAGCGCGAGTCCAACACGCAGTTAACCGGTTTTTATAAATAATCTTAATGCAGGGTTTAACTTACATAATTGCTATCCACTAGCACAATGATGTAACAACAATACTAATCTACTAATCACATAACACTGTGGTCACAAATCCGTTCATTACAATATAATTGTTCCTTTAATTAAGGTTTCAGTTGCAGATGCTATATCTGGGAAGATTTACGACGCAGCCACTTTGGTGTAGTAATTGACGAGTGTGAGGTTTTGGATTCAATTCCCAGGTAGGGAAAAGTACTATTAGTTTTCGCATATTTTAAATGAAGAAATACCTACACACAAAATGTTTTATTCCGTTATAGAAAAAGGCAGAAATTGTTTTGTTAGAAATAATGAACTTTCAAAGTATTTTCACTCTAAATAAACTACCTGTGTCCTGTGGCTTTGCTTTAGGTAGTTTTAGTAACATTATCATCACCATCGTTTACAATTACCTACATCATAAGATAAACTTTTATAATGGGTTCGGTATGTGTTGAAGCACTAGGCTCTTTGTTGATACGGTTTCTTTCGAGGACTAAGGTATTCTTAACCATAAAAAACTTTCTATGAACTGTAATATATAGTCACTTTTACAGCCAGACAAATGTTGTATTGTATAATATCTAAGCATTTTTTTTATTTTTTACTATAATGACGCTCTTTATTTATTTTTACAAATTTACATAATTTAAAAAGCTGACAGTCTTAAAGAATAATATGTACAAGTATATAAAAAGGAGGGTAAATAATCAAAGGGTATCAAAAAATTCGTCCGCATCGCTGTCAATAGGAATCGTGCCCAAAAGGCTGGCAGCATTGCCTCGTTGTATGGCAATGCTGATTCATTGGCCAAAAAATAGGCCAACCCTCTGGTCACGTGAAGAGTCGACCAACCGCTTGGCGATGTCTCGAAATACTAAGTTTCGAGGTGGCTGGCAGGAGCTGGGTGAGTTGCCAAGAATTGAATTGAATGGCTTGTAATAGGAGAGCTGTATGTCCAGCAGTGGTCTGCTGTAGCTTGATGATGATGATGGGTACAGATTGAAATGCTGTAGAGTTTCTCACTTTTGCTACTGAAAAACCCAATAACACTATTCTCGACCTGGGAATCTAATCGTAGACCGCTCGGCAATCTCGTCTCCAAACTAGACTAAAGAAGCACCCATTTAATAATAAATTAAAGACAAGAAAATCTTACCATATTTTATAAAATGTTGACTCTGTTTATAAACGCTGATGCGGTACAACCAGCTACATAAACACCACTCTATGTTGGCAGTATAAAAGTACAGTCACGCACATTAATCAAGGCGAACCCTTTTTTACGCCTATCTCGACGTTCATATACCTACCTACTAAATGTTCGATTACGTGTTAATGGCGGCGGATTTCTATCAAAACTCTATTAAGGATCGCTCAAGAAAAAAAATACATTATTAAGGCACCTATTACATAATGATACCAGCTTGGTGGGCGTTTATCGAACGTATGCACTGCGTTATATTAGCCATATTAACAGTAGAACCGATGACCATTGAGGTAGATGTGTTCTTGAGCCGAAACCGAGAATAGAAAGAAAGAAAGAAAGAAAGAAAGAAAAATGCATTTATTGGCATTACACAAAATGACACCTTAAAACTACAAAAACATAAACAAAGATTATAAAAGGCAAAAGTAAGGTAGAACGCCCTCGGGCTAGGTGGAGCGACGACATACGCAGACTGGTTGGTAGCAGCTGGATGGGAATTGCCAAGAATCGAGTTGAATGGCGTGCAATTGGAGAGGTTTATGTCCAGCAGTGGACTGAGCTGATGATGATTATGAACCTCTGATATAATATGCGACTTCGACCGTTGCCTGTTGTAACTGATCTGGCCAAGATAATGTCTTGATTTTTAACCGACGTCTAAAAAAGGAGGAGGTTCTCCATTCGGATGTTTGTATTTTTTGTTTTATGTTTGTTCGCGCGTAACTCCGTCGTTTGCTAACCGATTTGAAAAATTCTTTTTTTGTTGGAAAGGGTATACTTTCCAAATGGTGCCATAGAAATTTCATCAAAAACGGTTCGGTAGTTTGGTTTTTAAACCAAAATTACTGGTAAAAATTACAACTTAAAAAGTGAAAAATAAAAACTTTTTTGCAAAAAAAACAACCGACTTCCAAAAACGACACTACAAAGTGAAAAATAACTTTAATTTTGGAAGTCGGTGGCAAACAACGAAAATGCGAACCCAACGACACCGACTTCCGAAATTAAAGTTATCTTTCACTTTGTAGTGTCGTTTTTGGAAGTCGGTTGTTTTTTTTTAAGAGCCTGTAACGTCTGGTTAGGTTCCGTGTTTCTTTTCAGTTGTCCATGAAACACCAACCTGATCTAGTTTCTAAAATATAAATTTTAGACGTAGAAAAGTGTTTTCTTTTTCAGTTAATTTACACAAATAAATATGATTTATAATTTTAAAGCACCTTAAAGTGAATACCCGCCGTTAAGCTGATTTTCAATAAACTTCTAGAGATAATGTATTAATGAGTCTTACAAATAAAACAATTACATAAAAAAAATACAATGAAATTGTATCACAGTAAAACCCAAAATACATTGGAGCTTGCAGTTTAAAATTACTCCAACTAGCTTCCGAAATTATTCAAGCAAATTATTTAATCAATTTTGGCCAATACTGCAAATAAATTGGTTACGTAAATTGAAAATTATCGTATAAAACGGCCAGAGCAGGTTATGATATTAAATTACATGTAAATTATACCGCACAAATGTAGGTATTGGAATATGTTTCAGCGGTCTTTATTGTTACGAAAATGTAGGTACTCGTATTTTATTAATAATACCTAACCTATTTAATTACGACCTTGTTGTTCTAGTGGTCGCACTCGGTACTGCTGAACATGAGGTCCTGGGTTAGATTCACAGGTCAGACAAAGTTTTATCTATATACTACTAATAATAAAGCTGAACAGTTTGTTTGTTTGAACGCGCTAATCTCTGGAACTGCCGATCGAATTTGAAAAAATATTTTTGCTTTTGATAGCCCTATTCTTGAGGAAGGCTATAGGTTATTTAACATCACGCTAGAACCCTTAGGAGCCGAGCAAAAAGGAAAAAGTCAGAAACAACGCTAAGCGAAAACGAAGTCATAGCACGGGCAGGCGATGCGATGCGATGCGATGCTATGGGGTGGGTCGAGGAGCAAGAAATTTTACGCGGACGATGTCGCGGACAGAAGCTATTCACAAATAAAACAAGATCAAAGGTGTTTTGTATTGCTGGTTCATCGGCCCGTCACAATCTCTGCCAGAGTTTTAGCGGTAGCACCGACTACTCGACACTTCGGCGGCCAGGATGACAGCCAGGGTGACGGACGTGCGGTGGACACGCGGCCATAGTAAATGTATGTATCTACTTTGGCGCCGTCATCTCGTTCTCAGTGACGTCCCGATGACGTCTGCGGTGGACAAACGCACTGAAGTTTCCTAGACGATCTATGGCTGCCACATGCGTCCCTATGTCCAAATACAGAGCATTTCTTGACACCTTAATGTTAAATACTGGTGAATATTACAGATTTTCATAACGTCCCTTATAAATATGACGGAAATGCTCTTAGCCCATGGCCATGGAGAGGGCAGAAATAACTACTGCAACTAGGTACAGACGCCAGCACATCAAGCTACTACAATCTGTCAAATTTCTTTAATAGATTTTTAACTTAGGTGAGTGAAAAATTTTTACAGTTTCGGGTAGCTTGATGTGCTGGCGTCTGTACACTAACCTTACATAACCCTTTTTGCTCTACGTTCATACATCTGGCCACATAAAATCAGCTGTAAGATTTCCTCATAGTATTTATTTATTAAAAACTTTATGTACAAGTAAAAAAATACTGTACAAAGACGGGCTTAATGCCTGAGGCATTATCTACCAGTCAACCTTTGAGTGATGCAGAGACAAAACATGGCAGGTACGACATACGGGTTATGTAGCTAGGAAATTACTACAAAATACAAGAATAAATACTAATAAATACATAGATACATACGTATAAACAAAATGAACTGTCCGGAGAAAAAATGATCGGTAGAGGAGAAAACAAATCCAGCATATCAGCGCTGGGATGTTACGGCCAACTTCTGACGGATACGGTCACGTGCCTCCACTTTAAAAGATAACCGACCGGCCCAGCTGGCTGGCTGGTCTTCTTATCTCCCTTAAAAGCATAATAAACCATTACTTCCTACACAGATCTAACGAGGCAAGCAAAACTCGGAACAGAATAATGATAAAAACAAGGGGACATTTGGAAGTGCGCCAAACGATGTTGCCAGTCCCGCTAAATGTGCTGGACATTGATTGTTTTTTAAGTTAAACGGTTTTTATTGTTGTTACTAAAGCGTTTATGTATTTTGTTTCATCAATTTAGTGGCTTTTACCTGATATTTGGGCGACCAGTCTTCTAATCAAATCAAAATCGTTAATTTTCATAAAATGCGGTAGGTACAAAGATGAAATTATACCTATACAGTGCAAAGAGACACTCCGCCATGTAATGATGGCATGCAAGTATTTATTACATGAAGTAGGTATGTAAGTTGAGTAACATACAGTAATACTAATAATAATTAAAATATGATTGCTTCTTATCTTATCAAAGTGCGTGTCAATTTAAGTAAGCAAGTTATTGGAGCAAACAGAACCACGAGTTAAGTTAAAAGGTAGGTAAATATATTGGGAGGATAAAGTATACATGCAGAAATAGTAGTATTATTTCTTTGTGAAGCGTTTAGTTTGAGTCGTACTCGATGTGTTTTTATGGGGGAGACGGTAAGGTAGCCCGCGATATTCACATTTTCTCACGTTTCTTTGCGATTTGGTCTGGTTGTATGTAGGTTAAAATATGATTCGCGACGGTAATAAATATGTATTTCCAGAATTATAATCAATAAAATCATCAATACAGCTCCTTATGTTGGAATTGTCCTCAAATGTCATGATTTCACGAAATAGTCATTCTATAGCGTAATTAAAAAAAAATAACTTAGAGACTTGTATTGATGATTTTTATGACAATAATTGTATGAATAAATATTTTTTACGGCCGGGAATCATATTTATGTCAACATACAACCATACTGACCTGCAAACAAAAAACGTAAGAAAGATTGAATTTCGCGTGCTGCCTTGACGATGAAAATTATTGGAGCACACAGAACCACAATTTGAGTTAAAAGATATGTATATTTTGGTAGGAAAAGCAAACAAGTGGAAATAATAGCGTTTCTTTCTTTGTTAAGCGATTAGTTTCACGATATAGTAAAATATTCGTGGAGGTGTGTATTTAATTTAATCACCACTGTTCCCAAAATGGCGAAGGAAAACATCGTGAGGAAACCGGCATGTCCTAGAACCATAAAAATCGAAGAATTGTGACATCCACCAAACCGGTCCGCGTCGTTGATTCTCTCACAGAGAGAAGGCCTGTTTCCCAGCAGTGGGAACATTATAGGCTGATTATGCACGACATCCATGTGGGTTGCTGCATTAGGAAAGAGTATGTATGGTTGATGAGACAGAACAAAGTTTAAATAGGCAGTCGCTCCATGTAAAATACTGGATAGTAAAATTAACTGATTAGGCCGACAGCCGACCACAATTTAATAATTAATAGTGCAGAGATGGGAACAGGCTAGGCGGTCGATAAATGAAATGAAAATAGGATGTAAATAGGATTTCGGAATCACTATTACACGTCATATTAAATTTTAGATGACATTTCTTATCAGAGGGGTAATTCTCGTAATTTTATGATCGTTCACAGTTTTATCTCAGTCTCAATCTGTCAAAAATACATACATCTAATTTCCCTACATTTTGACAAGTTTTTGACATTTGCTTGCCGCCGAGACGAGACTGCGACTAGATTTTGAACGTTTTAAATTACGAGAATTGGCCTTCTCGTCAAATAATGGTGTACTGTAAGTACACCTTCTGACTACTCTGAGAAGAAAGGCCGAAACAAACTCAGAGGGTCTCAATCTCTTTTAAAGTCGAGACATAATGTTGGTCAGATCAGTCCAATCAGTGTAAACATTTGTCAATAATCGTGTAGCTCGACTCGACTTGAGGAGCGCAAAATAACACGTTAAAACTATGAATAACAGAAAACAATGCTTTGAATGCCAAAAGGGCCTCACCTCAGCATGTCTGATGACAACACAAGGTCCAAGGTAATGGTGCTGCTTCTCTATTCAAGTGGACCAATGTGCACTTGGCGCTGGTTTTCAACTGCAGCCCGCGAGTGCTATACGCTGGTATAATAAACACATAGGGAAGTGTATGTGTCCGTTTTAATCAATTAACAGAATAAATTAAAAATCTCTATCTATAGGTACTAATAAAAAAGCTAGAATTTGTTTGGTTGGGGTTTGATAGCCCAATTCTTGAGAAAGGCTATAGGCTATTCATCATCACGCTAGGACCCTGAGCAGCCGAACAAACAGAAAAAAAGTTACAAAGATCGCTTAACGAAAATGAAGTAATAGCGCGGACAGGCGATGCAATGCGAAGGGGTGGGTTGGGGAAACAAAAAAAATAAAATGCGGACTTAGTCGCGGGCCGAAGTGAGTGATAATATAAATAAAATGTGTGTGTGTGAATGGATAACAGAAACTTCTGGTTACTAGAACTTCTTTCTATCTAATAAATAATAAAATAGATTATTTATTTATTTATTACTATAATTGCCTGTGACATCACAAAGAGCCCTATCAGAAGGCTAATTCTCGTAATTTAAAACGTTCAAAATCTAGTCGCAGTCTTATCTCGGCGATAAAAAAATGTCAAAAACTTGTCAAAATGTAGGGAAATTAGACGTATTTTTAACAGATTGAGACTGAAATCAGACTGTGAACGTTCTTAAAATTACGAGAATTGCCCCTCAGAATACCAGCGCTAAGACATTTACTTTTTTAAATGTCGAAGCATCATGCTGAGATAGGAGCCTTTTGGCCTCGCATAGGACTTTCTGTTTCATTTTCTTTTTGTTACTTTTTTTTTGTATAATTTGTTTTTTTTTTTTTAATTTATGATTGTGTTTAGTTTAGTTTTATGATCTTCCAGTACAAGTCGCAATAAATACTTTTTCATTATTTCTTTCTAATAAAATAAAAGGTGGTCCATGAAACAACTATGTTTACTTGCTAACTAATAATAAACTTGAGTGTTTATTTATTTATTTATCTTATCCTGCTTTCACGCCTCGCTGTGTTTTCCACACGAATATGTATATAATTTAGCTATGTTATTCGTTTAAGCCCGTCGATAAAATAGAATTCAAAAAGGTACCTACCGCCTAAAGTTGGGTGCTTACCTACTATTCTGATACTGATACAAACGTCGAATTTCGAGGTCTTTTTAACCGAATCCTTAATGTTCATCGACATTTTCGTCAATTGTGGACCGATTTTGAAAATTCTTTTTTTCATTTTGTAGAGTAAGTTTGCGCGTTGTCCCATATTTACTATTATTAACTTTGCTTGGGTAGTTTTTGAAATAGCTTCAATAATACGTATATGTTGGTTTTTTCACAGATTGGAAAAAGTATTTCTAGTTGATAAAAGATAAATATAACTACAAAATGTTGTGATAAGGCCCAATTTATTTGCACATCGTCATGATAGGTAGGTACTTCAGGATAATATTATGTTGCCTGCGCCGCCCACTGGGTCTTGTTCCGATTTATTTGTATTGCTTTGCTGCGTGAGAAAAGGTCTTTGGTCTGCAGTGAAACTATTACAGGCCAGTATTTATTTCATGTACAGACGCCAGCACATCAAGCTACTACATTCTGTCAAATTTATTTAATAAATTTTCAACTCTATCGCTAAAGCATTAAGGTTCAAGGTTGATTGGGAAAATTTGATAGTTTCGGGTAGCTTGACCTGCTGGCGTCTGTACATCGTAGTATTTATTTTATAGGTTACTGCAAAATATGGTACAACCAGCACCAACTAAGCTAGTCTATTCTATAAAACCTCACCGTGCAAACTTAGGTGAAGTGGGTCATGTCATGTCATTCCACTTGATGCTATGGGATTGGCGCTAAGGAATGAGGAACGGGATCTAAAGTTCACTTATCCTCCATGGAAAAGGCCTCCTCAGAACAGACGGGTGTTGTGTCTGATGGGTAACAAAATCAAAATCATAATATTTTATTTCACATAAACCAACATGGGCACTTATGAAACGTTAGAAGCTAGGTGCACGGTTCCAATTGGTCGTTTTCTATGGCAAAGAGCCGGCAAGAAACTCCACGGTTACTCTTTTAAAAATAATTGGTTTTTACAGTGTTTTCAAATTAGAGATATTCCACGTAGGTATGGGAGGACAGCGTAGGCCTGTCAACAAGTACCAGGTACTTGATAAAATAAAAAATAGTCTACAGATCTCTACAAGGCCTAAGTCTACAAGGCCTAAGTCTACAAGGCCTTCAAAGTCCTCACATTTTTAAAATATAGAAGAATCCATCAAAATGACAAATAAAACATAAAAACCTATTAAAACCAAGTGACATGACTGCCATTACAACCACTAATAAAAAGTTGAAACTAAAATTGTCTGTATATAATGTCAAATAATAAACATCGTAATTTGAGAGCAGTTAATAGACATTTACGTAGTTATGCCGTTAATGAGGTGCCAGGGAAGCCATACGTGCAGAAGATATCATTGCCTAACTACCTTGTCTTCAACGTAGTCTTTAATCTTATAATATGCTTTTTTGATAAGGACACGTTTGATGTGGGTTTTGAACTTTCCATCGCTAAGTTCTGTAGCCCTCGTCGGGGGTTGCGGAAGGATCGTACGTTCCCGCGACCACCGGCGTAGGTGTGAGATCTCATCTCACACCGACGCCTCTTACTGATTAAAGTCAGTAAGAGTCTGACAGATCCCGCCGCCCACCCCAAGGTGGCGGACATCCATTAGGATTTTCCACCCCGGGAAAAAAAACAATGGTGGGTAACTGCCCGATGATTGATGTCGGGAGTTCGGGTCGTTGTATATATACTAGTTGCGCGGTAAACTCTACTTGCGCGATGTAGGATTTTGCGTGACGTCAGTGTTTTGCGAAGTTAACATGTGGCGATGTTGATGCCGCCACAACACTACTGACAGATCACTTCACCTAAGTTTTTACAATGGGATTTTGACAGAATAGCACCATTAGGCACGCAACTTGAAAGCAATGGTGATTTAAGATAGCAATAGCAACAACAACGCTATCATTCATAATAGGAGCCCCCATTTTAAAATCGCCTATTCACGTCAAAAAATAAATAAAATCTTCCACTGATTAAGTGTATTTCTGTAAAAAAAAACATTAAAGTGAATTAAGTTTGCTGAAAATTATTCACGAAACCCAGTGTAATATTCTGGGTTGCCAATTTTCAATATCTTTTGTATATTTATGAAGTCAGTTCGTTTTTATTCTTTCCAATTATGTAGGTTGATTCAGGGCTAGATATTTAGGTACGGCCTTCGCACTTTTCGTATAAAATTGACGCAGTAATTTGAATGGAGTGTCTGTGGCTGTCAATGTATCGTTAGGTCTACTGCTATTCAAAATCAAAGTAAGATAATTTATTTAAATAACAGTCCGTTGACAGTTATTTTACACAGTACAGTTTGATTTGCATACAAAAACCACATGATATAACATACTGATACCGCAGCTCTGTGCGGTCTACAGTCAAAGTTAAAACCGCACCGTACACCGGTGCGGTGTCAGGTGCAGTGTGATAACCGCCTAACTCTCGGGAGTTGTACTTGGCATGTCTAAACAAGGCACGAGGGATGATACAGTCGATACGATATTTGATATGACAATAGGGTAGTTTCCTGGGTAAAAAAATGATTATTATATTTAGTCCGTCCGTTAGATTATCGAAAAATACTAGACACGTATTTCTTCACGAAAAAGCACGTCAAAATTTGGGAGTGGGGGTCGTGACGTCTCTTGCTTGCAAAAGTGTCGCAAGCAACTGACGTCACGCGGAACTTTAACGGGCGATATCTTCATCATTTTTTTATATAATTGACAAAAGAAAAAATACGGGTCCAATATTTTTTGATAATCTAACTGACGGACTAATTAGAATTTTTGAAAGGAAAATAGCCTATTAAGCCTATTAAGTAAAAAGGAAGTAGGTAAGGAAAATATGAAAGTTTTAAAAATATTTTCATTATGAGGGCTGAAGGCTGTTCAATCAAAACTCTACAAATTATTATTAATTACCGAAGACAATTAATCAACTAGTTACATAAAAAGAAAACTAAGAGGAGTTTGTGTTAATAACTTCCTGCTCATAATTAATTGATCTCTACTAATAATAAAGCTGAAGTGTTTGTTTGTTTGAACGCGCTAATCTCTAGAACTACCAGTCATCATCATCATCATCATTTCCACTGCCACGTCCACTGCTGGACAGCAGTGGACGTCTTTCGGCTAAAATGATGATGGCCGCCCTCAAACGCCTCCGCTTCGACCAGTTCTGTGCTTCCCGCATCTTGTTCCTGGAACTACAAGTTGGATTTGAAAAAATCTTTTTGCATTTTTGATAGCCCAATTCTTGAGGAAGGCTTATGGGCTACATTATTTTCATCACGCTAAGACTCTCAGGAGCCGCGGAAAAATAAAAAATATGGGAAAGATCGAAAACCTAGTAGTACCGCGGCCATGCAATGCGATGCGACGGGGTGGGTCGAGGAACAAGACACGCGGACGAAGCCGCATGCAGAATCTAGTTAATTGATGAATGACGACACGGTTGGCGCAGTGGCTGAGCGATCGACTGCTGCGCTGCGTGTCGCGGGTTCGATTCCCGCACGGAACAAATATTTGTATTGCCTACAGTTAGTTGTTCCGGGTCTGGCTGTTTGTGTATGTGAGTTTAAATGTTTGTAACCCACCCACCACGATACAGGAGTAATTCCTAGTGCGGGGCAACGTTTTTAAAAAAGATAAAATTAATATGGCAATACTGGAAGGGAAGTTATGGGGAAATATATGTCGCATGGATTGTAGAATTCGCTGTTTTATATAACCGCTAGTTGTCTTACAAAACAACTCTGTTACGTAAAACAACTGAACAACGTTCATTGATCCTGGATCGCAGACCAAGTCGCAGGCAACATCTAGTAATTACAAAGTCAAAAAAATAACAATTTCAAAGCTAATTCATCGTTGCAAGTACTAGTTTGACTCTCAATTCATTCCCATATTAATTTCAAACCTCTACGGAGAAAACAAATTATTACCAAATCATGGGTTCCGAGTGCCCACTTAGTTTTTCGAGATATCGCCAAGCGGTTAGTCGACTCTTACGTGACCAGAAGGCTGGCCTGTTTCTTGGCCAAAGAATTATCATCGCCATACAACGTGGCAATGCTGCCAGCCTTTTTGGCACTGTGCCTGCTGACAACGATGCCGACGAATTTTTTGATGCCCTTTGATTCTTTTGCTTTTATTTATTTTTTATTTGATTAATAAAAACTGTATTGAAAAATTTACCGATAAAATTGTAGTTTTTATTTTTTTCATGCGGCAATGTTTACACCAAATATGAAATGAAATTTTACGAAAATTAGAGGAATTGCTAATGATCTGCTGGGAATTGAGGAAATGAATAACTTTTAGAGGTATTGCTTAAAGTGGCCTTTTTAGGCCCCCAGGCCTTTGCGTAACACACTACTAATCACGATCTAAATCATTTGGAAGGATCTCGCTAATCCATTGCTTCATATGTTCGAAAAATGTATCTGCTCAGCAACGTAAATAACGCAATGAATATTGTTGAACTGTCAAAATGAAAGTCATTACTACTGATAGTGTCTTACGCAACAATTATCATCTGCTTGAGGGGTCTCAAGCAGATGATGATTATTGCCTCTCAACGGTCGAGAAACTCATCTCGTGTGAAGGAGACTTTATTGCTCCAAATCGTACGACGAATGAGAATCGTATGAGACGAATTTATATAGAGCAGCTTATAGGTAAGCCAGTCTAAGCTTTAAAGTCTGGATGAAGTATTCAAAAGACTTTATATTTTTACGACTGCGAGAAACAAAATATTTACTATCTATACAAAAAATAAATTGATTAGTTGTTACTAGAGGTTCTCGTAACTAAATAGTGAGCAAACACGAAACATTATTCGTGATGTACAGACGCCAGCAGGTCAAGCTACCCGAAACTGTCAAATTTTTCCAATCAACCTTGAACCTTAATGCTTTAAAGATAAAGTTGAAAATCTACTAAAGAAATTTGACAGATTGTAGTAGCTTGATGTGCTGGCGTCTGTACCTATGGTTTTCATAGAACATTACCTTCTGCTCTAAGAAAGAACAGGATGAGCTGCGACAGTCTCCTATCTGAGGGGCAATTCTCGTAATTTTAAGAATGTTCACAGTCTGATCTCAGTCTCAATCTGTCAAAAATTCCTCTAATTTCCCTTCATTTTGACAAGTTTTTGACATTTGTTTGTCGCCAAGATGAGACTGCGACTAGATTTTGAACGTTTTAAATTACGAGAATACGCCTTCCGTCTATGAGAGCAAACTATCATCCCCAATATGCTGGGCATTGTATATTTTATTTCAATTGTTGGTTCTTAGGAAACCTTGGAGAGCAGTACACTAGGCGTTAAATTAACGGATCCTGTACGAAATACGATACTACGCTCCAAAACTAAGATATGCACAAAATGCTGCCTAACTTAAATGGGACTGGACCAGCACAAAGCTGGTGCCCTGAGACAGTCAAATCAAAACATTTATTTGCTACAAAAGGTCCAAAAGGCACACTGTGAGGTGTACAAATACATTAGGAACATTATGACACAATTATTCTTATTCAGTTTTCTTATTAGGTTACATTGTCATTGAAAATATAGATAGATAGTCAATTTCGTTACACATTAGATTAAATCTGAACTAATAAATTATAACAGTAATGTCAAGCAAATTAATTTTGTCATAGTAATTGTAATTATTATCATATTATTGAATTCATGTACAAATATTTGATATAATTAAAATACAATCTTTATCTTCGAAGTAGTCTTTTACATTATAATAACATTTTTTAATTAGGAATTCGTATAATTTCTTTTTAAATAGATGAATAGGTAACTTCTTAGTGTCATCGGGCAATTTATTATAAATCAGTGATGCCATACAAATAATACTTTTATTGAGTAATGTGTTGTACTGAGTGGTCAGGCGGAGTCGCGGCAGACTATGTAGGAGACGGCGGGGCGATAAAGTGTAATTAGCGTAAAGTAGTTTCTTAAAACTTTATTTTGTGTTCTGCTTACGGTGACCGATTGACCGGTTAACCTTGACCGTGTCATGAAGGTCATGTACTTATTTTATTTTTGCAACTTCATTGCTAAACTTTATCCTTCTAATTAACATTTCATCAATTCTAAAATTATTAAACTTCATATACTTTTTCGGCTATTATTATTAATTATAATTAGCACTATTTTCACTTCACCTAGCTTTTGGTACTATTGCACCACGCTGCCTAGACCGCCTCATCTTGATAGCTACTTAGTGTTAGATCACCGCTTTCTATTTTAGTATGTTGAGTGGCTATCGCGATGTTGCAGTCGCAGTATGGAATCGGACATTTCCTAAAACATCCAATCTCCGCATTCCAGGGTTCAAGCACTAGTTCAAGCAATAGTTCAACTACTAGTCCAAGTACTATCTAGTACACACCTCCTACTTTCTACCGGCCGAAGAACATTTTCGTCCCCGTCGAAGCCGCAAGACTACCCCGCGACTCTGATGGACTCCACTACGGGACGCTGACTGCACACCTGCACCTACCAGACTATTAAGCAGGATAGTGGTGTTTCTTCGGTTAGCTAAAACTTCGCGCGTGCTCGATATCATCGTACTCACACCCAGCTCAAACCAATATTTAATAATAATAATAATAATTCATTTATTTATCAAGTAACAAGGACTCATTAATACACAGAAATTAAATATAGCACAAATCTTACACTAGCACACACTGAATACATTATACATTACATTACAATAGGTACAACACAAAACAATAACCATACAAAACATTTTCATATTGACAGCCGACGACTGTAGGTGACGTGCAAGTCACTGCAGCGTCTGATATGTGGACAGTCGAGCCTGCCGGCTATCATCACCAGCACGCTGTTGGAGCTGCCACGAACTCTGCGTACCAGGGACGCGCTTCGCTTACGCATCGTTGCATAGAAGCAGTCGACGCAGCCGACGGCGAACATGCCCGAGGCACTACAATGTCGCGGCAGCCTCATCAGCGCTCTGAATGCGTTGTTATATTGGATGCGGAGGGCTTCGTATGCTTTTTGAGTGTGATTTACCCACAGGCTGCACGCGTACAGAGAGGTAAAATAAGCCCTGATTTAAATCTAACATATTTTTCCTACTACCTTCAACATCAATTTATAATTAAATTATTTTAAATTCTAAACAATCTATCATTTCTATGTTAACGTAGCCTAGCTATGATATATGGATTGGTTTCTTCAAAACTGGAAGAAGGACGCGCGGACTCGCGAAAGTCGGAAGGAGTGGAGAAAAAAAAAGGAAAGGTTACAGTCTAAAGCCAATTTCCAACCAATATAATAACTTTGAATAAACATTTTCCTTCTACTACTAACAAGCTTCCACGGATCTATCTAATATGTAGGTATCTATACTACTTAATAATAAACCTGAACCGTCTTATTACAAAACGAAACCTAACTTTAGTTCTAGCCTAAACCTCTGAGCCGGTATTTGTTTTTCGAACTTTATTTCGGTTATGATAAAGTTCTTTATACAAAAATGACAACTTAGCAGCGAACAAAGTTGTCATTTTTGCATAAAGAACTGCATTTCTATAACAGTTAGGTTCTTAATTCAATAACTGGCGCGGTGGTTTAAACCTGATCTAAAGAAAAACCTTGTTTTGTAATAAGGGGGAAAAATTCGTTTATTTTTTGTTTGTTTGTTGGAACGCGCTGATCTCTAGAACTGTCGGATTTGGAAAAATATTTTTGCATTTGACAGCCCAATTCTTGAGCACGGTAAACCCGGTCTTCTACAGACTGTACTTCGGGGAGTGTGCTCAAGAGCTACATGAGCTCATCCCGCCTTCACCTTTTTACCATCGAGAGTCCAGACGCACTGCGGGATACCACCCCTATTTGGTTAATATACCATATATACGCACTAAGCGCTTCTCATCATCTTTTCTGATGCGCACAGCTAAGGAGTGAAATCGTCTGCCTGCGTCTGCATTCCGAGTTCATACAACCCGAATCTCTTCAAGGCAAGAGTGAATAGGATTCTTCTAGGCAAGCTCGTTCCACCGTAGATCTCATCCCTGCCTCTGGGCTGGATTGAGGTCAAGAGTGAGCCCATTGTCAATAAAAAAACAAAACCCTTAGGAACCGAGCAAAAAGAAAAAAGTAAGAAAGAACGCTAAGTGAAGACAAGGTACCAGCATGTGATGCGATGCGACGGGATGGGTCTGTAAACAAGAAATTTCACGTAGGTGAAGTCCCTGGCTGTCTTAGAAAGAAAGAAAGAAAATACGTTTATTTACGGTAAACATGACGCAAAAAAAGAACAAAGGACAAATAAAGAAAAAGAAAACATTAAGAAATTGTTGACATGCGTCACATCCACGCAAAACGGTATCGCTCAGCATTATGCTGCGACCCTATGCAAGACAGAGCCCCAGCGCTGGTTTTCAGCGGCAGCCGGCGCCGACGTAATGACGTCGTCCGGTGTCTTCAGGAAGATTATGGTCAGGACTGGAAGATTAAGAAGGCTAACAGATTAACAGCATTATTAATTGAATAATGGTATAGTAATTTGTTAAGAGTTATGTGCATAGAAAGTCCCTCCGATAAACACTGCTAACTAACCACAGACTGAGCAAATTTTCACATAGCATTACCAGCTCATCATGTTCCCACAGGCTGTGGCTAGGACACAGGCCTCCTCTCTGTGAAAGGACACTGCTGTAATCCACCACGCGATCCCAGTGCGGGTTGGTAGATGTCACATGTCTTCGAATTTTTGGTTCTAGAAGATTCTAGTTTCCTCACGATGTTTTCCTTCACAAACAGGGCAAATAGCCTTAGGAACGTAAAATCGCACGAGGCGCTAAAATCGCATTCCGCTCTCAATATAAACACATAATCAGACGATAATTTTCCCACTGCTGGGACACAAGCCTCCCCTCTTTGAGAGGGAGTAGAGTGTAATCTACCACGTGAGCCCAGTGCGGGTTGGTAGATGTCACATGTCTTCGAATTTTTGGTTGTAGGATATGCCGGTTTACTCGCGATGTTTTCCGTCACCGTTTTTGAGAGCAGTGGCGACGAAATAATTTACAGAAAGTAAGGTGGCTGCCTTGGTTTGAACCCCTGACCTAGAACTCATAAGTCACGGCCGCTACCACTGGCTCACTACTACTCTTCAATCTCACAAACACAAAAAGTAGAGAGTTCCATTCTAGTTTCCATAGTAGCTTAGCATGAAAAGCAGCAGATTTGTGTCGCCATTCGTTGCAGTTTATCTAGCGTAATGTGATTAAAGTTTTAGGTGTTATCCGACGCCTCAGGACGGAGTTGGTTCATTTAAATTATAGAAGGAATGCTGAGCTGGTCATTTCATTCGGGTAGTCTTGATTATTTCGAAGCTTTTGCAATAAAGAGGAATTTGGGTTGGCTATGGCAGTAGGAACTTCCTCAGAGGACCTTCACAAGAGAATTTTCGAATAACGACATACTTTTTAAATATTTGAACAAAATACATGAGGGACGAGGGTAAAGAGCTGTGGTGACTCTGTGGTAACGGCCCCGACTTACGAGTTGTAGGTCGGGGGTTCGAACTCAGGTAGGCGCTTTACTTTGTGTAAATTATTTCGTCGCCACTGCTCTCAAAAACGGTGAAGGAAAACATCGTGACATCTACCAACCTGCCGATCGATTCTGTAAAAATCTCACCGTGAAAAGTTAGGTGAAGTGAACTTAGAGTGGGCTGTCAATAGTGTCAATCCCTAGTATTAGTTGGAATGACAGCTCACTCCACGCTCACTTCGCCTGACTTTTCACGGTGAGATGGTTACAGAGTCGCACCGCTGCACCGGGCCTGCGTGGTAGATTATACCACACTCCCTGTGTCCCAGCAGTGGGAACATTATAGGCTGACTATGTACCCATTGAAGGACACTGAACGTGACAACAGAGGTTTTATTGTTATTACGTCGAGGAGTGTCGTGTCCCGCAAAGTGTCAAACAAATATAAAACAATTGAACACAAATCTACCACCTTTTCATCATTTCCCAAAACCTCTTTATTGCAATTCTCCTTGAATTCCTTGACCCCCATCATGTAATAGCTATATAACAAGACAAGTACATTACGTTGACAAACGACGTGGGCAGAAGGGACGACCGCACATAAAATTGGTCTCCTAGCACAAAGCGGCTGCGAAAGCGGTCGGTGGAGGATGTCAAGATAATTACTGCCTGTTTTCCGGCACTTAAATGAATTTAAAAGAGTGTCTCTGGAGTTCTGCACCCTAATTGCGTAACACACGATCAATCGGAACGGGTTTCATTTTGACAGTTCAACAACATTCATTGCGTTATTTACGTGTTGAGCAGACAAATTTTTCGAACTTATGAAGCAATGGATTAGCAATTTGAATCAAAATGATTCAGATTACGATTGATCGTGTGTTACGCAATTAGGGTGCTGGTCCGTTCTTCATCATAGAAACCTACTATGCTTTGGGATGGGCAACCAAAGTCATCTTCGCATCATCATCATCTACTGAATCTTTTCCCAGTCTAATCGGATACAGCTGAATACCAGTACTTTAAATGGAGCGACGGCCTATCTGACCGCCACAACCTAGTGACTGGGTAATACGATAACCCTAGGTAAGACTGGTTGTTAGATTTTCGGGCTTTTGACGACCCGTAGCGACTGTAAAATAAATGATAGTGATAAATGAGTTTATTTTGTAAGTAGGTTTATACAAACACTTTTAAACGGCAATCATATTTTGAAAACTAGATGAGGTCGGCGTTTCCTATGTGACTAAGAAAGGCCGAAACAAACTCAGAGGTCCAGGAATGACAGCCGGGATCAACGGCTTAACGTGCTTTCCGAGGTATGGAGGGGTCTTGGTATGTATAGATGGTCACCCATCTACCGACCATCTTATCATATTTATTTATTTATTGTAAAAAAGTGAAGCCACATCATATACATTAAACTTAAATATGCTAGAAATAATCTTAACAACTAAAGGACTAATGTACATGACGTTTACGGCGTACATAGCATTGATTACAATATACATAATATACATATATGTTGTTGCCTTGAAATTTAATATAATAAAGTAAATTAAAACAGACTTACGTTATTAAGACGGTTAACAAACAAAAACATGTTAAAAACATGTTAAAAAATGTTAAGAAATAAAATAAGAAAGAGATGGTGAGATGACCTGGACGCGTACTGCGAGGGCTGGTTCGAGGTGGCGCGGGCGCGGGAAAGGAGTTCCTGGAAGGACTTGAGCGAGGCCTTTGCCCACCAGTAAGACAGTACAGGCTAACAAAAAAAAAGAATAGAAAATGAAATTCAAAGAGGTTGGACAGCGGTTTTCTTTATGGATACCGGTAGCTTGTCGTTAAATAATAAATATGGTCTAGTGGTAGCAGTAGTGAGGGCCCCGCGGTGCCCGCGCCTACCGCCCCCGCCGCCGCCCCCTAGGACGCCTCGACAAGTACCGCCACCGTCACCCCCAGTCGAGGTGGTCGTCCAGCAACCCACCGAGTCCCCGGTACGGGAACCTAGTGCCGGCTGTATCTATGGGCAGATTTTTCAATCACCTGATAACTTTGTTCAAGGAATAATTTTGAAATTTTGACAGTTATTTCATAGAAAAACTATCAAACGTCCATTTTATTCCTCGAATACAAGTTATCTGGCGGTAGAAAAATCAGCCCTAAGTCAGGTACGATACAGTATTATTGTATTCTTATTAACAACGCCTTAACAATTAAAAAGTGCCTGTAAATAAATGCTTGAAGTTTGAGTTCGAATGCCTAAATAAAAACGCGCTCTTGGATTTTGGACTTTCGGCTCTAATAATAATAATAAATTCATTTATTTCGGGTAACTAGGCCCATAGGAGACAATTTACACAACATTTAACATTAATAATATGATAATATAGAATAAAATAATAATAATAAAATAAATTCATAATAAATGTCAAAAATTCAAAATGTGATAGCATTCAGATTAAAATTTTAAAATTACGATACTTTAAATACATGGGTACATTAAATACATACAAAGACACACACATTAATAACGCCTCCTAAACGGCTTTGCCTGAACATGCCTGCTGCAGCAATGCAGCATGTAGGGGCAGTCCAGCCTGTCAGCAATCATCGCCAGGATTGCGTTGGAGCTGGCCCATACTCTGCGCACCAGAGAGATGGTACGCTTGCGCATAGTCGCGTGAAAACAGGAGGTGCGCTCCTCAGCGAACATACCCGAGGCGCTGCAGAACCGAGGCAGCCCCACCACAATCCTAAACGCATTATTGTAGAGAACGCGGAGGTCGCTATAGCACTTCTTTGTGTAACGAGCCCACAGGCTACAGGCGTAAAGGGATCTACAATACGCTCTAAATAGTGTAACTTTTACCCACCCTGAACACCTAGCAAACCTGCGGGCTATCATGTTGGCTCTTATTGAGAGCGACGTCCGCTCTCTCTCAACATCCTCATTATCACTCAGGTCAGGCGTAAGAATATGTCCCAAGTATATAAATTTATTCACCATCCCATCCATCCATCCATCTAAGCCGGGCGTTGAAAATCCAACAGCGCGCTTTTGTTAAGGCATTCATCTAAGTACCGCCTAGTATTAATAAAAACGGGCATGACTGGTTTTTGTTGCAAGTTATATATAGGTATGATAAACGTTGCATCCTATCCTATTTCTTACTAATATTGTAAACGTGAAAGTTTGTATGGACATCCATCCATACGCCCCGCTGTTTCACCCGCATAAGTTTCGATCCCGTGGGATTATCGGGATAAAAAGTATCCTATACTTATGTTAATTCTGGTTACAAACCGTCTGTGTGCCAAATTTCATCCAAATCCATTCAGGAGTTTTTGCGAGAAAGAGTAATAAACATCCATACATCCATACAAACTTTGACGTTTATAATATAAGTGGGATAGTAGGATTATTATTATAGCATACATATAATTTTATATATTTATAACATCTCTGTTCATCTCGTCATAAAATAGAAGTATGAAGTGCTGTTATCGTCTGCCTAGCCTTTTCCCAACTATGTTGGGGTCGGCTTCCAGTCTAACCGGATGCAGCTGAATACCAGTATTTTACATTGAGCGACTGCCTATCTGACCTCCACAACCCAGTTACTGGGTAATACGATACCCCTTGGTAAGACTGGTTGTCAGACTTTCGGGCTTCTGACTACTCGTAACGACTGTCAAAGATCCACGAATGACAGCCGGGACCAACGGCTTAACGTACTTTCCGAGGCACGGAGGGGTCTCGGTATGCAAACATGGTCACCCATCCACAGACCAACCACGGCAAGCGTAGCTTAACCTGACCGCTCGACCTGTGCGGCTGTTATTATTTAGCCACGGGCCCCTCAATTAAATATGAAGTGCTGTTATAAATCATTTATTTCAGCTAAATATTGAGCTCTGTTAGTACGGCTGAATTTTAACCATCTAATGCTTGTGCTATCAGTGCTCAAATAATGAGAGCCTTTATCTACGTATACTTGATCTGTAATCAGCAATGTGCTCGTAATCAAGTTTAATGACTTAAGATGTTGTTTTTACATAAGAGGTACATTTTACTTAGGCGATACGTCCTACTAATATTATTATAAACGCGAAGTTTGTATGGATGGATGGAAGGATGGATGGATGGATGTTTGTTACTATTTCACGCAAAAACTACTAAACGGATTTGAATGAAATTTAGCGCACAGATAGTTTATAGCCAGGATTAACACATAGAATACTTTTTTACCTGATATTCCCACGGGATCGAAACTTATGCGGGTGAAACCGCAGGGCACAGCTAGTAAAAAATAAATCATAGCTCGACGGGCATAAGAAAGTGACAGAGTCAATTACTTCCACATGCGAAAAAAGAGAGCGCAACAATGCACTGGAACCAAAATAAAACAAACGTAAGCGCCAAACCAAATAAAAATAGTTTAAAAATAAATTAAGCTGTGTATCAAAAATATTTTCAGCAAGAGTTTTCAATTACCTATTACGCACATTTTGAATGCAATTTTGCAATAAAATTACTTAGAATTATAGAATTACAAAAAAAAAAACATATAAAAAAGTAGAGGTCTTTTGGGAATTAAATTCTATCGAGGAAATTTAAACCAATTGCGTTTTCCTTCAATCAGAGTATTAATTAAATAGTCAATAAACATATAACCAAACATTTTATCCATACATGCTGTAATAGTGAAATAAATGGTTATGAAAAGGCTCCCAATTTATTTTGGTATCGCCCTAATCTCGAGTGTGAAAACAAAAATGTGATTTGCTGGTAAGTACTAGCACCACCACATTTTTTTTTTGGCGCAGTGGTTATTTTCAGTAACGAAAGCCGAAGGACACTTAATTTTTTTTTAATATAGAAAGTATACAACAAACCAATTGAAAATAAAATACTTTGTGAAAACATAGGTTTACAAACCCTGACTTCTTGATTCAAACCAGCATCTACCTGTAGGCGACTTCCACCACTTGTGAAAATCGTCATAAATTGTGGTCGTTTTTACCATTTCTTCCTTATTCAAAGTGGCACAAAATAAACAATAAGGTTCAGTTTCAACATCTTCATCTTGGCTATGATACGAGTAATGATTTTTCCATTTGAAGTACTCTGCATATTGTTCCGGATCATTGATCAAATTATGCATTTTAGCTGCTATATCCTTAGCACTTTGCAGTCTAGCATCCAGGTAAATGCCATCTGGCATAAATCTGTAAAAATATATTAGTAAATTAACTCATATAATTAAATTAATCGCTAACCCAGCTTGAGCAAGCGTGGTGGATAATGCTCGTGCCTTCTTTGTTTGAGAAGACTTCTTGTTTGTTTGAAGTGGGGCAAAATAGGCTGGTATTATTATAATTAAAATAAACTGGTTACAGTTCCTACTTGACTGGTGACAACGACTTCATTTGACGCGCCGCAGGCCGTGGTTTCGAGCCGAAGCGAGCAGTTTACTTGCAATTTGTTCCATTATCACTGTTCTTAAAACTTTGAAGAAATGCATTGTGACGAAACTGGCATGTCCTAGAACCAAAACTTCGAAGCCATGACATGAAGTTTACTACCGCACACTGTGTCCACATGGCCATAAATCCATAAATTAAAAAAAAATAGTTTTTGGCTGATACTACTATTTCTGTATTTAAACTATAATATCAAGCATTACTCTCTTCATTAATACATATTGTAAGCTTAGCATAATCACTGCTGGGATACAGGCCTACTGCCTTTTTTTGTGGGAGGGAGAGGGCCAAAATCCACCGATTATGGCCCTCTCCCTCCCACAGAGAGAGCCAACCCGCACTGGGCCCGCTTGGTGACGCGGGCCCGGTGCGGATTGGCGGATGTCACATATTTTCGAAGTTTGTTTCTACGACATGTCGGTTCCGTCACGATGTTTCCTTTCACCGTTTTGAGAACAGTGGTCAAACTCAAACTCAAATCATTTATTTCAATTAAACCATTTACAGGCACTTTTGAATTGTCAAAATTAAATAGTCGGTCAGTTAGTCAGAAAGTTGAAGCTAGTTGCCCATTCCAAAGCGTAGATCTCTATGGAGAAGAACGGTGAGGAAATAATTAACGCAAAGAAAAGTCCCTCCTACGAGTATGTCCTATGTCCAGCAGTGGACGTCTCGCCGCTGAAAAGATGATGATGATGATGAAAGTACCTGCTTGATTTCGAACCCAAGCAGCAACAACCCAACTGATTTTTTTAGATTTATTTCCTTTGGGTGTCCCAAATAAAATATTTTTCTTTTTGTAATTAATACATACCTAGAATAATTAGCACCACCGTACACTATGGGCACAGCGTCATTATTCAACGCTCGTAATAACTTCTCAGTGACATAGTCTTCACTAAAAGAGTTTTCAAACGATAAATAAAAATAATAATTCTTTTTAAGTAATTTATCGCAATCTTCATCATGATCCCGTGAACATTTTAGGGGTCCACATCTACCGAATATATCTAAGGTCAGATCATAATTTTCTAATTCCTTTTGTAACTGTTTAGCAATTTTTTCTCGTCTGCTTCTGGTATAACAGTTAGACACGAACCACGCCGCAGCTTTGGTTTTCGTTTTAAGCTGTTTTTTGAAATCGTCGCTAACTGGATCCATATCTTTCAACTTCATCCAATGCATTTCTTTATTTGGTCCAACTATAGCATTATTTTTATCTCTAATAGTGAAATAACCCCATCTCACTTCAGAGTCTAACTTAAAAGTCCATGTCCAGTTGAAATATCCATTTAATCTATTAGAGCAGACAGGATAATTGTGTGCAGATTCTATACTTGCGAAAACATACTTCTGGTGGGGGGATCTTTTTCTAGGCAATCGTTCAGTAGTATAAGTTAACACTTCTTGTGCTGCGAATGCAATGACGTCAAATTTTGTATAGTCGCCGCCGAGGTACGAGCGGTTAGCAGTCACTATACAGTTTGTGTAAGGACATTTGCGTTCAATAAATCCATCCTGTCCCTTGCCCATATACACGAACGGAACATTTGACGGCGACGTCCATTGTAAAATATATTTTAAGTTCACTTTGTTTTCTGTCACATTTTGAATCACTTCACTTTTCACTAACGTCTGATCAATTATTAACTTGTCACTATCTGAAAGTATTTGATAACTTCTCGTTATTGTTCTCGTTGCGCTATACAAAAGTAGTAGCATTATCGTTGATGTTATGATAAAAAATACCGAATTCATTGTTAATAATTGCGGATGGATGGACCTTCAAAAAAAGAATGTGTGAGTCTGTCGCCAGTGTGAGGAGGGACAAGATAAGATAAGATATAAAACATGTGTAGGTTTACAATCATTTGGAACGATTACAAAAAAAAAAGTTTCAGGATGTTTTGCCTAGAAATGCGTACAAATATAATAATAATATAATTCAAAGTACAAAAATCATAAAGTTACGTTAAATTAATAAAAATAATAATAAAAATGTCATGTTCAAAATGTCTAAAGTACAGACGCCAGCACATCAACCTACTACAATCTGTAAAATTTTTTCAATAGATTTTCAACTTTATCGCTATAGCATTAAGGTTCAAGGTTGATTGGGAAAATTTGACAGTTTCGGGTAGCTTGACCTGCTGTCGTCTGTACATCATTCAAATAGTCGGCAACATTATAGTAATATTTATTTATTAAAAGTCTCTTCATCCTTTATTAAAACTAATAATAATTTCAAATCTTTGTATGCGTTTGGTACCCTGTTGTATAATTTTGGGGCCATGCAGAATACACTCTTACGCATGAGAGCTGTTTTAATAATGTTGTACCCCGTGTAAAGTTACATTTAGTCATTTCTTTCATAATATGAAACAAAGAACAACCAGGAATACAGTAATTTAATATTGAGTGTCCCGGATACTCATCTGTCATCAAGTGACCTAAGTCCTTACTTATCTCATCACAAAATAACACAATATCATTCATCATTTAAGCTTTGTTTACAAGGTTTATTGGAACCATTAGTAGAAGGAATGATCAAATCAACACAGGGCTGCAATAAGGAGGTGTTGCATGTTGTCAATGAATGATCCGGTGTAAGCACATTGGATGGTGTTAGACAGTGCTCACAGTTGTTTTTATTCATTCATTTATTTATTCAAATCTTACCTACAACTACCATGAGAGTGTTTGTGTGTGTTTTTGTGAGTTTACCAGTTCATTCATTGCCAAAACATATTCTCTCATTAGGTATTCAGAGGTATTATACTTGTTAAGAAAGCGGACACTTCTACTTATCTATTCAAGCCACCAAATCTCAGGACACAGCCCAGTAAAATCAACAGTTAATACTAAGAGAATCTGTCTTCACAGGCCTCAGACTATTTACTTAGAGCAAACTTACTCAGTAAATAGACCTTTATTCTTGTGCCGCTGTTTACGGGAAGGAAAATTTGATGTGACAAAGGTTCTTGTAATGATTTTAGGAGAAAATCAGCTTAAGAAAATATGTCTTACAAAAATTGTCTGGCTTATTTCAGTACCTAATTCCCAAAACACGGTATTGTAGAGATTACGATCTGCATGGTTGATGGCATGCAACCTTTTTGGTAATTATAATATCTTATGATAATGGCATAACACTGTAGTGACATCTACATTGCCACATGCGAATTACACATCATACTGTCGTCACACAAAATCCTGCATCGCGCAATTTTACCACCTTGTAAGTACCCCCACTCATGACTTTATTGAAAAAAGCGGAAAGGACAACTCCAGATGGAACCATAGCATATAGATTCAAATGTCCATTGATGCTGGTTATGTTTCTTTTACCACATGTCAATGGTATCTAAAATTGATGTAAAAGTTAGCCTTGTTTACTTGAAATTCTAAAATCTAAAACTACAAAAAGTACATAAGCTTGTTGTGGTCAAAACATTTGACCACTACGAGTTCAGAACTGCATTACAAAGTATATTCCTCAAACACGGCTGCACTTCGAACGCACGTTATAAATGTTACAACAGGACTTGAGAGAATGAATAATTTCCAAAAGTCATTGACTCTTCAAAAAGCCTCGTAAAGTTAACAGGAGACATTTTACTGATGCTGACCACGTTAAACATAAAATGTAGTCTCGTCATTATTTTGTGTAGCCGGGGGACGAACTTTAGGGTATGTCAAATTCAGTGTGGAACGGTAGGGGGAATTCGATGATCAGAAAAATTAAAATCTTCTGAGTCGAACAAATCAGCCAATTTGAATGGTATGAAACAGATAATTCTAAGTCTGCCTTATTTTCTTAGATGCTAATGGTCTGGAAAATTTTTAAATTCAAGGACCGTAAGCTAAAATATGCGAAAAGATTAACGTTTGGCAAAGGGCTCAAGATGAAGCACTTGTCTTAGGGTGCTTACTTAAAGCTGGGGGTTTTCCGGTATAGATCCCTGCAAGCGTGTATGGTACCGGTTTATCTTTACAAACCTGCGTCTTTATGTACGCACCCTTACGAAAGAGCACATGCGTCTGTTTATAGCCAGGAAATCCTACTTCCTACTAATATTATAAACGTGAAAGTTTTTATGGATGGATGGATGTTTGTTACTCTTTCACGCAAAAAGTACTGAACGGATTTGAATGAAATTTGGCACACAGATGGTTTATAACCAAGATTAAAACATAGAATACTTTTTATCCCTATATTCCCACGGGATCGAATCTGATGCGGGTGTAACCGCGTGGCGCAGCTAGTTTATAATATAAAGTTTACAATAGTCACAGTTTTCCAAAACTCTGCATACGATACTTACATATTTAATACCTAAAATCTGAAGCGAGGCAACATTATATGACCCTGTTCACAATACATATATCATCGTATGCGTTCACATATTTTGGACAGCTCTCTCGGACTATCACGTAATAGCTATAAAACAAAGCTAAGTGCCAGCACAGAGTGAATATGAACGTAAAAAAATCAGAAGGCAAATTCTCGTAATTTAAAACGATCAAAATCTAGTCGCAGTCTCATCTCGGCGACTAACAAATGTCAAAATGTAGGGAAATTAGAAGTATTTTTGACAGATTGAGACTGAGATCAGACTGTGAACGTCGCTTTGTTGTTTCGCAAGCTATCAAGCGCTCATCCACTTACATAGTTATTTTAAATTATTTGCTGATTCATAAAAAACTGCAAAACTTAGTTTACGAAAATGGTATCAAATAATGCTTATTTTAGGGGCTGAAAGTATACATAAACTTGGCATATTTATGTCAACCTTCAGCTCCTAAAATATTGCCAAAGAATTCAATGCCTGTAGAGTTTACAAAACTAACTACATATTAGAAAAATTCATGTTTTTTATTATAATTGTAACATAGGCTTATTTTATTCAGGGGCTCATGGCTAAGTAATAATAGCCGCACGGGTGTATACATCAAGTTAAGCTACGCTTGCCACTGTCGGTCCGTGGATGAGCCATCTTTACATATCGGAACCCCTCCGTGCCACGGAAAGCACGATAAGCACGGCTGTCGTTCGTAGATCTTTGATAGTCTATTTGGGTAGTCAGAAGCCCGAAAGTCTGACAACCAGTCTTACAAAGGGGTATCATAATACCCAGTAACTGGTTTATGGAGGGCAGATAGGCTGTCGCTCCATGTAAAATACTGGTATTCAGCTGCATACAGTTAGACTGGAAGATGACAACAACACGCAGCAACGTATATGATGAAGGTTGTGTAAGCTTTTCTCTTACTGGCTAAAAACCACCCCGGTGTTCCATATCACACCTACGCCGGGGGTCACGGGAATGTACGATCCTTCCGCAACCCCCGACTGGTGCCGGGCCGCCACCGCGGGCCTCTTCGGGTCAGGGTGGGGGAGTGAGGTGTTAGACTCCCCCCGCGATGTCTAAGAGGCGCGTGGAACACTACGCGCCGCCACCTCGGGTCCTGATGTGTGGGGGGCAACGGACGTCCCCGAGTCCGTCGCTCCTGGACCTATTTAGGGGAGCTGGAAGAGGGCGTTGTCCGCCCTCCGCCGACGCCCGGTGCACCTGCTGCGGGCCGGGTGAGTGGACGAGATCTCCCTCTCCCTTTCCGCAGCCTCCTTCTGCGAGACGACCGTTTCGCAGAAGGAAACCACCGCGTCCCAGGACTCTTCGCTGCCGACCATCGACTCGACTACGGCTGGCAGCGACAGGTCACTGCCTACTTCTAAGATGAGGACACGGCGCGGCTCCTCCCAGGCGGCACACTCTGCCAGCGCCGTGTCCTCCCGGCAGTCGACGCAGTGGTGACACCGGACGTCCGGCTCCCTGTTTATGCGACACAGGTACTTCCCGAAGCAACCATGCCCCGAGAGCACCTGCGTCACCCGAAACGACAGGGAACCGTCCCTCCTCCCGAGCCAGCGCTCGAGCACCGGCCGGACCGCCTCGATGGTAACGATGCCAGCGGTAGGGCGTGTAAGCCTGTCCCGCCATTCCGCCACCAGGACCTCGCGAAGCTGAGACCGACGCAGCTCCATGTGTCGCTGCATCGGTCGCTCACCCTACGCCCTCGCTTCCTCGCGCCACCGATGCAGGTTGTGTAACCTATCCTAACCTCCAACCACCCAGTTAATAGGTCAGCTTAACATAAATAATATACCTTCACCTAAGAACGTATACAGCGGGAACTTAACACATTTTCCTCACCGAAAAGAATGATTGCAAAAGTTGTAAACTCGCGCGTTTTTCCCGATGTCATATTATTTTCCTTGTATTGTATTTTTTATGAAATGTTGAGTACAGGGCTTTCTTAATGTGGGGTGACATGTACAATGAGTAAGTAGTGTAGATGGGAGGTTAGGTAAGAAAGTATGATTAAAATATTGGAAAGAGAAAAAAAACTTCAATCAATTTTGCTGAGAAAATAATGTAGTAAAATTCTGTAGATGGTGCGGTTTTATTCGGTTTCGAGTAACTGGAAGTGTTTTGTCACAAATTAAAGAGTTGGGGTAGGCTTATATTCACCAGCGGGCGTCTTTCGGCTGAAATGATGCATAATCATAAAGAATCAATGTTGCCACTGCTAGGGCACAGGCCTCTCGGTGAGAGGGAGTGGGCCTAAATCCACCACGCGGTCTTACTGCGGATTGGCAAATGTTACATGTCTTCAAATTATTTGGTTCTAGGATATGCCGGTTTCCTCACGATGTTTTCCTTCACCGTTTTGAGAGCAGTGCCCATAAAATAATTTACACAAAGTAAAGCGCCTGTCTGAACTATAAAAAATATTAAGTATTTTTATTTAAATATAGTAATTAGAACGGGCAATTCAGTATGGAAAATAATCTCAGACAAATGTCCACCTCTAGCAGCATGGCAGATGTGAACCCTTTTCACTGCGTTTTTCATGACATTTTCACACATTTCCTGCGTTATTTCAGTGACTGTGTCTCAGATATTTTGTTTTTCTTGAAGGTTCATTGGCCTGTTAGGATAGACACGTTCCTTTAGATAGCCCCACAAAAAAGTTAGGAGCTGTTAAATCCGGGGATCTTGGGGGCCAATCAATGTAACCGTTTCTCGAAATTAATCGACCCGGAAATGTTCTTTTTAATGTCTCGATTGTGGCTCGTGCCGTATGACATGTGGCCCCGTCTTGTTGAACCTACATGTTTCCTAAGTCCAACTGATTCACTTAATGTAACAAAACTCCTTTATCTGTTACAATACCATGCTGCTCAAATTTAATCACTAAACGAGATATTGTTAGCCGCGAAGGTAAGTGATTTCTACCAAAAATTGGCCGTAGTTTTCTTAGTGTTTCCGTAATACAGGATTAGGTTGGATAGAATGTTTTAATAATTAAAATACTTTGTTCAGTCGCAAAACGTTCCATAACAGCCGTATCTACTCAAAACAATTTTCATGAAACAACTGTCATATTTGCCGCCAAAACAAAATGGTGGCAAAAAAAAAGTTCACAACTTTTGCAATCATTCTTTTCGGTATACCTCCAAGCTGCCCACCCTGTACAACTTGTTAGTTGCGGTCGTTACCATTTTTTGGCCACCAGTGCTCCTATAAAGAACCGAAAAAGAACCGAAGTTAAGGACGCTTTTACATTTTTCTACAAATAACAGTGCTTTTCAGGTACCATTTTAACGTATAAGCAATCACAAATGTTAACATATCATAGTCTTAATTTAAAGGTAATATATTCATCTCCACATTGGCATCACAAAAATTGTATGACGTCATACAAAATTTTCGCACAAATACGTTTTTCCCTACTCAATAATCGCAGAAAATTTAAAAAATAGGTGTCCGAATAGGTACCAGTTTAGGTAAATTTACAGCATATTTTATCTTCAAAATTATAATAAATTGCGGTATATATAGTCCTTTATAGATTTAGCTAATTGTTTTGTATATAAATCAATATATTTTTCAATTATTAGCTAAAATAAAAACACTTGCAGACTTTTTCATACATTTTGCACTCACGGTTCATCATTCCGCGCTCAGAAGCGCTCATGGAAGGACGGGTATATCGCTCTTTCGCAAAAAATAAATACGATAAAAGTATTAGAAAAAGATTGTTGTGTGAGTACCGTCGTTGGTTATCGTGATCGGAAGGAGTTGATACTTTTGGACTGAAATAAAAGTAAGTACGAGTTTCATACTTAAATTATTTTTATTTTGTAAGTATAAAAAAATATTACTATGTTGTGTAAGATCGGGATTTGGATGGGTGGGGTTAAGCAGCTGTGGACAAGGTTGAGAACTGGATGGGTTTAAGGAGCTCTTAGTAAGGTTAGGATTTGGATGGCTAAGGTCAACCTGTCGGCGGTGAGGTCTGGAAGTGGATGGGCGGGAGGAGAGTTATGATTTTAACCGGTTTGTATGTAGTTATGTATGTATGACCAATGTGCGGTCAAAACCAAGACTATGACAAAAAGTGGTCATTTCATGGTTTTTGGGGTTGCTAATATCGAAAATGGGGTCAAAACCAACATCCAAGATGGCGCCGATAAAAATTTTACAACTTTTCGTCATGGGTCTCATTTTTATGGTTTTTGGGGTCGCTAATAACGGATATAGGATCAAAACCAAAATCCAAAATGGCGCCGACGAAAATTTGACATTTTTTCGACATGGGTGTCATTTTCACGGTTTTTTGGTTAGCTAATAACGAATATGGGATCAAAACCAAAATCCAAGATGGCGCCTACAAAAATTAGACATCTTTTCGTCATAGGTGTCATTTTCATGGTTTTTGGGGTAGCTAATAACGAATATGGGGTCAAAACCAAAATCCAAAATGGCACCGACAAAAACTTGGCCACTTTTCGTCATGGGTGTCAATTTCATAAACATGGCATGATAGATGTCACAAATAGCGTTTGACAAAAAAGACAGGCCTTGGCAGCGGAACTTTGTAATTTGTACTTTGTGAGCTCTGCCACCAAGTGTAGCATTTAGTTTTTATGTAGGTTATTTTGTTAATATATTTACCTTTATTTTTTAGATGGCCCGTATTCGGAAATTTGGACATAGACCAAAAAAATCTACAAACGTAGCAATAAGTTGGTGTACTTTTGTAACATGCCTTTATTAAATATATTATAGATTTTTACTACTTCCGTGTGTTTTAATTTTCATCAAAAATGCTGAGCCTACACCACAGTCACAAAGAAGATCATTCGGGAGTGGAGATTTATTTTACCAAAAATTTTAACTAAATTCCCAGGCTAGTATGTCACAACTCATTAGCTCACTATGTAATACTCGTAAAATTTTAGATAATAATATTTTATATGTTCCATGTAACCAACCAACAAGCAACCAACCTAAGCAACCTAATGCTTGTGTTATGGTAACAAGATGCCTGATAAACTACTTATATACATTTTTTTTTTTGCAAATACATACATATTATAGATAGAAAAACACCCAGACTCGGAACAAATACATGTAGGTCATACAAATATTTGTTCCGTGCGGGAATCGAACCCGCGACACGCAGCGCAGCAATCAATCGCTTAACCACTGCGCCAACCGTGCCGCCAATTGGAAATTGTTTTATTTTAAGTACCTACTTATTTCACAAAGCGTGCTTTACAAAATGAAAATAAATTTTCTTTTCGGAAGTCGGTGTCGGTATCTATTGTTTTTTGTTTTTCGACACAGGACAGTTTTTTTCCTTTTAGTTTTGGTTGGTACTCCATATTGGGTGTTGACATCTGTTTTCCCGCTAAAACCGAAACAGTGATAAAGACTTCCAAAAAAAAAAAAATCACCACAAAGTGAAAAATAACTTTGATTTCGGAAGTCGGTGTCTTTGGTTTTGTATTTTCGTTTTCTTGATGACGATACTAATAGTAACAGTTACCAAATGCATTTTCAAAGATCCAAGTAATCTTCCGGAATCAATTTCAATAAAATAAAAAAATAATATCAAGGACCAAGATTATATGTGATGTATAAAATCGAGGACTCAATGTGTGCGTACGCGTGATGTTGCTGTGTGCGACTTTAGATACCTAAATTTGAGTTCGTCGAAAATGTAACAGCGTCCTTAACCGACATAGCTTGCAGAGTAAGCAAACTGAAATAGCAGTGGGCTGGCCATGTTTGTCGAAGGACTGATGTTCGGTGGAGCAGACGAGTCCTGGAGTGGAGACCGCGTATCGGCAAGCGTAGTGTAGGACGCGCCCTAGCTAGATAGACGGACGACCTTACGAAGGTTGCTGGGACGGACTGGATGCGGAAGGCGGAGGACAGGGTGTTGTGGCGCAGCCTGGGAGAGGCCTATGTCCAGCAGTGGACTGCGATAGGCTGAGTTGATTGATTGATTGATTGCTCCTCTGAAATGATGATGATCTGTAAAGTTTTTTTTTCTTTATCGACATTTGCCGCATGTCCATCTCAGAAAAGATAGCCTCACACTTTGCAAAACGTAACATCTAAACTTCATTTGAAATGAGATTAGACACATAAACAAACCTTTTTTACAGTTCGTTCAACCGATTTCAACTTCTATTCCGTAGGCATAAGGATGGCATTAAAAGCAAAAAAGTGGTTACAATACCAACTATTTACTGCAGCTGCCATTAGTCATGTCACCAACGCAATAGAAGTCAAAATCGGTTAAACGGACTATAAAAAAAGGTTTATTTAAATGTCTAATTTTATTCCGAATATACTCCATTCGGAATAAAATTAGACATTTAAATAAATGCATCTCAAAGCGTCTGTTTTGTAGCAGGCCAAAATACTGCCTATTCGTTTTCTTAATCTTACCTACTCTATAGCCGACATTATGAAAATCTCATACCTTAGCGCCCCTCGCTATGAAAACTGAATGTTTCTCCTGACTGTCGACAGCAAATTGTTATACACAAACTTTACATTATACTATGTAAGTAATCTGTAATAATCTATTGTTGCATTCTATACAAGACTTTTTGTTAACACGAAGCCTGACAAATCACAAAGAGCACCGACACTGCGGCCGCTGTTAGAGGTCGCGTTTATTTATTTAAACTTTTCGCACAAAAAGGTACAGACGCCAGCACATCAAGCTACTACAATCTGTCAGATTTCTTTAATAGATTTTCAACTTTATCCCTAAAGCATTAAGGTTCAGGGTTGATTGGGAAAATTTGACAGTTTCGGGTAGCTTGACCTGCTGGCGTCTGTACAAAAATGGACTTAATGCCTTAGGCATTCTCTACCAGTCAACCAAGGGTGGTGAAGAGATTAGATGGCAGGTGCTTTGGTTGAGAGGAACAATGATTTTAAAAAAAAACTTGAGAAGTGTCAAGGGACACCCGGATGGAACGAAGTTCAAAGAGAGAGAGAGAGAGAGACAGACAGAGAAACACGCGCACGCCGCACGGCTTACAACTATAGCAAAAAGTGTCGTTCCAACTTTTGGTCTTAATTGTTTGCGTCTCGCGTTCGCAACGCGCGATAAGAAACTTCGTTCCAAAAACTATAAAACTAGGTACTCTCTCTGTAGTCGGTCCCTCATGTCTGAGGATCGTGGTCAGCTTCGGAGTTGCATCTGGAGCGGATGATCCGCTTCCACCGGTTTCTGTCCAGCGCATCCCTTACCACCGTGTATAATTTAGAGGACGATGATTCCTCCACCTGGTCGGTCCATTGTGTTGGTGAACGACCGCGCGATCAGTTGCCCTCGATTCCCAACCACAATCAGTTTTTCCAAACTTTCATCGCCTCTGCGTATTATGTGGTACACAAATAGATAAATAACAACACATTCCATTCGCATTGTCAACACTTGCCTTACAAAACATACGTGTTACCGTGTACTCGCACTACTTTACTAAAGACGTATAGAAACTTTGATGGTGGTCCGTGACAGAAGTTGTGCATTTTACGCACTTATTAGTATTATGACTAAGTACAAAAAAGCAATGCAGTTCAACTTCTACCCTGCTATAAGAGCTGGTGATAAACCCCCTGCTGTCTCATAACGCTGCGATTCCGTGATCTGTGGCAAATTCGCTTGTAAATTTTACCTAAGTAGGCACGTAACTTGCATAGTCATTATCATAACCATGATCATTATCATTTGACATTATTATGGTACATTATTTGCATGTCATTGTAACATTCATTATTGAGAAGTTGTTTTGCACGAGCACCGTACTCAAATGAGTACGATGCTCGTGTATTTACACGTTGTCAACGGCTGCCACCGACGCGTGTCGACAGAAACAGTTGCCTCTGTCGCCGTCGTCGACGCGTGTCGTTCGTGTGTATAAGCAGTTACACTTTGTGCAAATTACAGGCATGTATCTTTGCGGCTTTAGTGTTAATTACCTACCTGAATTAAATTTTAAGCGTCGTAACAATTTTGCAGACTAAAATATTCTCTTGATATAACCTCGTAATCACTTATAACGACGTCTGCAGGAAAGAGGCGGTGCTCAGTTTAATTTATGCCAGTAATTAAAACACCTATTTCCTAAATGAACATTAATTTACCAAAATATAATAAGATGTTTAAAAACATACTAGCAGCAAACAAGAGAAGTATTACTGTATAATTTATTTGTATTATAGCAATGCGCTCACACTCATAACCACCTCGCACACTACGCCACATGCGATTGCGACAGCTCGACGACAAAACTCTGACCTGTCGCATGCGACTGTTATTGGGTGTGACTGTGTGAGCGTGCATCGACGCTGCGACAAGAAGCGAAAGCGTGCGACTACGCCTGTCGTTGCGACTCTGCAACTCGGATTTAAAACTACAGGCTCAGCGGCGCGGGCTGGCTGGAGCAAGGGCCGGGACGGAAACGCCAAGTGTGCGGAACTTTGAACAAAATATATGAAAATTGTCACAATTTACACTAGTCGCCGAGCTATGGTTGTGTTTCATGTCACATAGTGTAGTGTGCGCCATGTCCTAATTTTTAAGCGAGGTAGTTTCGAGTAGTGCCTCAAGCTTAGAATCGTAGGAGTACCAACAAGCAAAAGTATTTTGAACACAATGTTATCACCAGTAATAGGAATAGGTAGTGCCTATTTGCCTAAACTTCGAAGAACAGAGACAAGAAACGACGACTTCCATAGGACAAAATTTTTTTAAAAGGACATCTGTCCAGAAATTCGGGACAACACTTTTAATAATAATAATAATAATTCATTTATTTCAGATAATAATAATCCATACAATAAATTAAATTACATTAAAATCAGTTGGTACGTAGACCACAGACACTGAAATAGAATTAAAATCAATTTAAACAATACTAACATTACATTAAATTAAATAATTTATAGTAAAATCAAAATCAAAAATTGTGTAAGTATATATATTTATGACGTACCTACACAATGTGTTAGTGAGTGAGTGAAAAATTTAGTCCTAAGGAAGTCTCTGTTTCTTGTCTCTGTTCTTCGAAGTTTAGGCAAATAGGCACTACCTATTCCTATCACTGGTTATCACAGTCATTACCTAACATACATAATCAGCCTATGTACCCAGTGCTGCGAAACAGGCGTTCTCTCCACCGAGGGGGAGTGGGCTATAATCTACCACGCGGGTCTAGTCCGGGTTGGTAAATTATCATATTGCCTAGTACGTTAGAATTATAAGTCGACCCGTAAATGTCGAAGTACAGTGATTAATTTACTTAAGTAATTTAATATTTATTAAGCATCATCATGACGTATCATCGCCATGTAAGCGAATATTTTTGATAAAAAATAAGTAAGACATCCCGCTATATTGAAGCGAGAAATGTATGGATATTGGAATCGTGAATCTTTTTCTAATAATGTCGAATCTCTTATCAGCGAATGCACTAGGAAGTGGTGAAGGGAGACTGTCTTATGTAATTTTGACGTTAGAAAAGTGCTGATTCTCAACCTAATTTGAATAAATGACTTTTGATTGTAATTTCAATCATTAGGTAGTAAATCTAGATATATTTTATTCTATAAAAAATTGACCACCATTTTTGTCAATTTTTATAATATTATAATTGGTTTTGCCGTAAATTGTTAACGTCATAGTTAACCTCAATTTGCGCGAATTGCGCAATTAATCTTCAAGTGGTGACCTAGTGGTAACGGCCTCGACATATGAGTTTACATGTCGTGGTTTCGAACCCAGGCAGGCATTTTTAACCGACGAAAAAAAACGGAGGAGGTTTCCAAGTCGACGCGCAGATATATATATATATATATTTTCTTAGTTTGACCACGCATAACTTTTTGCAGAGTAGTACGATTTTGATAATTCTTTTTTTATTGGAAAGGGTATACCCCAACGTTGGTCCCATATAAATTTGGAAAAAAAAATCCAGCCCTCAGGGTGGGAAAATAGGGGTGATTTATTGTTCACTCACAGATTTTAATGCTGAGTTGTGTATTATTACTCTACTCAGTGCCATAAATGCCTGCCTTTTGTCAAACAATCAGTAGATTATAGCCAATAAAAACTTTTAACAAAAAAATTAAACCGCCGAAAAAACTGAAAAGCAAAAAATACACATAATAAACCTTTTCTATTTAACCTTAATATATATAAGTTCTTAAAGTAATGTAAATAATACCTAAATAATTTTGAGTCGGCGACGTTTAAATTTAAGTGTGTGAGTCAGTGATCTTTGTTTATTGATTGTTTGGCGCCGACTCAAAATTACTTGGATATACTTACATTAGTTTAAGAACTTAGTTATTAAGGTTAAATAAAAAAGGTTTAAGTATTATATTTTGTGTAATTTCTTACATTGCCACTGCTCTCAAAGTGATGAAGAAAAACATAGTGAGAAAACCGGCATGTCCTAGAACCATCAATTCAAAGACGTGACATCGACGACCCGCACTGGGCCCACGTGGTGGATTATGATGGCCCACTCCCCCTCTCCTGTGTGCCAGATGTGGGAACATTATAGGCTTATTATGCGATATCCTGTCCCACCGGACTATGAATGTGCGGGAAAAGTCAGTGCACCTATGTCTGCGCACACACTTGTGCACTATACATTCTCCCGCGTAGATAGCTAGCTCCACTGAGATTGGCCGCCATGATGGCCAAAATTCGGTCCGGGCGACTATTACTATGCGCAATTAATTTCCCATGTAAGAACATCTAAAGACTAGTCAGAGAATATTTTCTATACAGGAACATAGATCCTTATTTGTACTAGAATTACAAGGCTACCGTACGTATTAAGAGTCTAAGAAAATCCGAACGTTAACTAGAAATCGGAAACGTGTTCGCACTGCAAACAGCTGCGGTGACTATTACGTGTGTGTTTCTAAGAACTAGTCGAGTAACGAGCCAATATAGGGTGGCAAGTTCTGAATTAATACAACTAGTATGCCACCATTCTGATTTGTTAATGGAACTGCTTTTTTTTGTGGATTGGAAATCATCAAATGACCCCTCCCGCTCTGGGTGGAGCGGAAGGGAGTGTCAGACTCTTACTGACTAAAACCCACCCGTGTTCCTTCCTTAGCCTTTATGTTCCAGGGCAGCGATAACCCTTTCGGACGATCCCGCTACCCTGGCAGGCTTCGGCCCTTTCGGGCCCCGTCAATCTTGCTGACATCTCTTTGAGGCGCGCGTGGAACACATACGCGCCGTCCGGCACGGGCCTGGTCCTGGTCGGACGGTGAGTTACCCATTACTCTCCGCCAGCAGGCCCGCGCCTACGGTGACCGGGAATGCAACTGCTCAGGTGCGGTTCGGGCAAGTGCAGTTGCAGTGCTCTAAAGGCGGGTCTAGACGTATGTAACGCATAATGTAATTTATCGTGAAATTTAACGCGAATTCTATGTGTGGACAGCACTACGAGTATTACATGTAACACTCGTAGTGCCGTCCACACACAGAATTCGTGTTACATTAGATTACGCGTTACATACGTCTGGACCCGTCTTAAGTGGAATACCTCGTTTGGAACCGTGAGCTTAGCTTCTGACGTTTCAAAAGTACTCTTGTAGGTTAATGAGAAAAAAATATTTTGAACCTGAATTTGATATCTATTCATCATTATCAACGTCATTTCAGCCGAAAAACGTCCACTGTTGGACACAGGCCTCCCCAAGCACCTCTGCTTCGACCGGTTTTGTGCTTCTCGCATCCAACGGGTTCCTGCGGCCTTCATAAGGTCGTCGGTCCACCTAGGCCTTCCAACACTACGTCTTCCGGTACGCGGTCGTCACTCCAGAACCTTTCAGCCCCATCGGCCATCTGTTCTGCGAGCAATGTGCCCTGCCCACTGCCACTTAAGTTTGGCAATTCTTCGATGTTGGTTACCTTGGTTCTCCTGTACTCATCCATTACTTAGATGAAATATTACGGTAAATTCGTTATTAGCCCGTCTAAGACCGCGACCATCGCTGTGACTTCAGTACTGTTATCCGAATGTTTTTAAACGAATTGATAAACGACCCGTTTTTCTTACAAATCATTAGGAGTGCAAATACCTTTTTGATCACAGAGGATTTCGCAACATGTCCTAACGTTTTTTATGTGCTATTATCTAAAGATAAAAAAGGTCTTGGTAAATCTTAACACTAAAAGCAGAACATTTGTAACGTTGTTAGATGATAAAAAACACGATGAAAAGCGGTCCCATCTTTTAGTAGCAAAAGGTTAGAAATTGATGTTACATATTTACCATATAAAAATGCCAGAGTTAGCTTACTTATTTTCATTACATAAAAATAATCTTTCTTTTTTATAAACGTTGCCCCACACAGAAATTACTCCTGTATCATGGGTGCGTTTACAATCATTTAAACTCACATACACAAACAGCCAGACCCGGATTAACTACCTGTAGGCAATACAAACATTTGTTCCGTGCGGGAATCGAACCCGCGACACGTAGCGCAGCAGTCGATTGCTCAGCCACTGCGCCCACCGTGTCGTCGAATCTTTATTTAAAATTTATACATTCGAGTTGATCACTCTGTATATGGCCTATTGGCCTATTACAACTCGTAAGTTCAACTCTCCATGTTCAGGGTTAAACCTATGCTTGTTTGTATTCATCAACAACTTTGATAAAAAGATATACATACATAGACATACATACATTAACCAAATGTAGGTTTAGGACTCAACTACAACACTGAAAAGTAAAGAGCACTTATCCAGCTCATCTCAATTACTAAGGATATCTCATTTACAAGCTGACAGCGAATCGAATTAGAATGTATACGCTTACCCTCGTTTATTTAGGTACGGTCACCAAAGGAGATGAATAACCAGGGTCGTCGGATATAGTTGAAGTGTAGTACGAAACCGATGGATGTTTTCGAATGAAATTTAATTTGATAAATTAACTGTTTGTTTTCTATTAATTAAATTAAATTTCATTCAAAAACATCCATCGGTTTCTTACTAAACTTCAACTATATCCGACGACCCTGGTTACTTATCTCCTTTGGTGACTGTACATACACTAAAATCAAGTTGCTGGTTAAGTAGAAGTGTCCTGATTCTGATAAGTGGTAGCAATAGTAGGAATCCCAGATTTTACTGTCCGTTTTTACGACTGTTCCAATTAAAACTACTGACAGTAAAGCGATATGTCATTTGTTTGATTTCGGTACCGTCTTGGTACTTGGCTTCTTATGATTATGGCCAAGGTCGAACTTCAGCCTCAGGCACTTTGTACACGGCACGGTTTCTTTACGGTACGGCGTATAAACCGCGCCGTGGAAAAATGTGGGTGTCAACAAGCTTCCATAGTGATCCATAAAATACTGACGACCGCGCCTTAAAAAAAATGTGATAGGAAATGCCGACCTCATCTAGTTTTTAAAATAATGATTGACGTGTAAAAGTGTTTGTACAAACCTACTTACAAAATAAAATAATTTATCATTTAACCGTGCCGGAGTAAAAACGTATCAGTTCACAAGTTTCCATAGTGATCCCTACAACACTGACTAAACCGTCATGTTTTGCGGCAAACATTTGTGTGTACAAAGGGCTTTAGGCTGAGATTAATAGGTAAACATTTAAGCACGTGCCCTGGCTTTGAAATTATTCTGTTCTGTCACTATCAAACAGAAATATAACTAAGCCAAAACACGTTCTAAGTAACGCTCATAAAATCGGCCTTAGATTTTTTTTATATATTTATTTCTATTATGAGAAATGTTTGGTACGACGTAGCTCATCGCTGCTTCCCCATTTAGGGTAGGGGGATAGGGTCAACCTAAATTATTATATTATATATATTATTATTAGCAAAAACTTGACAAACGTTATGGGTTTCGATAACTATACTAATTAATTAATTAAGAGGTAAAATTTGTTGTTTGTTTGTATGTATGTACGGGGTAATCTCCGAAAATACCAGTCAGATTAAAAAAAAATCTTATTGCATTTGATAGCCCAATTCTTGAAGAAGGTTGTAGGCTATCTAACATCACGCTACGACCCTTAGGAGCCAAGCAAAATGAAAAAAGGTCAGAAAGAACACTAAGCGAAAACAAATTAGTAGAACGGGCGAGCGATGGGATGCGACGCGACGAGCCGAAATTTCACGCGGACGAAGTCCAGGGCAGAAGCTAGTCTAAACATAATAAAACAAAAAAAAAAAATAAGGTGATGATTTTTTTGGGGCTGAGCGACCGCTGGCATTGTAGTTACTCGAAGTATGAGTTGAGAAAATCGGTTATTTTTATTTTTAACTTGTATACGTATCGATATTCATCACGTCTGTGAAGTTTACATAAAAAAAAGACTGATAATATAAATACACTAACTGCGCCCCGCTGTTTCACCCACATAAGTTCCGATCCCGTGGGAATATCGGGATAAAAAGTACCCTATGTGTTAATCCTGGTTATAATCCATGTGTGCCAAATTTTATCCAAATCCGTTCAGTAGTTTTTTCCGTGAAAGAGTAACATCCATCCATCCATCCATCCATCCATACAAACTTTCGCGTTTATAATATTAAGTAGGATGTATGATAAAATAAATCATAATCATCATTTGAGCCGAAAGACGTCCAATGCAGACTGAACATGAGCCTTTTCCAATCCTCGCCACATCAACCGGCACCCTTATTGTGTAACACACAATTAATCGGAATCAGAATCATTTTGAAGCAAATTGCTAATCCATTGCTTCATAAGTTCGAAAAATTTGTCTGCCCAACACGTAAATAACGCAATGAATGTTGTTGAACTGTCAAGATGAAACCGATTCAGATTGATCGTGTGTTACGCAATTAGGGTGCTGTTCTGTTCTGTGCATTCAGCGGATTCCCACGATCTTATGGGCAGCCCATAGTTACCCAACATATTACACGAAATGTAATTATTTTCATCGGCTTTCTGTTCAATATGAAAATCGTAAAGGAACAGGAAATCGCTAATTACATTCTCCATCTCCGTCGATCTTTGTGCCTAACGCCATTAATTATACCATTATTCGCCATTTGTCACAGGTGGAATCCATGGCCTTGTTATTGTAACATATTACCATTATCCATAATGATATATGGGGATGGGATTTTCGTCCGTATTTCTATGTAAGAAAAATACAATTCGTATATTATTGGAATTCTCTCCTTGATTCTGCGTATTGATCCCGTGTTCTCGCGTAAGTTTGCTAAAAATGGGTCTTCTTTGCTTTGGCCTTCTAAGGAACTCTTATCATGATTCAGATAACCTTGATAACGGAGATACTCGTACATAAGGAGTTGAACTCTAGTTAAAAACAAAATTATATAAAAATATACACCCTTAAAATATTTTCAAGAAATTCTGGCATTACCTCTTGATCTTGTCTTCACAATCGAGATCTTCTCTTTTATAAATAAGCAGGTACAGACGCCAGCTTGTCAAGCTACCCGAAACTGTCAAATTTTCCCAATCAACATTGAACCTTAATGCTATAGCGATAACGTTGAAAATCTATTAAATAAATTTGACAGATTGTAGTAGCTTGATGTGCTGGCGTCTGTACTTTTCCGAAAAAGTTAAAAATATAATTATCTAAAAAATATTCTCAAGAAATACTAGTATACCATTTTATCACATCAAGATCTTACCTTTAATAAATAAGCAGTCTTTTCTAAAAACAAACGACAGTCGGCCTATAAAGTGAAACAAATGATCACGACGCGACGTGACTTAATATCGTGTCCTGCGTATCCTGTCAGCTGCACGTTACAGGAACTGATGGACGCTGGTGATGGCGCCAAACAAGTGGCCGAAATCTAGGCAGAGTCCATTTAGATTGCTATCGATACGCTAAGAAAACGAGAACGCGATGCGAAAAACGGGGGTGATCTCCCCGCATAAAGGCAAGCGTATGTTAAGCAGAAGACCAATTCGCGAAATTAAAAACGTTCAAAAACTAGTCGCAATCTCATCTCAGCAACAATCAATGTCAAAAACTTGTCAAAAATCTAGGGCCATTACACACAGACAGGACAGATTGAGACTGAGATCAGACTGTGAACGTTCTTAAAATTACGAGAATTGACGTCCTGATGTTAGGGATTGATATCATTGACAGTTCACTAGAGACAAGCTAACTTCACCTAGTCCACGGCGAGTTTTTGGGCCGTATTGGGCCGCATCATTCAAGCAAAATGTACGACGATTTTTACGTTGAGGTGCGGCCCGTCTTGACGTGTGCAAGCCTTAACTTGAATATAACGCGCGAACCCAAATAAATATTTGCCTCGCTTTGATAACTTATTCAACATTTCAGAGATACCAAAAGAGTAACGTCCCAAAGTTGTGTTTATGTCGCAAAAATGTATACAAAACCTGTCACATTAAGCTGGGATCACATGTTTTGATCGACGTTTTTTCATGTTAACAATGACAGACGTTTTTAGAATTATTGAAAAGAAAATATATTAATATTAAACTTAGAAGGTAAAACGAAATGTGGGTGTTCCATCACCTATGTCTAACCCTTTGGGGTTTACAGGGTTGATGTTAAGTTATGTGTAAGAAGGTAAAGAAATAAATAAAAGTAAGAAACCGCACCTCAGGTAAACCGCATCCCAGATGAGCCGCACCTCGGGTAAACCGCTGGGTAAAAACTTTTTCTTAAACAACGGCTACATATTCGTGTTGATAATTTTACAATCATTCCTAGTTCCTTCACGATATTCGCCAACACCAAAATTCAGTGATCTTTAAATTTTATTGAGCTATTAGGACTTTCGGGGTCTAGAAACTAGGCCTCAAGGGGTCCTTAAACCACCAATTTACATAATTAAATCGAAGAATGTTAAGCCGCAAAAGGACTTTAAATAAGAAATTCTCCTCAAGGGGCTAAGCCTGCTCGAAGCATCTACCTAGCCTTTTCATAACTATGTTGGAGACGGTTTCCAGTCAGGAGCGAGTATGTGTCCCTCTGCTCCGAGCGACTACATATCCGAAGTCCACAGTCCAACAACTTGGTATCACGATCCTCCTTGGTACAGTAATTTTATCTCAATACGAGTTTTACTTGTGTTCACCAAGTGTACAAACACCCTGTGAATGTGTGCGTGAAGACGTGTAGCGTCAGCACATAAGACACAAACACCCACACACATACGACTTCGCCATTGGCTCGGACGGTACCGAAAGCTCCTGTGCTTACACACGCATTCACAGCGTGTTTGTGCACTTGGTAAACACAAGTAAAGCGCGCGTCGCTTCGTGAGATAAAAATACTATGAGACTATTAGAGTATCCGGTTTCTGACACTTTGCTTGAAACCAAAAATCTAAATGTACATATAATAATAGTTCAAAGTATAAATAATATTTTAAAGGCCAAATTGGCACACACGTGCGGCAGAAATGTATTGACCCGGAAAAATTCTTGCACCCAAAATCCCGAGAATTTCCCGACGATGTCGATGTGAACCAAGCTTTATGAAAATATTTGTTTACTCGTTCACAATGTTTTTATAGTTTCGTTTTTATATGCAAGAATTCTCTGCTTTTTGTTCATGATGAAAAATGCAGATTTCTACGAGCGCTGGAAGTGAAAATGGTAGTACACAAAGAAACAGTTCCAAATGGACTAAGTTCCAGTCGATATTTCGAGCCTTTTAAAAATAAACTCAATAAAATAAAACTGAGCAAGCATTAAACGGAAATGTATTATCGACGTTAAAAGGAAAAAGTTTGTGTGTGCTAGTGAATAAAGGTCTCTTTCAATGAATCGAGACGACTACGGAACAATCTGTACGGACGTTTTGATTATTCTACATCCAAAACCAAGATGTTGGTATCACAGATAACATTACTCTAGTATGTTCCAAAACGTTTTGATGTTAAACCCTAGCATAATCAGCCTATAATGTTCCCACTGCTGGGACACAGGCCTCCTCTCTTCGAGAGGGACTGGGCTGTAATCTACCACGCGAGCCCAGTACGGGTTGGTCTTGGTATATGTCACGTGTCTTCGAATGTTTGGTTCTACGACATGCCTGTTTCCTCGCGATGTTTCCACCGTTTTGAGAGCAAAGGTGACGAAATTACACAGGTACATTCTGATCCATTTGTTAACATTTTCATCAAATTCTTTTGGAACTTGCCCTAAGCTTACTTACGGGGGCAATATTTCCAAACTTAAACTCATGTAAAATATTAACAAATTCAATCTCCTGACTGTCTTAGTCAAGTGCAATGACTTTAACAAAATGCACCTCCTTTCCTTTTGAAGAACTAACAACTCTTCAAAAGAACTTTATAATTTGCGGGTACATCTTATAAGCAAAGCACACACTGCAAGCAACGCAAAGAGGTCGTGCTCATCATAAATATGAAGATCAGCTGGTATTAGCATAGTTATAACTACTCATTCCCATTCATGTCTGTCGGCTGTATGTTCTTGGCATCTGAGACTCGCTGCGTACGTAAATCTATCTGCAAGAAATATTTTATCCGTCTATGTTTAGGATAAAATGGATGCAATATCATAACAAGATTGATTCGATAATTAATGGAAGACGCAAAATAGACAACTTCATTGTTTTTTTCGATTACCAAACTTTTTTAAGAGAGCAGTGGCGGCGTAGTGGTAACGGCTCTGACGTTTTTTTTTTTTTTGTTGTCTGTCGAAATGAGAAGGGAAGGCCTCCATAGTTTCCTGGGCCCAGATGTTACTGAATCAAACTAGCCTTATTTAAAAGAGGATATAATAACAAGGACTCACTGAAAATTTGGTGAAATTTGGCTATCTAGGAACCAAGTTATATGAAGTATAGTAAAAGTGAGGAACCGTTATAACATTGTAGGTAGTTTTCTGATGTTATTTACGAAATATTTTTAATGGCTTCGGTTGTGTAATGGTTTTATGCATGGAGTGCAAGTAGATAGCCTCCATGTGTGACGTGTCGAAGATCTGACACGTTCTGCGACCAGTCTCAATGGTACAATTCACACAGCGATCCATGTCGTCAATATCCGATCGATAGGCGTAATCAGTTGTCCAAAAAAGAGAGCCAGGTAATTCAAAGTAGAAAGATCCATCGAATAGTTCTTATGCAAAGCCGAGTGGCCGTCGTGGGGTTATACAATAAAACATGGAAAATACGTGCGTACTCAGAACGAAAGAAAACGAACGAGTGCCGGTTTTTTTTTGCCTGTCATCTGTCAGTTAGTAACCAGTGTTGCCAACTGAAGGAACTCGTTTCGCTATGAATCGATTCCACGAAACGATGTTTAAGCAATTGTCACTTGATTTTCATACATATTCTGAGATTTTACCGATTTATTAACTATTGATTACTAAGAATTCAGGCATGTATTTAATCGATAATTTAGTTTCATAATTTAACTTTTCTCGCTTCCTAGATAGAAACATGGTACAGGCGCCAGCACATCAACCTACTACAATCTGTCAAATTTCTTTAATAGATTTTGAACTTTATCTCTAAAAAATTAAGGTTCAAAGTTGACTGGGAAAATTTGACAGTTTCGGGTAGCTTGACCTGCTGGCGTCTGTACTGTATTTTATGATTTCCTTTAGAAAAATATAACGGTTTTTTAATACACTTTTCAACTAGTTAACTGCTGGGCCCAGAATTTCCCATCTCCTTTCATGGACTTCCTCCATTCTGGGAGTGACAGAGGGGTATGCCGGATTCTCACCGGTTAAAACCACCGCGGTGTTTCACCTCTGCCCGGGGTGCGGGATTCGCATAAGCCTTCACCGCTCCCCCGACAGGCAACGGCCTTGACTTACGAGTTATAGGTCGTAGGTTCGAACCCAGACAGGCGCTTTACTTTGTGTGAATAATTTCATCACCACTGCTGTCACAACGGTGCAGGAAAAACATCGTAAGGAAACCGACATGTCCTAGAACCAAAAAGTCGAAGACATGTCAAAATCAAAAGTCATTTATTCAAATTAGGCTGAGAATCAGCACTTTTCGAACGTCAAAATTACAAAAGATAGTCCCCCGAAAACGCCCGCCCTTCACCACTTCCTAGTGCTATCGCTGGGAAGAAGAAGTGGCGCAACAAACTCCCCAGCAGCACAGCTGTCTGTTCAGTTAGAAAATACTTGATACTTGATTGTATACAATACTAGGTGTTAAGTAATTAACATTACAAGGCACAGAACATAAAATTAAATTATTTACCATATGTCAGCTAGCCACGATGTGACATCTACCAACCCGCACAATAGAAAGAAAAAGACGCATTGAACTTAAGTTTAGTTTAGTTTGTGAACAAGGGAATCGGCGCCAATATAGTCTATTAAAATTACATACAGCTACTATAGTTTTTTACTCTTGTTTTACGAGAAACTTTTAATTTTGTCCTCTGTTCAAAATTTACATGAACAATATCGTGAGCACTAAAAATAATAACGTATAACGATTCAACAGCCATATAAAATATATAAAAACTTTCACATTGAGAAATTAGCAGTCTCTGGATACCTGGATTTCTTTTTCTGGGTATCTGGGACTTTTTGAGATTCAAAATTGCAATGGGCTGCCCAGAGCTCTTTCATGTAGATTAAGCTCAGCTTCATACAACATAATTAGCCTATAATATTCCCACTGCTGGGACACAGGCCCCTTCTCGGTGAGAGGGAGTGGGCCGTTATCCACCACGCGGGCCTAGTGCGGGTTGGTAGATAGCACATGTCTTCGAATTTATAATTCTAGGACATGCCGGTTTCCTCCCAATGTTTTTCTTCACCGTTTTGAGAGCAGTGGTGATGAAATAATTTACGTAAAGTAAAGCGCCTGTCAGCTGCATATGCAGTGTAAATAAGGCAGTTGACTGATAATATAACCACAGCTAGGTTAGTAGACTTTGCTAATTTCCACAGTATGTTGAATATTAATTTCAGCTTGATAAGCGTTACTGAAAAAAAACTTTTTTGCAAAAAAAAAAGAACCGACTTCCAAAAACAACACTTCAAATTGAAAAATAACTTTAATTTCGGAAGTCGGTGTCGTTGGGTTCGCATTTTCGTTGTTTGCCACCGACTTCCGAAATTAAAGTTATTTTTCACTTTGAAGTGTTGTTTTTGGAAGTCGGTTCTTTTTTTTTGCAAAAAAGTTTTTATTTTTCACTTTTTAGTTGTAATTTTTACCAGTAATTTTGGTTTAAAAACCAAACTACTAAACCGATTTTGATGAAATTTCTATGGGACCATTTGGGAAGTATACCCTTTCCAACAAAAAAAGAATTTTTCAAATCGGTTGGCAAACGACGGAGTTATGCGCGAACAAACATAAAAAAAAAAAAAAAAATACAAACATCCGAATTGAGAACCTCCTCCTTTTTTAGAAGTCGGTTAAAAAAGGGTCTGATTGACAGACAGACAAACGGACAACGAAGGGATCATATAAAGGTCCCGTTTTTCCTTTTGAGCACCGTTTTCGAATACCTTAGTTAAACACTCAGTCATAACTTCTAGGCCTTGTTATCTGTAGATCAAACTCCCAGACGCAAATTCCAAAGTAACTTCAGTTTCTGAAGATTACATAAATTCCTTGCGTATATAACTACCTATATGATATATATTCATGAACATTATGCTTTGTGTCTCTCAAGCTTATCTTCAACGGCATATAATCCATTGTCTGAACCAGAATTATTAAGATGCCAACGGTACTCGCGCAAGATTTTACTACACAACCAAGTATGCGTGAGTTATTAATATTACCTGGATGAATAACTCACAAAAACTTGGAATGAAGTGCGGTATTTTCATCGTCCTGGTATGTACTAAAGACAAGCAAATCTCATGCTTTTTTAATGGATTGTTTACTTATACAAGTTGCTGGTTTGCATCCTCGTCAAATTTCAGGAGACTGTTACGAAAGACATAAATAATCAAATAAAATTACGATCCCTGGTAAATAATGAAAACATACTTGTTTTTTTAGTTATTTAAGTTTGACAGTATTTCAGAATACACCACTTTCAAAGAAAGAACAGATTCGCGTTATGGTATCGTATAAGCCGCCGCGCGCCGCGGCCGCGTTTTTATGTGTGTGTAAAAGGGCAGTTACAGTGCGGTTTCGCACAGGCCGCGTTTTAAAATTCGTGTAATAATACTCATGCCGATTTTCGAAAATTAGAAAAACAATACCTACTTATTTTATTATTGATTCGTGTCGAGAATCAGTAGCATAGTTACCTCCTTGAATTTGACGAGGATGCAAAATGACACCTTGTATTATTTGAAATACATAGAAGAAAGAAAGAAAGGAATACGTTTATTTGCGGTAAATATGACGCAGAGAAAGAACACAAACATAAAAAGTATAACAAGTTTTTTTTTTGTAATGATATAAACTAGTGCTTGACTACGATCCCGCCTGGTGGAAAGCAGAGATGCAATCGTTGATGGTAAAGCGCACTAATTTATTATGAGCCTATTCACTCTAGCCTTGAAAACACCCAAATTATAATCGGACGGGAAGACCACTGCAGGCAAATTGTTCCAGTCCTTCGATGTACGCGGTATAAACGACGAGGCAAAACGCTTCGTCCGGATCGCGGCGGTGTCAACAACGTAAGGGTGGACACTCGCCGTACGACGGGTTGTCCTATGATAGAACGGTGATGGCGGAATTAAGTCATGTAATTCCCGCGCACACTCTCCAGAATGCATCCTGTAGAATACCGAAAGGCTGGCTACCATACGCCTGTGCTCCAGGCTTGGGGGAAACAGCCGGCGTTAAACGGAGACTAATATTACTGAAACTAATAATTTATACAGGGTGGCGACGCGCACACTGTAACCATGGATTCAGCATATGAGTTTAGACCCCATAGCGTCGAAATTTTTCGTCGGTTATTAAAACGAAATTGCTGTTCCATACGTTTTGACCGCGTAGGTATTGCACTTTTCTATGAAACAGAAGATTTTTTTTTTATATCCAACGAATAATTTCTACGACTTACGAGTACATCTATCTATCTATATAAAAATCAATTGCTCTTCGTTTGTATCGCTAAAACTAGAGAACGGCTGGGCCAATTCAGCTGATTTTGGTTTTGAAACGTTTGTCGTAGTCCAGGGAAGGTTTAAACGGTGAGAAAATATGGAAAAATTTCGAGGACGATACTAAAAACAACAATTTCATTTTCCCATATTAACTGTTCTACCTACTTTCCTGTAAAACATTTTTTTTTTTTCACATCCATACAGATGAATAATGAACACTGCCACATTGTCACACTACCGACAGTTGACAGTGTTGTTCCTTTTATTTTCATACGTCTATTACAAAAGAAATTTTATGTCTGACGTACAAAGTTTGTTTCTATTTACAAATTAGAACTGTTTTATGAAAGTTGTGACGTGTGTGACAACACCACCCTGTTAAGTTCATATAATCCTAATGATTGTATTCGCTGTGTTCTAAAATTTCTATATTATGTGGAGTACTTACTTTTACTTTAGAACTTGGATTCTTAGATTTTATTGCAAATTAAAACAAACAATTTCAGGTCACGCTGTTTATCAAAAAAAAAAACCAGTAAATGTGAATTACAAAAACGCAAACTGTAGCAACACAAAAGTGTAGTTTGTAAAAAGACACATCAAATTGAGCTGAAATGCAGTATCTACGTAGAACAAGCCACAGGCACGTATCTTGCTGAATGATGCTCGATGCAAGCGCAGTACGTTCTTGCACAGGCGTTTCTCGGCTTCTGCAAAATAATATTCCAATTAAGTACAATTTAGCGCCTAACGATTGCAATAATTGATCTTGGAGGTCATGGTGTTGCCTTATGTTTATGCGCTTAACCGTCAATCGTCATGAAGATAAAAAGGTTTATATTTTATTTCTATAAATAGGTTTGCACAAACACTTTTACACGTCAATCATATTTTTAAACTGGATGAGTTCGGCGTTTCCTATCTGACTACTCTGAGAAAAAAGGCTGAAACAAACTCGGACATAATCTTGATCAGATCATGAGAAGACCATGTAGATTGGTGTCTGAAATGGTATTTTTGTCACAGATTGAGTAGACCTGTTTAGTGAGTGCTCGCAATCACGCAGCTCAACTCAGAACTTAAGGAGCTCAAGAAGGGTTTGTAATAAGCAACATCTTTTGGAAGTTTTCATCTACACTGGACTTGAGATTGTGTGAAGACAGAAAAAGAGAAAAAACAATATGTATTAAGAAATAACCGGAGCAAGATGAATTCAAAATACATGTACAGGTATCTTGAGCACTTTGAATAGCTGAGTAGAATTGTTCGCATTGTTGGATTAACTTTGTTTGACAGATAAATTTCTTTATCAACCAAATTAACATAAGCAGGCTCTCCAATTTTTTTAGATTCTGTAACAAAATTTAAGTATATTTTACCACCATGCATTTATCCCGCGAAGCGGGGCTCCGTCGACTACGCCTTATTATTATTGTTATGCTTAATAAAGTTATGCTTTAGAATGTTATGCATAATAAAGTTATGCTTTAGAATGTTATGCTTAAAAAATGTATGCTTTAGAATGTTATGCTTAATCATTATTATGATTAGAGAAATTATACGTAAAAAAATTATGCGTAAGCTGTTATGCGTAAATAATTTATGCGAAAATATAATTAGGACAAACAAAAGTATGCCAAGTTATATTAGGTCTTAAAATTTTATGCAAATAGATAGGGAACCATTTCTGTCTGCAGGGTTTAAAGGAACCTAACACGAAGGGGATGACGGGGGCTCAAGTGAGCGAGCGGAGCCTAGTAACGTTATGCGAATCAAATTTATGCCAAAACAAATTAGCCTTCAAGATAATTATGCCAACATAAACTGTATGCCAAAAAAAAAATATGGCAAAGTATTATTATGGCAAAACAAATTATGCCAAAATCGTTATGCCAAAGTATATTAAGAAAAAGAATATTATGCGAAAAGAAGGGATCCCGACTAATTGGTTTTTCAAAGTCCGTCAACTAGTCTATTAGATTTGATATCCTGGGTCACTGTTGTAAGACGATTTAAAATATAATCTACATAATATCAATCACTCAACATGTGGCGTTGTTCCTATTATTAAGATTCGTATAGTCAAATTAATTACAGTAATGTATTATTGACTCGTTTCGTTATTATTATCGTAATTAATTTAAGTCTGTTAATATACTTACCATCGATTATAGTATCACTCGTGTTGGAAAGCTGCTGTTTATGCCGAGAAAATGAAGACATTTCAATATATCGGAAAAACATATCCTGTGAAACTTATTTCAAACAATAAAGTGGACAAAGATGTGCAGTCGATGCTTATGCCTTTGAATATAATGCAACATATTATGTTCTGTCCTAAATATCGTATCAAAAATAATGTCATAACTCCAAATAGCCGTATCTCATATTTTGTTTCGATGGTTGCAACAGTAGTATTTATATATTTGTTCGTTCTCTACATGTATGAGGTCATCATGCTCAGGGAAAGAATAGGACTTAACGATTTTAATTATTACATTTGTTTTTATAACGCCATCTTCTACTGTTCCGGATTCGCAATGAATTTCATGATTGGAGTCATTCAAACCAAAAGTAATGTTGAGTTTGTCCTTACATTCCAAAAAGTACACAGATTTATTAACAATGAAAGTAGTTTCAACCAAATCATTATTTGGAATTGGATTAATTTACTAAGGGTTCTGGGTTTTTATGTTATTGTCGCCGCGTATTTTCACATAAAGATCAGTGTGCCTTTCTATTCAGCGTATGCTGCCTACTTTTTGATATTTTTCGATTTTAATATTGTTTATGTCATTCAAATTATTAATTGTTTGGAAAATAAAGTTAAGTTGTGGAATATTCGAAGTTACAATTCTCAAGATATAGAAGCCACACACGGTGAACATAATAGCACAAGACTGTTTCAGGCATATGTTGAAATATTGCAGTGTTATAATATTTTTAAACATGCTTTTCAGCAATTTGTAAGTACCCTACTAGCAAATAGCAAAGTATTCTATGAGTATAGATAACTAGATTACTACTAGATACGTTACCAAAAAATGTTGTCGTTTTTCAGATACTTTTTTACATTATAGAAACGTTCATTTACACTCTAGCTAACATCAAAAACCTAATCGACTTGTTAAAAAGAGTCATTATTGTTGATGACTTCGTGAGTATTATCTTTACGTTGAATATCAATTGCAACACTTTTTAAAATAAATGCATGGTGGTAAAATATATTAAAATTTTGTTACAGGATCTAAAAAATTTGGAGAGCCTGCTTATGTTAATTTGGTTGATAAAGAAATGTATCTGTCAAACAAAGTTAATCCAACAATGCGAACAATTCTACTCAGCTATTCAAAGTGTTCAAGATACCTGCACATGTATTTTGAATTCATCTTGCTCCGGTTATTTCTTAATACATATTGTTTTTTTTTTTCTGTCTTTACACAATCTCAAGTCCAGTGTAGATGAAAACTTCCAAAAGATGTTGCTTATTACAAACCCTTCTTGAGCTCCTTAAGTTCTGACTTGAGCTGCATGATTGCGAGCACTCACTAAACAGGTCTACTCAATCTGTGACAAAAAGACCATTTCAGACACCAATCTACATGGTCTTCTCATGATCTGATCAAGATTATGTCTGAGCTTGTTTCAGCCTTTTTTCTCAGAGTAATCAGATAGGAAACGCCGAACTCATCCAGTTTAAAAATATGATTGACGTGTAAAAGTGTTTGTGCAAACCTATTTATAGAAATAAAATATAAACCTTTTTATCTTCATGACGATTGACGGTTAAGCGCATAAACATAAGGCAACACCATGACCTCCAAGATCAATTATTGCAATCGTTAGGCGCTAAATTGTATTTAATTGGAATATTTGTTTTTTATTGGAATTTTGCAGAAGCCGAGAAACGCCTGTGCAAGAACGTACTGCGCTTGCATCGAGCATCATTCAGCAAGATACGTGCTTGTGGCTTGTTCTACGTAGACACTGCGTTTCAGCTCAATTTGATGTGTCTTTTTACAAACTACACTTTTGTGTTGCTACAGTTTGCGTTTTTGTAATTCACATTTACTGGTTTTTTTTTTTTTTGATAAACAGCGTGACCTGAAATTGTTTGTTTTAATTTGCAATAAAATCTAAGAATCCAAGTTCTAAAGTAAAAGTAAGTACTCCACATAATATAGAAATTTTAGAACACAGCGAATACAATCATTAGGATTATATGAACTTAACAGGGTGGTGTTGTCACACACGTCACAACTTTCATAAAACAGTTCTAAATTGTAAATAGAAACAAACTATGTACGTCAGACATAAAATTTCTTTTGTAATAGACGTATGAAAATAAAAGGAACAACCCTGTCAACTGTCGGTAGTGTGACAATGTGGCAGTGTTCATTATTCATCTGTATGGATGGATGGATGGATGGATGTATGTATCTGGTGTATTGTGTCTTTTAGTTTGTGCCAAATAAATGAATTTTCTTTCTTTCTTTCTACCCTACTCCTACCCTACTTCTACCCTACTCCTAACCTACTCCTACCCTACTCCTACCCTACTCATAGCCTACTCCTACACTATTCAAAACCCTTAATTTAATACATGCTTCAATTCGAGTGGACCCGAGTCTAACGTACCGAAGGGACGATCGTCAAATGTTTAACAGGAAAGTAGGTAGAACAGTTTATATGGGAAAATGAAATTGTTGTTTTTAGTATCGTCCTCGAAATTTTTCCATATTTTCTCACCGTTTAAACCTTTCCTGGACTACGACAAACGTTTCAAAACCAAAATTAGCTAAATTGGCCCAGCCGTTCTCTAGTTTTAGCGATACAAACGAAGAGCAATTGATTTTTATATAGATAGATAGATGTACTCGTAAGTCGTAGAAATTATTCGTTGGATATAAAAAAAAAAATCTTCTGTTTCATAGAAAAGTGCAATACCTACGCGGTCAAAACGTATGGAACAGCAATTTTGTTTTAATAACCGACGAAAAATTTCGACGCTATGGGGTCTTAACTCATGTGCTGAATCCATGGTTACAGTTTGCGCGTCGCCAACCTGTATAATTATTAGTTTCAGTAATATTAGTCTCCGTTTAACGCCGGCTGTTTCCCCCAAGCCTGGAGTACAGGCGTAAGGTAGCCAACCTTTCGGTATTCTACAGGATGCATTCTAGAGAGTGTGCGCGGGAATTACATGACTTAATTCCGCCACCACCGTTCTATCATCGGACAACCCGTCGTACGGCGAGTGTCCACCCTTACTTTGTTGACACCGCCGCGATCCGGACGAAGCATTTTGCCTCGTCGTTTATACCGCGTACATCGAAGGACTGGAACAATTTGCCTGCAGCGGTCTTCCCGTCCGATTATAATTTTGGGTGTTTTCAAGGCTAGAGTGAATAGGCTCATAATAAATTAGTGCGCTTTACCATCAACGATTGCATTAGCGATTTATTGCCAAACTAGGCGTTCGTAAGCTAATTTTACCTGTGATACTATACGTAACATGTTATAAAACATAGTTACACCACATGTTTCTATAGAAAGGTTCGTCCAAATTATTTAACATTGCTAATGTTAAATAAGTTGGACGGATTATATAACAAGGTCTGTGTTATATAACATAGTCTAGACGAACCCTTAGAGGGTCTACTGTACAAAGCTATGAGTTTATTGCTTCATTATTAGTAAAGATACAAGTGTCTTAATTGTAACCAATAACGATCCGTAGTCATTAGTGGTTGCAAAAGGTAGGTACTACTGAGAGTGCGGTCTTGTGTTCGAGCCCCTGGTCACGGCAGAAAATTATTTAATTTTTCATTAGGAATTTCTCAGATATTTAGATTTGTGCACAGTTATTACGTGCAAGACCAGGGAAATTAATTGTTTATTAATTTGACTACCAACTTAAATCCGTGTATTCCCATTATCGCCGTAATCGGTGTCCCCGTCACGGGGACAACAGAACGTCATAAATTCCTTACCGTTGTCCCCCTTATGTCGTCCGCAAATTTAAATCACACACCTGTCATTCTTTGACAGTTGTATGAAATGGCTATAACACGGCAAATTGACGTTGTGTGTCGATTTGATAAACAATTAATTTCCTTGGCTGTATTATAAACATAACTGAAAAAATGTGGGTTAACCGTTTATAGACCGCTGCTAACCCCTGCGGGTAATAAAAGCGTGATGTTATGTTCCGCTGAAAAAGCCTTGCTCTAGGCGCGGCTTCAAAACCACTTCCTCGTCCGAGCCTTCACAAAATTATTTCAATTGCCGTATTAATTAAAAACCCAGCAGCGGCGACACCATCCATCTTTAATCAAATCCTCAATAGAAATGAAATACTTTCCTAAGTATTAACTCGGTTCTCATCCTTGCACTGTAAGGGTGTTACACACTTGTTCGGTTCGGCATGCTTCGGCACAGCAGGGCGGCAAAATCCAGTACGGGAAAGTATTTAACCAGTGCGCAAACTGGAACCATGAATTCAACATAAATGTGATTGTAGACCCCTCCCCTCCCCCAGCTACGAGTATATGCTGAATTAATAGTTGCAGTTTGCACACTGATTAAATTACTCCTGATGTACAGTTAAACCTGAAAAGGTATGCTCTTCGATAATCTTCATGTTCCGAATTAGCACAAACGTGGCGCCACAAAGCAACCCTCCACAGAGGCAACGCTTCTGAGTTTTGTACTACCGCACTTTATAGTAATAGGAGGTCATCACACTGCACCGGACACCGCTCCGGTGTGCGGTGGTGCGGTCTTCAACTTTGACTGTAGAATCCTGATTTGTACACAAAATCCGCAGGCTTATAACCAGTGCTAGGAATAGGTAGTGCCTATTTGCCTAAACTTCGAAAAACAGAGACAAGAAACGGAGACTTCCTTAGGACTAAATTTTTTCCGGGACATCTGTCCCGAAATTCGGGACAGCACTTTTAAATACATTAAAAAAATATGTTATTTGGAATAAGTAATTCATCTATATTTACATTTATAGTTTATAACTCCATAGTAATAACGTTATTATTATGGAGTTATAAATTACAAATGTTATGTCTAGTCGCAAACTTTAGGTAAATATAGACAAATTACCTACTTATTCCAAATAACATATTTTTTTAATGTATTTAAAAGTGTTGTCCCGAATTTCAGGACAGGTGTCCCGGAAAAAATTTAGTCCTAAGGAAGTCTCCGTTTCTTGTCTCTGTTCTTCGAAGTTTAGGCAAATAGGCACTACCTATTCCTATCACTGCTTATAACACACTGACACTCCATCTCCGTGCGGTCCACAGTCAAAGTTAAAAACCGCTGCATCGCACACCGGAGCCGTGTCCGGTGAAGCGTGATAACTACCTTAGTCTGATCGTCATTTATTATACAAAAGTATAGAGTCAATTGAGAGGAGACAATTGCATAGAGTTGTTAATCTACACTTATGATTTAGTAAACATGGTAACACAAAGAGGCAAGTAACACGGTTGTAATAGCTATAATATTACATCTCAACATCGCGCGTTCGAAGATATACGATGCTTCATGAAGCACATATTTTCATTGGAAAGCTGTATATAGTATGTTCGGGAACAGGCCGCTCGGCATAGCTCGAATTGTGCCTAGCTGACCCGAACATGATTTAGCGAGGTAAGCTGCCGAACGAAGATTGCTGTTCGGCAAGAGCCGAATGAATGCCGAATATGTATAGCTTCTGCTTCTGGTCGGCTTTGTTGTTCAACAAATAATGAATGTGCACCCTTCACTAGACCAAACGCGAGTGAGATGAAAATACTATTTTCTCTCGCCACGTTTCTTAAGTTTATACTTTCTTATAACTCGAACGGACTCTAATAAGAGTTTATAAGGATCAGGAAAAGTTAATTTGGATTTGAAACTGTAATACGGTGCAGTAGAAAATACTTTGTTGGTAAAGAAAAATGTTTATATGGGGTCAGGAAAATATCGCATGAGATTGTTTCTGTAGTTCCCGGGGCGCGTAACAGTCTTTTGTTTTTTTTTTTTTATTTGGTGATTAGTTTTATTTACAAACTTTTTCTTCCATCACAAAAGTTTCGATAAAGCATATGAAACAGAATCTGTTATTAAATATTTCGTCATTTTAGTCAACCAAAACCAATAGCGAAAATATAATTATTTTGGTTTACTGGTCCTTGATAAAGCTTTCAAAATTGGCTGCGTGTTGCCGGTTTGATTCCTATTATGGAACAAATATTGAATTCTTGGTCTGCGCGTGAATCTGCACGTGAGATTTGTGGAAGCTCCAAAGATACAGAAGAAAACAAAAAAAAAATTAACCTCGTCATTATTATGGAGTCGGTTGAAGGAGTGGTTTCCTTCATAAAAATATTGACAATTATAGCTAGCCATTAACGTCAAACTTAGTAGTATAGTCGCTTCTCCGAAATCTTTGAAAGTTGCAGCAGCAAATTCTACACTACATTAATATAAATCCGACTACATTAATATAAATTAAAAATACAACAACTCCTAAACCAGCGCAGTTAGCAATGCTAGTGATATTTATCTTTGTCTTCTATTTAATAGCGAGTCTCTGGTGGTGACAGTTCATTTGTACGCTTGTTAAGATGAGCAGTAACATACATTAGGAACATCGTAGAGAAGTGAATCTCATCTATACGTGGTTTTCTTAAGGGGCAAGCGCCAGGGTAGCCCGCAAAATCCAAAATTTCTTACGATTCACGTGAGTGTCATGTTATATGTTGAAAAAAATATGATGAAAGTGATAATGTGAATGGCGGGCGTTTATGGGGGACTGTCTTTTGTAATTTTGACGTTCGAAAAGTGCTGATTCTCAGCCTAATTTGAATAAATGACTTTTGATTTGATTCGCTACCGTAACAAGTATGTATTTACAGAATTATAATCATTGAAAACATCAATGCAACCCTCTTAAAATATACAATCCTATTGATTGTATTCAACAGCAAGTTGTATTCTAAACTTTCTAAATTATGTAAATTACTTTTTAGTTTATACACTCATAAATGCAGAATTACTTACCTGTGCACTCTCGTGCACGCACACGCACATATATTAACTTAAGTAAATATGCAGCTTAATTTTAGTTTATAATATTAATTGTTTTTATTACATGTAATTTGTTACGAGTTCACTATATAGCACGTTCGAGTTTTTAATCTATTATGTAGCCTATCTTGGAAGGCGCTGGTGTCTGTGATACAATGATTTTCATTCATTAGTACAGGCACCGATACACTTTTTTCTGTAATGTTCATTTTTTGTTGGAAAATTGTCCTTTGAACCTTAAATGTGTTTTTTTCTGACACTAAAATTATTATTATTACTTACTTTTATGTTAGAACCTGTATTCTTGGATTTTATTACAAATTAAAGACGCAAATTCAGGTTGAAAAGTTTATGTCAAAACAAAAAAAAATAAATAATATAATAATAATATCCCTGGACATTTCACACAGCGCCATCTAGTCCCAAGCTAAGCAACCTAATGCTTGTGTTATGGTAACAAGATGGCTGATAAACTACTTATATACTTTTTTTTTTTTTTTTGTAAATACTTACATATTATAGATAGAAAAACACCCAGACTCGGAACAAATACATGTAGGTCATACAAATATTTGTTCCGTGTGGGAATCGAACCCACGACACACAGCGCAGCAGTCAATCGCTTAACCACTGCGCCAACCGTGCCGTCATTAATAAATATGACATATGACAATAAATATGAATTACAAAAACGCAAACTGCAGTAACACAAAAGTGTAGTTTGTAATAAGACACATCAGATTGAGCTGTAACGCAATGTCTACGTAGAACAAGCCACAAGCACGTATCTTGCTGAATGATGCTCGATGCAAGCGCAGTACGTTCTTGCACAGGTGTTTCTCGGCTTCTGCAAAATAATATTCCAATTGAGTATTTTATTTCATTAAATTTAAATCAGTGCCAAACAATCACCATAGTTGATCTTGAAGGTCATTGTGTAATCTTATATGCTTAACCGTCGATTGTCATGAAGGGTTTGTCACACTATAATTATCCTATAACGTTTCCACTGCTGGGACACAGGCCTGAGTGAGCCATAATCCACCACGCGGGCCTAGTGCGGTTTGGTGGATGTCACATGCCTTCAAATTTTTGGTTCTGGAGATGTCGGTTTCTTCACGATGTTTTCCTTCACCGTTTTGAGAGCAGTGGTGATGAAATTATTTACACAAAGTACAGTGCCTCATTGGGTTCGAACCCACGACCTGCAACACGTAATTCGCGGCCGAATGCTCGAAGAGAACAGGGAAGGGTTCATAAGCAACATCAACTTTGGGAGTCTTCACCTACACTGGACATGAGAATGTGTAAAGACAGAAAGAAGAAACAAAAATAACCGGAGCAAGATGAATTGAAAATACATGTGCAGGTATCTTGAACACTTTGAATAGCCGAGTAAAATTTTTCGCATTGTTGAATTAACTTTGTTTGACAGATAAACTTCTTTACCAACCAAATGAACGTAAGCAAGCTCAGCAAAATTGTTTTATCCTGCAACAAAATTGAAGTAAAACACAATACATTTAACAAAAACGTGTTACAATTGATAATCAGTGTAATAAATGTTAAAGTGAATACTCACAATGCCATTAACAATAATGGCTGTTTTTAACACGTCAATTAGTAATTGGATGTTAACTAGAGTGTAGATGAATGTTTCGATAATGTAAAAAAGTATCTGAAAAGCGACAAAAATGTAAGTAACGTATCTAGTAGTACCTACATATCTTTCCTCGTTGAAGACTGTGCTATTGAATAGTAGGATACTTACGAATTGCTGACAACTATGTTTTAAAATATCATAACACTGCAATATTTCAACATATGCCTGAAACAGTCTTATGCTATTATTTTCACCGTGTGTGGCTTCTATATGATGAGTATTGTAATTTCTAATATTCCACAACTTAACTTTATGTTCCAAAGAATTAAGCATTTGTTCGATATAAACAATATTAAAATCGAAAATCATCAAAAGGTAGCAACCATATACTGCATAGAAAGGCACACCAATCTTTATGTGAAAAAACGCGACAACAATAACATAAAAACCCAGAACCCTTAGTACAATAATCCAATTCCAAATAATGATGTGGTTGAAACTAGTTTCATTGTTAATGAATCTGTGTACTTTTTGAAATATAAGGACAAACTTAACATTACTTTTGGTTTGAATGACTCCAATCATGAAATTCATTGCGAATCCGAAACAGTAGAAGATGCCGTTATAAAAACCAATGTAATAATTAAAATCGTTAAGACTTAGCCTTTCCATGATCGTGAAGACCTCATAAGCGCAGAGAACGAACAAACACATGAGTACTACTGTTGCAATCATCGAAAAAAAAATTGAAATTCGGCTATTTGGAGTTATAACATTATCTTTGATGCGATATTTCGGACAAAACATAATGTGTTGCATTAGATTCAAAGGCATAAGCATTGACTGCACATCTTTGTCCACTTTATTATTTGAAATAAGTTTCACAGGATATGTTTTTCCGATATATTGAAATGTATTCATTTTCTCGACATAAACAGTAGCTTTCCAACACACGAGTAATACTATAGTCGATGGTAAATTTATTAACAGACTAACATTAATTTTGATAACAATAATGAAACGAGTCAATAATACATTACTTTAATGAATTTGACTATACGAAAATTAAGAATAGGAACAACGCCATATTTTGAAAGAGTGATACGTAGAATATATGTATATTATTTTATATCGTCTTACAACATTGATCCAATTAATGCTTAATTTAGTATCGATTATTTGCAAAATTGTTATGATATCTAAATAAATCTATTTTTTTTTCAAGCCAGTCCTATTGTATACAATCAAGTATCAAGTATTTATTATAGTATTGTATACAATCAAATATCAAGTATTTTCTAACTGTACAGACAGCTGTGCTGCTGGGGAGTTTGTTGCGCCACTTCTTCTTCCCAGCGATAGCACTAGGAAGTGGTGAAAGGCGGGCGTTTTTGGGGGACTGTCTTTTGTAATTTTGAGATTCGAAAAGTGCTGATTCTCTGCCTAATTTAAATAAATGATTTTGATTTTATTAAAATGAAAACTGCGGCCGCACGCAAGACTTTTTACCCAGTCGACCATAACTTACATTGTGTATAAAATAGCTTGAAAAGTAAATGTTTAAAAGTACTATGGTAGTTTGAATCCTACATATTCACCACATCACAAAAAGTAGTCATAAATGGTTTTAAATCTGTCTTCAACATTATTTCATTTGGGGTTCCCAAGGGCTCGATGTTTTATCCTATTCTCTAAACTTATGGCATCAAATCTAATAAGTTAGTTGATTTTGAAAAACTAATTTATCATTTTTATAACTTACTTTAATTTTGATTGTCAAAACGGGGCATTCAAAGCAGTTATACAGGGTGTTAAAGTAATTGCGTGCCATAGCTTCAGGGTGAATTCAGTATCGATAAAGGAACCCGTAAAAAATAAAAACGTTTAAAAAGAGTTAAAAAAAAAAACAAAAATTAGCATAAGAGGAACCTAATGTAGTACGTTTCGCGGTACACAATACAACATTGTTTAAAATTAGAGTCGTACTGGCGGAATTCAAACCAATTGTTCACTGCCCTCGTAATAGTTGATCGGCTGGATACAACAGGGTTTCAGGCGTTGTTCGTAAATTCTCACAGTCTCTCTAACACTCGTATTTGCTTCGTCGTAGAAAACACGAACTATCTCGTGGTATTCAATATCACTGAACAGGTTAGCCAGTTTTACAACATTCCGCGAATGAAAATTACGCGACTGATATTGCAAAACGATGCATCGTCTCCTTGACCTAATTGCGACTAAACTTGGATAGTAAGGGCCTGTCCACATCTCCACGTCACGACGTCGTCAACGTGGAACGGTGCGATAAAGCGGCACGATGCGTTGACATAACGTGCAAATTTATGTTACCGTATCGTAAAAATGCACGTCACGACGCCGCAACGTCACACGTCGCCGTGCCTTGTAAAATTCTGATACATTCTCCACTAAGGTACCAGAGAATAGCAGTCATAGATAATTCAAATCAGAAATAGATATTGACCGCACAATACGTATTCTGCTTCTGCTATTTTTAAAAAGACGGAGAGAGAGGTTGGAGAAACTAGATGCGAAAAGACAACACTGGGTGCACCCATATCTTTCAATATTATGAATAGTGCTAAGAATTATTTCACTAGAAAATACAAGGCGTTGAAAACATGTGACCACCAATACAGTTGTTTCAGAATGTTTATTGAGATAGACAATGAAACATTAACTGACAATGAAACATTAATCGTAGCCACGTCGGCTTACGACGACGTCAGACGCGCCGTTCCACGGCGACGTTGCCTTACTGTGCACTAGCACGACGTGACAACGCACCGTGCCGCGATACCGCACCGTTCCACGTTGACGACGTCGTGACGTGGAGATGTGGACAGGGCCTTAAGTGCGTCACGACAAGGATAGCGCTATGTGGGCCGTTCCTAACCAAAAAGAAATAGCAAGGCGCGCTGCTGTCTGTTATCGTACGGTCATTAACCTTCGCTTTGGCGATAAAAATTGCACGTAAAATGTTGTTGAATCAGGAACGTACAAGTTTCGTTTGTTTTGAACACATGTGTTATCTTATAAAAGGCAAGAGTTCCTTCATAAAAGCAAGAGTACACTAGATAAAAATAATTATAGACCTATCACTCTCATTTTAATATTCTTAAAAATTTATGAGAAAATAATGCATAATCGTCTATTTCAATATACAAACAAGTATAAACTTATTAATGAAGAACAAAATGGGTTTCAAAAAGGTAAGTCAACAAATCTGGCAGCATTCTCGTTAGTAAGGGTCCTTAACAGATAATATAGATAAAAAACGGTCTGTTTCAGTAATCTTTCTAGATATGAGCAAGGCTTTTGATTTCGTTAACCACAATACACTCCTAGATAAATGCGAGCGCTACGGCATCAGAGGTCCAGCGATAGAATGGCTGAAAAGATATCTCAGCAATAAACAACAGTGTGTTGAAGTATCCCGTATTGATGATAAACTTGTTGCAAAGGTATATAAATCTTTATTTAGGCACAATGGGTCCGGAGTGCCCCAAGGAAGCATCCTTGGGCCTCTTCTCTCCCTGTTAGGTATATATTAACGACTTACCAAATATAACAAATCATAAGTGCGTACTATTTGCCAATGACGTGTCAGTAATAATACCGGAAAATAACAAAACATTACATCAAGAAGAGGCAAATCAAACTATCAACGATATAATTAATTGGCTAAACGAAAACAACTTAAAAATAAATATAACTAAAACAAAATTCATTCAATTTGCGAACTACAAGCAAAACCCCCCAAAAATTATTTTAAATCGTAATAACCAAATAATTAATAAAGAAAACACTATAAAATTTTTAGGTCTAACACTAGATGAAAATTGTATTTGGGAAATACACATTGAAAATCTATGTAAAAAAATACACAGATTTTTATACGCACTAAGAGAACTACGCAAAACAGCGAAAGAAGAGGCTGCACTAAACGCTTTTCACGGCTACGTAGCGTCTGTATTGAGGTACGGATTACTCCTATGGGGTAACTCATCACACATACTTGAAGAGCTTTCATAGCACAAAAAAATGCTTGCTTGCTGGGGCGCCTCCATATGAGAGCTGTAGACCAATTTTAAATAAGTTAATGGTTCTTAGAAATAGCCATATTTGTCAGGAAAAGCTCTCACTTCTTCTCCACAGTAGCCGAAAACAATAGAATTATAAAAAGGGACCCCACCAAGTTAAAAAATCAATTTTGTTTTAGTGACCTTATGTCCATTAAAATATATAACCATATTCCAAAACTAATACGAGAGCTACCATTTAATTTTTACAAAAAAAGGCTAAAAATTGGCTTCTCCAAAATAATTTTTACACATTAAAAGAATTTTTTGATTATAAGTGTTAATATGTATATATATTTTTTTTTAATAATAAGGTAGATTTATTTAACTGTATAATAGAAATCTTGTTATTGTTTGGTCTTTCTTTTATTTTATATTGTATATTAGAATACAAAAATTTCCATAGTATAGGTGTTTTGTATTGTTTACTAGAGTATAAGCAGTATAATTATATTTTAGGTTTTATACCCACGTGACATTAGGTTCACATTGTAAATATTCGTATGCCGCTAGTACCGGCGGATGTGTCGAACTTATCCGTATGTACCAACCACCTTTGTACCTACCATATCCGACAAATAAATGTCATTGTCTTAAATCACATTATCTGACTAATGTTTTTTACATCTTTTGGCGATTTCAAGAGGTGATTTCAGTAACTGTACGACTTCAATTTTAAACAATGTTGTATTGTGTACCGCGAAACGTACTACATTAGGTTCATCTTATGATAAGTTTTGTTTTTTTTTAACTGTTTTTTTTTTATATTTTTACGGGTTCCTTTATCGATACTGAACTCATCCTGAAGCAATGGCACGCAATTACTTTAACACCCTGTATAATTATTTGTATTAATGTCTACTTCGACAGTCGTAGGTAGACGATTTCCATTTTCGAATGTTTAATGTGCCTTCACAAAATATGGCTATGCGTATACTACTAATTTAATAGATAAATATTGAACACTGCCACATTGTCACACTATCGATAGTTGACAGTGTCGTTCTTTTAAATAACATTATTTTCATACGTCTATTAGAAAAGAAACTTTATATCTGACGTACGAAGTTTGTTTCTATTTACAAATTAGAACTGTTTTATAAAAGTCGTGACGTGTGTGACAACACCATCCTGTTAAGTTCATATAATCCTATTGATTGTATTCGTTGTGTAAAATTTCTAAATTATGTGGAGTACTTACTTTTACTTTAAAACTTGGATTCTTAGATTTTATTACACATTAAAACAAACAATTTCAGGTCAGGCTGTTTATCAAAAAAAAAAAACATTAAATGTGAATTACAAAAACGCAAACTGTAGCAACACAAAAGTGTAGTTTGTAATAAGACACATCAGATTGAGCTGTAACGCAGTGTCTACGTAGAACAAGCCACAAGCACGTATCTTGCTGAATGATGCTCGATGCAAGCGCAGTACGTTCTTGCACAGGTGTTTCTCGGCTTCTGCAAAATAATATTCCAATTGAGTATTTAATTTAATTAAATTTAAATTAGTGCCAAACAATCACCATAGTTGATCTTGAAGGTCATTGTGTAATCTTATATGCTAAACCGTCGATTGTCATGAAGGGTTTGTCACACTATAATTATCCTATAACGTTTCCACTGCTGGGACACAGGCATGAGTGAGCCATAATCCACCACGCGGGCCTAGTGCGGTTTGGTGGATGTCACATGCCTTCTAATTTTTGGTTCTGGACATGTCGTTTCGTTTCGTGTCGGTTTCGTCACGATGTTTTCCTTCACCGTTTTGAGAGCACTGGAGATGAAATTATTTACACAAAGTACAGTGCCTCATTGGGTTCGAACCCACGATCTACAACACGTAAGTCGCGGCCGAATGTTCGAAGGGTTGGACAGGGAAGGGTTGATAAGCAACTTTGGGAGTCTTCACCTACACTGGACTTGAGAATGTGTAAAGACAGAAAGAAGAAAAAATAATAACCGGTGCAAGATGAATTCAAAAAACGTGTACAGGTATCTTGAACACTTTGAATAGCCGAGTAGAATTTTTCGCATTGGTGGATTAACTTTGTTTGACAGACAAAATTCTTTACCAACCAAATGAACGTAAGCAAGCTCAGCAAAATTATTTTATCCTGTAACAAATTTGAAGTAATACACAACACATTTAACAAAAACGTGTTACAATTGATCATCAATGTAAAGATGTGTGTGAAAGTGAATACTCACAATGCCATCAACATTAATGGCTGTTTTTAACAGGTCGATTAGGTTTTTGATGTTAGCTAGAGTGTAAATGAACGTTTCTATAATGTAAAAAAGTATCTGAAAAGCGACAAAAATTTAAGGTAACGTATCTAGTAGTACCTATTTATTTTTCCTCATTGAATACTGTGCTATTGGATAGTAGGATACTTACGAATTGCTGACAACTATGTTTTAAAATATTATAACACTGCAATATTTCAACATATGCCTGAAACATTCTTGTGCTATTATTTTCACCGTGTGTGGCTTCTATATGTTGAGTATTGTAATATCTGATATTCCACAACTTAACTTTATTTTCCAAAGAATTAATCATTTGTTCGATATAAACAATATTAAAATCGAAAACCATCAAAAGGTAGCTACCATATACTGCAGAGAAAGGCACACCAATCTTTATGTGAAAAAACGCGACAACAATAACATAAAAACCCAGAACCCTTAGTACAATGATCCAGTTCCAAATAATGATGTGGTTGAAACTAGTTTCATTGTTAATGAATCTATGTACGTTTTGAAATATAAGGACGAACTTAACATAACTTTTGGTTTGAATGAATCCAATCATGAAATTCATTGCGAATCCGAAACAGTAGAAGATGCCGTTATAAAAACAAATGTAATAATTAAAATCGTTAAGTCCTAGCCTTTCCCTGGTCAGGACGACCTCATAAATGCTGAGAACGAACAAACATATGAGTACAACTGTTGCAATCATCGAAAAAAAAATTGAAATTCGGCTATTTGGAGTTATAACATTATCTTTGATGCGATATTTCGGACAAAACATAATGTTTTGCATTAGATTCAAAGGCATGAGCATTGACTGCACATCTTTGTCCACTTTATTGTTTGAAATAAGTTTCACAGGATATGTTTTTCCGATATATTGAAATGTCTTCATTTTCTCGACATAAACACTAGCTTTCCAACACACGAGTAATACTATAGTCGATGGTAAATTTATTAACAGACTAACATTAAGTTTGATAACAATAATGAAACGAGTCAATAATACATTACTTTAATGAATTTGACTATACGATAATTAAGAATAGGAACAACATCACATTTTGAAATATATAGTATTATTTTATATCGTCTTACAACAGTGATCCAATTAATGCTTAATTTAGTATCGATTATTTGCAAAATTGTTATGATATCTAAATATATCTTTCTCTTTTCAAGCCAGTCCTATTCAAATGAAAACTGCAGCCGCAGCATAACCAAGTTCAAGTGGGTAATCTGAACAAGGACTTTTTAAAGACTTTTTACCCAGTACACCATAACTTACATTGTATATAAAATAGCTTGAAAAGTAAGTGTTTAAAAGTACTATGGTAGTTTACATCCTACTTATTCACCACATCGCAAAAAGTAGTCATGAATGGTTTTGAATCTGTCTTCAACATTATTTCAATTGGGGTTCCCAAGGGCTCGGTGTTTTGTCCTATTCTCTAAACTTACGACATCAAATCTAATAGACTAGCTGATTTTGAAAAAACTAATTTATCATTTTTATAACTTACTTTAATTTTGATTGTCAAAACGGGGCATTCAAAGCAGTTATACAGGGTGTTATAGTAATTTCGTGCCATAGCTTCAGGGTGAGTTCAGTATAGATAAAGGAACCCATAAAAAAATACATTTAAAAAAGTTAAAAAAAAAAACAAATATTATCATCAGAGGAACCTAATGTAGTACGTTTGGCGGTACACAATACCACTTTGTTTATCGTATCGATACTGAACTCACCCTGAAGCTATGGCACGCAATTTTTTTAACAACCTGTATAATGATTTGTGTTAATGTCTACTTCGACAGCCGTAGGTAGACGATCTCCATTTCCGAATATTTAATGTGCCTACACAAAATAAGGCTATACGTATACTACTAATTTAGTAGATGAAAATAATCCTCAAGGAGTCTCTCCATAGCATGTCTTACGAAGAAACAGAGAATTTACTAACTGTGTTAAAGTAAATATAGGTATACAAATATTTATCAAATTTAGAAACTAGGAGATAGGCTACTCAACATATAATTATTTTTCTATTGTCACCTTTTGATTATTTATTAATTTTTAAAGGCTATTTTAGCTCTTTTCGCCTGAAACACAGGATTACCTAGTTCAGGTACGTAAGTCTTAGAAATATAATTTAAATTTAAGCAAAACTGTACTAATTTTTATGCCTTATATTTTTTTGAATAAATATATTATTATTGTTATTATATTATTATTGTTATTATAATGAACACTGCCACATTGTCACATTACCGACAGTTGACAGTGTTGTTCCTTTCAATAACATTATTTTCATACGTCTATTACAAAAGAAACTTTGTGTCTGACGTACAAAGTTTGTTTCTATTTACAATTTAGAACTGTTTTATGAAAGTCGTGACGTGTGTGACAACACCATCCTGTTAAGTTCATATAATTCTATTGATTGTATTCGTTGTGTTCTAAAATTTCTAAATTATGTGGAGTACTTACTTTTACAACTTTTAAATACAAAATCCGTAACACCATTTTCTCAGATTGATTAATTGCCTAATTTCTCACTTTAGTTATGATCTAGTTTAGTTTATAATATTTGTTTAAGAATTTTGCTAATTTAATATTTATTTAATATTTTTTGTGTAATATTTGTTTTATAATTCTATACTATTTTCTGTGTTAATGTTTTGCTAAAGATTTAAAACTGTTATTTAGCAGTATTTTTATAATTATAAAGGCCTTACTATACATCCATTACCTAATGAGTGAACAATATTACGCCTTGCAAGGCAACACATAGTGACACATCATGTTCATTTTTATTTTATACCATTATGTACCACTACATTACACCTATGTGTACAAATATATAAATTTGAATTTGAATTACTTTAGAACTTGGATTCTTACGATTTTATTACAAATTAAACAATTTCAGGTCAAGCTGTTTATCAAAAAAAAAAAAACATTAAATGTGAATTACAAAAACGCGAACTGCAGCAACACAAAGGTGTAGTTTGTAATAAGACACATCAGATTGAGCTGTAACGCAGTGTCTACGTAGAACAAGCCACAAGCACGTATCTTATTGAATGATGCTCGATGCAAGCGCAAAACGTTCTTGCACAGGTGTTTCTCGGATTCTGCAAAATAATATTCCAATTAAATACAATTTAGCGCCCAACGATCGCAATAATTGATCTTGGAGGTCATGGTGTAATCTTATATGCTTAACCGTCAATTGTCATGAAGGGTTTGTCACACCATAATCAGAAACCATAAAGAGAAACACCTGTGCAAGAGGCACAGGTGTTTCTCGGATTCTGCAAAATAATATTCCAATTAAATACAATTTAGCGCCCAACGATCGCAATAATTGATCTTGGAGGTCATGGTGTTGTCTTATGTTTATGCGCTTAGCCGTCAATCGTCATGAAGATAAATGATTTTATTTCTGTAAGTAGGTTTACACAAACACTTTTACTCGTCAATCATATTTTTAAACTGGATAAGTTCAGCGTTTCCTATCTTACTACCCTGAGAAAAAAGGCTGAAACAAACTCAGGGGCCACAGTCTCTTTTAAAGTCCAGACATAATCTTGGTCAGATCATGAGAAGACTATGTAGTTTGGTGTCTGAAATGGTCTTTTTGTCACAGATTTAGTATACCTGTTTAGTGAGTGCTCGCAATCATGCAGCTCAACTCAGAACTTAAGGAGCTCAAGAAGGGTCTGTAATAAGCAACATCAAATTTGGAAGTTTTCATCTACACTGGACTTGAGATTGTGTAAAGACAGAAAAAGAAAAAAACAATATATATAAAGAAATAACCGGAGCAAGATGAATTCAAACTACATGTGCAGGTATCTTGAACACTTTGAATAGCTGAATAGAATTGTTCGCATTGGTGGATTAACTTTGTTTGACAGATAAATTTCTTTATCAACCAAATAAACGTAGGCAGGCTCTCCAAAATTGTTTGATTCTGTAACGAAATTTAAGTGTATAAATTACCACCATGCATTTATTTTAAAAAGTGTTACAATTGATATTCAACGTAAAGATAATACTCACGAAGTCATCAACAATAATGGCTATTTTTAACAAGTCAATTAGGTTTTTGATGTTAACTAGAGTGTAAATGAATGTTTCTATAATGAAAAAAAGTATCTGAAAAATGACAACATTTTAAGGTAACGTATCTAGTAGTAATCTAGTTACCTATACTCATAGAATACTTTGCTATTTGCTAGTAGGGTACTTACAAATTGCTGAAAAGCATGTTTAAAAATATCATAACACTGCAATATTTCAACATATGCCTGAAACAGTCTTGTGCTATTATTTTCACCGTGTGTGGCTTCTATATCTTGAGAATTGTAACTTCGAATATTCCACAACTTAACTTTATTTTCCAAACAATTAATAATTTGTATGACATAAGCAATATTAAAATCGAAAAAAATCAAAAGGTAGACAGCATACGCTGAATAAAAAGGCAAAGGGTAAAAATATGCGGCGACCATGACATAAAAACCCAGAACCCCTAGTACAATAATCCAATTCCAAATAATGACGTGGTTGAAACTAGTTTCATTGTTAATGAATTTGTGTACTTTTTGGAATTTAAGGACAAAATTAACATTACTTTTGCTTTGAATGACTCCAATCATGAAATTCATTGCGAATCCGAAACAGTAGTAGATGCCGTTATAAAAACAAATGTAATAATTAAAATCGTTAAGTCCTATCCTTTCCCTGATCGTGATGACCTCATACATGTAGAGAACGAACAAATATATGAATACTACTGTTGCAACCATCGAAACAAAATATGAGACACGGCTATTTGAAGTTATGACATTATTTTTGATGCGATATTTAGGACAGAACATAATATGTTGCATTATATTCAAAGGCATGAGCATCGACTGCAAATCTTTGTCCACTTTACTGTTTGAAATAAGTTTCACATGGTATTTTTTTCCGATATATTGAAATGTCTTCATTTTCTCGGCATAAACAGCAGCTTTCCAACACGAGTGGTACTATAACCGATGGTAAGTATATTAACAGACTTAATTAATTACGATAATAATAATGAAACGAGTCGATAATACATTACTTTAATTAATTTGACTATACGAAACTTAATACGAGTAATAGGAACAACGCCACATTTTGAGTAATTATATTTTAAATCGTCTTACAACAGGGACCCAGTTTAGGGATAGTATATTCAATGGCAAGTTATTTAGAAAATGGTTTTGCCATCTAAATAAATCTTCTTTTTTTAATCCAGCCTTACTCAAATGCTAACTGCAGCCGCAGCATAACCAAATTCAAGTGGATAATCTGAACAAGGACTTTTTAAAGAATTTTTACTAAGTGGACCACAACTTGCATTATAAATAAAATAGCTTGAAAAGTAATCGAAAAAAATACTATCGTAGTCCGCATCGTATGTACATATTCACCACAACGCAAAAATCGTCATGAATGGTTTTGAATCTGTCTTAACCATTATTTCATTTGGGGTTTCCAGGGTTCAGTGTTGGGTCCTATTCTCGAAACTTGTGATATCAAATCTAATAGACTAGTTGACGGATTTTCAAAAACCAATTAGTCATGTTCAACATTAACAAAACTAATTTTTAATTTTTATAACGTAATTTAAGACACAAAATAGGCTAAAAAAAAAAAAAAAATTAATTTTCATTCTTAAAACGGGGCATTTTGTCATGGCGGCTCAAGTGACTTCAAAACTTTCATTCTAACAAATCTGCGAGTTTTTTAACAGTGTTGCTCGCATACAAACTTTGTTTATTGCTTCTGTGGGAATTTTTAAAATATTCCCACAGAAGCAATAAACACTCGGTGGACTTAATTAACCACGTTTTTGAATATCTAAAAAATAATATTCAAAGCAGAAACGTCATTATTATTATTAGTGTAAATGTCTACTTTGATAGCCGTATGTAGACGATTACCATACCCTATTTTTTTTATGTGCCTACACAAAATATGACTGTATACTACTAAGTCAGTAGATGAATAATGAATACTGCCATATTGCCACACTGCGCGATCAGTATTGTTCCTTTCAACACCATTCTTTTTATCCGTCTATTGGTATTGCAAAAGAAACTTAATGTCTGACGTATAAAGTTTGTTTCTATATAATATTAATTTAGAACTGTTGTCTGAATCGTGACGTGTCGTGCTCAGATGCATGTGTAATGTCACGTGACCAATGACTTCATTTTTACGCAATTATTTCTCACAATAATAAATTCATTTAAAATCATTTATAAAATTAAGTTGATTTTTGATATACAAGGTGTCGTTTTGCATCCTCGTCAAATAAAAGGAGGTAACTATGGTACTGATTCTTGACACGAATCAATAATAAAATAAGTAGGTAAGTATTTTTTTTATTTTTTATTTTTGGAAATCGGTGTGCGCGGGACACGCATTTTAAAACGCGCCTTGTGTGAGACCGCACTGTAACTGCCCTTTTACACACATATAAAAACGCAGCCGCTTACACGATACCATAACGCGATTCTGTTCTTTGAAAGTGATGTATTCTGAAGTCAAATTTAAATAACTAAAAAAACAAGTATGTATTCATTATTTACCAGGGATCATAATTTTATTTGATTATTTATGTCTTCATAGCAGCTTGTATTGTTTAGCTTACAACCATATTGTATATTATGCATATTGTGTATGAGTTTTGTATTTATTGTGTGTGAGTTTTGTATATTGTGCATCAAATTTATATTTAACTGTAATTTTAGTTTACATCATATATATGTATATATATGATATACTATTATGTCTCTCTAGTTATAAGTAAGTATTTAAAGTAATCTGTGGAAAACGTAGTGGGTAGCATATTTATCACAGTTTAGCATGTAAGCCTTGTTATAACACTGTAATATGTTACTGTTTGTTTTTCCTTAATAAATAAATAAATAAATAAACCATTCTACAATGCAAAATTAATATGGTATTTTTCGTACTGTCAACAAACTTATTGCGTCAACTCATTTGTAATGTACGGAAACAAACCTGACTATCCTACAGAAATGCAAATTGCAACAATACAATAGTGTAGTTAGAAACAAGACTCATCAGACTTAATTGTAACGCAGCGTCTACGTAGAACAGGCCACACACACGTATCTTGTTGAATGATGCTCGATGCAAGCGCAGTACGTTTTTGCATAGCTTTTTCTCGTCATCTGAAAAAACACAAATCGTAATAGTAAAGTGCATGTAAGTAGTCATTATATCGTTATCGAATATTATTAAATAAAAAATTAACCGCAACAAGTTGACTTCAAAATAATTGCATAAGTATCTTGAACACTTTGAATTGCCCTGTAGAATTTATCGCATTGATGGCTTAACATGGTTTGCCACATTAAATTCTTCATCAGCCATACGCATGCGAACACCGACGCCAGATTTGCTATATCCTGTAATTTCAAAAAGGGTGATGTTAAAATTCACGAAACTGACATAAAAGCGGTGTTCTAATTAAAGTAGACCTCAAAATATACACTGTGGTAGGCTTTTTGTAATGAGCTCGTCCGGAGGAGTACTGCCACCATAACACTGCCGCCTAGCAGCGTTGGTTTGAAAGGTGTTGGTGCCGGTACAAGCAAGTGAGATATTTCAGCTTTGACCCGGGGATGGCATCGCATACGTGACTTTGACCACAATTACAGGTCGGCCGTCGGTCCGCTTGATTGCCATTCAATAACGAATAGGAAAACTCACTTTGGTATTGTCTTCTCTGATCCACATATCAATGGCCCGCTGAATATAAACTAGAGAGTGGATGAATACTTCTATAATAAAATAGAGAATCTGAAATATTAAAATTATATTATTAAGCACCTAAGTTAACAGTTAAAAATTTGTTTTGGGATATAAATTTCATGGATTTGCGATAAAGTACTTACGAATTCTTGGAAACAAACTTTATGTATGTCATAACATTCTAATATATCAACATACGCCTGGAACAGTTTCTTGCTATAATTTCCATCATGTGTGTCTTCTATTTCTTGAGAATTTAAAACTTGAATGTTCCATAGACGAACCTTATTTTCCAACACTTTTAGTAATCGCGTAGCATGAATCGTATTTAAATCGAAAACAACCAAGGAGTAGCTAACAAATATGAAATAACCAGGTAAGCTTAGCAGTAAGTAAAAAGTAATCAGAAATATGGCATATCCACCCAAAGCCACGACGACTAAAATCCAATTCCAAATAATAAAGTGATCAAAACTGATTTTATTGTTTAGAAATCCGTGAACTTTTTGTAAAGTTAAGACCAACTGGAAATAATTTCTGGAATGAATGATTTTGATCATAAAATTCATAGCAAAGCCGAAACAGTAGAACATGCAGTTAAAATAAGACATGAAAGAAGTTCTTTCTGAAGTAACTTTATGCCAGATTGTACAGCTGAAGTGTACATACGAAATCATAAATACCAGTGATACAATCATTGAAACAAAATTGGTGACGCGACTATTTGGAGTAATTATATTATATTTAGGATAGGTTATATTTAAAGGCAAAAGCATTGACTGCATATCTTTATCCACAGTATTCGTAGGATATATTGTTCTAATACTACGGAATATGTCCATTTTTAACGGGAGTTTAGCACTCAAATGATAACCTAATGGATGGTAAATGTATTGACGTACGACTACAATTTCATTATGACCATGTCTTAGATGTTATCAATTCATACTTATAATAAATATTATAAATTGGAATGTAACTCTGTTTGTATGCTACCTATTCACGTGGATTACGATAAAATTTGGCAAGGAGATAGATGGCATCCCGGGGGAGACATGGACTACTTTTTGTCTCAAAAATAATCCTATAGGGGTTGATATAGGAGATGAAACTTGTAAAAGAAAACCAGCATGTCTTATGTTAGGCCTATGAATAAATTCAAAATGCTTTTGGTAAGAAATAAGGAATAAATTCTTACAGGGTTTTTGTATAATCACCACCAAAGGGACAAAATAGGAGTAACTTTAAAGTTCACATCATGTGATATTGATAATTTTATGTAGTTCTTTTATATAGATTTAAGTTATTGAAAATATGGACGTAGTCCGTAAATTGAACTGACATTTAGTCTTTAATTCATTAAAATCGCTTTACTTGATCAAAAGTTATACGTAATACGGGCTGGTGTCCGCAACTCCACGTCAAAGCGCGTATTTTTCGTACCTACGATGGAAACGTAACGTAAGATGGACCATAACTTATATAATTACTGTCATAAAAGGTTCTGAATCTGACTTCACCATTATTTCCTCTGGGGTTCCAAAGGGCGCAGTGTTGGGTCCTATTCTCTTAATAAATGACATCAAATCTAATTGTAACAACTCACATTTTCTAAGGTACGCACACTATATTAATATTTTTTTCTTAACGTTTTTAGGGTTCCGTAGCCAAATGGCAACGGAACCCTTATGGATTCGTCATGTCTGTCTGTCTGTCTGTCCGTCCGTATGTCACAGCCGCTTTTTTCCGAAACTATAAGAGCTATACTGTTGAAACTTGGTAAGTAGATGTATTCTGTGAACCGCATTAAGATTTTCACACAAAAATAGAAAAAAAACAATAAATTTTGGGGGTCCCCATACTTAGAACTGAAACTCAAAATTTTTTTTTTCTCAAACCCATACGTGTGGGGTATCTATGGATAGGTCTTCAAAAATGATATTGAGGTTTCTAATATCATTTTTTTCTAAACTGAATAGTTTGCGCGAGAGACACTTCCAAAGTGATAAAATGTGTGTCCCCCCCCCTGTAATTTTTAAAATAAGAGAATGATAAAACTAAAAAAAATATATGATGTACATTACCATATAAACTTCCACCGAAAATTAGTTTGAACGAGATCTAGTGAGTAGTTTTTTTTTAATACGTCATAAATCGTAACGTAACGGAACCCTTCATGGGCGAGTCCGACTCGCACTTGGCCGGTTTTTTGACAAGCTTCTTCGAGGTAAACGCTGTACTGGTCAAATACTTGCGCGCAGCGGCCGGCAATGTTAGTAAGAAAACCTATGTCTGTCGTGTTTAGCGGTCAAATAAATTACTATGAAAACACATATCTATCGTGTAATTTAAAAACGGAATTAATTTTTGTCACTTCGAAACATGGCAACCAAGGAGGTAACTTATCTAAGATTTTATTTCAATTTTGAACTGGCTTGCAAATATAGCGGCTTACATTAAAAAAGAAACAAATCAACGTATTGGTGCATGATAAATTAGTATTGTTCGTCATTGATTCTGGAATTTATAATTAACTATAGTCCATTTACAATAGCATTAGAAAGAAGTTAAAAAAGGTTATTTTTAATGCACACTTTGTAACAAAAATACAATAAACATTGTTACATTATGATAGACGCCGAATTTATTATGATCTATTTTTACAGCAGCTGTCACACTTAATTGTAACCATTTTAACTATTTATCTTATGAAATTATGTGGCTTTCATTTATTTATATTATATAACTCCAATTTAAATTACAGTGTCAATGCTAAAAACCTAAAAGAAGCAGGGATGAACAATACTTGGAACGTTATTCGTTTCACTATAATTCTACCGAATTTTATTTTAATTAAGGTGGATGCGCTGCAGTAGCCCGCGGAATCTGACGAATTCGGAGCAATTCTAATTTAAAGGGATGTATTGATGATTTTTAAGGTTAAAATTGTATTATTGCCTACATATTTCTTATTGTTGCGCATCATATTATTTTTATTAAGATACAACCTTACACTGACCTGCAAATTGCAAAAAACGCAAGAAAATTAGAATTTAAGCATCTCCCTTAAAATTGTTTTATCATAACTTTGAAACAAAATGTTTTGCATTTCTGCTTCTACGAGCCTCTTTTTTCTAATGCTATTATAAATGGACTATAGCTGACCCGGCTGACCCATATAAATTATTTCTAGCTGCCCGGCGCTACTTCGTTTCCGTGGTGTCCTACTCTACTCCTACCCTACTTCTACCCTACTCCTACCCTACTCCTACCCTAATCCTACACTACTCCTACCCTGCTCCTACCCTACTCCTACCCTACTCCTACCCTACTCCTACGCTACTCCTACCCTACTCCTACCCTACTCCTAACCTACTCCTACCCTACTCCTACCCCACTCCTAACCTACTCCTACACTATTCAAAACCCTTAAGGGACGATCGTCAAATGTTTGACAGGAAAGTAGGTAGAACAGTTTATATGGGAAAATGAAATTGTTATTTTTACTATCTTCCTTTTTTCACCGTTTAAACCTTCCCTTGGCTAAGACAAACATTCCAAAACCAAAATCAGCTAAATCGGCCCAGCCGTTCTCGAGTTTTAGCGACTCAACGAACAGCAATTGATTTATATATATATATATAGAGAAGATTTACTTAGTTTGAATTTCTACGCATTATTTGAGAAAACTACTATATAAGCCTTGGCTGCAATCAGACATGCCTCTTTTGCAGGCCACTGCAGTAGTGAATATAAGACTAAAAGTAAGAGTAATAAAAAAAACTCACTATCCACAAAAACTATTTAATGTAGCCAGGATTACAGAAATGCAAACTGTAGCAACACAATAGTATAGTTCGAAATAAGACTCATTAGACTTAATTGTAGCGCAGCGTCTACGTTGAACAGGCCACACACACGTATTTTGTTGAATGATGCTCGATGCAAGCGCAGTACGTTCTTGTAAAGTTTTTTCTCGTCATCTGTCAAAAACACACTTGTAATTAAATGCCATAAAACAGTATTGACAAAGAATATTATTCACATCTAGTGATCTTGGATCCTCACCGCTGATGATCATTAAGGCCTACATAACATAATCAGCCTTAAATGTTCCCACTGCTGGGACACAGGCCTCTTTTCTTCAAGGAGTGGGCCGTAATCCACCACGCGAGCCAAGTGCGGGTTGGAAGATGTCATATGTCTTCGAATTGTTCGTTCTAGGATATGCCGTATTCCTCACGATGTTTTCCTTCACCGTTTTGAGAGCAGTAGTGATAAAATAATTTACACAAAGTAAAGCCTGCCTGGGTACGAACCCACGACTTACAACTCGTAAGTCGCGGCCGTTACCACTGGGCCACAACTACTCCACATTAATCCTGTCTGCACCAAAAACCAGTATTGTATTGTATAATAATACATCGTAATGTGTGAATCGTTTGAAGCTGACAGACAAAAAATTATGTTTTAAATATATTAACCGTTGAAAGCATAAGTATGATTTGTGGTGAAAGCGGGCTTTAATGTTACGCATTTCATCTTGCAGAGGACAAAGACTAATAAAATGTTGTCATGACATTTTATGTAGCTTTTATGTAGCATTCTATGTAGTGTCTTTATCCTATTAATATTATAAACGCGAAATTTTGGGTACAAACTTTCGCGTTGGATAGATGATGGATAGATGGATGTTTGTTACTCTTTCCCGAATTTGATTGAAATTTGGCACACGGGTAGGTAGCTGATAACCAGAGCCCGTATTCTCGTAATTTAAAACGTTCGAAATCTAGTCGCAGTCTCATCTCGGCGACAAACAAATGTCAAAAACTTGTCAAAATGTAGGGAAATTAGACGTATTTTTAACAGATTGAGACTGAGATCAGACTGTGAACGTTCTTAAAATTACGAGAATTACCCCTTAGGATTAACTTTTATCCCGATATTCTCATGGAATCGAAACATGAGGCGCTGCTAGTGATTGCATAAAGAAATAACCTGAACAAGTTGACTTCAGAATAATTGCACAAGTATCTTGGACATTTTGAACAGCTAAGTAGAATCCCTCGAGTCGATGAATTAAAATAGTTAGCCACAATAAATCCTTCATCCCCCAACATAAAATAGTCAACGACACGACCATTATTTCGTTCTGTAACAAAAATTATCATAGAAATTTTGCATCACATTTTACAAAGGTAAAGTAGGATGTGGAGCTATGTCGCAAACTATCCTCCACCTCCTATCCTGCCCTCTGTCTCCTAAAACATTGAGTCAAACTGACCTCTGCGCTGCCACCAATGATGCCGTAGAAGTGGCTAAGTTTTAGGCAAACAAGACTTGAAATACAGTCGTGCCAGCGATATGAACAAACAGAAGAAAGTTACCATTTCAAACGCAACCGCAGATTGCAAACCGCTTGAAACGTAGATGGACATTGGCGCCGATTCCCTTGTTCACAAACTACACTAAATTTAAGTTCAATGCATCTTTTTCTTTCTATTTAATTTAGAAAAGGACAGGAGATAAATATTAGTTTAGTCCTGTCAAACTAGTCAGCGCCTGATATAAATTGACGTATTTTTAGCAGTCATGTTTTTAATCACGTCTAATCTGCCTATGGAGTATCTTAATTTGACAGGAGTAAACTAATATTTATCTTCTGTCCTTTTCTTAATGAAATAGAAAGAAAAAGATGCCCAGAACTTTAATTTAGTTTAGTTTGTGAACAAGGGAATCAGGGCCAATCGGTTTGACAGAGTTACATAGAAACGCTGTAGTGTTGACGCAGTCTGTCGTTTTGGTTGGGCAACTTGGCCGCTGCGATTTGCAGTCTGCAGTCACCTTCGGAAATGTAAGCTAACCATGTCCATTTATATTATATTATAGCATGCTTACCATGTCTATTTTGCCTTTTTTAGATGTTTCAATTGCCACTTCAGTGTAAATTAAAGAGTAAAAAAATTCTGATAAAATATGATACATTATCTGAAAATTAAATAAAAAAACATATCATTTATATGATTTCCAACAATCGTATTTGTCTTATCTCTTGAGTTATTTTGAATTATAATTACATTTATTAGAAATAGATAATTATACAGGATAATTTTTTATTCAGTGCGTAAATTTTTACAGGGTGTTCTACCCATGAATATGAACAACATTCACTATGGGACCATCTCTGAAATCACGAAAAAAAAATCAGCAGATTCATACATTTTGGTCGAGTAGGTATTGAACTTTTATAAGAAACAGCTGATTTTTTTTTTGTGATTTCAGAGATGGTCCCATAGTGAAAGTTGTTCATATTCATGGGTAGAACACCCTGTGAAAATTTACGCACTGAATAAAAAATTATCCTGTATAGAAAAGTACTTACGAATTGCTGAAAACTGACTTTGTAGATGTTATAACACGCTAATATATCATCAAAAACCTGAAACGATTTTGTGTTAAAAGAAATCTCTTGCGGGTCCAATTTTTGAGAATTTATACTTTGAAAATTCCAAAGGTTTAATTTACTTCCCAACAATTTGATGAGTCGCGCGGTATAAAACATATTTAAATCGAAACTTATCAAGAGGTAGCAAAAAGAAACCGCATAGAAAGGTATACTTAGCTCTATATACAAATAAGTCATAAAAATGACATAAAAACACAGAGGTATGACTCCAAGAATCCAATTCCAAATAATGAAGTGATTTACACTGCTGTCCTTGTTAAGTAATCTGTGCACTTTTTGAAAAGTAAGGACGAACTGGACGTTATTACTGCTTTGAGTAATGCCGATCACGAAATTCATTACGAAACCGAAACAGTAGAAGACACATTCAAAATTAGAAGAACTTGTCATGAAAATGGTATATCCTAGACTTTCTTTATTCAAGTTCACCAAATAGGTGCAGAATATAAATGAAAAGATAAAAAGTAGTGTAACAATCAGTGAAACAAAATTGGAGATGAGGCTATTTGGAGTTATAAAATCACTTTTGATGCGATATTTAGGACAGAACATAAAATATTGCATCAGATTCAAAGGCTTGAGCATCGCCTGCACATCTTTATCCACCATATTCTCCATGTTAAAAGTTACAGGATATTTCCTTTTATATTTCGAAATATCTTTTTTTAATAGATCATTAACTAATCAAAAATTCAGGAGCACGAGTGATCGATAGTAAAATTTAACGCACACATCAAATTCATTACGATAATGAATGATGTCTGGGCACAATAATAAATTACTTTAATTTTGACTAAACATGTTATTATTTACGCACGACATTTCCAGTATAAGCTCACCTTTCACTGTATGGGGAAAGCTTATACTATCCGAGTTCCGTTTCTAAGTACAGACGTCAGCAGGTCAAGCTACCCAAAACTGTCAAATTTTTCCAATCAACCTTGAACCTTAATCCTTCAGAGATAAAGTTGAAAATCTATTAAAGAAATTTGACAGATTGTAGTAGCTTGATGTGCTGGCGTCTATACTAGAAATGGGACTCTTTTTTATGCACCAACGGTAATGTAACGCAATTTTTGCGCTAGTGTTTTCCATAAAATACAAATCCAGCAACGGAACAGTAATATACAACTAAGAAACTTTAATGAAACTAGCCCGAAGAAGTACCAAACTTAACTGGCAGTGGGCAGGGCACATTGCTCGCAGAATAGATAGCTGATGGGGAAGAAAGGTTCCGGAGTGACGACCGCGTACCGAAAGACGTAGCGTAGCGCCCACAAGGTGGACCGACAACTTTGTGAAGGCCGCAGGAACCCGTTGGATGCGAGAAGCACAGAACCGGTCGAAGTGGAGGTGCTTGGGGGAGGCCTATGTCCAGCAGTGGCCGTCTTTTGGCTGAAATGATGATGATGAAGAAACTTTGAACCAAAAATTCGTTTCCCCGCATGTTTGTATTTCACTATACCAAAATAGCACAAACGCATAATCTTTTTCTAGTTTCTACTTGAAGATATAAATAAACGAGTCCAAATGGACGGCGTGTAGGATGTACACCAACTATTGAGAGGCTTTTGATAAATTACTAAACCTTTGAATTAGACTTAGACTGGTACGGTAGTTCACGTCATACATATTCAATATACCTCAGAAAGAAGAATGCCGTCAAATATAGGGGGCCCTGTACCTACCAAACGAAAAGTCCGCTGTCACAACCAAACCTAGTCTATTTGGAGGAGAATTTAATGCTCTTTCTATATTGCTAACGATTTCTGAGATGGATTCCCGCAATTCGTATTTATTTGGCATTTACCTACTTAATATTTTAAGGTTATGTTCGAGAAAATGACGAATAAACAATGACGATGAATGATGGAGGCATCGCTAAGGATTATCACACAAAGGATACATTATGGAGAAGGACCTGACCATTTTCGTTAATTAAGGATTTTAATTATATTTAAATAGTTCACTCGTGGGTCTAGATCATGAACTGAATTACCTACATTTGTTATGTTAACAAAATAATATATTATGCTCACTGTATTTTTGACCATTGTGCCTGATCTCAACCCGTCGATTGCCAAAGAAACCAAAGAGTGAAAGACTTCTAAAATATAATGTTCAGTGCTCCTGATTCCCTTGCTCACAAACTAAACTAAATTTAAGTTCTGTGCATCTTTTTTTTGTATTCCAATAAGAAAAGGACAGAAGATAAAATATTAGTTTAGTCCTGTCAAATTAAGATACTCCATAGACAGATTAGACGTGATTAAAAACATGGCTGCTAAAAATACGTCAATTTACGTCAGGCGCTGACTAGTTTGACAGGACTAAACTAATATTTATCTTCTGTCCTTTTCTAAATTAAATAGAAAGAAAAAGATGCATTGAACTTAAATTTAGTTTAGTTTGTGAACAAGGGAATCGGCGCCAATATCTGAAAAGTAACAAAATGAATGAGATAATGGGGTATTTGACAGATTTTTTCACATGTGAATAACCTCAAAATTTATTAACTGAACTCTTAATTACAGGAAGGCGAACTGCAGTAACACAATAATGTACTTAATTAGAAAGTTCATCAGACTCAATTGTAACGCAGCGTCTACGTAGAACAGGCCACACACACGTATCTTGCTGAACGATGCTCGATGCAAGCGCAGTACATTCTTACACAGCTTTTTGTCATCATCTGTCAAAAAAGAAAATATTACACTGATAAATGAAAGAAAAAAAGAAAATGCATTTTTTTTTCAATTGAACTGATATAGTATACGTATAACAATACTAGCTTCTGCCCACGACTTCAACCGCGTAAAATTTCGGCAAGTAATAATAATAATTATTTATTTTCTCACCACAATATATGTACAGACGCCAGCAGGTCAAGCTACACGAAACTGTCAAATTTTCCCAATCAACCTTGAACCTTAATGCTTAACGTTAAAGTTGAAAATCTATTAGAGAAATTTGACAGATTGTAGTAGCTTGATGTGCTGGCGTCTGTACATTAGAGAGGTATCAACACAAAATACGTAACAGCAATAATTATACTGTGGGAGACTGGTGCCTAAACTAGACGTGAGGTCTGTATTTCATGTCACCAGGTCTCCAACCCTTGGGTAGTGCTTACATTTTAATGTTAATGAACAGACGCCAGCACATTCCTTTCCATTCCAGCCTCATCTAGTTTTAAAATATGATTGACGTGTAAAAGTGTTTGTACAAACCTACTTACAAAATAAAATCATTTATCATTAAGCTACTGCAATCTGTTAAATTTCGTTAATAGATTTTCAACTTTATAGCTAAAGCATTAAGATTCAAGGCTGATTGGGAAAATTTGACAGTTTCGAGTAGCTTGACCTACTGATGTCTGTACTTTCAATAAATCAATGCGGTAAGAATTCAGAAAAATCATAGGCTTTTAGGATTAAAAATAAAAATAAAGAAAAAAGGAGATTAGTTGCAATTAGTGGTGCTTGGTGTTAATATGCTTAGTAGGTATTTGATGATTTTGATGATTGTGTATTTGTGAATGAGTAGGGTGCATGTGTGAGGGTAGGGTGTGTAGGGGGGGGGATATAATAAGTGTCAGGAACGTATTCTCAAATTATTAGTGGAGCCGGTACCCGAATATAAATTAATTTATTAAATAATAGAAATTTGATATATAAATGAGGCAAAGTATGTAAGGATCGCAAAAGGTGGCGTTCTGCAGTTTTTACCCACCCCCATGCGAAGAAAGCGTCAGTTTATATATGTTACAGAAATAACCTGAGCAAGTTGACATCAACATAAGTGCACAAGCGTCTTGAACACTTCGGATGACTAAGTAGAATTTCTCGCATTGATGGATTAATATTGTTTGCCACATCAAATCCTTTACCATCCAAGATAAAACAACCACCGCCATGGGAATTGTTTGATTCTGTAACAAAAGAAACGTTTGAAACTACGATCTTATTAAACATTATATTAATTGAGTGCCGAACTGGTGGCCCAGTGGTATCGGTCGCGACTTACGAGTTCCCACGACCTACAGATGGTAGGTTCGAACCCAGACAGGAGCTTTACTTTGTGTAAATTATTCTATCACACCTGCTCTCAAAACAATTAAGGAACATATAGTCAGGAAATCGCCATGTCCTAGAACCAATAAATCGAAGGCATAGATGACATAGATCTACCAACCCGCACTGCGCCCGCGTGGTGGATTACAGCCCACTCCCTCTCTCCGAGAAAAGGCCCGTGTCCCAGCAGTGGGAACATTATAGGCTGATTATACTTATGGACTGACGACGATGTGGGTCCACAGAACATTCAGTAATACTCACCATGTCATTCCTAATTATTCCTTCTTTAAACGTTTCAATTGCCGCTTGTGTGTAACTCAGAGAGTGAATTACTACTTCCAAAATGTGATATAGTATCTGAAAAGTATTAATTTAAAAAGTATTATTGCTTATTGACAATTGCGTGTTTTCTAATCTCTTGAATCTTTCTCTCTTTTTGAGTAATTTTCTTCTATGTAATGGATTATGTAGTAAAATACTTACGAATTGCTGACAACTAACTTTGTGGATATTATAACACTCCAATATTTCAGCGTAAGCCTGACATACTTTTTTGACATAATTCGCTCTGTGTGTGTCATCAAACTCTCGAGCATTTAAAACTTGAATATTCCATAGAACAACTTTGTTTTCCAACAATTTAGTGACTCGCGTAGCATAAACAATATTAAAATCGAAAATAACCAAAAGGTAGCAAACATATACAGAATAGAAAGGAGCACTAATTTGTATGCATGAAGTAGTAAAAACAATGACATAGAAACTCAGAGCCACGATTCCAAGAATCCAATTCCAAATAATGAAGTAGCTCACACTTGTTTCATTGTTGAGAAATCTGTGCACTTTTTGAAAAGTAAGGACAAACTGGACATTGTTTTTGGTCCGAATGATCCCGATGATAAAATTCATAACAAAACCCAAACAATAAAAGAAACAGTCAATGTATGACGAAACGTGCATGAAAGTTGGCAATCCAAGACTTATCGAATCCATCGCGGTAAAGGTACAGTGTATGTACATAAACATAAATACTAGTGTTCCAATCATTGAAATAAAGTTAGAAATTAAGCTATTTGTAGTTATGTAGTCATTTTTTATGCGATACTTAGGACAGAACATGATATACTGCATCAAATTCAAAGGCCACAGCATCGACTGCACATCTTTATCCACCATGTTGCTTGAAACTAAATTCACAGGGCACTTTCTTTCGATACTTCGAAATGTCTTCATTTTTAGTCGATTGTTTTCAAAAGTTCCTTAAGACATTATTAATCAATGGCACCACATACATAAAACACATTATGGTAATACTACTGAACTAAATAATGGATTAGATACTTTAATTAATTTTTATTTGGCTTTACTTAACGACAACTTTGTTTAGCGTACTCATAGTCATTATACAAGGTGTCGTTTTGTATCCTCGTCTAATTCTCGACACGAATCAATAATAAAATACGTAGGTATTATTTTATTTTAAAACGCGGCCTGTGTCTTTTACACACACATAAAAACGCGGCCGCTTATACGATACCATAACGCGATTCTGTTCTTTGAAGGTGGTATTCTGAAATACTGTCAAACTTATATAACTAAAAAAACAAGTATGAATTTATTATTTACCAGGGTTCGTAATTTTATTTGATTATTTAAGTCTTTCATAACAGCCTCCTGAAATTTGAAGGATGCAAAACAACAGCTTGTATGTTAATGTGGGGCTAAAGTAATATATTTTTTTTTAGCAATGAATTAGTTCTACTTGTGGATTATGTTTATTTAATGAATTAGAATGATTTCCATCTACTATCTTCTTCGCAATTTTTCCATATTTTCTCACCGTTTAAACCTTCCCTGGACTACAACAAACATTTCTAAACCAAAATCAGCTAAATCGGCCCAGCTGTTCTCGAGTTTTAGCGAGACAAACGAACAGCAATGGATTTTTATATATATAGACTAGTCACTGATAGACAACGTACATCCTAAACCGCTGTGGGTCAGGGTCTCTAGAAGCACGAATTATTGCACAATAGTTCCTTATATGTACTATCGAAGGTGAGCAATAAAATTTCACCCCTAAAGTAGTTAAATTGGGGATGAAAGTTTCTGTGGAAGTTCGTTAGTTGCCGATGGGAAATCCCATCAAAGAAGTTCATCATCATCATCCTATAGCAGTCCACTGCTGGACATAGGCCTCTCCTGTTGCACGCCATTCAACACGGTTTTCGACAACTCTCATCCAGCTGCTACCACCAATCCTGCGAAGATCGTTGCTCCACCTAGCCTGAGAGCGTCCCACCTTACGACTACCGATTCGCGGTCTTCACTCAAGAACACGTTCAACAATAATTAACAACAACAATAACAATTAATAACAACCACAATAACAACAAAAATTAACAATTAATAAGCAACAATTAACAATAAACAATTAACTATCAATTTTTTTACTGAAGCGTAAACAGACAGCTGTGCTGCTGGGGAGTTTGTTGCGCCACTTGTTCTACCCAGCGATAGCACTAGGAAGTGGTGAAGGGCGGGCGTTTTTGAGGGACTGTCTTTTGTCATTTTGACGCTCGAAAATTGCTGATTCTCAGCCTAATTTGAATAAATGACTTTTGATTTTGCTCATGCATGGAAACCTTAAAGTATATTTCGTAACATACCTATAGCGAAAATATATATGTAGCGGCTGCTTTTCATCCTTAATCCCCTTCTAAAGGATTCCAGGTACGCTATTCAACGGTTTGCCTTTGATGAGAATTGGTATTACTCTTCCCTGAACGTGGGATTGTGAGAGAGGTATATTGAAAAGTGTTATTAATATCGAGGTACGTTTTTGCCTACCCAGATATTCATCTTGATATGAAAGGATTTTTTAATGAAACTCGATCTGTGATGTGTTTAAGCAGCATTTATCTATATACAGGAATATTTTTTAAGCACTGCGCAAAAAATTTTTGGTGGTTCAGTATCAGTAATAGAACACATTTCCATTATTTGTTCAAAACTTTTTTATATTTTTTTATCCGACTTTAAATCAGTAAAATATGGACACTATCTATTCGTAATAATATCAATGAACGCGGGCGCCGTGCGGCTTACGAGTGATGTTGCAGAGGGGGTGAAACCCCCTTCCGGGCGGCAGGGTGGCGCCAGGCGGCGGCGGCCGGCCGGGCGCTCGACAGTCTGCGCTTGCGTTGTCGTTACGTCGCGTCTAGTCGCTTCCCGCGTACTCGTGTGTCGTACTTACGATGTCGGATTTTAGTAATGTGATGGTGCGGGTCTATTTATTATGTGGTGAAAGCCTACGAGCAGCTCGCAGAATGTATGCTAGGGGGTAAGGGGTAAGGACCCCACGGTCCCTAATGAAAGGACCATTTTAGCAGCCACTCAGAGGCTGCTTGATCACGGTCAGTTCAGGACCCCAAATCACGCACTAGGGTCTGGCAGACCTCGAGTGGCGGTAAATGTAAGTATTAAGTTTTTAAAAGTGCCTTAATTTAATTGATTATAATGCGTTATTTTCTGCATTTTGATGGTCCTAAGCCCATGAAAGTATGAAGGAAAAATTGGAATTACTCTTCAAATAACTTCAGATCACGGCCTAATCTTAAAAAAGTCTAATTCGAACCTGATAAAATCAGCGATCAGTACATTGTATGTAACCCACGTAAATATCTATCTACCCACGCCTATGCACGAAAAACGACCGAGCGCTGCCGGGCGGCGCGTAGTGGCCAGAAAATCAATTTCAAAATAGACATCTTTCGTTAGCGATAACTTTATTTTTTTGTACTAAGACTTATCAAAATAAAAAATAGGTGTTTAATAAAACTCATTTAAGTTTAATTTGTCAAAGTTTGCGCACTGAATAAAAATTATTCCTGTATACTAATAATACAGTTGAAGAGTTTATTTTGAACGCACTAATCTCGGGAACTACTAGTCACATTCGTATTTTTTTATTTGCATTTGATAGCCCAATTCTTGAGAAAGGCTATAGGCTATTTAACATCACGCTAGGATCTTTAGGAGCTGAGTGAGCAAAAACAAAACAAAGTGAAGTAGGACTTGCGATGCTTAGCGATGGGGTGGGTTGGGGTAACAAGAAATTTCACGCGGACGAAGTCGCGGGGCGAAGAAGAAGAAAAAAGCCAGTGACTTGATACTATCACACGAGACACAAACCTTGCTTTCGCTAAGTATCCCTACTATCACGTATAGGTCCATATTTCCAAAAAATATGCGAACAATTCATAATTCTATGGCCTGATCCCTACTTTATAAAATTTGTATACGTTGAACTAAGTATTAATTTTACTTTTCACGCCCATAAAAAAGTAAAAAAAAAGTAAAGATCATAATCAAGGTATTAACGCATTAAAAAAACATTGTTTTATTAAAATTATATTATATTGTAACACTACTTCCAATCTCGTACCTAATTAATTTAATGAAAGTACAGACGCCAGCAGGTCAAGCTACCCGAAACTGTCAAAGTTTCCCAATCAGCCTTGAACCTTAATGCTTTAGCGATAAAGTTGAAAATCTATTAACGAAATTTAACAGATTGCAGTAGCTTAATGTGCTGGCGTCTGTTCATAATATCGCGTGCCACCTCGCAACCTGTCTGAATTTTAATGTGAACAAATTATTTTACTTTTTTCCCCTAAAATATGTGACACAAAGTGCTATAAATGGATGGTCACTGAATAGGTTACTTCTAGCTTCTAGCCAACCTTTCGTGATCGTAGACACTAGGTCATCACGAGCCTGTACTTCTCGAAGGGTTAGTTAGACAGAGTTGTACCTAATAGTACTTACACCCACATTTCACCTGTTAAGTTTAAAAGGCTTCGCCCGCGTGGCTGTCGGAACGTCCCAAGGGAACGCGTTACCGGGACAACAAGCCTATGTCCCAAGTCTGACAACCTGTCTTATCTGGGGCATCGTGTTACCCAGCAACTCGGTTGTGGAGGTTAGATAGGCAGTTGCTCCATGTGAAATACTGGTATTCAGCTGCATCCGGTTAGACTGGAAGCCGACCCCAACATAGTTGGAAAAACGCTAGGCAGATGATGACCTAGGTCCGCGACTTTGCAGCAGCAGTAATAAATTCATAAATAATTCCATCTATTCACCACCCGTAACATTAGTGTGTATAACACAATTAGGCTGAACAGTCTCGTGCGAGATTAGCATTCCAACTGTTTAGGGGACTTCATTATTCATGTTAAATGTTTTACATAAGTGTGAATTAAGCTTATCAGGCTGACCAGGACTTGCTATGTATGGTATTAGTGTTAGACTTAATTTTGTGGTTGAATGTAGGGATTTCAGCCAGTTAGATTTCATTTTTAACCGACTCCAAAAAAGCAGGAGCTTCTCAATTTGACTGTATTTTTTTTTATGTTTGTTACCTCAGAACTCCGTTATTTATAACTCGATTTGCAAAATTCTTTTTTTATTTGTAATGTATATACTTTCATATTTTTTTGGTTGATTGGTCCCATAGAACGTTCATCAAAAACAATTCAGTAGTTAATTTCGGAAGTTGGTGGCAAACAAAGAAAATGCGAACCCAACGACACCGACTTCCGAAATTAAAGTTATTTTTCACTTTGTAGTGTCTTTTTAACCGACTTCTAAAAAAGGAGTTCTCAATTCGGATGTTTGTATTTTTTTTTTTTTAATGTTTGCTCGCGCATAACTCCTTCGCTTTGCCAACCGATTTGAAAAATTCTTTTTTTGTTGGAAAGGGTATACTTCCCAAATGGTCCCATAGAAATTTCATCAAAAACGGTTCAGTAGTTTGGTTTTTAAACCAAAATTACTGGTAAAAATTACAACTAAAAAGTGAAAAATAAAAACTTTTTTGCAAAAAAATACAACCGACTTCCAAAAACGACACTACAAAGTGAAAAATAACTTTAATTTCGGAAGTCGGTGGCAAACAACGAAAATGCGAACCCAACGACACCGACTTCCGAAATTAAAGTTATTTTTCACTTTGTAGAGTCGTTTTTGGAAGTCGGTTGTATTTTTTTTGCAAAAAAGTTTTTACGAAGCCGGTTGTTTTTCTTTTTGCAAAAATGTTTTATATTTAGGGCAGAAGACTTTGCCGTTCAAAAAAAGGCCTTATGAGTACCTATTTAGAATGCAGTGTTATGTATCGTGCCGGTACAATGGTGAGATTAATTTAACACACGGATAGGCCTGTGTCCTCTGCCCACAGTGGCCAGTAATCATAAAAATTATAACAACTCTAGCTTTTTTTTTTTAACTCCAGCTTCTGCCCGACTTCGCCCTCGTAGAGGTCGGAAATTAACAAACGGGAACGTGCTACTCGTACCAGTACAGAAAGTAGCCTACGTGCTACTCGATAACACACATAATAAATACTGGTTCCGTCTTATTTTTTCACAACAATTACGCTAGTTTCTACTTAGTGTTTATTGTCATTGAAGCGGAGTAAGGTTCTATGAAAAATTTATCAAACAATTATAAAATTAAGTACCTAGGTACTTACGTAAAAGAAACACATTAAAAAAATTTTCGTTGTACTGCATACTTTAAAAATGTAAAGATGATAATTTAAAATAATATAATAATAATAATATCCCTGGACATTTCACACAGCGCCATCTAGTCCCAAGCTAAGCAACCTAATGCTTGTGTTATGGTAACAAGATGGCTGATAAACTACTTATATACATTTTTTTTGTAAATACATACATATTATAGATAGAAAAACACCCACACTCGGAACAAATACATGTAGGTCATACAAATATTTGTTCCGTGAGGGAATCGAACCCGCGACACGCAGCGCAGCAGTCAATCGCTTAACCACTGCGCCAACCGTGCCGTCAAAAAAAAACGTTACCACCACTAGCCCGCACTCGACCCGAGGGTCCCTCTCACAGACAGGCCTGACTCCGATTACAGTAGATGTGATCACGATCTGTTATTGTAATTAATTTGCAACTAATTTACTGGCTACGACGCGACGTAGCCAATTATCGATATTAAATTGATAATAATTGGCCTGAGTCGTAGCGTAGCACAATATGCTACGGCGTAGTTGACGCAATTCAGTCAGCACTACGCTTACGCTACGCGGTCTGGGGGATCCCCGTCAGGAACGAAGTTCCCGTGTACCTACTATGCTCGTCTGCACGCATCTGGATAATTGCACGCACGCACACGCTCGTAAATGTAATAGAAAGAGACAGAGTGAGAGAGAAAGTCTTTTCCAATTTCTTTACGTGACGATTTCTACCAATCAATTTCTACCGCAAGCCGCGTTAAGGAACTTCGTTCCAAAAACAAAATATTTCTTAATAACAACTCGCCATTACGAAAATGTTTAGCTAAATATTAATTTGAGAAATGCAATTGGCCTCGAAAAAATAAATAAGACGTTTCCCTTTGTAAAAAGGTGTCGCAGTAAATAATTAATTAATATTCAAATGTACGAGCAATAATTTACCTGTCCGAGACCAATTTTAATTAAACTTTTTCCTTTGATATTTCAGCATTTTGTTATTTTACGGAGAACTATGATTATAACTATTGTAAAGAACTAATCCAACTCGCACACGAAGGGTTCCGTACCAAAACGGAAAAAAAACGCCAAAAATATATTGCTGTGCTATACATACAAATGGGCCATAATCGTCACACAGTGGGTGACTGAAGACGGTGGGTGTCGTCACCAAGGCAGGCCTAAGAAACGCTGGCGTGATGATTAATTGGACTTTTTCCTAACTGAGTCAACGGAGAAGGCACAGGACAAAGCAAAGTGGACAAATATGGGGGAGACCTTTGCCCAGCAGTGGGACAGTATAAGTTGAGGAAAACAAATGCATGCCATGTTATGCATGCTATGCTATGCATGCTATGCTATGCATGTTATGCTATGCATGCTATACTGTTTTATAAAAATGTAGCTGTTATTTTAGTATACAGGGTGGCATGGAGGGTGGCGGTTATAAAAAAAATTCTTCTGTCTCATAGAAAAGTGCAATACCTACGCGGTCAAAATGTAGCGAACAGCAATATTTTTTTTTTAATAACCGACGAAACATTTCGACACTATGGGGTCATGTGCTGAATCCATGGTTACAGTTTGTGCGTCGATATCCCTGCCACCTTGTATTTTGTGTTGTATTACGACGTCCACGCGAACGAAGTCGCGTTTAGAAGCTAGTTCTGAATAAAACATGACTTAGGTAGGTTTGCATCATTTATGAAGCCGAAATTCTAGTTCTACACAACCATCCGACCTCTAAATTGTCTTCCAACCTTTGACAAAACTAGGCAATCACTAATCACTATAATATTCCCATTTATTATTAAACACACCTAACTTCGCTATTTACCTAGGTAATTACGACACGGTTGGCTCAGTGGCTGAGCGATCGACTGCTACGCTGCGTGTCGCGGGTTCGATTCCCGCACGGAACAAATATTTGTATTGCCTACAGGTAGTGGTTCCGGATTTGGCTGTTTGTGTATGTGAGTATAAATGTTTGTAAACGCACCCACGATACAGGAGTAATTCTTAGTGTGGGGCAATGTTTAAATTAGTTATTCTATTCCAATCCTAACTTATCCAACTATCTCCTTTGTCCGTCTGAGTTTCCCAACCTTAACTTATTTCCGACATCAGACAGGTACAAGACATGCTTAATTTAAGTGATGACTTACACTTTTTCTAGATTAGGTAATATTTGCTCGGCCATATTGTTGATTTGGTCACTATTAAGGTGTCTACAGATACGTCTTGTACCCGTTTAACCCATTTTTTAGGGTTCCGTACCTCCAAACGAGAAATGGAAACCTTATAAGATCACTTCGTTGTCCGTCTGTCTGTCCGTCTGTCAAGATTCTGTTGTCAGGAACGCGTGAAGTTATCAAGTTGAAATTAATATTGAATACTCAGACTGCAATCCCTTGAAGTAATGAAAAAATCAAACTTCTAAGTCAACGCAATCAAAAGATACGGGCGTTTATGTTCCTTTTATGCCGCATATTTTGGCATAGGGTGCTTCCCTTTGACCTAGAATCATGAAATTTGGCAAAAAGCAATGTCATGTAACACAAGTAAAGGAACAAAATCGAAAATAGTAAATTCGTAGTTACATACCTACAAAGGACAGTTAGGTTTTTGTATTTTTTTTTTTTTTGTACATATCCCTCGGTGCGCGAGTCTGACTCGCACTTTGACAACACGGTTAGCGCAGTGGCTGAGCGATCGGACTGCTGCGCTGCGTGTCGCGGGTTCGATTCCCGCACAGAACAAATATTTGTAAGTCCTACATGTATTTGTTCCGAGTCTGGGTGTTTTTCTATCTATAATATGTAGGTATTTACAAAAAAAAAAAATATATAAAAAAAATGTATATAAGTAGTTTATCAGCCATCTTGTTACCATAACACAAGCATAAGGTTGCTTAGCTTGGGACTAGATGGCGCTGTGTGAAATGTCCAGGAATATTATTATTATTATTACTTAACCGGTTTAAAACGACAGTTTGCTGTTTAACCTTCGAGGTGGTCGGTGACTACACGCTAAGGGCACTCCATGTGGAGTACGTACCTCGACCTAGGGTGTCGCTGGGGAAAGGCAGCAAGATTTAATTAGGGACTATCCCAGAAGGAAGGTAATGTTTTTATACGCAATCTCCGCGAGAGATTACCGTGTGAAGTTGACAATTATATTGGCTTTTTTTTGCACAAATTCTTCTAAGCTTAAGGTGGAAAAAACTGGAAAGTAACCAGTAATAACTATGCAATGGGACACATACAGAACAGGCTGGTGATATACTCTACTCAATAATTAGACCAATGTTTCGGATGTTAACTTTTACTTTTAACTGTCATTATTTTTAATAAATGCTTATCTCATATTATTATTGTGTTAATTTTTTCGCAAATGGTACGAAAAGTAGAGTATTTTCCTCGGTGATAAAACTGTCTTAGTCTTGGGTGAACTTAAATCCCTCGCTACACTCAGGACTCGTCTTAAATCCCTCGCTTCGCTCGTGATTTAAGTTTTTAACACCCTCGCTACGCTCGGGAGTAAACCTCGAGTCCTTCGAAATCGAAATTGACTCCCGCGACAGAAGACACTGCTTTATCCCCTTGGTTAATAATATACTATTCTACACGCAGTCCTACAACTATACAAGTCATCAAACTCAGTTTAGGCAGGATGTCAATAATTAGCCTAGAATGTTCCCCCTGCTGGGACACAGACCTCTTCTCGGTGAGAGGGAGTGGGCCGTAAACCACCACGCGGGCCCGCTGCGGGTTGGTAGATGTCAAGTCATATCTTCGAATTTGTTGGTTCTCTTAGTGGTGATGAAATAATTTACGCAAAGTAAAGCGCCTGTCTGAGTTCGAACCAAAGCGTACTCTAAGATACCGGTTCGAACCTATGACCTACAACTCGTAAGTCGCGAGCGGAGGATGTGCGGTACCCGCTATATGTATTCCTCCGTGCGGATAATACGTCCACAGTTAGCCAAGCGCGAGTGAAATATTGCTGTAATCAGACAATATTTTACACACCCGCGACCGTCTAATTCTATAAAACTAGTTTCTTATCGGAGCTTGCAGTTTCTGGTAATCATAACTTTACTGTATACCTACCTACCATGTAGGAAATTCTTTAGCTAATAGAACACTGTCGCCAAAACCTGACCATTTTGAAAACCAAATCCCGTGCACAGGATGACCACAGCTGCGTCCGTAAGTAAAACAAAAGAGGATCTTTTTTAGGTCGACTAATAATATGCGCTGCAAGCAGGAATTTTGGCGATAGTATGTACATTTATGGCTTGTAATAAGTTAGTCACGAATAACTTAAATAGGTAACGAATAAGTCCTTGATAATAAAACCGACTCGTCTGTCGGCAAAGGGCATGATACTCTCTTGTGCCGTCATGCCCCGTCATGTTAGAAAAATACACAATATATTTATTTATTGGTTGTCTTTAATTATTATACCTAAATTCTTTTAATAACCATCAATTTCGATTTTTCACATGTGCCGGGCGTCCCGTGACGGCCAACCTTTTGTTTTATCAAACAATTTTCAATTTTCTAATTAAGTAGCTGTTAGTTTATTCAGATCCTGTGAAACTCGCCCTGATACTCTTAGTAATGGCGGCAATGCAAATGATCCGAACTTTCTTATTCTAGCATAGAGAATAGTAATCAGGGACATAGCTACAGCAGTATCAAAGATACGTGGCCCCCGGGCTATAGTGCCCCCGAGCGAAAATTTGAAAACCGACCCAGAATTAATGAATAATAATAATAAGTTTATTAATGCTTCAATTTACAAAAAGGGGTATAGTGTTTGGAGCCTCCTTTTAAGCAAACAAGGAGACTCCGCTCTTCCATAGTACAGCATTTTTACTTATTCTAGTTAACAAAAACCGTGGTCAAGCTACCCGAAACTGTCTGTCAAATTTTCCCAATCAATCTTGAACCTTAATTCCTTAGCGATAATGTTGAAAATCTATTAAAGAAATTTGACATAATATTGTAGTAGCTTGATGTGCTGGCGTCCGTACCTAAGTACTTAAAAATAATATTGAATAAAAAATAAATAAGAAACATCTAAAAAACTAACGTACTTTGTTTATGGTTTACAAAGACCTCAAGTTACAGGCGCGGTCTAATTGTCAGGCTCTTTATCGACACATTTTTTTTAAACATTCGTTAAAAAAAGTCTGTGAATAACTAACCTATCCGAGTCAGGATGGTTCAATTATCGAGCTCGCTCTTGCATGCTCTTAGCAAAATCACAATTACAGCTTTAACCTATCCAAGTCAGGACTCTCCAATTTACTAGCTCGCTTCGACCGCTTGTTTATTCTCTTAAAAAGATCACAATGGCTCCGATTCCGTTGTTTGTTCACAAACTAAACTAAATTTAAGTTCAGTGCATCTTTTTTTTTCTTTTTCATTAAGAAAAGGACAGAAGGTGAATATCAGTTTAATCCTGTCAAATTAAGATACCTACTCCATACACAGCATAAAAGTGATTAAAAACATGGCTACTAAAAATACGCCAATTTACGTCAGGCGCTGACTAATTTGACAGGAGTAAACTAATTTTTATCTTCTGTTCTTTTCTTAATGAATTAGAAAGAAAAAGTGAGTTTGTGAACAAGGGAATCGGCGCCAACTTACAGTTCCGAGGTAGAATTAAAAAAATACAAATGAAATTCAATGTTTAAAAAAAGCAATAAATTTTAGAACCATGTATCAATAATAAAACGGGCCATGTATCAAAAATAATTAGGGGCCCCGTATATAATAATGGGGGATACGTGGCCCTTTTTAAACTGGCTACGCCACCAGTACTACAAATTAATAATAATAATAATATCCTGGACATTTCACACAGCGCCATCTAGTCCCAAGCTAAGCAACCTAATGCTTGTGTTATGGTATCAAGATGGCTGATAAACTACTTATATACATTTTTTTACACTAATTATATAAATACAATAATTATAATAATATAATTGTCTGAAAACTGTCTATAAATTCCTCTGCCCTGCCACCGACAATGCGGTGGAAGTGGCAAAGTTTTGGGCCAACCAGATCTAAAATACAGTCGTGCCAGACACGAAGAAGAAGAAGAAGAATGGTCTGTAGTCTCCCTTATAGCACTAAACTCGCTAAAACACCGGTCAGGGTCAATTTAGGGGAGGCAATTTCGGGGTAGACGTCCGATATAATAAACTGGAAGGTCGGTAGTTACTAGGGTTGCAATAGGTCAGTATTTCCGTAGATGAAAATGAAGTTTCTTTCCTGTGTCCTAATTCAAACCCTGATGGAGCTTTGGTAATTTTAACAAAGTGCAGAAAAAATTTAGATAAAATGTTGAGAATGCGAAAGACAGTTAAGGTTTTCTATTGTGTTTTATTAGATTAAGTACTCGGCAGTTAACCACGGCGAAAATCTTCATAAGTTTAGTAAAAAGACTATTAATAATCATGTAGAAGATCATCATTCATCATTTTCCTGCCCATAACTCAATTTATTTGGGATCGGCGCCATAGTTCTTTTTCTCAGGTACCTACATACTTCTATAATCCACTCCCTTTCTGGTCATAATCATCTTTCACACAGTCCATCCAACGTTTCTTTGGTCTTCCCCCTTCTCATATAGCCATCCACATTCATACTCAAAACTCTCCTGACGATATTTTCTTCATTCCTCTGCATCAGATGCCCTTAACATGACAAACGATTTCCACACAACTTTTCAGTCGCCGGTGTCACTTTCAGACTTCCTCATAAGTATTCATATGATAATATTATAGTCATGTAGATGTTAGGCTTAATAACTAACTGTTAACCCAAGGGGTTTTTCTGGATGTGTCCTGAACTTATCTATATGTCGCAGCCAATTCGTTTAATTAGCCGTTTAGTTAACCGCCTAGCCTTTTAACTAAACAGCGGCCGTTCAACTAACGGCCTGAATGATATTCAATTATAGAAGGTAAATCACAAATTACGCGCGAGCCGAATTAGTCGCAGTAACTAAATATATACCAACCAATTTTGTACCTAACATATCCGACGAATAAATGTCTCTGTCTTTGTTTTAAAGTAGTGTCTCAAGTATGTGTTAGTGCCATAAACACAAAACCGTTAAAACGACACACATTATTTCAGGGTTCAACAAATCGATGTGTGTAGTATTTTTCTCAAAATACTTTGTTCAGAAACTAGCTTTTAAAACTAAACTTCACGCATCTGTCATCAATGTTCACAATGTTACCATAAAAAAAAATACCCATTTGCCACAAAAATTGTTCCGTGAATCGCGAAAGCACTACATAACTCATTGTTTTACAAAGGTAACGATACCCGGAAACATATTAATATTGTGAATGACTTTTATAACCCACTAACCCATTCATTTGCAAAAGGTTACTAAAAGTCTGTCCCTAGAAATATTCTTAAAAACTTACTTAGCTGGGAACTGAACAAATTATTTCCTAGCAACACTGCAGTTGTCATTTTTATAATAAAAGCTGTGCTGATGCCGCGTTATTAATTATTCTATTTACGCCAATTTTCGCGTTTTATCTATCAAAATCCGTGTGTTTTCGTGTTTAAAGTAAACAGTGGAAGATGTCGAACCTGGAAATATGTCGAATATGTCTTTCTACTGATGTGAAAATGTATGAATACGATCAATTTCAACTGAAGAGTTTCTACGAGGAGATTATGGCCACAAAAGTGAGAATGTTTGCTGAATTTTGTTGTACTCGGACTCCTTTGTTATTAGCTATAGTTATTATGTCTTATTGTTGCGGTATTTGCGCTTAGAGTACAGTAGAAAAGGATAATACGGATTAATGTTACGCTTATACATAAATAAGACATGTATGTACTCCTACGATCTCTGGAGCGGTAAATAGAGTTACAGTAGGTGTCTAGTAATGATACGTGATAATATCCACTTTAGTCATACCTAATGAGTTGGACAAGTTGACAAATTACTTTAAAACAATAAGCAATGTTGACAGTACATACGGGTGTCTCCAGATGATTGATGAATCTATCAAAAGAAAGCTTATTAGTTGTATTTTAAATCAATTTTGTCTAAAATCTAGTAAGTAATAATAATAATGTTTATTTATTTACCAAAAAAATATTGTACAAAAACAACTTAAAAACTACATAGGAAGCTATTATAAATACAATACAAAATAGTAGCATCTGCAGCCGAACTAGGTGACACCTGTATAGTAATAGTAGTGTAGTGTATCTAATCTAATAATTTTCTGTTTCCCCTTGGATAATGCTTACTAAAACAAAGAAAATGGTTATATTTACCAATTTTTATAAAAAATATTTCTATCCAACTACCATGAATTATTTTATTTATTTATTTCACCATTTATGTACACATATAATATTAACAGACAAGAAAAACAGAATAGAAATGAAACTAAATAAAAGCTTGTAAAATAGGTACAGAGGTGATGCTTATTTCATAAAAAATCTTCCAGCATACCTACAATAGGACAATTGATAGAGAGATGTAGACATTGGTGAAGCAGTAAAGGAGTCAAAAAAATAATACATAAAATCAAAAACAATTAATAAAACTAAACAAAAATTATGAGAACATACGTATATACATACAAATAAACATACCTACATACATACTTCTAAAATAAATATAACCAGAATGATAATATTTATAACATACATATTTATGTGCTTAACAAGTACGTATAATATTAGCCCTGATTTTTTTACGGTAACAGAAAAGATACTCAATGCCTGCGTCTATTCTAGGGAAAAATTTGAGCAAAAAACTTGTCTATATTTTTCAGGTAAATGAAAGATCAGGTCTGCCCAAATGTTTCTGCTACCAGTGTGCGGCACTACTGCATAAGTACCATAAGTTTAAAGAAAAGTGCTACACTGGACAGAAAGCTCTCAAAGAAATACTTTGGGAAGGACAAGTAAGTATTAAAGGACTTTTACAATTCAGAACCTTAGCCAATCAACAAGTTTTGGGATAACTACCTCAGTATCATACAAAACAAAGTTCAAATTCCATTGCAACTAATTTAGCACCTTTTAATTAGAAGTTGTCACTCTAAAGTCAACTTAGAATACATAACTGTAAAGTATATAATTGAGGGTAATTTTAATGTCTAAGATTCTGAATTTAAATATAGCAATATCCCTATTAGTCTCTAACACTATTTTATATGATGCATCCTGATAACCACCTAAATGACTGATATATGAGACATGTAGCTACCACTTTACGAAAGATGCGGTGAAACATGTAGCACTATGCAAAAGTTTTGACATGGCCTAAGGAGTGTGACTATAAGATAATAAATACATAAACTCATGCCTTCTTCCCATGGGGGTAGGCGAAACTGCAGAATGCTACCTGCTATGATCCTATGAGATAATGTCAAAAGGATTAGCAATGGCATCTAAAAATTCAGGGCTTGTGTAAACATACAGCAAACCTAAGCAGGTTTGCTCAAACCAATAGCGAATAGGCAGGTTTGTAGAATCAGTAGGCAAAGTAAGTACTTTGCCTATTGATTCTCAACATCATAATTGGATGAGTATTGTTTAATCAATAAGCTTGATTTAAACCCTGCTAAATGTTCAGTAATCTCGTTTAGCAGGAAACGCATCCCTCTCCCTACAACGTATATACTTAAAGGGCAGCTATTACAGAGGTGTGACGGTGTGCAGGACCTAGGTGTTTTTCATGATTCAAAACTCTTATTTAACGTGCACATTGAGCAAATAGTAGCAAAAGCTTCGAAGTCACTGGGTTTTGTCATGAGACTCGCTGGGTGTTTCAAGAAGGCCAAAACCCTTAAGATTCTCTATTGCTCTTTTGTAAGAAGTCATCTTGAATATGCATCACAAATTTGGAACCCATGTTATGGCAAATACATAAATCGTATTGAGAGTATCCAAAAAAGATTTATTCGTTTTCTTTGTTTTCGGCTACGTGTACCATATCATTTTGATAACTACTTAAATCTCTGCAAGAAGTTCCATTTACAGCCACTTTTAGATCGTCGCCGACTTGCTGATTGCACTTTTCTTTTAAAAATCTTAAATAACGAAATTGACTGTCCTGATCTCCTGCATAAATTGCATTTCAATGTCCCCCAGAGATCAGTTAGATTTAATCCACCTATCTCCATTCCTTTTTCCTCATCCAACTATAGGCAAAACTCATACATGGTGCGAGCGAGCAAAGACTATAATATTCTATGTAAGGAGTTCTTTTTTTTGACCCATTTATCACCAAAGCCTATTCTGTACGCACTCGGCTGAATGCCAACTTTTTTAACAGCGCGTAATATTTTATTTTATTTTTAAGTTCAGTTTTTCCCCATGTCACTAATGCCTAACATGGCGTCTGAATGTATTTGATACTTACTGCTTGTTTTTAATTCATTTTATTTGTACTTTTATCGTGCTTGCTACTTAGTTGTTAGTGATCCTAAGATTTCTATTACCTTCTCTGTGTCTACTCGTGAGAACCTGTAATTGGCTCTGTGTCGCTACAATATTGTTATTAATTTGGTTTAGCTGTTGGTTCTCCTACTTTTAAATAAATAAATAATCTGCCTAGCCTTCTTCCCAACTATGTTGAAGTTGGCTTCCAGTCTAACCGGATGTAGCTGAGTACCAGTATTTTACTGTAGCGACTGCCTATCTGACCTCCACAACCCAGTTACTGGATAATACGATACCCCTTGGTAAGACTGACTACCCGTAACAAATGTCAAAGATCCACAAATGACATTCTCAACAACTCTATACAATTGTATTAAATTACCCCACTGACTGCTTAAATGTGATTACTTAATCAATTCAAAGTAACTTAGCCACACCCTCAATTTCGAGTTACAAGCAGCACTTGCATGTTCCAATAGAGAGGTTGTGGCTAACTAATAACAGCCGCATCAATCAATTAATTAGGTTAAGCTACGCTTGCCGCGGTCCGTGCCTCGGAACCCACGTTAAGCCCGTTGCCCGTGGCCCGTTGGTCCCGACTGTCAGTCGTGGATCTTTGACAGTTGTTACGGGTCGACTGAAGCCTGAAGTTCTGACAACCAGTCTTACCAAGGGGTATCGTTTTACCCATTAGCTAGATTGTGGAGGTCGGATAGGCAGTCGCTCTATGTAAAATACTGGTATTCAACTGCATCCGGGTAGACTGGGAGCCGACCCCAAAATTGTTGGAAAAAGGCTAGTATAGGTAAAAAAAAAACGGTTCAATATCAAAAGTCCATGAACTGATTTGATAAATAATTTTGTACACATAACTAGAAGTTCTAATAACCCCATCAATTTCAGCTAACCAAAAAAGCAGTCCGAAGCATAGACAAATCAAGCAAAAACATCCGTGTACCATTAAGCATAATAACTGTAAACAAAAAAGTACGGACCTGCACAGTTAAAAATGGAGCCAAACTAAAACTTCACGAGAGAAAACCTGAAGAAGTAGATGTAGCATCATTGAGTGATGACGGTGATTTCTTTGATGGTGACGATAATAATGAAGATAGCAAAGAACATTTACTAGAAGAAATAGACATAGAAAAGATAGACATAAAAGAAAAGAAAGAAGATGAAGACCTAGAACCTGAAAAGATTGAAAAAGATATAGATGTTGTAGATGTAGATATTATACCGAAAATACAACCAACAGAAAATGTAACTTTAGACATAGATAAAGTCTTCTCTGATGATGATATGCCAAGTGACAGCGAAAAGGTTTTCGTTGATGACATTAAAATTGTCACAGATGATGACGAAGATTCTGAACCAAAAGAGCGGGTTAAAAAGAAAAGAACTAGAAATGGTGGGAACAGTAAAAAGAAAAAAGCTAAGGATACTATACCGAAAGAGAAGAAATTCGCTGTTAAGACTACTAAGAAGGCCGAAATGGATCCTAATAACTGGCTGAAAATAAATTTGACGGAAGAGGAAGCTGATGCTGAGTTTAAATCAAGGGGAACACATAAGAGGTATTTGAATGCTCAGTACAAATGTACTGATTGTCTGAAAGGATTCTCTAAAGAGGATATGTTGAAGAGGCATGCTAAATTAAGACATAGCGAGGTAAGAGTCATCATTATTTGTTATGAGGTGAAAATAGAGAAATGAAAGTCTTATATGACATTTTTTTCATGTGAATGGATGAAATAACATCATTGCTTTCAATGTTTATCACCCCTCTTATTTTTTATTTATTTATGTACAACGTGCCGCTACACTGGCGACATTAATTTAACGCACGAGTAGGCCAGTAATCATAAAAAATACATACATACTGGCAAAATACATACATACTGGCAAAATACATACATACTGGCAAAATACATACTGGCCAGTAATCATAAAAAATATAACAACATAAAATAATTCGTAATTTGAAAACCACCGCCTGCGCCGCTCGCCGACATATATGGCTCTCTCTTTCCTTCAATTCGCCTACTGTAGTGCACGTTATTCGTTTTAATTTCATTGATGCGATGTTATGATCCGTGACCCGGCAAATAACCCGTGCGCTACAATTCTTTAAGTCAGGTTGCTCCAAGATGCTATTTTAGAGAATTATAAATTAATTAATAAATAATAGCGTTGAATGAAATTAAAATATATTATGTCCATCAAACGAAAACGCGAAACCGTACGCGTGTTAAATTAATGTCGCCACTAAAGCGCCACGCTGTATACAGTATGTAACAAAAACCCTGTTGTTCCAAGTAGGGACGTTTTCAGAATCGATATCCTATGGTAATTACGTAAGTCTATTAAAAAAATATTCGAGAAAAAAAAAGCAAAATAAATATTTTAAAATTAATATTTTAAAAGTAACACTGATTGCTAACCTCTGCAAAGAGAAATAGGTAGCAACTTGCTTTTTAACAAAGGCGCCGCCGCGCCGCTGTCGCTTTGTCGCCGCCCGCCGCGCCGCACTCTACCATACTGCACTAGGGTCATGAACTCGTCACGTGACGTTCACATCACTCAGCTGTTTAACTGCTGATAACACCATGGGAACGTTAGTTTGACTTTTTCAAAAAGTAGGCTTATCAAGTTTGCACGATAGATAATTACAATAAACACTTAACTAACACTTTAAAAAGGAATTTATTTACTTCTTCAAACATCTCGAGGATTATGGTCTCGAGTCCTCGGTCTTCCTGCGTCAGTACGATGTTGGTCTCGACCGTGCACAGACCCGGTGTTGACCGTTCGTATGTGAAGACGTTCAAAAGCCATCGTCGACGGCAATGGTATGTTCCTTGGAGTTGCGAAACGTTCTTGGTACAGCCTACGTGCATCTGCGTAATTGCAGTCGCATCTCCCGAGGCACATCAACATATTAAAACATTCCTCATTTAAATAAGACATTTTGAAAAAAAAAAAAAAACGCACACAGAATTCACTCACAAAATCACAATAATTTGTTTCTTTTTCTAATGTTGTCAACGTAGATCAACGATACATCCCTCCGGAAGTAAGTTGCGCAGGCGACTGAGGGGCAGTGAGGCGGACAATCGGCTAGTGGCGGTCGTACAAAGGGTGCACCACGTCATAGTATAAAGAGAGGAAGTAGGCTATCTCCGGCACAATCCGCGACATAATTGCCTACTGTCTTAGGGTTGTCACTTTTTGTTAAATTTTAATTCAGTGCCAATAAATGGGCAAGGGTCGGGATGTTGTATTTTTTACTTGTATTGTCTGGGTACCTAAACGATGATGAAACCTTTCACGATGAAAGAAAGAGCGACGGGCCAGCAGACGGGCGGCGCGGGGCGGTTATGAGCACGAGTAAACGGTAGGTTACTGATAGTACTGTCACCAATTCATTAGTTTAAAGCCCGGCCCTTGCCAAAGATAACACATATCTCTGTATATCTAACTAATTCAGTGATTATTAGTCAATAAAGTTCAACAATGGTTTTCCTAACAAACACAGAAATTTATTCAAGATTCATAGCAGTATTATTTATAAAAAAAAACATCGTAAAACAACATAAAAAAACTAACGCCTGTCTCTTAGACTATAATCAAATTTTTATTCTGCTGCTATGATTCGAACTTTGCTCTATTTATCTGATTCACAATTAGTCAATTACTTATTTTTTAAGTACGATTTTATAACTGTAAGTAGCTACTTGTTACTATACCTACAATAGGTACTGAGAAATCGGCATGACTAAACATAAACAAAGCAATAGCGGCAAATCAATTGACAGATCAAAAGTACCTAATACATTCTAGTGGGAAATTAGGCCTACCTACTTCCTCTGTCTGATAGAAAACTAATACAACAAAAAATAAGTAAGTAGGTAGGTATCTCATCATCAAGTAAAAATGATATGCTAGAAAAAGTGACTTTCTTACCTTTCCTGTTCAATAGGTAATTTGAACAGAGACAATTCTGGAATCGATAAATTATTAAGACACCCAAACACACAGCAATACGTTCTCCTGCGATTATCACACATTTTTTCATTCATTTAGCGGTGCCGAAAAGCCGTGACGCGCTAACCTCGTGCGATGTTAGCCCCGTCTGGCGCGCTGCGAAACCCGCCGAGATTTGTGTAAGTGTGCGTGCGGCGACGCATAGATACTTTGGCGCACACATACAAGCCGCGCGCGGTGCGTTTGTATGAAGATAACGTACTTCCTCTCTTTATACTATGACCACGTGTCATCAAACGCGGCGGCGCCGGCGAGGCAGCATGCTTTGTGTTTTTGGCGCCAACCTGTCTAGCTATCGCGAATCAAAGGCGCCGCCGCCGGCGGCTTATCTTTATCGACCGTAGGCTAGCTCGATTAGTACTTGTAAGTTCAGATGTTAAAAACATTTTGTAACAATGTATCGAATTTAAAAACTATCTGATTATGGACAATGTTCGGCCACCACTGGTTTTTTTTTTTTAAATTATAACTTCATTAATGGTAAGCCAATAGGTATATATATACGCTCCTACAAGGAACAACAGGGTTTTCGTTACACACTGTATACTTGTTGCAATTTACTCCGCGTTTTTTATTAAGAGAATTAAGGGCCGAAGTCGTTGTTGACAAAATCAAAAGTCACAACAAACAAGTCAACACAGTAGGCTGAGAATCAGCACTTTTGGAACGCCAAAATTACCTAAGACAGTCCCCTAAGACTGTCGCTCTTCACCACTTCATAGTGCTTTACTTGGTATAAGAACAAAGTCCTTAGCATAAAACAAGAATAGAATAGAATTTAATGACCATTTAATCAACTGTCTTCACACAAAAGGTTTGTCCAATTTAAACTATAATATACTGTGTGATCGTGGTTTTCAGTCTAACGGCCCAATAGAGTGTCGCTTCTGCCACATGCGGTTCAAATGGAAGTGTTTCCTCAACAAACACATGAGACAGCACTATACCAAGTACAAATGTCTGCGCTGCGACCTCGTTTGTCCTTTAGAGTGAGTATTAACTACAGTCAAGCTATCGAGATAATGCGTTCCTGACATCTGTCAGTGCGACAATTATTCTAGTAGCTAATAAAGTTCAAATTCACATAACAGGTATACGTTAGTATAAAACTGGCAGGTGTCAAGGACGCATTCTCTCATCGGCGGAAATAAAATGATTGTGTACCATATAAATTCCCTTGTGATTATTTTGATAAAATCGTCCTGTTGTAGCGGTATCTACAACGCCACATGTGAACAACGCGTCATACTGACGTCACGCAAATCCTGCATCTCACAAGCAGAGTTTACCGCACAATTAGCATAGATACAATTTCCCAACATCAATCGTTGGGCAATTGCCCGCCAGATACAACACCCGTCTGGTCGGAGGATCCTCCCTTTTCTATGGAGGATGAGTGAACTTTACACTCTGTTCCTCATACCTCTAAACTGTTATAATATAAATTGTTTGTTTTCAGAACAACAGCACTTTTCCATGAAGAATATCATAATGGTGTTACGAGGAAATGCGACCATTGTGGCGAAGTGTTCAAGTAAGTATCCCAAATTAAAACCTTGCGTCATTTTGCGCCGTTCTGATTTTTCACATTGTAAAAAAAAACATTATTTAATATGTATTACTTTATGCTTACATTTGGTTTGTTAATGCAAATATCTTCTATATACATAAAAATGGATCTTCGAAATGTATGTACGCCCGTGACTTCCGATCGACTGCACCAAATTGGATAATTCTTTTTTTTTCTGTTCGTTATTGTCAGGACAAATTGGACCCGGTAGGTGGCGCTGCTTTTTCGGGTGGGATGATGTCTGCCGGGTCCGCTAGGTTCTATCAATCAATCAGCATTTTACTTATAGGAGTAGGGTAGGAGTAGTGAAGGAGTAGGGTAGGAATAGAGTAGGAGTAGGGTAGGGGTGGGGCACCACGCGAACGAAGTAGCGCCGGGCAGTGAGAAATAATTTATATAGCAAAACAACGTTTGCCGGGTCAGCTAGTGATAAATAATAGCGTTATTCCATTCATATAAAATCTACGTCATTCCAATGATCATAGGGTAAATTTTGTAAGGTAAATTAAGTAACGCGAATGGTTGGAAAAATAGGCTATGTCCAAGCCCGCATTATGAGCCAGAAAAACATCATCATCACTGCCTAGCCTTTTGCCTACTATGTTGCGGTCGGCTACCAGTCTAACCGGATGCAGCTGAATACCAGTATTTTACATATACTCACTGCCTATCTGACCCCCACAACCCAGTTACTGGGTAAGACGATACTCCTTGGTAAGACTGGTTGTCAGACTTTCGGGCTTCTGACGACCCGTAACGCCTGTTAAAGATCCACGAATGGCAGCCGGGACCAACGGCTTGACGAGGCACGGGCGGGTCTCGGTATATAAAGATGGTCACCCATCCACAGACCGAACGCGGCAACCGTGCTTAACCTGATCGATCGACCTGTGCGGCTGTAATTATTTAGCCACGGCCCCCAGAAAAACATACTGCTTTATTTTTGTATTGATTGATGACCCAATTCATATTATTTCAACCTAAAAAAATATCATCTTCATGCTTGTGTTAATTAAGTTGAATTTATAATGACTAATACTATTGAAAAAGTCATAAAATTTGTTGGATTTATAGTGCAAACTGAACATTATGTGTCACTAAAGTTGTTTTCCGAATACAAATATTTGTTTACATTTTTGGAAACTAAACTTCGAACCCATAATATACAGGCAATGTGTATATTTGAATGTTTGTTTTTAACGAAGTTATTTATTTCTGTATCAGGCACCTAACAACATACTACACTCACTTGCGCACACATCGCAGCGAGCACGTGTGCACGTTGTGCGGCGCGTCGTTCGTCAGTGTTACTGGACTCGGCATCCATAAGAAGATCAAACATGTTAATGCTGATTCTGTAAGTATACTTTCTTCCTATAGTACAGATTTGTTTTCTTTGTTATATGTAAACAAAAAAAAAAAATCTATTGTAGTGCTCATTCAAGAATAATTAACCCCAGTTTCTGAGAGCCAAATTAGCTTTTAAGATATTTTTGACGCAGGCATTTTCACGCGCATAGGTATCCCGTGTGTTGATTGTGTCTCTCACATACAGTCCCATAATTAAAATGTTTAGCACATTACGGTTCATTTTCACTTGCACCTTATAATTTTTCTATAGCCAACGTATTAAATGGATATGACGTTCGAAATGTGGAAACGGAACGTGTTTGATAAATGACGTTACATTCCCCCCCGCCCCGCTTCCTCAGAGAGAAACATTTGCCACCCCTGGAGCAAAAACCTAGATCAGCCTGTTTGAGGTTGAGTTTGATTAATCGAGTTTAAATCTAGTAGTAAATCCTATTCAATGAACATTCTCATGCAGGAGCTACCACAAGGCGAAGAACAGTACTGCCAGCGATGCGACGTCAAGTTCGAGACGCGGAAGGCCTACGAAGAACATCTCATACATTCAGCCAATCACGTCGACGGAATTGAGTGAGTTTTTTTTACCACAACCTGCATATTATAGACCATGGTCTATATAGGCTCTATGCCTATAAAGAAGGAAGAAAGGAAATGGTTTATTCTGTGAAAAAATAACACACTAAAATAACATATTCCATGGCTGCCAAAAGCCCTGTATTCAAAAAGCTAGAATCTTTTAATATGGGTTAGGCCATGTACAGACGCCAGCAGGTCAAGCTACCCGAAACTGTCAAATTTTCCCAATCAACTTTGAACCTTAACAGCTTAGTAATAAAGTTGAAAATCTATTTAAGAAATTTGACAGATTGTAGTAGCTTGATGTGCTGTCGTCTGTACAAGCCACAGCAGTATTTAGAAGTCCAAGTAAAACCTTACTTATACTAAAAAAAAAATGGCACAGTCGTTTCTGATTCCCATGTTAAAAGCTATGAAAATTTGATAATTAATCCCTGTAAATAGACAGGTACAGGGCAACAGGAAGCCCTCGTCATCTTTGGGTGTAATATGCTGTATAAAAAAACATTTTCATGGCGTTTAAATCTGTGAGCCGGTTTCAGAAACAGATAGTCTGTTTAAAAAATGGATCAAACCTGAATCCTTTTGCAAAGCCTTTCGATTGGACCTCTGTCCTAAAAAGGTCCTATAACCATTGACCGAGACAGTAAAATGTCGGTAAATTCCCGTCCCCGGCTACGGGGTACTCTCTCTAAGATGTATGTATATTTTTATATTTTGCAGAGACTTAGAAATAAATGCACCTATAACTTCTAACCCCAGGAAACGGCGGCAGAATCTCAAGAGGCTGACCAGAATACCCACCGACTGTCATATTGTGAGTAGCTACTTCTCATTTGGTGAATAAGTTTTGGGTATGAGGCTTTTTGGATCTCGATTACAAAAAGACAGTCATCATCATCTGCCTAGCCTTTTCCCAACTATGTTGGGGTCGGCTTCCAGTCTAACCGGATGCAGCTGAATACCAGTATTTTACATGGAGCGACTACAAAAAGACAGTATTACAAAAAAATCTACTCTCTTTTTAGTGGTATTTTACTAGAGATTCTATTTGAATTGTTTAGCAAAGTTAAATTATTGCTCTGAGAAAACACAATATGTACGGTCGAGGAACGAAAGGGTTAAACGGTGCATGAAACTTCGAATTATTTTAATTATGTACTGTTAATATTTTGAATGTAAATGACAATACAGTATTTTATTTTTAAAGAATATCCATGGACTTTCGTATACGATTTTTAAAGTGACTGACTGACTGACTCTTTGACAATTCAAAAGTACCTGTAATTGGTTTCTATCCTAATCTAACTAGCCTGTATTGTCCCTCTTCAGGACGACGACCTCCCTCTCTCTTTTCCACACAATTCTGTGTTTTGCGAGTGCCGGCCAGTCCTTACGGTAGGAGTCAGGCTCGTCCTGCCATCTTCGTCTTGGCCTGCCGCGATCGTTTAATTGAAATAAATGTTTTGAGTTTGACAATAAGGCTAAGTACGCACTACGATTTTCATCGCCACATTTTAATCGTTGCGAACAATACCAATATTCTAGAGTCCGCGCACTGCGACAAAAAAACGCTTGAAAATTCGCTTGAAAAATTATTTGCGATTGCGATTAGGCATGAACGTGCGATTTAAAAAAGATGCATCGCAGTGCGCGCTTAGCCTAAGGTGAAATGTGTCCGCTACGTAAGTTATGAGGCATGTGTTTAAAAACTGCTTAAACTTTTCATTCCTCCAGTGTTCATTCATATTGGCACAGTTTAAAACATGTACAGACGCCAGCAGGTCAAGCTACCCGAAACTGTCAAATTTTCCCAATCAACTTTGAACCTTAATGCTTTAGGGATAAAGTTGAAAATCTATTAAAGAAATTTGACAGATTGTAGTAGCTTGACGTGCTGGCTTCTGTACATTTCACGACGATCTCGTTTATCTAACAATATTTTTCCTTGTTCTACAGTGCGGCAAACACTTCGCTACCCAGGCCGCATGTCGCAAGCATCACTTGGCAGAACACCCGCGCACTTCGTTCTTCGCGCCCAACGAGAGGCACATCTGTGAGATCTGTGGCATGTCTCTAGCGGTAAGTACTGAGCTTCTGACAAAGAAAAACTTATATTTAGCTTATTCTATTCATTTGTGTGCTTATCTCACCTAACGACACATCATACTGGCCCTCGGAGCCCGGTAAGTTCAGCCACTTTTTCAAACCTATGAAGTCATGTATTAGGAATTCCCTTCAGAACCCTTGGGTGGTGATTTAAAGTGTATTACGTAATTAGGATGCGAATGCCGCTTAATACAGTATAGAATTTTTATCTCACGAAGCAACGCGCGCTTTGCTTGTGGTAACCAAGTGTACAAGTACACACACTTCGCCATTGTCTCGAACGGTACCGAAAGCTCCTGCGCTTACACACAGATTCACAGCGTGTGTGTACACTTACTAACCACAAGTAAAGCGCGCGTCGCTTCCTGGCATAAAAATTCTATAATAGTATTTTACATGATGCGGCTGCTTTTCAAAATGGTAATCATCATCTGCCTAGCCTTTTCCCAACTATGTTGGGGTCGGCTTCCAGTCTAACCGGATGCAGCTGAATACCAGTATTTTACATAGAGCGACTGCCTATCTGACCTCCACAACCGAGTTACTGGGTAATACGATACCCCTTGGTAAGACTGGTTGTCAGACTTTCGGGCTTCAGACTACCCGTAACGACTGTCAAAGATCCACGAATGACAGCCGGGACCAACGGCTTAACGTGCTTTCCGAGGCACGGTGGGGTCTCGGTATGTAAAGATGGTCACCCATCCATAGACCAACCGCGGCAAGCGTAGCTTAACCTGACCGATCTACCTGTGCGGCTGTTATTATTTAGCCACGGGCCCCTCATCAAAATGGTAATAAGGTATATAATTAATTCGTTCGTCTTCCTTTATCGTTACAGCCGGGCAGCGTGTCAAGTCACCTGAACACTCACACCCGCGAGAAGATGTACACGTGCAACACTTGTGGTCGACAGTTTAGCAGCAAAGGAGGCATGACGACACATCAGCTGGTGAGTTTATTCATATGTTTAATACTTTAAGGCGAGAGCGACAGGGGGGTAGTTTTTTGCAATTGGCAGGTTGTATCTTGATCTAGATATGATTCGTGGCCGTAACAAATATTTATATATGACGACACGGTTGGCGCAGTGGTTAAGCGATTGACTGCTGCGCTGCGTGTCGCGGGTTCGATTCCCGCACGGAACAAATATTTGTATGGCCTACAAGTAGTTGTTCCGGGTCTGGCTGTTTGTGTTTGTGAGTTTAAATGTTTGTAAACGCACCCACGATACAGGAGAAATTCATAATGTGGGGCAACGTTTCATAATAAAAAATAAAAAAAAAATATCTATAGAATTATAAGTATAAAAATCATCAGTAAACCAGATTATCCTTTGTTTTTCGGACTTTCAGAGTAAATGAAGAGGGACTGCACCTGTGTCTCACACTTGTGCTCTATAATATCTCATGCGCCAAAGGCAAGCCTCCGTTGAGATTGGCCACCATCGCCGAAATACTGTCTAGAGATCTATTATTAATTTCACCATGTATAAAAAACTATTTTTTCACACGGAACCACCACGATACCACACTTGATCCAAAAGTATCCGGCTCGAAGGACCAAACTTTGTTGGATGGGTCAGAACGCAGTTAGTTTTAATTAGTCAATTAACGTTAAATCAAATGAATTTATTCAAACTAGGCTGAGAATCAGCACTTTTTGAGCGTCTAAATTACATAAAACGGTCCCCCAAAATGCTCCGTTCGCTGACACAGTCCCAAGATCCTCAAGTGCACAGGTGACAGGGCATGCCGCGCAAGATAGGAGATGGACCAACGTCTGCGAAGAGTCGCCGCACGTACACTAGAAGCCCGACTCGTCCATAAACCCCTTCCGTGGAGATTCTCTTTGCTACGACCTCCTTGGGTTCGTAGTGTATTTAGGGATTTCTAAGTCGACCATAGTATGGCGGGCCGCTCAATAAAGCTGTCAGGGGGTCTAAGTAGTAGCGGGATCGTCCGAAAGGGTTACCGCTGCCCTGGAACATAAAGGGCTAAGGAAGGAACACGGGTGGGTTTTAGTCAGTAAGAGTCTGACACTCCCTTCTGCTCCACCCAGAGCGGGAGGGGTCCTTTGATGATTTCCCATCCTGAAAAAAAAAAAAAAAAAGAAGGGCGTCTAAGTAGTATTAATCTGTTACTATATTTTTCAGACCCACACCAGTGAGAAGCCGGTGGCTTGCACTCTATGCGACAAACGGTTCAAGCAATCCAGCAGCATGAAGCTACATTACCGCACCTTCCATCTTAAAGAGCCGTATCCAAAGAGGTAAATATCAATATCAATGACAATCTGCTCGCCTAATCTTTTCTCAATTATGTTGGGGTCGGCTTCCAGTCTAACCGGATGTAGCTAAATACCAATATTGTACATGGAGCGACTGCCTATCCGACCTCTACAACCCATTTTACTGGGATTACCCAGTAACTGGGTAATCCAAACTAAAAATAGGAGGTAGTAATCAATCAGATATCTGAACGTAAACGAGGCAAATGGAGTATGTAAGGATCGTAGCAGGTGTCGTGGTACGGCAGACGCGGGCCCAGTGCGGGTTGGTAGATGTCACATGTCTTCGAATTTGTGGTTCTAGGACATGCCAGTTTCCTCACGATGTTTTCCTTCACCGTTTTGAGAGCAGTGGTGATGAAATGGTATCATATATATGTAGTATATAATGTAGTCGTACCTCAATATAACGAAGTACATAGTATATAATGTAGTGGTACCTCAATATAACGAATTCCTCGGCCGCTATGACGTAGAGCCCCGAAAGTTCCCAGGAGCGTTTAACCACATTTTGTCTGGGAATTTTCGTCACCAAAAATGTTTGAGCGCAATTCTTCGTAATCCCCTAGAATTGAGCCAATGTAAAATATACCTTTACATTGCGAAGCTTTTTGCGAACAACCTCTTTATAACGAATTTTCAACTATCAAAAGAAAGTGTATACCTCTAATTAACGAATTTTGTCAACCCGAAACCTTTATATAACGTTCCCAATCGTATGTGATTCAGTCGCGACAGGTTTTGACACGTTTTTACCTCTTTATAGCAAATTTTAGACCAACCTAACCTCAATAAAACAAACTTCAGTTTAAAGAATTACTTGATATAACGAATATTTACTTGTTCCCTTCCGATTTGTTATATCAAGGTTGCACTGTATTTAGATAAAGTAAAGCGCTTGCCTGGGTTCGAACCTACGACCTAAAAATCGTAAGTCGCTAAGTTGCTGCACTATAATGCGATTTCTGAACTATGTATGAATTTTGAAAGACGATCCTCATCTTTCGCCTTGCTAGTATCGCACAAACTATTTGCTCCAGTCACGATAATCGTATATTTCGAGGCTAGAATCTTACTTCGTGTAACTGATCCGTAATTCTGACTTAAATTTCAGGAACAGAAAAAAGAAAAACGATGATCTATCAAAGGATGAATACGGCCACGAGGATTCTGACGACAACATGACACTCGACAACTTTTACGCGCGAAAGTATTGAATCATGGCCTCTTAACTAACTATTTATAGTATATTTTACGTAGTCCTCGTAACCGGCGTGCGTGTATGAACAGCACCCTAATTGTGTAACACACTACCATTCAGAATCTGAATCATTTTGAAGGAATATTGGCTAATCCATTGCTTCATATTGTGACAGTTATTTTTTTTAATGTCGCAGCATCATGCAGAGATAGGAGCCTTTTGGCCTCGGGCTTTCTGTTACATTTTTCTTTTTGTGACTTTTTTTTTTTTAATATAAACCAGTTTTTTATTTAACTAAACTACGAGTCGCAATAAATAATTGTTTCTTTTTCTTGTTCCTTTGTTCGAAAAATTTGCCTGCTCAACAACGTAAATAACGCAATGAATGTTGTTGGACTGTCAAAATGAAATCGATTCCTACTGTTAGTGTGTTACACAACTACCCCGCTGATGTTTAAACGTAAACGAAGCAAAAAGAGTTTGCAAGGGTCGTAGCAGAGTGGCAATTCTCGTAATTTTAAGACCGTTCACAGTCTGATCTCAGGCTCAATCTGTCAAAAAATACTTCTAATTTCCCTACATTTGTACAAGTTTTTGACATTTGTTTGTCGCCGAGATGAGACCGTTTGTGCTGAGATGATTTTGAACGTTTTAAATTACGAGAATTGGCCTTCAGGTGTTGTTCTGTAGTTTCTGCCTTCCCCCATGGAAATAAAGCGTGAAGTTATGTATGTATTTTGTATAAGAGATATAGTACAATAGTTATGTAACTCGTGTTGGCACGAATTTTAGGAGCGTATCTCGTGTCTCGGTGAGAAATTTAACAAGTATGAAAGTGAACTACTTTGGTAACGAGATTGCCTGACTAGAGCTACTCCTACTTAATAACTGGCACTTCCAAATGCACTCAGATTTTATTGTAGTTTCTGGCAATACATGTAGGCCGCTTTGTCTATCTCTGTTATTGAGATTCGTGTCCTGGAGTTAGTCCTTCAAGTGGACCTTTGTACGCACGATGACATATCAAGCTATGCATCTATGTTATGGGTTTGGTTTACGCACTCAGTCCTTCAGGTGGACCATTGTGCGTAGGCCATGGCGGCCGTCGCTGGTTATTCCAACCAACCCCCTCCAGAAGAAGATTAAGTCTCCTGGCCTGTTGAGAAAATCTGTGTAAGATCTGGGTGTCCTGGGCGTTTCTGATCTAATCTGGGTGACGCCTGTGCACTCAAAGAATAATCAAGCTATACATTTCCAGTATAAGCTGACTTCTCATTGTGCGAAAAACCTATACAATGCGAGGTCAGCTAAAACTGGAAATGTTTAGCTTGATATGTCGTCGTGTATACGTGAGCCATGGCTGCCTGCGTTAGTCATTCTAACTAGCCTACCTCACTCCAGAAGCAGCTTAGGTCTCCTAGTCTGAAGATCTGGGTGATCCGAGGGTAAGCCCCTGTAATTAGTGGTGGGTCGCTGTCGAGTTTTTGACGGACGAAACGCAACCGTTCTCCCGACGACGAAAACGGTTGCAGATAACGGTCGTCATTGCAACTGGTTTAAAGGCGGCTTAAAGGATGCAACTTATCCCACATGGAAAAGAATTGCGTTTCCGAGGTTTTTGTTTATCGTTTTAAACAAAAACGAGACGACGCGACGGACAAGTGTGATACAGTTGATCCATTGCATTCTCGACTGCATTTTCATAGGCGTAAAATAAAAAATCGTACCAAGTAATTCGAAAACTGGTTGGTGCAACGAAGACTGTTTGAACCCAGGACGTAAAACGGTTGCATTGTTGCAGAATGCAAAACGGTCTTTGTAAACGGTTCGTCGTCGCAACGCCCATCCCTACCTGTGATTGAACAACCAAAATAACAAACAAGCACGTCTTATAAAATGAGAACTGACAACAGATTAAATTACTCAATATCTTGAAACCGTAATTGTGAGGAGAGGCCTAGATTTCCTTTATGAAAATGGATAGATCTGAGTGGCATTAGATAGCCCTTGAAATGTTAATGTTAAGGCGAAATCGTCAGGGTAGCCTGCGAAATTGCAAAAAACTTAAGAAAAATTGACTTTCGCGGGCCACCTTAGCGCATCGCCCATAATGAGAACTTCCATTAAAATATTAGCGGATCGTAACCCCCGAACAATAAAAATCCACTCATTGAAATTACATATTCATGGTTTATGCTTCTAATTAGAATAATGCGCATCGCGGACAAAATATTCCAGTCTCAGTCAGCATCATTTGCCTAGCCTTTTGCCTACCATGTTGGGGTCGGCTCCCAGTCTAACCGAATGTAGCTGAATACCAGTATTTTACAAGGAGCGACTGCCTATCAGACCTCCACAACCCAGTGACTGGAAATCACGATACCTCTTGGCAAGACTGGTTGTCAGACTTTCAGGCTTTTGACTACGACGAGTGTCAAAGATCTACAAATGACGAATCGAATCAGCAATAGCTTTTATTTTGACAGTTCGGCGATATACACTACGTTGTTCTAGCGTAGAGTAGCTGTATTTTTACACCCTACAACGCAATGTACTTTGTTCATCTATGAAAAACATAGGTCTGATTGTGATTTTTACGCGATTTTTTAGGCATTCATATGCATGCAACATTATTGATGTGGTTCTTTTTTTAATCAAGTTAACAGGGTGTAAAAAGACTTCAAGAAGCCGTCGTCCACGCATTCTGTACATTAAACTAAGCAACTTCGTGCAAAAATAATTGCTGGGAAACGACTTACTTTTAGTGACGGTAGTCCGCAATGTAACGCACACAAACCATTGTACTTATGCATGCATGCAACGGTACGGGAATCGTGGGAGTGTTTAAAGTTAAGTTTTAACATTTAAAACTTGTTTTTGAGGTTTTTTTTTTCTCTGCAATCTGAAGGTCCCAGGTATAAAAAAAAAACATAATAACAGAAAGAACAAGTGACTCTCGGCTTCGTTAAGGTTATTTTTACACCCGGCTTTTTGTACAGACGCCAGCACATCAAGCTACTACAATCTGTCAAATTTCTTTAATAGATTTTCAAGTTTATTGCAAAAGCATTAAGGTTCAAAGTTGATTGGAAAAATTTGACAGTTTCGGGTAGCTTGACCTGCTGGCGTCTGTACACGGCATGGTTTCTTTTAAGACACGGCGTGTAAACCGCGCCGTAGAAAAAACGTGTCCTTCAATAAGCTTCCTTAGTGAACCATAGAACACTAACGACCGTGCCTACACACGGCGATTATAACCGTGTGTGTACAAAGGGCAATTTTAGAAACAAATGGTTGTCCAATACGGTTGATATATACGAATGCATTGCAAACTGAAAAAATTAATAATTATTTCATTATACACTAAAATAAAATGTACTTTTTATGTAATTGGTACTTATTCATTTGTTGGTCTTCCGAAATCATTCACTGCCAGTCATAACTCATGGCTTTACTAATATTAATATTATCATCATGTATTTAATATTAATTATAGATCTCTAAATACTAAAATATTTTACAATTTTAGTAATTATTATTTGTATGGGAGTGAACGTTAAATGATCGTGTAGCTACGTAATTAATAATTATGTTATAATTATAAACTAATGCAATTAATTTAAGTGTACATTTTATAAGAATGTTTATTTTATTTCTAGTAAAGTATTATTTCTACTATTTTGTGTTTTGATATCCTATAATCCAGCTATAGGCCAACCGCTTAACTGTGACGTTGCCTGATGTAGCAGCGCGGTGCGGGAGGGGTGTGGTGACGTAATGCGAGAGAGCTCAGTGATTCGTCAACTTGTGACAACTATCACCCCTTCCGCACCGCGCAGCTACCCCAGGCAACGTCACAGTTAGCTGTCGGCCTTTATTACTGCATTCCTTAAAAACCTCACTGGTTATGCGCCTTGCTTTGGCATAAGCCGATATATTTTACTTTACTCTATGAGCATAAGTACCACACTTGGAGAAACCGAATGTGTTGACAATTTAACTCGGCTTGATCAGATTATAGAAAATTCATCTCAAAGAGGCTACTGCAGCCGTCGACGCATGTCACTCGTGTGTATGAGCACTAAACTGAACGGTATGGTCTGGATCGTGTCGCCAATTCATTGGCAGATTAATTCCCACGCTCCGCTATTTCTCTGAAACCTCTAGGCCCCGATCATAAGTACCACAACCAAACCACATCACATAGACAACATGACATGTGATCGGGCGCTAATTTGTATGAAAATGAATAGTTTATTCATACGGACCATATTTAGCCGTCAAAATCAACCACGGACGACGTCGACCACAACGCAACCACCAGCAGCGAGACCGCACACTAGCGGCCGACCACATCGCAAACACAACGTTGCGTCGACCATTTGATTTTGTAGTGCCACAACGCAACTGCAAGAAGTTGCAGCGACACTATTCAAACGTAACTTGCCCGCATTTTGTCACTGCGATGTGGCGTGGCGTGGTTGTGGTATGTGTACGTGTGAGCGGTCCATAACTTCCACAGATCATAGTTACAAATTGTTAAGAGATGAGACAAAACTGAATGGTAAGCTGGGTCTTCTCGCCAATAAAGCTAGAGAAAAAAAAAATGTTACAGATGGGCGCTAGTTATGACTGGTTATAGCAATTTTCTGTTCTAAACCGTTTGTGGCTCTCATAATTAAAGTTTTATGATTTAAGACTCCATGAGAAAGTCTTGTAGACGAGGAAATGAATGACCCTCTTTATCTTGCCTATCTTGGCTTTACATAAACCAAGTCCTCGGACCATCTAGCACTCCACAAAATGGTAAATACTAAAAAGCCCATGTTCCATTACTAAGGTTAAAACCACCGACTACTGTCAATTGTGATTGTGAAGTCAAATTTGACACTTGACTTTGATTGATAGATTTCAGATTGTTGCTCAGAGGGGAATTGTATTGTTTCGTTATAGTTTTTACTAAATAATATCCACAATATTGTTTGAAATATTAATTCTAGGTGTCATATTAGTCAAATTTAGCAAAATGTCTGATATCAAAGTTTGCCGCATATGTCTGTGTAAAGGCGTAAAAGTGTATAATTACGACAGTTTTCACTTAAAACAATATTATGAAGAAATTATGGCCAGAAAAGCAAGTATTTTTAATATATAAATAAAGGTTTTATTTGTATGTAGACTTTAGCACACCCCTTTTTTACAAGATTATTCAAGTTTTTGCCCAATATTTACCATTTAAAACAAATTTTGGAGGTTGTATTCATCTAATTAAATTATACCATAAGAATGAAAACATGATTGTTAATCAACCCAATAATTTTTCGGGACTATTGCAATTCGGTATACGTCTACAGTAGATTAGTTAAGTACCATTATTTTTTATGGACTAGCCACAGTAAAGTAAGGAGGTAAGCAGTATTACGTCTCGGCAGTGTCCTTGAAATAAATACCCACGGCCGCTCGGTAGATAAACACGCACTAGGGCCACGGCACGGTAACATTATCTATACAGTATTGTAACTCGGCCGTATCATTGAAATAAATGCCTACAGCCGCGCGGTACGTAAACATGAGATAGGGCTGCCCGCCTCCAGCATTTTAATTAAATTTGCCTACTTTGTGTTTCCATTTAGTTTTGTGATTGTAAATATACTTTTTTTACATAAGCAAATAAAATACTTTGTGAATTGAATAGGAAGTGTTCAATAAAAATGCGTGTTGTTTTTTGATTGGTAAATTTAATTAAAAAACCAAGTTTATGTTTGAATAACAAATCGGTCTTATAAATTTGCGACCGAATTAAAATTACTTTGAATTATACAAACTAACAAAACAAAACACACATGCTCCGAGGTTTTAACAGAAGCGTACCTACCGTATCATGATTCATGAACCGCCTATAACTACCTATTTCACTCGTGTCAATCACTTTCCTTTACTCTATTCACTTTATTTATTAATCCGAACATCTTTTTTTTGGTGGATAAAAGGAAATACTTATCCATTTTAAAGACACACATTATGTACCTACCTACTAGTAAGTACAATTATTTTATAGTCTTATCTTTCAGAGTTTCCAGGTAATTTAAAAAAAGTTATCTCTGGATGCGTTATTGACGAATTCATGCAACCAAAAACAGCACAATATATCCTACTTGTCATAATATGTAGGTACTTGAACTTATTTTTAGTGAAAAAACCGCGCGGTTATTGTTAAAAAACAACACACCGCCTGTTCGTCACTTCGGCACAGTCGCGACTGTCTGCATGCCGAGCGCATACCGAGATCGAGGCGCATAGCTCGTGCTTCGTCCGGTCGTATGAAGTTGGAATATATCTAACAGTATTCTGACTTGACCCTGTCCTTGAAATAATTACCTGCAGCCGCACAATACGTAAGCACACAATAGGGCTGCCCACTTACAGTATTTTAATTTCATCAACCTACTTGAGTTTCGCTCTAGTTTTGTGACTGTAAATATTTTATTTAATATTTTTAAAAATGAAATAGGAAGTGTTCAATAAAAATTACAGTAGGTACATGAGTAAGTATCTATATAGCCTAGTCTAGGAAACTACCTACTAGTTCTTTTTTTAACGCGAGCGTAGGTAGGACACTCGTGTGTCTCTTTTTTCACCCTATCCGCTTATTTATTTATTAATCCAGTTATTTCACTCAGTACAAAAATCGAAATTTTAGTATTACTTAAATCTTTATCAAAATAAATTTGCTTATCATCAGGGAAATTTTAGGTAGATAAATTATTTTTTCTCATACTGTGTCTTAGCCATAAATTTATATCATAATTCTATTATTGTACCATGTTTTAATGCAAATAAAGATGGTATTCAGCTGCATCCGGTTAGACTGGAAGCCGACCCTAATAATAAAAGTTGGGAAAAGGCTAGGCAGATGATGATGATGTTTTAATGCAAATAAACAATATTATATTTTATTGTGAAACTGTCCATCTTAAATAAAATATAATTATTATTGAAACACTTATTTCTGGACATCTAAGGCCCCTCGCCCACGGCGACTTTGTGTAGCGCGTTAGTAGCGATGCTGTCGCGCGGTTATGAAACGCGCGACAGCATCGCTACTAACGCGCGTTAGTCGCATTTGCAACGCGCTACAGAAGCGATGCCAACGCGCTACAGCATCGCGACTGTATCGATGCAAACGCGCGACCGTGTCGAGCGACATCGGGTAGAGAACGGAGAGAGGGTGGCACGTGAGTAGAGAACCGAGCGGCAGTGCAACTCGCATCGCGACAGTATCACGTTTGCATCACGACTGAGAATCGTGGTGTGGGCAAGGGTAAACAGCTAGTGACCGCATCGCGACTATATCGATGCGAACGTGCATGCTGTTGCACGTTCGCATCGATACAGTCGCTACTGCATCGCTACAAAAAGTCGCCGTGTGTGAGGGGAGGGGCCTAATAATTTTTATATTTATCTGTTTCTGCCCCATATACTGTGTTTTACAAATATTATACCTTTTTACTGTTACATGTTTGTTTGGTTTCATTTAAATAGACCCAACACACCCTGAGAATAACTTCCCTACATTATTACTACATAATCAGCCTATAATGTTCCCACTGTTGGGACACAGGCCCACTCTCTTTGAGAGAGAGTGGGCTATAATCTACCACGCGGGCCCAGTGCGGGTTGGTAGATCACATGTCTTCGAATTTTTTGGTTCTTAGACATGCTGGTTTCCTCACGATGTTTTCCTTCACCGTTTTTGAGAGCAGTGGTGATGAAATTATTTACACAAAGTAAAACGCCTGCCTGGATTCGAACCCACGACCTACAAATCGTAAGTCGGAGCCATTGCCACTGGGCCACCACTGCTCTACATTATTACTATTTCAGACATTATTACTTATTACAGGTAAATGCAAAAGATGGCCTACCTAATTACTTCTGCTATGAGTGTGCAGCCATATTGTACAAGTTTCATAAATTCAAGGAGAAATGCTGGATGGGAGAGAAGGCTCTCAAGGAGTTGCTATGGGGTGGTTCTGTAAGTGGAATTCTTTATTTATGTGTCAAAACAAAACAATTCTAAATAAATAAATTATTTATTACAACAAAAGCCTGATTTTCCTATGATAAATAACACAAAAGTAACATTAAATCCTATGATTAAAAACATAAAAGTCTTAATAAAACATGGTGTAGTATTTAATTACTAAAAGTTGAGCTGAAGTTAAGCCACATAAAATATAAACTGTTATATGAGTTTATCTAAGAACATGTAAAATAAAACTGCAAAATTTATTTTTAAGATCACCTTATCATCAATATCTCAAATAGACAGACAAGATAATAAACTACAGTCAACAATAAACATTATAACAATCAGCAATAGAGTCAGAACATACAGAATTAAAGATAAAACACTATCAGAGAGTCTTGTAAAAGAAATAAAAAAAGACGAAATAGAAGAATATATAGTAGAGTATGATAGCGACTCTTTGGATGATAAAAATCTAGCAGAGGTAAAACATGAAATGATTAATGAAAAGACAGAGTCAATTGTAGATGATAAAACAAATATTGAAAATGGCATAAGTGCAGAAGAAAAGGCAATAGCAGACTTAGAAGTTAATAGAATGTTCAGTGATGACGATGGTGATTCAAATTCAGAAAATGTTAATGATATTGATAAACCAGTCATCAAGGAAGAAATTACTATTGAAGAAGAGAAAATGAACTTCAATACTGAACAAACAAATAGTGACGAAGAAATAGTTCTTCACAAAAATCACAGAGAAAAAAAAAGAAAGAAAAATCAAACTAAAACAGATTTGCCTGTTAAAAAAGCTAAAAGATTCGAAGTTTTTAATACAAAAAAGAATTACTTAGATCCTAATCATTGGCTGAAGATCAATTTAACTGAAGAGGAAGCTTTGGAAGAGTTTAGAGCGAGAGCGCAAGATCGGAAATACGTGTCGGCAGCTTATCAATGTTCTGATTGTTATAAGGGATTTTCTAAAGAGGAAATGCTGCATAGACATATTAAATTAAGGCATAGTGAGGTATGTAATCAAGGCTTTATTTCTGTCTTTATGAATTTTCTTGGTTTATAGAAATAATATGTTTAAAAGGCTCTTGTTCTCTTTTTTTGTTTGCTATTTGTCATCATCATTTGATCTTACTTTCTTTATTTCTACTTAGTACTTTTATGCAATTGAACTAAACTATCCAACCAAACGGGAATTGGTGAAATGGTGAATTTTTGAAGTGAAATGTGGAAGCACTGATCTATTATGGTTTTTGTTTCTGTGCTCTTAAAATTAGTCGATAATGTTCCCGGACACACGCTCTTCGAGAGGAAGTGAGCTGTAATCTACCACGCGGGCCCAGTGCGGGTTGGTAGATGTCACATGTCTTCGAATTTTTGGTCTAAATTAGTATACAATACATAAATAGCAATCCGTCTATCCACGAATTTCCTTCTATCTACAACTATAATTGAAATCATTATTCGTTATAACTATTTCCAGTCACTAGGCCCAGTGGAGTGTCGCTTCTGCCACATGCGTTTTAAGTTGAAGTGTCACCTAACCAGGCATATAACACAACACTACACTAAGTACAAATGCCTGAGATGCGACCTCATGTGCCCACTGAAGTGAGTATATACTGTGCAAGGCTCTCCGAACTTTCGCGCATGTTCTCTTACTCACACTCGCCTCAAGTCACCATTTGTTTCCTAAAAAATCTATTGCGCAGCCCTCTGCTCTAAGTTGGGACCGGCCATGATTCAGCGGCCGTATTTTAGTTTGGTTGATTTTGCAAAATGACTATCGATAAATTATTGCAACGATTATGGCCGATTAGTGATAGCTAAGCGTGGGTCCTTGTTTCGAGTCTCAGTCGGCAATAGTGTTATTGGTTTCAATTTCGCACCCTCATAGCGTAACTCACTATCAACCACAATCTATTCGAAATATCTTCATATGTTCGAAAAATCAAGAATTAATTTGCGTTCTCAACAACGTAAATAACGCAATGAATGTTGTTGAACTGTCAAAATGAAAGCCATTACTACTGTTAGTGTGTTATGCAATTATCCAGCTGGAGTTGCTCTATAATTTTCTTCTTAATATTTTTAACTTAGTTAAATACTTACTAGTACATAGAAGCTCAGTAGAATTATATTATTATGGTTCCTTTTTCAGTTACTTTCTTCATATGTATTGTTTCACTTTCAGGAATACAGCGTTATTTCACAATGATTATCACAACGGGGTAGTAAGAAAGTGCATTCATTGCGGAGAGGAATTCAGGTATACTTCATTCAATAGTGAAAACTGAAAAATAAAGATTATCATTTAAGCTCATTTTCCTTGACGACTTAATAGTTGTTATCAAAGCAAATCTGTTGAATCTGATGACAGACTTATTAAAGTCTGTTGCATTTCTGAATCCCCAGATATCCTTCTTGCGCATTGCGGATCTGTTAATCTTAGTCTTCCTAATTGAAGCCTCTCTCATTAATATTATGTCTTTCTTTGCCTTTTTTTCTTTCTCTTTTTCCACTTAGCTAGAAAGTTATCTAAAAATATTTTTTGTTTCTCATCTAGACACCTATCCTCATACTACACACACTTACGCACGCATCGGAGCGAGTACGTGTGTACTCTATGCGGCGCGTCTTTCGTCAGTACAATGGGACTTAAGATGCATAAAAGAACCATGCATATAAATACTGCTGTTGTAAGTATGCATTGCATTGCTTTTTGGCCTCGTATAGGACTTTCTGTTTAATTTTTCCTTTTGTTACTTTTTTTTAGTTTATTTTTAACTGTGTTTAGTTTATGATCCTGTACGAGTCGCAATAAATACTTTTTCTTTCTTTCTTTGTAGATTGCCTCGTTGGTCTAGTGGTCGCTAGCGTTATTGGGTTTTTCCATCAGGAATTTCTCAGTAGCAGCCCGCAGTCTTGATTCGTGCCCGGTTGATGGCAATAGGCTTGTCCCCTATTATATAGGATGTAAACATAGCTGGCAAAATGATAGTGTACTACAGATACAGATCTGCCTTATCCTTCAGCGATTACAGGCGCGATGTTATTTTGTAGATTATTTCCGACTGCAGCATATCATATACTTTCCCAATTAAAAAATCTATGTAATTGGATCTCTATGAAGCTTTTAAAAGAGTAGAGCATGATGATATGCTGGAAAATTAAAATACTTTTTAGGAACAGGTCGAATATATTGCGCTGAATCCAATAGAACAATAATTGTTTTATTAGGGTTTATAAATTAAAGAGCTTATTTTGCTTTGACTCTAGTAACATATTGCGGACTTCCGCAGGGATCAGTTATTGGTCCTCTTCTGTTGTAAATTATCATGTTCTTATTTACATGCAAATACGAACATGATAATTATAGAAGAAAGAAGGAAAGATCTTAGAATAACATAATCATTTTTTTTATTATTAGAATCCTGAAGAAGGTGTTACACATACTGACACATACTGTGACCGATGTGACATCAAGTTCGAAACGCGAAAGGCTTACCAAGAACATGTGTTTCATTCAGCCAGGCATACCGAAGGATTTGAGTAAGTAACGTTACGTTTCAAGTTCATGTAGATTTATAGTGAAAAATGTAAAGCTTCACTGCAAACCAGAGGAACAATTCCCGTATTTGACAAGAACGTTCGCATTCTGATCTCAGTCTCTGTTAACTGTCAAAAAATATATGCGTGTAGCGGTATCTACAACGCCACATGCGAACAACGCGTCATACTGACGTCACGCAAATCCTGCATCTCGCAAGCAGAGTTTACCGCGCACTTAGCATAGGTACAATTTCCCAACATCAATCGTTGGGCAATTGCCCGCCAGACACAACACCCGTCTGGTCGGAGGATCCTCCCTTTTCTGTAGAGGTTGAGTGAACTTTACACCCTGTTCCTCATGCCTCCAAACTGGTGACCCCGAGTATGAACGTCAGCGCAGCCTTCGTGCAAACACTTCAGCGTGACGTCATCATCATCACTCCCGCAAGCTTCAGCGGCGAGTCACCCAGCCAGCCAGCATCCACGGCTTCAACGGGTATCCTGACCACCAGCATGCAGCGTCCGCGCATACCTGGTCATCACCCTCAGCCTCATCAGCAACCTTGGCACAGCACACTGCACCTTCGGCCGGTCAACAAGCAGAGCACCCTCTCCTGGTCGACGCAGCAGCCAGCCTCAACCCGGCGCTGTACGACATCCGACGCACTGGAGTATAACGCAGCGCCACCCCGACTCACTGGGGACATCTCCGCAGACAGTTCCGACTCACCGTGAACTATGCGGCAACCGGTTCCGACTCACTGGAACCTCAGCTGGCCTGGCAAGCATCGCAAGATACTAGACTCGGTCCACTATCGACCTCCGGTCTCCGGAGGGGAGTGATGTAGCGGTATCTACAACGCCACATGCGAACAACGCGTCATACTGACGTCACGCAAATCCTGCATCTCGCAAGCAGAGTTTACCGCGCACTTAGCATAGATACAATTTCCCAACATCAATCGTTGGGCAATTGCCCGCCAGACACAACACCCGTCTGGTCGGAGGATCCTCCCTTTTCTATAGAGGTTGAGTAAACTTTACACCCTGTTTTTGACATTAATTGTCGCTGAGATTAACTGCGACTAGATTTTGAACATTTTTAATAACAGGAATGGTCCTTCTGGTAAAAAAAAAATCCTTTACTGTAGAGTTTGAAATTTTGTATTATGTTGCGCGGCAGGTAAAACCAAAAGTCATTTATTCAAATTAGGCTGAGAATCAGCATTTTTCGAACATTAAAATTACAAAAGACAGTCCCCCCAAAAACCCGCCCTTCACCACTTCCTAGTAACAAACTCCCCAGCAGCACAGCTGTCTGTTCAGTTAAAAAATACTAAATTGTATACAAGAAATACTTATTCTATTAAAGTTTAGATTTTACGACTATTTTTTATTTATTTTATTGCGTGGTCTGTTTCAGGGATTTGGCATGCGAGATCCCTGCCACATCAATACCGAAACGAGGGAGAAAATTTCTTCGAAGAAATCCTCGGAAATTCACTCCTTGTACTTTAGTATGTTTTCGTTAAGCATTTTACAAGTACCCGTTTCAGCAGGCTGCCAGAACACACCCCGAAATCAATTTAAACTTCGTTATAATATTAATATTTTTATTTCTGAACTGTAAGACTGTAAACATACTTTTCTTATACCTAGAGAGGCCTCTCGGCCGTGATCTGCAGTGGCCTGTATGGGAAGCTCATAACCGATTGCGTACCCAAGTAGGGTGCTGCAGACCCAACTTGTCGAAGTGGGGGATTACTGACCCATGCAACACCTAGCGCGAGTGCGGTGCCTCTGCTCAGACCATGCCCCACTTGCTGGAGTGTCCTAAGTGCCCGTTCACCTGCACCTTGGATGACTTACTTAATGAAAGCCACTGATGCCGCAATCTACGTGGCTACCTACTGGTCTCAAAAAATATAAAATATCGAAAAATACCATCGACACGAAAACAAGAAGAGAGATAATCCGGAGACAAAATCTATATAAACAAGAATGAATTCTGGAAAATGTGAACGTCCTTTTTAGTATACGATTTTTGTACGATATTGAATTTTTAACAGGACAACGTCTGACAGGTCCACTAGTCACAAATACATTCGTAACTATCAAAAGTAAAGTTCAGTCTGTTAGCATCCAGTTGGCTGGAAGCCGACCCTAACATAGTTGGGAAAATAGCTAGACAAATTGTTTGATATAAATAGACTATTATTTACAGTGCAACAGAAACTTCTCAAGTTTTTCGGCCTACATGAAACATCACACAGAGGAACACAAGGATGAGCCTCTTCCTTCGAAAGAAGAGCAGAGACACATCTGTGAGATTTGTGGCGCTTCACTAGCGGTACGTTGAGATTTATTTAATTACTAGCTTGTCCCGCGAGTTCGATTGCGTGGAAGTAGCAGGATACACAATATACTAAACATACAACAGTATAATTTTATAAAAATCCGTCGGCCGGGCGTTGCGATGTGACGCGGTGGGTCGGGCCCCGCGTCACATCGTACCGCCCGCCATTCGCTTCATTCCGACTTTTCTTCTTTTTGCGCGGCTCCTTAGGGTCGTAGCCTGATGTTTAATAGCCTACAACCTTCTTCAAGAATTGGGCTATTAGATGCAAAAATATTTAAAGTCAAAGCATTTATTTCAAATAGGCACATAAAAGGCTCTTTTGAACGTCAAAAAATACAATTAAAAAAAAACTTGAGAGGTGTCAAGGGACACCCGGATGGAACGAAGTTCCTTTCTATAGACAGACAGAGAAACACGCGCACGCCGCACGGCTTACAACTATAGCAAAAAGTGTTTTTCCAACTTTTGGTCTTAATTTTTTCCGTCTAGCCCCCTTTCGCAACGCGCGATAAGGAACTTCGTTCCAATAGAATTAATTCTAGTCGCCCATTCCAAATGGTAGTTTTCTTATAGAGTAGAATGGATGAAGAGTATTTGAAACTTACTTTTGTTTTTTTTTTTTTCTTTACTAAAGATCGAATCGAAACAGCTGAAAGCCATGGACAGAGTTCATTGCCCAGTAGTGAGATGATGCAGGCTATCAGTGACTGAATTTGTTCACAGGCCAACAGCGTGGCAGCTCATCTCAACACCCACACACGAGAGAAGCTATACAACTGTGCTACTTGCCGCATGCAGTTCAACAGTAAAAGCAGCATGACGAGACATCAACTGGTAAGGTTTACTAGACATTATCATCACCTGCCTAGCCTTTTCCCAACTATGTTGGGGTCAGCTCCTAGTCTAACCGGATGCAGCTGAATACCAGTATTTTACATGGAGCGACTGCCTACCTCCACAACCCAGTTACTGGGTAATACGATACCCCTTGGTAAGACTGGTTGTCAGACTTTCGGGCTTACTACCCGTAACGACTTTCAAAGTTCCACGAATGACAGCCTGGACCAATGGCTTAACGTGTTTTCTGAGGCACGATTAGTTTTAAGACTATTGATGTTTATTCTAGGAGTTAGGTTCTTGACTGCTTCGTTGGTTTAGTGTTCGCAAGTACTACTGCTAAGCATGGCGATCGATTCCCAGGTCGGGCAGTGTTGTTGAGTTTTTCTATCTGAAATTTCTCAGTTTCAGCTCGGAGCCTTAATTCGTGTCCGGTTGATGACAATAGGCTCGTCCCCTGTTACATAAGACGTAAACATATCTCAGGGGCAATTCTCGTAATTTTAAGAACGTTCACAGTCTGATATCAGTCTCAATCTGTCAAAAAAACCTCTAATTTCCCTACATTTTGACAAGTTTTTGACATTGTTTGTCGCTGAGATGAGACTGCGACTAGATTGTGAACGTTTTAAATTACGAGAATTGACCTTCTGGTTAAATAATGGTGTACTGTAAGTACACCTTGAACCTAACAAGCCGTGATGTTATGTTATGTGTTAGATTTTAGGCTTCTTTCAAAATCGGAATAATTACTGGGTGGGGAAGTGCCAAAAACGCTGAAGAAAAACATCATGAGGAAACCGGCATGTCCTAGAAATCGCGTGGGGATTACGGCCCAATCCCTCTCACGAAGAGAAGGCCTTTTTTTGGGTGGGAAATCTTCAAATGATCTCTCCCGCTCTGGGCTGAGCGAAAGGGCATGTCAGACTTTTACTGACTAAAACCCACCCGTGTTCCTTCAGTTGCCTATGCCAGGGGCCACGGTATCTCTTTCGAACAACCCGCAGCCCTGGCGGATGAAGAGGAGGCCTCTGCCCCAGCTATGGAAACATTATAAATGCTGATTATTTTGTTGTTATTGAAGTGTAAAAAGTGATAACGCAATTACGAGGTCGACTATACATTAATAATAATAATACTAATGACATGTGGGATGTGGACTCAGCGATCATTGTGCCGATAGTCGTGACAGCCAATGGCTTAATAGCCAAGAGCCTCGACCAACACCTGAAGAGGCTCTCGTTGGGCAGCTGGATCAAGGGCTTGATTCAGAAAGCGGTACTTCTGGACACGGCTCGCATTATCAGGAGGTTCCTCTCTCTGGAGCCCTGACCGCCGGTAGCTTGGACCCTGTTCCCGATACCGGTGGGCTACTATTTTTTATATTTTTAAATGTTTTTATACTTTTTATATTCTAATATTTAAAAATATAATTTATATGATTACAATGAAATAAAGGAGATAATTTATTATATAAAAAACGTTTACAAAAGGTGTACATTTGTTCAAAAGTGGCAAATTTCCCATACAATTATAGTGCCTAAAAATAAACTACAACTAAAATATTTTTTAATTACAGGTGCAAGTAATGATAGTTCAGAATTCAAGTGTTAGGTAGCGACTCACCCGAACTAGATTTAATACAAACCTGTGTTTCAGGCCATTAAAAAGGTTATGAATATTTTATATTTCAGACACACACCGGTGAAAAGCCATATAAATGCTCAATGTGCGAAAAACGGTTCACTCAGAACTCCAGTTTGAAGCTACACTACCGTACCTTCCACCTCAAGGAGCCGTATCCAAAGAGGTAAGATACAAGAACATTGACAATGGTCCTGATTCCCTTGTTCACAAACTAAACTAAATTTAAGTTCTGTGCATCTTTTTCTTTCTATTACAATAAGAAAAGGATAGAAGATAAAATATTAGTTTACTCCTGTCAAATTAAGATATTCCATAGACAGGTTAGACGTGATTAAAAACATGACTGCTAAAAATACGTCAATTTACGTCAGGCGCTGACTAGTTTGACAGGACTAAACTAATATGTATCTTCTGTCCTTTTCTAAATTAAATAGAAAGAAAAAGATGCATTGAACTTAAATTTAGTTTAGTTTGTGAACCAGGGAATCGGCGCCACTGGCTGTTTATAATCCTATCACAGCTAATTTACCTCTGATTTTTCATTACTGTCAAAATCACAATTATCTTTATTCTCTTTACGATAAGGTAGCTGTTGGGTTGCGGCTGTCAGAGGTAAAATACCTGTGAAAGGACTGTAGCTTTCATCATCAACCTTAGAGCACAGTTATTTTACCTCTGACAGCAACGTATTATGAACCTTATAGCAACAACAATAAAGATCACTGTTGCAAAGTCTTCGGCTACGCTCGTCCAGCTACGATCGACGATCAATAATGCTAAGTGAATATTAGAATTCAAAATCTCAGATATTGTCGAGTTTTGGGAAGATAAAACTGAATGTTATACATGACAAAGTTCAAATTCCACTGCAGCCGTCCATATTTTTTATTGCAAACATTTAATCAAAAATCAACTTTGAATACATGACGCTAAGGTAGATAGTTGTTTTAGTAGCAATACTGTCATTTTAATTATCTAAGATTGTGTATTCAAGGACAGCTTGAAGGAGTTCTACGTTACGTCACCGATTCGTGGTCTCCAGTCAAGAACACGTCAAGCTTCAAAGCATTTAAATCAAACCATTTACAGGCACTTTTGATTTTTCAGTGTCGGTCAGTTCTGAAAGTTGAAGATCTTTCTTGTAGCCGGGTAAGAAGAGTTATGAATCAATATCTTTTTTTTACAGAAACAGAAGAAAAAATGCTGCTACTCAGCAGGAAATAGTAGAAGACTACAGAATGAATGATGAAGATTCTTAGAATAACCAGAAAAAATATAGATGGCGCTGGTTGTTGCTAATAGTTGTAAGGAAAACAATAATTATATTATATTGCCGCCTAGAATGTGTTTTATAATTTTTGCTTTTATTTTTATTTATTTTTTTCCTTTTTGGCCCTATCGGCCCCTATCTCATTAAATAAGTTACCTGCTGCACTGATTTATAAAGACGCGTGCACTACCGCAAAGAATAAGAGAGATTTTGTATGAGAGACAGAGAGAGTTATACCTTTCTTCTTCCTCGTGTAACGAAATGTGCTAACCGTGACGTCCTTGAAATTATCGAACCCTTAGAAGTTTGACTTTCAAAAATCCACAAGGCAATGCAATCTTCACTAGAAGAAAATATTTTGTTTCCGACATCCCCACCAATTTCCAACAAAAAGTATAATTATAGATTTGCAACAAATAAGCCGCCGGAATAAAAGACTTCCTTCCTATTGGAAAGCGGTAATACAAGTAACAATCCAATTACTCGAGCACAGTTCATGGTTCCAAACTTGCAAGCATTTTCGATCAGCCGGTCGATTCTGTAAAAATCTCACCGTGAAAACTCAAGTGAAGTGAGCTTGATGTGAGTTGTCAGTAGTGTCAATCCCTAGCATTATTTGGAATGACAGCTCACTCCACGCTCACTTCACCTAAGTTTTCACGGTGAGATGATTACAGAATCGCACTGCAGGTCACGTGTCCTGACGCGAGTTTAACATTTTTTACCATCACAACAAAAGTGCACAACGACGCTAAAGAAGTTTTCAACTGTCCACTGACTGTAAAGCCACGTTCCCACGACCGTAATAATGTCTCGGCGGGATTTTATCGCACACTGGATTTTCAACTCTGAGCATTCCAACAGAGTGCATCACAACTTCACAGCGCATGAAAAAACACCGTTGGATTTTGAATTCTCGTCGCTAAGCAAAGCGTTGAAAATTCAGTGCGTGAAAAAAAATCGCCGGTGCGTACCTCTACCCTGTTCATTAGGCAAACCGTTTTTTGACAGATGGAATTAGTGATTGCAGCAACACACAATACATTGATTGATACACGTACGGTATTATAATGTGTGTATGAAGCCATAAATAAGATAATTCAATAAGATAAGGCAGTTTATATAATTATTTTACTTCGCATTTTAAAGTTAAATTTTACGCTTTAATTTCTGTTTCTCCGAACAGACTCCTTCTGAAACAAAAAAGGAAGATATCAAAATATTGTAACTGCAATACAAAAACTAAAAATATCAACAATTAAAATACATCCAACCGTTTGGATGCTACGAGGGAATAAAAAATCATGCATAAAGTCAGAGAATTAATTTTTTAAGCAAATTGCCCTAACACCAAGACCTATTTGCCCTAACTTTACTCACCGTGTTGACGTAACGTCACTTCTTTTCTTGGTATTTTTCTTCCCTTAGGTTTAGTTCCAGTTGGCTCATTAAGTGCGTGTGTCTCGTTTGTACTGCAATCAAAAATAATAGAGGATGAGAGTCAAACTCGTGTCACTGACTCTGGCATGGTCACCATCAGGAATTTTAATTTTGATAACACAAAAAATTAGTCGCTAATTAGTCGAAATTTGTCGCCAAATATCAGAATTTGTCGGTCACTGGTTCAAAAGATATAAGGGCTTATAGGCGGCCGATCTGGAGAGTCTCCCCAGCAGGGCTACATTTATATCTCAAAAAATAGGGCACCAAGCGAAGATCTGTTTTCTCTAGTGTTCGACCGAAACAGGATTTTCAACCGAAACCGAACCTTCGGTCTTGGTCCCAGTTTCGGCCGAAACCGAAACCGAAACTTATTTGAATTTTTATAGAATGTTAAATCTATTGTATTTTTTCGCATATATAGACAGTTAACACGTCGCTCATTTGGAGAAACATCGACGTAACTGCTACTTTTCAAATTTTACAGGAGAGTGATTTAAAGTGAACTATATTTTTGTAATGAGGTTACTGTCTCGTTATGAAGACCCTTGCTTATGTTTTTGTACTTAAAATGTGGCTACACTAATGTAGCTTTATGTGTCAATTAAGTAGAATATTTACAATTCCGTCATTGTTTCCCAAAGATTCAGTAAAATGCGCAGAGCCGCGCATACATTTTTATGCTTTTATGACAAAATAGAAAGAAGAAAGAAAAGACGTTTATTTGCGGTAAACATGACGCAAAAAAGAACATAAAAACAAAATAAAGAAAAAAAAAACAATAAGTAATGGTTGATATGCGTCACATCCACGCAAAACGGCTATCGCTCAGCATTATGCTGCGACCCTATGCAAGACAGAGCCCCAGCGCTGGTTTTCAGCGACAGCCGGCGCCGACGTAATGACGTCGTCCGGTGCAGCAAACAATTATTCATAAGCAAGTATAAAGCTATTATTTTATGTAAACAGTTATTATGACGCTGTACTGGTACAGCGTACATAAAGAAAAATAATACAATCCAATTTAAGTGTGATAGAAACAAACAGGAATATAAAAAAGAAACAAAAAGGAGGATAATTATACATTCTAAGAGAATATCATCCTTAATAAAAGTTTTACGCTTTGGGTAGTGGCAACATTTCCGAAGCGTCCTATTTGACGTACGCGCACCCAACATGCACCAAAAGAATTAAAAAATGAAACCTCATTTTTTAAAGTAATCAAAATACGCATTATTACGTGTAATAAACATCAGCCATCTGTTCTGCGAGCATCTAATCTGCCCACTGCCACTTAAGTTTGGCAATTCTTTGGACTATGTCAGTTATCTTGTTTCTCCTGCGGATATCTTCATTTCTGATTCGATCACGCAGGGAAACTCCAAGCACAGCCCTCTCCATTGTCCTTTGGGTGACTTTAAGCCTTCTAATAAGGCCTATTGTGAGTGACCACGTTTCAGTACCATAGGTCATCACTAGCAAGACGCATGGTAAGAACTCAACTGGCAATCACGTTCACTTACTCAAAGTTAGCCGAATGATTCGCGACAATTCACGAACATCTAGTTTCGGCGGGGCCGAAGGTTCGGCTAATTATTGGCCGAAACCGAAACTGTGGCCGAAACTAGATTTTTTGGCCGAAACTAGCCGAAACCGAAACTAAACCTTCGGTCGGTCCTTAGTTTTCTCCCATATTTTGTCGCTAATTAGTCGCAATTTGTCACCAAGTTACAGATTCAGTCGGTGTGTAATAAAAAATATATTAAAGAATTCAATTTCCCTATACAGTGGTATAAGATGGTTCGATCTAGCGCTAGTACTATACCTTTGTAATTAAACTCATTCCCCCTTATTACAAAACAAGGTTTTTCTTTAGGTCTGGTTTAAACCACCGCGTCAGTTATTGAATTAAGAACCTAAATGTTATAGAAATACAGTTCTTTATACAAAAATGACAACTTAGTTCGGTGCTAAGTTGTCATTTTTGTATAAAGAACTTTATCTAAATCGAAACAAAGTTCGAAAAACAAATACCGGCTCAGAGGTTAAGGCTAGAACTAAAGTTAGGTCTCGTTTTGTAATAAGACGGATTATATTTCCTAAACTAAAACAGACTCAAGTTGACAAAAGTAGTAGACCCATAAAGAAGAACGGGTAATAAACTCCCTGGATTATTTATTAGTGCCTGTACCAGTAAAAAAATATACAGAATGAGTTTTTAAGGGTCATAGGAAAAATTATACAATACAGGATTGGGGGTTTTTAAAGCCAATGGAAAATATACAGAGTGTAATTTTAGAGGCAACGGAAAAATTATACAGAGTGGGTTTTGAGAGATAGTGCCTTTAAAAACCCATAGGCTCATAGTAAAAATTATACAGGAGTATTTTCGGGTCATTTGATAAATATGCCACATACCTACACGTTGGACGTATATGTAGAAGCAACAAGAATAATGTACCGAGGATTTTGTAATATCTTGATTTAAAAGAGTGTCCTTGGAGTTTCTCGCCCGTTCTTCTCCATAGAGATCTACGTTTTGGAATGGGCTTTTGCCTCAACTTTCTAACTGACCTGCCTGCCTAGTGGTTTAATTGAAATAAGCTTTGAGTTTGAGTTTGGCATAATGGAACCTATAGGAAATAGAAGTAGCCTAAATATAAAGTAACTGAATGTCATTTATTCTGAATGTCCTCATAAATAAGGATTTCGAACATACGAAGTGTCGATCGAGCTTTCAGAATACATAAGCTGATTATAAGTTACTTGTTGGACAGGAAGACTTCTAAAATAATTAAGATTAAATACTTACTTATCCACTTCATCATCCGGTGGTTCTGTCTTCATGTCTAAAGAAATTGGGTCAGTATGAGCTTGCTCCCTGAAAACAAACAGTAAAAATCTTATTTCATTCAATCATTCATTCACTAGCAGATTCCCTTCGTACCTTGAAGGGCACGTTAAGCCTTTGGTCCCAGCTGCCATTGGTTAATCTTTGACTGTCGTTACCGATAGTCAGAAGCCCAAGTCTGACAACCAACGGGTCTCGTGTTACCCAGTAACTGAGTTGTGAAGGTCAGATAGGCAGTCGCTCCATGTAAAATACTGGTACTCAGTTGCATCCAGTTAGACTGGAAGCTGACCTGAACATAGTTGGGAAAGGCAAGGTAGACTGACTGACAGACAAGGAACAGCCTAAACTGCTGGGTTTAGAATCATGACATTTTGCACAAGAGTTCCTTAGGTAACGAAGATCAGCAATAAGAAATGATTTTTATCAATTCATCCCCTAAATGGGTTGACGGAGGCACCTCAAAGCCTGCCTTCCCAAAGCCTGCCAACCGCCTGGCCTTTGGAAGTAGAACTCGCCTCGCTTCGCTCTCTCGGATCGCACGCGGTTGATCACAGTTCGAACCTAATCCATTTGATGTGGTGGTGACCAATTCGGCTCTCACGTGATTGGTTACAGTTCCAACCTAAACTATAATTTATTGAATTCAAGCCGTTAGTTGAACGGCCGGCATTTAGTTAAAAGGCTGGGCCGTTTAATATACAGGCTGTATCAGCAAGGTGTGGTACAGATTATTTATCAATTTTCTTCATTGGACACACATCAAAATAAAAAAAAGCATTCCTATACATTTGGGTCGAGTAGATACTGAAGTTTTGTATGGGACAATTGATATTTTTTTCGCGATTACGATATTGGTCCCACGGAGAAAGTTGTTCAGTTCGATGGTCTGTACCACGCCCTTAAATTTGACTACACCTTTCTGATACACACTGTATGTACAAGGCCGCCATTAACAATACCCTCGTGGTAGTTGTTACTGTATTACAGTGGGTATTATTCCTCATTTCTGTGACCCGTAGAGTAACAAACGAGTTTTGACTTACTTGTGGACTTCAATATCGATAGGTTCTACCTTCACAGCTGTCGAACCTACTTCAATTTCAGGTTCCTCACTGAAATTAAAATAAACGTTGATTTTATTTGTGTAAGTAGGTTTGTACAAACACTCGCGCGGTCAGATTTTGCCGTGCGGGCTAAGCCGTATGTAAAGGTACTACAGTTTCATAATATTATGATAATTGGTTCAAGATGAAACCCACTCGTGGCAGTTACTTGATAGCTCGTTTTCGTCGACATTATCATCCGAACTATCTGCTTCGCTTGAACTGAAACAAAAATAAAATACATTATCGTCGTTGTTTTTTCTTCCTAAAAGTAATAAAAGACGAAAAAAGAAGTAATATAAGCATATATTATTTTCTTTATTTATGTGATGATTGAATGATGTCTAATTCTTTAACGCAACAAAGATACAGGGGTAACTTTAGTGCCAAACTTTGCTTGCGCGATGCAGGATTCAGTGGCTCCATCTATTAGGGACGACAACTACATGCGCCGATTTACTTAGAGAGAGAGATACCTCTGTTCTGACATAGATGTCGCTACTGTGTGCTGTTCAAAAATACAGGAATACAGTCAAAGAGTATAATAATAATACGGGAGAAGAGAGCCCTCTTGTGCCATTTCGAAGCATCCAGATTCGAAACGCCATCTGCATTTCTTAACTGGAACTTAGGCTCTATAGGTGGCTATAGATAGGCATGAATGTATGTGTACCTACGTACGTATAGATCAGTAAGTTTGGATTTTATGTGATCATTCAAATTTTTTTAGCTGTTGTAGTCATATGTTGATCAATATGCGACTGGCGAATAATAATAATGATACATTTACTAAATTACAATAATTAAAATTTGAATGATGATGATTCAGAAGTAAAAGTGTCCTAATATAAATTGACCGCATATTGATCAACATATAACGCAACAACAGCTAAGAAAATTTGAGTGATCACATACATCAAACGCTAAATTTCGCCAGAATTAGCAGTAACACAATAATGAACCATTTTACTTTAATTTATTGTAATTTGTAACCGTGTAACGGCTAAGAGTATATTAATAAACGGTACCGGCGACCATAGACTATACACTTAGAAACTGAGACCGGCGACCATATTGTGTGATGTTGCCAGAATATGTCACACAATAAGGATTTCCGTGACACGGTTGCAATAATTGATGATGCCGGTCAGAAATGAAATACATATAATAATGTAATAATCTTGATGTAAAATGTTATAATTATTGTTTTAAATTATAGAGAACTCTTGTATTTGATTTTCTTATTTGCATTTAAGTTGGTATCACAGAGACATCTATCGATGATTATTAAACTAATAGCTTCTTCGTTAACAAAAGTAGATGGCGACTCTATCTTTACTAAAGTTGTGCATGTTCTAACTGTCTCCCCCCTGAATACAGTATTAACACACTTACCTATCCGTCTGTCTAGATCTCTTGCGAGCTTTGCGTAGCTTGTCTGCATTCCGTGCCTCTTTCTGCCTCCGTGTCCGAAGTACTTCCGTGTTACATTTCGGACAAAACACTGTCATTTCGTTCTCACTTTGGTCTTTCTGTGAAAAAGAAAAACTTCAATCGTTAGTAATCATTAAACTTTTTTTTATAATTTGTGTGGAGTAGGTATTGGTACCACAATTACTGAAAAGTAGTAAAAAGAGAAAAGTGACTTACAAATAAATTAAAAAATTACTTTAATTTCGGAAGTTGGTATCATAAAACGAAAATACAAAACCAAAGACACGTACTGCACGAAAACGCGCACTGCTTGGCTGACCGGGCTGACCCATAATATCCATGATCGCCTTCATGACCTCAAACTGCTTGCGATTCGTCTCAGCATTCATGCGGTTTGTCTCAGCGTTCATAAGAGACGCCTCAGCTATTTTACTTGCAGCTTCAGCGAACATGACAGTAGCAGCAGCCATCTTCCTCTCAGCCTGTACTCTATTTCTCTCTAATTCCTTCGCACATTGTTGTAAAACTGTAATAAGAATTTAATATCATCTGCCTAGCCCACGGATATCTATGGCCTAGCCTTTTCCCAAGTATATTGGGGTCGCCTTCCAGTCTGTTGCATGAATGCAGCTGAATACCAATATTTTACATGGAGCGACTGCCTATCTGACCTCCACAACCCAGTTACTGAGTAACACCATAATATAGAGAGGGAAGTAGGTTATGTTCATACAAACGCACCGCGCGCGGCTTGTATGTGTGTGCCAAAGTATCTATACGTCGCCGCACGCACACTTAAACAAAATCTCGACCCGTTTCTCAGTGCGCCAGTCGGGGCTAACACCGCACGAGATTCGCGCGTCACGGCTTTTCAGCACCGCTAAATGAATGAAAAATGTGCCGGTTTATTTTATATCTTTTTTTTATAAATAATAGGTACTGCTCTGACTCTTGAATACATTTCTGTATTTGTTAGGAAAACCATTGTTAAACTTTATTGACTAATGATCACTGAATTAGTTATACAGAGATGTGTTTATCTTTGGCAAGGGCCGGGCTTTAAACTAATGAATTGGTGACAGTACTGTCAGTAACCTACCGTTTACTCGTGCTCATCATCGCCCCGCGCCGCCCGTCTGCTGGCCCGTCGCTCTTTCTTTCATCGTGAAAGGTTTCATCGTCGTTTATGTAAAACCGACCTCACAAACCCTGTACCCAGACAATACAAGTAAAAAATACAACTTCCCGACCCTTGCCAATTTATAGGCACTGAATTAAAGTTTAGCTAAAAGTGACAACCCTGAGACAGCAGGCAATTATATCGCGGATTGGGCTTGGCTCTTTATACTATGGTAACACGATACCACTTTTTTTTTTTTTTCAGGAAATCATCAAATGACTCCTCCCGCTCTGGGTGGAGCAGAAGGGAGTGTCAGACTCTTACTGACTAAAACCCACCCGTGTTCCTTCCTTAGCCCTTTATGTTAGAGGGCAGCGGTAACCCTTTCGGACAATCCCGCTACCCGACACGATACCCCTTGATAACACTGGTTGTCAGACTTTCGGGCGTCTAAGGACCTGTAACGCCTGTCAAAAATCAGAGAATGACAGCTGGGACCAACGGCTTAACGTGCTTTCCGAGGGGGTCTCAGTAGGTATATAAAGGCGGTCACACGTCCACGGAACGACCGTGATCGATCGACCCGTGCGGCTGTTATTATTTCACCACGAGCCCCTCGCCCCCTTAATATTAGTAGAGATTTAGATTTAATGAATATCTCTACTAATATTAAAGCTGAAGAGTTGAATTGTTTGAACGCGCTAATCTCTGGAACTACCAGTCTGGTTTAAAGTCTTTTTGTATTTATTTATGCCTGGGTCTTCCGCGATGCCGTTGAACGTTTTCAGGAACCAATGTTATGGTGGTCTGGCCTTAATAATAATATCAGCTGCAGGCAACAGCCTCTTCATACAGAGAAGGTATGAGCATTGATCACCACGCTTGCTCAATACCTACGGGTTGGCGATTTCAGACTTATCATCATAATTATAAATTGAATCCTTAGGGTCAATAAAACATACTCACATATAGTACTATTGGAGTTTAGACTGGTTCTTCTATGTCTGGGGTGGAGCCGACGACGTCTGGCAGGCTGAGGTTGACTCACCGGATTCTCTAATCCTGTAAAATATAATTTGGAAAATAATTTCTTTGCTTACAATGTATCTTATCTTACAGAAGGTATCCTTATTATGGCATTCGAGATGTATTACCTGTATGGTGACAGAGAAGAGAAATGGAACAAAAAATGACGATATGGCACCCTAGGGATGGTAAGAGAAAGAAAGGAAAGACCGTGAGAAGATGGCAAGATGTCTTGGTGAGGACGGCTGGAAAGACTTGCACAGGCAAGGAACAGAGAGAATTGAAAGGGTTTGGAGGAGGGAGGCCTTCCTCCTATCACTCTGAAAAAAGGTTATAAATAAAATAAAAAATAATACCTGTCTGGTGTGGCGTCTCAGGCATTTGTTGTAATTGATCTTCTACCAAGTCAGCAACAGGCTCAGAAAATTCTGAAGTGTCTGTAATAAACAAAAAAATATAAGTAAATCAAATGGTATAGCGAGAAAAAGAAAGAAAAAAAAAACAAAACAAAGCAAATACCTACCTATAATAGTTATCAAAACGCAGATTCAGCTTGTTTGTCCTAAGATGTGATGAAAATAATTGAATTATGAATTACTAGGAGCGCCCCACGGTTTCACCCGCATAAGTCTCGATCCCGTCGGAATATCGGGATAAAAGTATTCTATGTCGTAATCCAGCCTTGAGCCAAATTTGGTCCAAGTCTTTTCAGCGTAAAAGCGTAACAAAGAAACATACAAAAAATCAAACAAATTCTCTTTATAATATTAGTTTAGATTGTGTAATGATTTTTTTTCACCTGATATGACAACTTCTTCTGAAACCTCAATAAAGTTGTCTGGTTGCACTGTAGCTGTAACTTGGAATGCAGGTTGAATGTTCTAAAAAACAATATTTATAATTAATAATTACATGGTAGGATGTAGACCATCATGCACTGCATGGGGCTATGTGCTAGATTACAGCCCACTCCCTCTCGATGAGGGGAAGTCTGTGTCCCAGCAGTGGGAACATTACAGGCTGATTATGCTTATGCTTGTGTGGGACGTAAAATCTGCAATCATTACATTGCCAGTCTTTTTTTTTAAATTCCTCCAGTTCTTTCGTCTGGTCTCCTTCTCTTTGTCTGATAGCTCTCCTATTTTTTTGTAGAATTTCTTTGCTCTGGTCAAATTTTTCTCCTGTATTCGATTCCATTTTTCGGGATCGTCATTTTTAAGGCGCTCTCGATACCTTTTCTGCCTTTCTGCAGCCGATAGAGGCATATTATATTATCTGTAAACCAAACACAAAATCGGTTTGAGTTTAACAGGTTTTGATAAATCCGATATCTAAGATAAACTAGCAAACCTGACGAGCAAGACAAATCCAACCAGTCCAGCTGTTCTTAAGTTATAAATTGTGTAACTGAATCGAATTTGTTTTAAACAGGGTTATCGGAAAAACACCAACAACCTCTTAAGAGATCATTGTAGTACTCATTATGAACAACTTTTATTAAGGGACCAAACCTGAAATCGCGAAAAAAATCAGCTGTTCCCTACATTTTGACGAGTTATACGAACTTAGTTAAGGTGTATAGAAGGCTCGCTGACCTTGTGTATGTGGGCGGAGCTAAGCGCTCTACCCCCGAATACGTAAAACGCGCGCGGTGGCGCGCTGTACTAAAACGACGATCAAAGAATATGCAGAGGCGCAGAATGCCGCACGCAGGTCGTCATTTTTGCCTACGATTCCAGAGGGGAATGGCGGATGCAAAGCTGATATATTTTGTATAGATTGATACTTATGTTACGTATATTTTAAGTTTTTACTGGACATTATTTTTTAGCTATTTTTCATTTAGAAATTTTGTTTAAAATCATACGTGAGAAGGGACTTAGTTCATAACGGGGGTAAAACTTTAAAAATGATATCGAGTATTTTCTTAGGAATAGAATAACATTTTATTTGCATAGACTGTAGGTCTTCTTAGGACTTACATAAAAATGAGATTTTATAAAAATGTGATCCTGTTTCATGAATTTGAATTATTATAAATCAGTAATAAATATGCGCGTCTGTCTGTGTTAGTGCAAATATTTACGAACGAATTGTATCAGTGTGCGTTTATTGACTAGCTCGCTGCAGATGGCCCATTTCTATAGTGCGCGTGGACGCTTACGATAGTAATACAAGTAGTAGGTATCTAAACTAATATTAAAATGAGAAAAGATTGGATAGTTGGATTTGATCAAAATAAAAGTCCAAGATGGCGGTTGCGAAAATTTTCAAGTCTTTTATTATGGGTGTCGTTTTCATACTTTTCGAGGGTGATAAAGCCGATAGTGAGGTCAAAATAAAAATCCAAAATAGCGCTGCAAAAGTCTTCAAATATTTCATCATGGGTGTCGTTTTCATGCTTTTCGAGGGTGATGAAAGCCGATAGTGAGGTCAAAATAAAAATCCAAAATGGCGGCTGAAAAAAATTTATAATATTTTATCATGGGTGTCGTTTTCATACTTTTCGAGGGCAATAAGGCCGATAGTGAGGTCAAAATAAAAATCCAAAATGGCGGCTGCAAAAATTTTCAAATATTTAATCATGGGTGTCGTTTTCGTACTTTTCGAGGGCGATAAGGCCGATAGTGAGGTCAAAATAAAAATCCAAAATGGCGGCTGCATAAATTTTCAAATATTTAATCATGGGTGTCGTTTTCATACTTTTTGAGGGCGATAAGGCCGATAGTGAGGTCAAAATAAAAATCCAAAATGGCGGCTGCAAAAATTTTCAAATATTTCATCATGGGTATCGTTTTCATACTTTCCGAGGGTGATAAAGCCGATAGTGAGGTCAAAATAAAAATCCAAAATGGTGGCTGCAAAAATTTTCAAATATTTCATCATGGGTATCGTTTTAATACTTTCTGAGGATGATAAAGCCGATAGTGAGGTCAAAATAAAAATCCAAAATGGGGGCTGCAAAAATTTTCAAATATTTCATCATGGGTATCGTTTTCATACTTTTCGAGGGTGATAAAGCCGATAGTGAGGTCAAAATAAAAATCCAAAATGGCGGCTGCAAAAATTTTCAAATATTTCATCATGGGTGTCGTTTTCATACTTTTCGAGGGCGATAAGGCCGATAGTGAGGTCAAAATAAAAAATCACTATCGCCCTCGAAAAGTATGAAAACGACACCCATGATGAAATATTTGAAAATTTTTGCAGCCGCCATTTTGGATTTTTATTTTGACCTCACTATCGGCTTTAGCACCCTCGAAAAGTATGAAAACGATACCCATGATGAAATATTTAAAAATTTTTGCAGCCGCCATTTTGGATTTTTATTTTGACCTCACTATCGGCTTTATCACCCTCGAAAAGTATGAAAACGATACCCATGATGAAATATTTAAAAATTATTGCAGCCGCCATTTTGGATTTTTATTTTGACCTCACTATCGACCTTATCGCCCTCGAAAAGTATGAAAACGACACCCATGATGAAATATTTGAAAATTTATGCAGCCGCCATTTTGGATTTTTATTTTGACCTCACTATCGGCTTTATCACCCTCGCAAAGTATGAAAACGATACCCATGATGAAATATTTGAAAATTTTTGCAGCCGCCATTTTGGATTTTTATTTTGACCTCACTATCGGCTTTATCACCCTCGAAAAGTATGAAAACGACACCCATGATGAAATATTTGAAAATTTTTGCAGCCGCCATCTTGGACTTTTATTTTGATCAAATCCAATCTTTTCTCATTTTAATAATAGTTTAGATATGCCTACTACTTGTATTACTATCGTAAGCGTCCACGCGCACAATAGAAATGGGCCATCTGCAGCGAGCTAGTCAATAAACGCACACTGATACAATTCGTTCGTAAATATTTGCACTAACACAGACAGACGCGCGTAGTCGATTGATAGCCGGAGCGTAGCAGCGAGCGACACAGCCATCCCGTCTCAATGCTAACGCACGACTGCCGCCCGCGCCCGCGCACAGTGTTGCCAACTCTATCTGTCAAAAAGTCGTCAACTTACGCTTGAAAAGTCGCTAGATGTCGTTAGCTACGGACAAAAATCAAAAGTCGCTAGAAGTCGCTAGAATGCAATTTTTTGCTCTGTTGGAATAAAAGAAAATAATTTGATTTTCCAACTTGATAAACAATTGAAAATTATAAAAACCAACTAAAATATTATTATTTCACAAACAAAAAATCAAAAAGTTCCCATGTTTTATAACCAATGGGGCTACCATACTATATAACGTAAGCGGCGGTGGCGCCATCAATTAATTTCATGACTTTCTTGATGCATTATATTCTATTACGGAACGCGCAGTTCCGAATATAAAGAAGATACATTCCTTTCTTTACTTAAAAGGCAAAGGGATAACAACAATAATCTTGCCATATTTTATGAAGCTAGTGAAAGTGCTTATTTTATTAGTCGTTAGAATAGTCGCTAGATGCATAATTTAAGCCGCTGTAGAATACGAAATGTCGCTAGATCTAGCGACTAAGTCGCTAAATTGGCAACACTGCCCGCGCAGAGCACCTCTGAAGCTCGATCTCAAAGTGGGGACATTTCCTATGCAAATGTTGATTGATTTAAATAAGCTATGTCACATCTGTAGTACCTCTAACCATCGATTTTTCAGTGTAAAAATTTTTCCAAACATCAAACCCGTTTAGAAGTAATATCGAAAATGAGAAAAAAATAGCGTGTTGGTAAATATTTTTTTAAGGCAAAAGTATTAGCCATACGAAAAAATCCTATGTCAGAAATGTTGTTCATGAATCTATAGCAAACATATATTTTTTTCAGATCTTTTAATCAAGCCGTTAATGAGAAATATTCGTCATAAAGTGACCGTATTACGGTACTAAACGAGAGTAAGGCCCTTAATGTAGGGAACAGCTGATTTTGTTTCCGCGATTTCAGGTTTGATCCCATAGTAAAAGTTGTTCATATTGATGAGTACAAGGTTGTTGGTGTTTTTCGAAACAGCCTGTATATACTTACAATGTAGTCCGGTCAATTTAGACATCCAGGGTGGGTTACAAAAATTCACACTCGGCTGAAAATTGGTAGGATTGTTCAAAACACTATTAAAAATGAAATGTGAAAAGTCCTCATCGAACCGACACCTGGAACAAAATTTACTCGGGGTAGTGTACTTACAGCGTTTTTTTGCAAACATTTCTCATTTCTACAATTTTTGTCTGGGCTAATTTTATGATAAAACTTACCGTTTTGCTGAAAATCGCGAAAAACCCGTTTTTGTGACCTTTGACCCCGAGTAATTTTTTTTCCAGGTGTCGGATCGATGAGGACTTTTAACATTTCAATAATATTGTTTTGAACAATCCTACATCCTACCAATTTTCAACCGAGTGTGAATTTTTGTAACCTCACCCTTGGTCTTATTTGACCGGACTAATGTATTTGGTTAACGGTTACCGATACTTTATGGGATATCCCTTAAAGTATCGGTAATGTATACTAATTTTTATTGATAAATCTAATTTTATAAAAATTCCTAACCCAACACCCTGCGAATGGCGGTCATCTTAAACGGCTGGATTTGTTTGCTGCATGTGCAACTATACGCTAATATATCTTTGAATCTAAGAAACCTACAGACGTCCAAATGACTTAATTGTAAAGGTAAACGTTGAGGCTATGGAAAAATTAGATAAATTTTCCTAAATAAAATCAACATGAGCCAAAAAACAAACGAAAACACGAAATTTTACATAGAAAATATGTTTTTTTTTAATATTTTTTACTGTGTTGCCAGATGAAAGTGAAGGCTGCCAACAATAGGTATGTAATAATAAGTACAGACGCCAGCAGGCCAAGCTACCCGAAACTGTCAAATTTTCGCAATCAACCCTGAACCTTAACACTTTAGGAATAAAGTTGAAAATCTATTAAAGAAATCTGACAGATTGTAATAGCTTGATATGCTGGCGACTGTACATCGGATGAGTCGAAATCGTGGCTAAATTGTTTTGGCGACACTTGAGTAATATAATTATTCATTTTCTTATCTTTTTCTTAAAATAAATGCATAATTATAAAATAAATGTTGTTAGTATCGGTAACTGGTAACCAAAGATAATTATGTAAAGATAAAAATATTTGTTAACAATTTAACTTGTAAAAAGTACATGCCTGTGTTTGCGAACACACCTTAATGCAATTTTATGTAACGTAACACAAAAATGTAACATAACGGAAACATGGACGATGATTTGAAGTGTTTGATTTCAGTTCAAGATACACTATTCACTTTAATGATAGTGTGTCTTGATACAGCTCGTAAGCGACTGAATAGCACAAACAATTGTTTTCCGATAATAAGATTTAGATCAAACATACTTACGTGTTATTTTTTTAGGAATTATCAAGGAAAATCCAATACATGTTTATTTTTTACTCCACACAACACAGCTGTGACTTGCTTGACACCACAGAACATAAATATACCCTAAAGCTTGACACACAACAATATGGCTGCCGCGCTGTGATGTGATTGGTGGTGTAATGGCGTGTCATTTCCGTCAATATTACCAGTAGTAAGTTTAAAAAAAAGTATTTTATTAGAAAATAATGCGTTACATAAATGAAATAACATAAATGAACTCGTTTTGAGACGTATTGTTTTTATTCATTTAAATTATTAATACATATAAATTGCCTAGATATTGAGTGCTCTTACGCACTCTTTATTATGCTGGTTAAGATCAAAATTATATTGAATACTTTTCGGTTTGAAACATTGAAATCGATAGCTGGATACAGATTTTTTGGGGGAAAATAATATGGTATTTTCAGTTCCATCTTATTATTTGCATAATATTTCTTAATTATTACTGATCCACCAACAAATAAATTAAATATTGAATTTATGGTAGTATTCCGCTATAGAATCCATTTTGGTAAATAGCATTACTAGTACAGATTTTTTTTTAGGAATAAGGAAACGTCGGTGGATATGAATGTTTTATGAAAAGGTCCAAAATTTTATTTACTATCACTGGTTAGTAGGCATGCATTTAAATTTTATGATACAGTGTTAAAACATGTACCATGTAAGGGCACTGCAGGTGTAGGTTTTGGTTTTGAGCCACATGGGTTGTGTTGTATTTGACAGCTGTTGACTTTCTTATCAGGTTAGTTCTGAAGATTGCTACTTAATTGTTTTGACGCTAGTGTCGTAGCGATAAGTGCATATTAAAATAACAAACGGCCAGCGATTAGCGAACTATTTTTAGATAATACCGATTTTTAAAACGGTAAGCGACTATGACTGAGCAATAATTGCTGATTGCTAATTCGTACGTAATAAAATTTGCAATCATATTTTTAGCGTGTGGAACTTTTAACAAAAAGAAAGGGTGGTGGATATTTGACCACCTGGTGGTAATTTTGTGATGTTTTGTGTCTAGGAGTAAGTAACAACGTGTACAAAAAAGTAGAAGCTTAAAAGCTAAGTTGAATGTTTCTGCGTGCTGCAGAACGAATCTTTTAATGACAGATCCTTGTTTATTGACTTGACTTTGACAGGTAAACAAATATGGCGGTAGTCGGTGTCCGAAAGGCTTTTGTGCGCGTTTTCAGGGTTTTTAAATAGTAAAAGGCACAATTTAGCACTAAATAGGCTATAAGTAAAATAAATAAAGTATGTCGGACCTAAAAGTGTGTAGAATATGCCTTCGGACGGAAGCAAAAATGTACCATTTCAATTTGTATCAACTAAAGTTTTATTATGAAGAAGTAATGGCTTTACAGGCAAGTTATTTAATGAATTATATAAATATTTAAAGATATTAGAATATCATTACTATCTTTAAGTATGTGTGATCGCATGCAGTACGACACAGGCGGTATAAAATGTTAAAAAAATAATGTTACATTTCTATTGAACTTTGAACGCTATTCAAAGTTCAATAGAAATGTAACATTATTTTTCGCTCAGTTTCATATAATATTCGATTACATAGTGTGCTCAGTAATGCTCGTTGCAGTCTGTATAATCCGATACGCAACCACACTGTACTGACCGCAAAACACAAATCCTTTAGGCTACTAGGGTATGTGTTCTACATCTATAATTTGCATATAATAAATAAAATAAAAATCTTTTATTTCGGACCCTTATGGATAGTTTATTTTGTAAGTATACACACAACTTAAAAACTAGTGTTGGTATGTACTAACATCTACCAGAAAAGCAACACAAACTATTAATTACAATACCACAGAGAAATGTTTTCTTTTTCTTAAGCTAATGTCAGATGTTTACTTGACCTCACGTAATCTTCTGACAGTGAACCTGCAGGAGGAGGCAGTGGTGTTGGAGAATACCCAGGAACTACCAGCTATGGTCCTCTTAAAACGCTTCATGGCATGCTTTCCGCAGAACGAGCAAGTGTATATAGCGTGCTTGGTGACTTCCATTGCATATACAATGTCCCAGTATGGGGCTGTCCCACCTATCAGCTATAGTTTTCAGGATGCTAAATCAATCACAATCACAGAAACAATTTAAATAATTATTGTGTTTTTCTTCTAAACAGCTGAATGAACAAGATGGTCTACCTCAGTACTTCTGTTATGAGTGCGCGACAATACTACACAAGTTCCATAGGTTTAAGGAGAAATGTTTCAGTGGGCAGAAGATTCTCAGAGAACTGGCTTGGAGAGGACCTGTAAGTATTAAAACATTGTTATCATTCAATGCCCGACTTCACTCACTGCTGGACATAAGTCTCTCTTTGCTTAAGCCAATACCCATGCTTCTCTGCCAGACACACTGTTAATCCCAATCTGAACAATTTTGAAGGATACTGCTAATCCATTACTACTATGTTTGAAAAATTGGTCTGATCAACAACTTAAATAATGCAATGAATATTGTTGAACTGTCAAAATGCAAACCATTCCTACTGTTAGAGTGTTACGTAATTACCATGCAGGTTCTATTAAATTCCTATATTTAATCAACTCGGCTTATTGTAAGCTCTTCCCTGCTGGACATAGGTCTCCCCTAACTACTGCCACTGGTGCCGTGCCGTGCCGTGGCTCTTCAGCCACAGTGGCTAGTTCTGGTCTATGCATCTATGGACTGAATAAGTTGAATTGTGAAACTATCTGTTCGTATTAGTCCCCGACCGAAAAACAATTTTCAGCCGAATCCGTAACCGAATCTTCGGCTTCTCTTCTAGTTTCGGCTGTTACCGAAACCGAAAACGAACCTTATGAAGTTTAGTAAAAGTGAGTTAAATAATAATAATGATTAAGGGCTGATTTCTGCCCATTCGAAAGCCCGTTTCGGTGGGTCAGAAGATTCAGCCACTTTTTGGCAGAAACCGAAACTGCAGCCGAAACCGAACCTTGGTCTGTCACTAGTTATTATTCCTATACCACCTATATCTGTAAATAAATCATTAACTAATTATAAACTACTTATAAGTGGGTTTTAAAATTCTTGGCCACTGACTTCATTGTGTTGACTGCTCTAGTTCGCGTTTAGGCTACGTGCACACTGACATGTGGCTCGCTTAGCGCCTAGAGCCTAGCGAGTCACCATGCGAGTAGCGAAGTGAACCAGACGCTCTAGAATTTTCGCAACCAGCCGCGTTGCTTAGCGGTTATAGAAGGATGTTAATTCACTAGGCTCGAGGCGCTAAGCAAGCCACCCCAAGTATACCGTGTGATATCTTAAACATTATAAAACAACTTAAAAATACTAACAGCGGGTCTAACAGAGGGCTATGACGGTGTCTCTACCGAAATAATTAAATCTGTCGGTGACATAATATGCAACCACTAAAGTCACATCATGAACCTATGTATCAGTACGTACGGGTACCTTTCCTGATGGTATGAAAACATCAATAGTAAAACCACTATTTAAGAAAGGAAACAGAGACCTAATCGAAAATTATAGACCAATGGCGCTGATGCCAATCATGTCGAAGATTTTTGAAAAATACTTTTACAAACAATTGTATACGCATATGAAAAAAAAAAAAACTTTATAGTGAGCAAAAAGGTTTCAGACAAAATAAAACAATCAACATGGCGGGCTATGCTTTTCTACACACTGTAATGTTACGGATGGATGAAAAGACTCCTACTTGCGCTGTGCTATGCGATATGACACAAGCATTCGATTACGTTGACCGCATTGTTTAAATTGATAAACTTGATACATATGGAGTTAGAGGCAATATTTTTAAATTCGTTGAATCCTATATATCCAGCAGAAGGCAAATCACAGCAATCGTAAGAATAGATCGTATCAAAACAGCGACTACGTATTTGTCTCAAGAACGTATAGTGAAATTCGATGTACCCCAGGGAAGTGTTCTGGGACCATTATTGTTTATCATATTATATATTTTACTTTCCGAAATCTATTGAGCATCCAATGACACTTTTTGCAGACGATAGCACGATCACAATAGCATGTAAAAAATCCGACACCTATGGCCTTGACATTAATAATGCTTTAGCTTCTATAATTTACTGGTTAGACAATAATAATCTAAAAATTAATTTAAATAAAACATAAATATTGCATTTTAGTCAAAGCATAGGTACCAGTAAGAGTTCAGAGAGAGAGAGAGAGTCAGTTGTTTTAAATGTGATGATGTGTGTCATGTGTGTGATATGCAGAGTTGGTAATGCCAAATTCCTTGGACAAACCATTGATAAAAAACTTGAAAAAAAACGGATACATTGCTTACTGCCTATCATGGACTTGTTGCATCAATCCTTAGATATGGCTTTATTTTCTGGGGAAACTTCGCCTAAAGATGTTATATTTAGAATGCGAAAACGATGCATAAGGTTTGATCTTAAAATTACAGACAGTTGCAAACCATATTTTATTGACCATCAAATTCTCTCACTTCCTTCCTTGTATATATTAGAAACGGTATTATTTGATAAAATGAATCCCCAACTGTTTCCGAAGTCTTCAGATGGTTCCGAGCGAAGTCAACGTGATAGCCGGAACTTCGTATATCTAGTGCTAAAACAGCTCTCATGCGTAAGAGTGTATTCTGCATGGCCCCAAAATTATACAACAGGGTGCCAAAGGCATACAAAGATTTGAATATTATTAATTTTAATAAAATCATGAAGAGACTTTTAATAAATAAATGTTACTATAATGTTGTCGACTATTTGAATGATGTACTTTAGACATTTTGAACATGACATTTTTATTATTATTTTTATTATTATTTTTATTAATTTAACGTAACTTTATGATTTTTGTGCTTTGAATTATATTATTATTATATTTGTACGCCTTTCTAGGCAAAACATGCTGAAACTTTTTTAAGAGTGTGTGCCTCACGGCTTCGCCAAAAAACTCCATTCAAAGGTTCAAAGGTTCATCTGACATCTACCAACCCGCATTGAGCCCGCGTGGTAGATTATAGCCCATTCCCTCTCGCAGAGAGGAAGCCTGTGTCCCAGCAGTGGGAACATTGTAGGCTGATTATGATATATTTTTGTTTGGTGTACGTAATTAAGAGTATTCTATATATATATATATGTTTATCTAGTTCTATCGTTAAACCCACCAATCAATGCAATATTATTTCTTCATCAATTTCAGATCACCTACGAAACCATATACAAAGTAGATCGCAACAACACAATGCTCATATCACCATTAACAGTAGTCAGTTTCGCGGACCGAATTAAAACTTACATCACAAAAGATAGCATAGAAGCAGACGAAATCTTTGCCACAGAAAAGAAAGTAGAAAAAATAGAAAACATTGAACTAGATTACTTTAGCGATACATCTATGGCAGGAGATAATGATCCAATGTTAGATTTTGTAAAAGAAAAGATAATTGAAGATTTAGAAGTCACTTTTGAAGAAGAAAAAATAAAAGTTGATAATGAGAAAGATATAGAGCCGTTCAGTCCTTCAGCGGTTTACCTTGGAGGTGAAAAAGGTATTATGAAGATTGAGTGTGAAGAAATAAATGAAAAGAACAATAGTGGTAAGGACTCATGGATACGAAGTAAGGTTTTGGATAAGGTTCATTGGAAGAGGTTTACGCTGAGTGAGGAAGAAGCGGTGAAGAATTTCAGGGCACGGGCTGAGGATAAGAAGTATAAAGATGCTGCTTATAAGTGTACGGACTGTTTTAAGGGGTTCTCGAAGAAGGATATGCTCGCTAGACATATACAGTTGAGGCATGTTACGGTGAGAATACAAATTCAATTGTTTCTCATTCTGTTTTTGGCTTTAAATCTTAGTCATCTTAAATCTTTAAATCGTGTTTTGTTACAACCTGATTTTAAAAACCAACGAGTGTATTGGTATAGGTAATAGCTACAGCGGGATGGTATCCGCAACTCCACGACAATGCGCGTATTTTGCGTACGAACATTTTATCAAGCAAAGGCATGAGCGGTACCTGTAGGTCCAACATTTAACCAATGAACGTCGATCATTCGCAGAAACGTTACATTACATGGAAATGCTTTTGGAAACTGAGCTGTTGCCTGTATTGTACCATTCGTAGGAGCGTTACATTACATGGAAATACTCGAGAAAATGCTCTAGTGTCACCTTTAGACAAGCATGTTGCATCATTTACATCAGAGAGCCACAATTTATCTGTGTTTATCTTAATCTCCTTAATACCTGTCTGTCTGTTTATAACTGACGCCCCGTTGGTCTCGTGCTCCCAAGCGCGATTGCTGATCGTGTGATCCTGGGTTCGATACCCAGGTCGGGCAAAGTTTTATTTGAGTTTGGAAGTTGGCGGGCCCCGTGCCTCGGAAAGCATGTTAAGCCGTTGGTCCTGCACCAGAAGGCCAATTCTCGTAATTTTAAACGTCCAAAATCTAGTCGCAGTCTCATCTCGGCGACAAACAAATGTCAAAAACTTGTCAAAATGTAGGGAAATTAGAAGTATTTTTTGACAGACTGAGATCAGACTGTGAACGTTCTTAAAATTACGAGAATTGCCCCTCTGATCTCTCTCCGGTCGTGTCGAATTGCCGTCCCATCGGACTGAGAGTGAGGAAAGATCCAGTGCACCTTTGTGGACACACGCCTGCGCTATAATATCTCCCGCGCCGATGGCTAGTCTCCGTTGGTTGAGATTGGCCGAAATACGGTCTGGATGACTATATGAACAGACGCCAGCACATCAAGCTACTACAATCTGTCAAATTTCTTTAATAATAATAATAATAAACGGCTCGCATTGTCAGGAGGTTCCTCTCTCTAGAGCCCTGACCACCGGTAGCTTGGACCCTGTTCCCGATACCGGTGGGCTACTACTTTTTATATTTTTAAATGTTTTTTTTATCCTTTTGTTTATAAAAATATTTAAAAATGTATTTTGTAAGTATTTAAATGAAATAAAGGAGATAATAATAATATCCCTGGACATTTCACACAGCGCCATCTAGTCCCAAGCTAAGCAACCTAATGCTTGTGTTATGGTAACAAGATGGCTGATAAACTACTTATATACATTTATTTTTGTAAATACATAGGTACATATTATAGATAGAAAAACACCCAGACTCGGAACAAATACATGTAGGTCATACAAATATTTGTTCCGTGCGGGAATCGAACCCGCACGGAACAAATATAATAATAATAATAATATAATATTTTAATAGATTTTCAACTTTATCGCTTAAGCGTTAAGGGTCAAAGTTGATTGGGAAAATTTGACAGTTTCGGGTAGCTTGACCTGCTGGCGTCTGTACTAATCAAATTTGAAGTTTTCGAGAATGCATTCTCGTAAACTATTTGAAGTTTGTAATAAGCATGTTTGTTTCTCAATTCTGTTAATTAGATTATTACATTATTTAAGCTATTTAGATTTTTAAATTGCTTTTGGTTATGCACAATATGTTATTTTGCAGGCGTTTTTAGTGTGCTATTTCTTTCAACAGATGCTGGGACCTTATGAGTGTCGTTTTTGTCGGATGCGTTATAAACTAAACTGTTACTTACGCAAACATATCAGACAGCATTATTTCAAGTATGAGTGCTTGCGGTGTCACCTCATCTGTCCTTTAGAGTAAGTATCTTCTTTTACGTATTATTTTATAACTAGCTTCTGCCTGGGATTTAGTCCGCGTGAAATTTATTGGGCCTCGGACGCACCCCATCGCTTAGCATCGCCAACCCGCGGTATTTTTTGACTCTCAATGGACCATCGCTAAACATGTGTATATTTATTTAAATATGAATAAATAATTGTTTAGTTTCTAATTTTATGTATAAGGTTGTTTTTGTTTACAAATTTTATGTTACTCCGTTTTTTTTTTGTCTAAGAAGTGTTAATTAAAATTTTAATGTAATTTTGTAGAATTAGCATAGATGTAAGCGATTTGGTGTAAACTGTTAGCTTATATTTGATGAATGAATATAAATGAAATACTTCGTTTTTGCTTAGCGGTTATTCCAACTTTGGTTCTAGCGGTCCTAGCGTGCTGTTAAATAGGCTTCTTTAAGAACTGGGTTATTAAATGCACTGGTAGTTCCAGAGATTAGCACTTTTAAACAAACAAACTCTTCAGCTTTATTATTAGATATGCCTAGATATATGGCTAATCTCTTGTAAATGCTCATTTACAAGAGCGAGCCAACTAGCAACCTCGGGTATGTATTTTCTATAACGATATGCAAAAACTGCAGAACCACTGCTACGATCCGTGTTTTCTATTCTTACCGAAAAACTAAATTTATTTCAGAAGTTCAGCTCTACTTCACGATGAGTACCACAGTGGTATCACAAGAAAATGTGCGTATTGTGATGAAGAATTTAGGTGAGAATACATTACAACTATTTGTAACGCCTAAGTTCACCTGTATAATTATATAAGGTCCCATTAAAATAGGTGACAAACTTTTAGAAATCATTCGACCACCACAATAAGGACTATGGTAAAAAAATATATAAGAAAAACGCATTAGATACTTAAAATTAAAATAACCAGCTAACAAAAATACACTTATAAATGTTGGTTACCCAATGCATAAACACATCCCTCCATTGTCTTTAAAATTGTGATGCGAGCATGCGCGCAGCGGGCGCGAGTGCAAGTACCTACCCATAATGGATGGATGTGTTTATTCTAGAGTGCCAGGTATTTATTATTTTATTCATCATTTTAATCAGTGTTTTTTTTTGCTTGGATATCTTTGGTTAGACGTACTGAGCGCTGTGGTAAAATTTGTCCATCTATTTTAATTGGACCCTGTATTTTCGTCTTTTTTAATAGAGTCAAAAACCAAATCATAGACAATTTTTTAATTAGACCATTTAAAATATACATTATTTAGCCGCCCAACAGATATGCAATATAAAGTACCAGGAGCGGATATTATCTCACCATATCTTGCAGACATTCGTCAACATACTACACTCACTTGCGCACACACCGCAGCGAGCACGTGTGTACACTGTGCGGTGCGTCGTTCGTCAGTAAGGCGGGGCTACACCAACACAAGAGGGTCAAACATGTTATTGCTGACATTGTAAGTAAACAGTTTCTTTTGTATAAACCTTCTTCAATTAACGTTGAAATTAATTGAAGTAAATCTAATAGTTAAGAGCTACGTTAGTTACAATAAGCTACAGGAAAACGTACTTACAGGAGAATACTGCTTTTGGAGTTAACACGTTACAGATTTTGAAACAAATATTACGTAAAGGCAGCATGGATAACGACAGTCTTTTGTTATTGGTTTAAAAACCTACCAATAAAATGGTATCAACAAAATACAAAACAGCCTAAAAACTACTCTACACCTATAGACTTTAAAGATAATTTTTCCGTACCAGGATAGTCCCGACGACGACGAAGAGGTGAACACTTACTGTCAGCGCTGTGACATCACGTTCGAGACGCGGAAGGCTTACGAAGAACATTTGTTTCATTCAGCATTACATAGTGAAGGAGAGAGGTATGATTCTTCTTTCTCTCTCTCTCGTCATCATTCACCTAACTACCAACCATGTTGGGACAGCTTCCAGTATATCTGGATGCAGTTGAATACCAATAGTTTGCAAGGAGTGACTTACTTTCTGATCTCCACAACCCAGTTTCTGGGTAGTTCGATACGCTTTAGCAAAGCTGGTTGTAAGACTTTCGGGCTTCAGACTACCTGTATCGATTGTCAAAGCTTCTCCTCTCATATCACCACGAACTATGGAAGAATAGCTAATGATGTGCAGAAAATATATACCAGTCAGAAAGTTGGTACCAACCCGCACTGTTCCCGCGTGGTAGATTACAGCCCACTCCCTCTCACCTAGAGGAGGCCTGTGTCCCAGCAGTGGGAACATTTTAGGCTGATTATGCCACGTATCGGCAAGCGTAGTGTGGGACGCCCCTGACTAGATTGACGGATGACCTAAGGAAAGTGGCTGGGACAGACTGGATGTGGAAGGCGGAAGACTGGGTGTTGTGGCGCAGCCTGGGAGAGGCTGAGTTGATTGATTAATGCAGCAAAATGGTAGCTGAGCTGATTGTTGTGGGTGCACCAAACGTATGGTCAAACACATGTCAGTAGTAAAGTTGAACTGCGAAAACCGCTCTTCTACTAAATAAAACCACCTTCATACTTTTTTTTTTAAAAAGTTGCCCCTTACTAGGAATTTCTCCTGTGTCATGGGTGCGCTTACAAACATTTAAACTCACATACACAAACAGCCAGACCCGGAACAACTACTTGTAGGCCATACAAATATTTGTTCGTGCGGGAATCGAACCCGCGACACGCAGCGCAGCAGTCAATCGCTTAATCACTACCAACCGTGCCGTCATAACTGCATAACATAACCGTGCCGCCATAACATACTCAAATTGTTATATGTACATTCCAGTATCGTGGAGGCTATTTAAAAAGGTCACATGTGATCTGATGAGTGAGACAGAGAGAGTGTACGCTAAGTTAGTTTAACGTGCGAAAATATCAATTTTCTTTGTTTTAGTGACTACAAACAGACAGTGAGCAGAAAAGTTTTAGGGAAAAAGCAACAGGCCAAAGTAAGTACCAATAAAATGTTTTTTTTTTTTTTAGACTATATTGTGTGGCGAGGCCTTTGCCCAGCAGCCCACTGCTCATCAGCTGCTGGGCAAAAGCCTCCCCTTGACCATGTTGATCTCTGGCCATGTTGACCCTACAAACCTTATCAGATCGTCACACCACCTTCGCTCTGGTCTACTTCGACGGCGATGTTCGCCCTCTGGCGTCCAGTAAGTGACGATCTTTGCCCATCTCCCCGAATGAATGCTCAAATCTATATAAATAAAACAAAGTAAATAACTCAAGCACGGCTGGACCAATTTTTATGGTCTTTAATTTATTGGATTTGTCTCCACTCCGAATAGCAGAATTATTATCAATAAATGGGATAAAACCCCAAAAAAAAAAATATATATATGAAGATAATGAATTTTCTCATACATTTTGTATTTATTGATTCTGTGTCGGTATGAAGGTCGCCGGGTCAGCTTGTGGATTATTATAACAAATAGAAATGTTGTATGTTTAATTTAAAATTTCTTTATCAATTCTTTATTTCAGGTTACAAGGCGTTTAAGAAAACGGTATGTTTTGTTATTTTGTTCTATTCAATTACTTATACCATTTCTTTTTTGTTTTTAGTCATTGTCAATTCTTAAGAATAATTTACCCTGTATCTAAGATAATGTGTATATGAAATTATCTTTTGTGTTTTATAGCCATGACGATGATATATTCAAGTTTACAAAAGATAGAAAAGTAAAGACGAAATACAGGAGAGAACATAGGAAACCCACAACGTGCCACCAGGTGAGCTATGATAAAACTATTAAAACATGCTTGGATATTCAGCGATTTGTCGCGTCTTACATGATGATTGTGTCTGTGCCCAAAAAATTTCAGAGGGGCAACGCAATTCTCGTAATTTTAAGAACGTTCACAGTCTGGGGGGCAATTCTCGTAATTTTAAGAACGTTCACAGTCTGGGGGGCAATTCTCGTAATTTTAAGAACGTTCACAGTCTGCAGGCCAATTATCGTAATTTAAAACGATCAAAATCTAGTCGCAGTCTCATCTCGGCGACAAACAAATGTCAAAAACTTATCAAAATGTAGGGAAATATGACGCATTTTTGATAGATTGAGACTGAGATCAGACTGTGAATGTTCTTAAATTTACCAAAATTGCCCCTCAGATCTCAGTCTCAATCTGACAAAAATGCCCCTAATTCCCTATATTTTGACAAGCTTTTGACATTTGTTTGTTGCCGAGATGAGACTGCGACTAGATTCTGAACGTTTTAAATTACGAGAATTATTATTGGCCTTCTGATCTCAGTCACTATCCGTCAAAAATACTTTTAATTTCCCTTGACGTTCAAAATCTAGTCGCAATCTCATCTAAGCGACAATCAATGTCAAAAAATTGTCAAAATGTAGGGAAGTTAAAAGTATTTTTGACAGATTGAGACAGAGCAGACTGTGAACGTTCTTAAAATTACGGAATTTGCCCCTTAGATAATGTTCGAGACTACTCAATTCATAGTTTATATGCTTACAAACCGTATCGACTCAGAATCAGCGAGATTGAGGGTAATGTGATATTCTCGATCTCGCCAATTTAATATTTATACGGAATTAAAAAAAAGCGAAATATCAACTTTCGTGATCCGATTTCTTTAGATATACCTCTCTAGCATGTTACAATAAACGCGCATTATTTTATACACACGTGATAAATAAATAAATGATAAATGATTTTATTTTGTAAGTAGGTATGTACAAACACTTTTACACGTCAATCATATTTTATAAAACTAGATGAGGTCGGCGTTTCCTATCTGACTAGCCTGAGAAGAATGGCCGAAACAAACTCAGACGTCACAGTCTCTATTAAAGTCCAGACATAATCTTGGTCAGATCATATGAAGACCATGTAGATCGATGTCTGAGATGGTCTTTTGAGGAAAGAACCACACAGATTAAGAGGACCTGTCTAGTCAGTGCACGCATTTGTCAGAAATCGTGCAGCTCAACTTAAAACTTAAGGAAATAAGGAAGGGTGTATAAAATAAATAATATAGCCATCTAAGGTATACAGGTGTGAAGTTCCATTGTATTTTCGCCGTATATTTGTTGTAGTGCGGTAAACACTTCGACACTCAAGCGGCTTGTTGGAAACATCACCTGTCGGAACACCCGCGCACTTCGTTCTACGCGCCCACCGAGAGATACATCTGTGAGATTTGTGGATCTTCACTAGCGGTGAGTCTAAGATCAATTTACTATACTGGCTGACTTTCTTTTGCTATCTTTCATTTGTTACTTGAACTGTATTGACTTAAAAGTAGAGAAGGTTCTCAACAATAGAGAACCACCCCTTGTTATTTGAAGTCGGTTAAATAGATGGCAATTATTAGTACCGACTAGCGACTGTGAGTTTTGATATTAACTAATATAATTTTCTATTTAATAATATACAATAGGCTAGTTTCCTAAAAAATTCTAATTAGTCCGTCAGTTAGATTATCAAAAAATATTGGACCCGTATTTTTCACCCCGTCTGACATATCATCAAATACACCCACCTTTCAAACACATCACAACACTACACTGCACTACTCAACACAACAGTACTCAACACAACACTATTCAACACAACACTATACAACACCCCACACAAAATAACACTATGCAGATGGTTTTTCTTTGTGATTAGTTTATTTTTGTTTTTGTATAACTAGATATATAAAATATATTTTTATTTTTCGGTTTATAGATCCTTCACCATTAAATTCCGAACTTATATTTATCTACCTGTATTAACTTGAGAGGTTTATAACTCTGTATAAACCTACAATTTATAAGACAGTAATGGTTGATAGATTAAGTGGTAAATGTAAATTGTACAACTGGAAATAAAGATTATTATTATTATCTCCTTTATTTCATTTAAATACTTACAAAATACATTTTTAAATATTTTTATAAACAAAAGGATAAAAAAACATTTAAAAATATAAAAAGTAGTAGCCCACCGGTATCGGGAACAGGGTCCAAGCTATTATTATTATTATTTTCTTTTATCCATTATATAAAAAATGATAGAAGACATCGACCTTTAAAGTTCCGCGTGACGTCACGCCTTGCTACACTTTTTAGCATAGCGTGACGTCACGACCCACTCCCAAATTTTGACGCGCTTTACCTTTGTCATTTTTCAATAATCTTAATGACGGACTAAATATAATAATAATGTTTTTACCCCGGAAACTACCCTATTCTTAATTATGATCTTTATTACCCAACAATTTACACGTGTAAAATACGTTAATTCTAAGTCCTAACGACATCTTTTTTTTTTCTTTTTTTCGTATTTATATTTCGCTGTATTTGTTTGAAAATGCGTTTGTGTTACGTCAATCGATAACTGAACACAAAAGTATTTTCTCGGTTTATCTTACAAAAAGAATAGAATAGAATACTTACTCCTTACTATGTGCACGATATTAATTACAGATGTAAATGTAGTCATCTGATGTTTGATCGGACCATTTTTCTCTCATTTCAGCCTGGCAGCATCCGGACACACAAGAACATGCATACACGAGAGAAGCTACATACTTGTGATACTTGTGGGAGACAGTTCCATGCTACTGTGGGACTAAAACGACATCTATTGGTAAGTTTGCGTAAACAATATTTTCATAGGGTAGATCCGGCAGAGAACCAAAGTTGTCGATATAGCTCACAGAATAAGCAAGCTGAAGCGGCAATGGGTCGGCCATATTAGCTGTAGAATCGATGACCGTTGGGGTAGACGTGTTCTTGAGTGGAGACCGCGAATCGGTAAACGTAAGGTGGGACGCCCTCAGGCTAGGTGGTGCGACGATCTTCGCAGGGTGGCTGGTAGCAGCTGAGTGAGAGTTGCTGAAAAGCGAGTTGAATGACGTGCAATAGGAGCGGCCTATGTCCAGCAGTGGACTGCTATAGGCTGAGGCTACTCGGTAAATAAATAAAGAAGAACTTTTCAAGTAATCCTTTTGTTACATAATTTAAAAACCAAAGTTTCTTTGTCTGTCCGAAAGCGCGTTAATGGCTCGAAAATTGTTTATCTGATTTTAATAAATCGAAAAAATGTTTTAGTATACATTTTGTTGGTACTTTAAAAAAGTAGGAAAAGAAGTTAGCCGTGCGCCCGAATATAATGTTTAAATGTCGTATTTTTCCAGACACACACTGGAGAAAAGCCATACTCATGTTCACTATGCGACAAAAAGTTTACACAGAGCAACAGTATGAAGCTACACTACCGCACCTTCCATCTTAAAGAACCGTATCCTAAGAGGTATGTATATTTTGTTTGTTCATAATAACTCCATACGTCGTCAGCGCACAAATGATTATCAGGTCTAAGCGGTAGTTTTAAAATGCCTAGACTATCAATAAACATGACCAAGACATTTTAAACCGTTCATGATAACGGATTTGGATGAAATTTGGCACACAGATAGTTTATAACCAGGATTTAACATATAGAATACTTTTTATCCCGATATTCCCACGGGAGCGAAGCTTATGCGGGTGTAATCGCGGGGCGCTGCTAGTCAATAATAATTTATCTTCCACACATGTTTTCAGAAACCGCAGAAAAAACAAAGACGAGCCTAAAATAGCTGACGGCGACGAGTCCAACACCGACTCCGATTCGGACAGCAGTCTGCCCGATATTGAGCCGGAGTTGCCGGAAGTCGAAGCGGTCAAACCTGTGCCCGATGTTATGCCTGACAAACCAAGCGATGAAAATATGCATTATTTGACGCTGACGTAGTTTTAAGTTTAGTGGTAGGTAGTAGCATGAATGAGATGGATCTACGTTACGTTATAGAAACGTGTTTCTTGATAGCAATTTTATGTAAACATCGATAGTTATTATATACTTGTCATTTGTCAAGTTTACTAAACCTTACTGTCGTCACTATTATAGTGTTTTTATCCCACGAAACGACGCGCGCTTTGTTTGTGGTTACTAAGTGTACAAAAACGCTGTGAATAAGCGCAGGAGCTCTCGGCAATGTCCGAGACGATGGCGAAGTCGTATGTGTGTGCGTTACGTGCTGACGGTACTCGTCTTTATTATCAGCGTATGTGTACACTTGGAAACCACAAGTAAAGCGCGCGTGGCTTCGTGAGGTAAAAATTCTGTACTGTCGGATTGCAAAAACAGTATGAAATCGTGACATTTTGTCGATAAAGGTTTAATTCTCAACACAAGCAGACATACAGAAGCACAATTAAATGATAACTAAGAACATGAATATAAACGTGAAAATATATAAAAAATGTGAATCAGCCATCGAGCTGCTACGATTCCCACGGTGAAGTTGCCGATGGCAACACTGTACAGGCTGGCAGGATGTTTTGACATACCAAATTCTATCATATTATGTATATTTAGAGGTATGAGGAACGGGGTGCAAAGTTCACTCATCCTCCATAGAAAAGGTAGGATCCTCCGACCGGTGTTGTTTCTGGCGGGCAATTGACCAACGATTGATGTTGGGAAGTTTGTATATATGCTAATTGTGCGGTAAACTCTGCTTGCGAGATGCAGGATTTTCGTGACGTCAGTATGACGCGTTGTTCGCATGTGGCGTTGTAGATACCGCTACATACACATTATGAAATCCAATAAAGTATTGAGTATCGACGTGCAACCTGTTACCATGGATTCAGATCATGTTTTTGAACGACAACGCAGGGGGCGTTGAAATTTTTCGTCGGTAATTAAAAAAAATCTGCTGTCTTATATAAAAATGTACCTACGCGGTCAAAATGTACATGCAACAGCACGAAAAATTTTAACACAGGGGGGGGGGGGTACACTGCGTTAAAATTTTTCGTCGGTTCAGAATCATGTACTGAATCTAAATCATGTACAGAAACTAAAATGGGCGTCGATATTCCTGCTATTCTGTATAAGTTGCTAGAGTTAGGCGTATTACACACTTGTTCGTTTGGGCACAGCCGGGCGGCAAGAATATGTATTTTGTATTTTACCGCCCATGTTACCCCTTAAGCAATAATAATACCAGCTCGTAACGGTTCCTTCTCTATATGAGAATATTTTTTATTACTAGATTTATTCTAAAATTACATGGCAAATGTTTTTAGTTGCGCCCCTCGAATAAGTTTTTTTATTACTAAAAATCATTTTGTTTAAACTTATGTTGCATTTTTTAGTGTCGCCCCTTCAAATGTAAGGTTTAAATCATTCTGATTTTGGTTAATGCTAATTCCGTCTACTCCTAATGCATGTCTGATATTATTTAGCAAACAATAATCAATATCATCCTCTTGCATGCATCATCATTTCGGCTAAAAGACGTTCACTTCTACACTAATCTGTATCATTTTTAAGGATACTGCTGATCCATCGCTTCATATGTTCGAAAAATGTGTCTGCTCAACAACCTAAATAACGGAATGAATGTTGTTGACCTGTCAAAATGAAACCCATTGTTACTTACGCAATTACCCGGTTGGACATAGTAGTCTTTATCCCAATTCATTTTGTTGCCGGCGCAGAATTTTTTCATCATCCATACTTCTCGATTAGCCGCCTTTCTAGCCATGAACCTCCACACAATACCTCATCTGCCTAGCCTTTTTCCCAACTATGTTGGAGTCGGATTCCAGTCTAACCGGACGCAGCTGAATACCAGTATTTACATGGAGCGACTGCCTAACTGACCTCCACAACCAAGTTACTGGGTGATACGATACCCCTTGGTAAGACTGGTTGTCAGACTTTCGGGCTTCTGACTACCCGTAACGACTGTCAAAGATCCACGAATGACAGCCGGGACCAACGGCTTAACGTGCTTTCCGAGGTACGGAGGGGTCTCGGTATGTAAAGATGGTCACCCATCCACAGACCAACCGCGGCTAGCGTAGCTTAACCTGACTGATCGACCTGTGCGGCTGTTATTATTTAGCCACGGGCCCACACAATACCTCTCATAATTTATTCTATCCACCCCTACATTAATATACCTAACACATTTAGACAAACTCGTCACGAAATTCTTCGTCATTCATTTATAAATAGAATAGAATATAACAATAATATACAATACATAGGCAGTTAATATAGAACATCGTATTATTTTTTTCTAGTTTGGCTTTGTAGGGCGGCGTCTCTGTCACTCTTACCTGTCTCTCTTTCTAAAGCTCGATGTGTCACTTTTGGAGTGCTACAAGGATCTGTTGGCGCCTACAGTCCGTTCAGTTATTTTACCTCCGACAGCAGCAACACAACAGCAACCTTATAGTAACGATAATAAAGATCACTGTGATATTGACAGACTTGTTAGTGGCAGCAACCTAAAAGCAACCTTATTGTAAAGACAACAAATATCACTTTGGTTTTGACAGTGATGCAATAAATACCACTGGTAAAATATCTTTGAATGCGCTGTAAATTACATTGACAGGGGGCGTTGTTGGTAAACATTTGTGCAATTGTTTCGAAAAATGTCACTTGAAATGTATGAAACAAACTAGATACACTGCAGTAGTATTTTTATATCACGAAGCGACTCGCGCTATACTTGTGGTTACCAAGTGTACAAACACTGAATGTGTGTGTAAGCGCTCTCGGTACCATCCGAGACTGGCGAAGTCGGGACTCGGGAGTCTGTGTGTGTTATGTGCTGACTCTACTCGTCTTCACGCACACATTCACAGCGTGTTCGTACACTCGCTTACTTACCACAAGTAAAGCGCGTGTCGCCTCTTGAGATAAAAATACTGCACAAGGCTATTTTGGTGGTCTTAGTAAACAAATTGCGCAATTGTTTTGTAAATTATGTCACTTAATTAAAAGTATTATTCAAAAACGAGATGGCGGCGTCAGTTCAGAATTTGTCCACGCGCCACAGTAACCTTGCCGGGTATTATTATTATATATCCTACCTTACCAGTCATTGCCAGTGTGTATGTAATAATGTTTTATGTAGAAGAATGTCTCTATTATTTTTTTTAATGTCATTAATCTATTGATGTGACTATTAAACTGTAAGAATTTATTATTTGTTTTATTTAAAAACGGGTTGGCTGCTTTATCTGCTTATCAGTGCGTGTCGGACGACTACGCAGTTTCAGTTTCAGTTTTTCGCAAATATCTCAAAAACTACAAGTCCTTAAAAGTCACCTATTAGTCCGTAGACAAACATTCCAGGGGATGTGGTATAACGAGGCGATGAAAATTTCAATATATTTTGGGCGAAGTAGAGATATTTGCGAAAAACTTAAGGGAGATTCCAAGTTATCTATTGACACTTCCGGATCGAGCAGCGATTCCGTGGTCTGTTTGTAAAATGTATGAAACAGTTGCTTTTCTACTATTCAGGAGTACCTCAGTAAAAGTTGTTTATCCATTTTAAATATGAAAGTAACATACATTTTCTCGCTTTAACGGCTGAATAGATTTCGACAAAATTTGGAATAGGTAGACTGTATGACCTGGATTAGGACATAGGATTGATTCCTTTTTATCCTGGTAGTATGTTCTCGTAGGATAACTCCCGACTTACACGTGGGCGAAGCCGCAGGCAAAAGCGAGTACCTATCAGATAATGGCGCCGATTCCGTTGTTCACAAACTAAACAATTTTTTTTCTTTCTATTTCATTAAGAAAAGGACAAGATAAATAGGTATTAGTTTAGTCCTGTCAAATTAAGATACTCCATAGACAAATTAGACGTGATTAAAAACATGGCTACTAAAAATACGTCAATTTACATCAGGCGTCGACTAATTTGACAGGATTAAACGAATATTTATCTTGTCCTTTTCTTAATGAAATAGAAAGAAAAAGATGCACTGAACTTAAATTTAGTTTAGTTTGTGAATCGGAAGAATCAGCGCTAATGAGTACTTTTGCAAGTATAAGATGCTGTACTTCAGCTTAAATATAAGGTTGGCTTTGGACTCGTGGGTAGCCAACCTATATAGCCTCGGATACACTAGGGTACATTTTGTCCCGCAACACTCAATCTACGTATCGCTGCAATGTTGCAAAGTGTCCCGCAACATTTTACGTGACGCTGGACACGTTGCTTGCTACCTCTCAGTGTCGCGCCATTTGTAAGTCTGCAAAATGTTCGTTGGACATTCACGTAGTTGTCGAGCGCCATATTCCGCAACATGTTGCTCCATTTTTCCTCTACTGTATTCAAGGCTTTAACCATCGATCATCATAATCAGCCTGTATTGTCTCCACTGCTGGGACACAGGCCTCCTCTCTTCAAGAGGGAGTGGGCTATAATCCACCACGCGGGCCCGGTGCGAGTTAGTGGATGTCACATGTCTTCGAATTTTTGGTTCTAGGACATGCCGGTTTCCTCACGATGTCTGCCTTCATCGTTTTGAGAGCAGTGGTGATGAAATAATTTACACAAAGTAAAGCGCTTGTCTGGGTTCGAACCTACAACAACTCATAAGTCGCGGCCGTTGCTACTGGGCCACCACTGGGCTACCTTTGGTAGCTTCCCTCAAATAGTTCCAAAAAATAAAACGCCAATTTTTTTTTTAAATTATATGTACTATCGATAACTTAGATTAGATCACATAACATGTCGAAAACCCGTTTTACGAATTGAGAATTTAAAGTTGCGAACTTGTCAAAGTCAGCATTACTAAAGCAGGATTTTACAGTTATTTTACCCGTGAGTTTGCAATACTCCAAATCAGTGAGCTTTATTGTCGTTGCAATAAGGTTGCTGTTCGGTTGCTGCTGTCAGAGGTAAAATACCTGTGAAAGGACTGTAGCTTTAATTTTTTTTTTAATGATATAAATTAGTGCTTGACTGCGATCCCGCCCGATGGAAAGCGGAGATGCAATCGTTGATGGTAAAGCGCACTAATTTATTATGAACCTATTCACTCTAGCCTTGAAAACACTTAAATTATAGTCGGACGGGAAGACCGCTGTAGGAAAATTGTTACAGTCCTATCAACCTAGAGCACAGTTATTTTACCTCTGACAGCAACCTATTATGAACCTTATAGCAACAACAATAAAGATCACTGTTGCAGGACTGTAGATGCTTCAATTTCCGTTCATTTTTGCCATTCACTCCACATCTTTCATTTGAAGTGAAACGTTGGAACACAAAATGAATCATCTGCCTAATCTTTTCCCAACTATATTGGGGTCCTCTTCCAGTCTAACCGGATGCAGCTGAGTACCAGTATTTTACATGGAGCGACTGCCTATCTGACCTCCACAACCCAGTTACTGGGTAATACGAAACCCCTTGGTAAGACTGGTCGTCAGATTTTCGAGCTTCTCACGACCCGTAACGACTGTCAAAGATCCACGAATAACCGCCAGGACCAACGGCTTAACGTGCTTTCCGAGACACAGAGGGGTCTTGGTACGTAAAGATGGTCACCCATCCACGGACCAAGCGCAGCAAGCGTAGCTTAACCGAATCGATCTGTCCATGCGGCTGTTATTACTTAGCCACAAGCCCACAATGACACAAAATGAATCTAAACTGAAAAATGAATTCATTAGTGAACCGATCCAATGATGTTGGGCGCGATGCGAAAGCGTTATGCCCCTCCATGCGACTTTCTCTCTCCGTCTCTTTCTATTCTACACGTGTGTGTGCGTGCGCGCATCGCGTGAGGACCTCGTCCCTGCGGGTCCCCCGACCGCACACGTAATGCTAAAGTAAGATTTTGACAAGTTCTCAAGTACAAATTCTCAATTCAGAAGCCGGGTGATAAGTATAGCAAAGAGTCTACGGCCCAACAAATACATTCGTTTCTAACTTTTGTCACTATCTTTCCTGGCCTTCTCCTCATGTCGGCGACCCAGCATGTCCCGTTTAGCGCAGCATTTGTCGTTCTGGAAAAGACAAATTAAATTATTTTAAGTTTTAGACAAATGACTAGGTGAGACAACTATGTCTGGTACTAGGTAAGCTACTACGAAACATTGAGATTCAATGTAAATTATAGTCCTTTCAGTTATTTTACCTCTGACAGCAGCAGTATAACTAACAGCAACCGTATTGTGACGAGAATAAAGATCACAATGATTTTGACAGTGATGCAAAATCAGAGGTAAAATAACTGTCAATTAAAAATAAAAGATGTGCTCCGCGGAGGTCAAATATGACAACGCTGGGCATGCGCGGTGCGATGGGGTTCTCAAAGAGCAATTCATGCAAGCAAGCAGAGGCCTTACCACGAGCTCTTAACGCGATTCAATTTACGCTCAGGGATCGAGATGGCGCTAGACGACTTGTATAGCTCTGTCTCTTTCCAACAGCCTAAACTGGATCGCGTTAAGAGCTCGTGGTAAGGCCTCAGATGAGACACAGTCTGCTCATTCTGTGTATTTGATGACATCTATTGTGTGTACACAGGATGAAATTGAATCGAGTATTTTAAACTATGTATTATTTTGAGTCATCATCTGCCTAGCCTTTTTCCAACTATGTTGGGGTCAGCTTCCAGTCTAACCGGATGCAGCTGAATACCAGTATTTTACATGGAGCGACTGCCTAACTGACCTCCACAACCCAGTTACTGGGTAATACGATACCCCTTGGTAAGACTGGTTGTCAGACTTTCGGGCTTCTGACTACCCGTAACGACTGTCAAAGATCCACGAATGACAGCCGGGATCAACGGCTTAACGTGCTTTCCGAGGCACGGAGTGGTCTCGGTATGTAAAGATGGTCACCCATCCACAGACCAACCGCGGTAAGCGTAGCTTAACCTGACCGATCGACCTGTGCGGCTGTTATTATTTAGCCACGGGCCCCTCTGATCTGTCTCAATCTGTCAAAAATACCTCTAATTTCCTTACATTTTTGACACTTGTTTATGTATTATTTTGACTATGATATAATTATTATCATTCTAGTAATATTTATGTATGTTAATTTGTATGTATGTTAGTATATTCTCGTACTTTTTGTTTAGTTTTTAAGTGAATTGTTTTTTGATTCTATGTATTATGTTTTGTCTCCTTTGCTCTATCACACGCTGTCTACATCTCTGTATCTATTGTCCTATCTCAGGTATGCCGGAAGAGATTTCTTATGAAATAAGCATCACCTCTGTACCTATTTTTTCTGATCTGTTTTTCATTGTCTATTTATATATGTGTGTACAGACGCCAGCAGGTCAAGCTACCCGAAACTGTCAAATTTTCCCAATCAACCTTGAACCTTAATTCTTTAGAGATAAAGTTGAAAATCTATTACAGAAATTTGACAGATTGTAGTAGCTTGATGTGCTGGCGTCCGTACATAAATGGTAAAAGAAAAAAAATAATAATAAATGTGCAAAGGTAGGTGCACTACTGTAAAGCGGGGCGGTACAACACTTAGAAGCTTCGCCTCTATGAGGGGTACTCCATGGCGCGACGTTCGTGCTAATTCGGAAACGCGAAAATTACCGAAGCGCATATATTTTCTGGTTTATCTGTACAAAACTAGTCGAACGCTAGAATCGCGTTTAATTTCTTACTGACAGCCCGGAGTTTGGAAGTAGACGGTGTGATACCCCGTGCCTCGGAAAGTACGTTAAGACGTTGGTCCTGCGTCTGATCTCTCTCCGCGAGGGTCGGGTCCCTGAGGACTGTGCGAGTGAGGGAAGGGAAAGTGCTCCTGTGACTGCGCACACGCCTGCACTAGAATATCTTCCGCGCCGAAGACTAGACTTTGAGATTGACCGCCATGCCGAAATTCGGTTTGGAGGACTTTAATAGTCGAAAGCTTAGGGGTTTATTCATAAATGTTACTTAAACTTAAGTAATGATTAACGACTGTTTAGCCATACATTTTTGACGTTCAAACGTCTCTTAACTTTAAGCAAAGTCTATAAATAAACCCCTTAATAGGTATAAACTAGTCGGAAACTTACTATACTCAGCTACTCACAGAATCATGGTCACTGGAGTCGTCGGTGTCAGAAGTTGAGTCGGTGTCGTAGTGGCCGAGCCCGGGCAGTACGCCGACGCAGCGTAGCACGCAGTCCTCGGTTGTGGCGCTGTTGCCATTCTGTGCGGTGCTGGAAAGAAAAATTTGTTAGGGAGGTATTCATCTTCATCGTAACATCAGCAGAGCTTGAGAGCAGTTGTGGTCCAGTGGTAACGGTTGCGAGTTACGAATTGTAGGTCATGGGTTCGAACCCAGGCAGGCGCTTTGCTTAGTGTGAATTATTTGATTACCACTGCTCTCAAAATGGTGAAAGAAAACATCGTGAAGAAACTGACATGTCCTAGAACCAAATTCGAAGGCATTTGAAATTTACCAACACGCACTGGGTCCGTGTGGTGAATTATGGCCCACTCCCACCTGTGTCCCAGCAGTGAGATCATTATTGGCTGATTTTGTTAATGGTATTTTTCATTTATTGCATAATGATTTTACATTAAAACGGGCAGTGTCAGCTATCCGAGCTAACTGTTGAAATATTTTCCTCTTCTTTTAAATATAAAATTGCATTTATCTCTTAATTTATGTCATAAAGTAATCAAACATTCGTGAAGGTTGGGTGAGAAAGTCATCCAGTTTAAAACTTGTGTAGTACTTACTTATTAGGGCTGCTAGGTACAACTCCGTTGGTCTTCGGCGGCGGGGAGCCCTTTTCCGGCTTATCACCTTCCATCTCACTAGCCTTGCGTTTCCTTACAACCACCTGCAGAGAGTAAAGACCATATTTGTTAACTATAAGAATACCAGCGCTGCTGTATTTATTTTTTAAATATCTTAACATTATGCTGAGATAGGAGCCTTTTTGGCCTTGCACGGGTCTTCTTCTCGATTATTTTGTTAGTTTTTAATGTTCTATACTTTATCGAGCGTTTCCAGTGTTTTTGGGACACTGGGAACGCTCTAAAAAGACTTTAATTTCAATGAAAAATTTAATTTCCTTTGTCCCAGCAGTGGATATAGTGATGTATTTTAAGATTTGGCGCCCCGGAGAAAAAAGTTGGGCTGTCCCGTTATTAAAAAAAAAAGTTTAAGAAAAGTTTTTCGCAACCGAGGGTGTGGAAGTCATTTAACGGTGATTTTTACAAAAAAGTACCAATACTAATTTGCAAGAACGAGCTAAGCGAGCTAGAATAATAACACCTTGGATAGAATAAAATTCCTTTTCATCCCACCATCTCGGAAAGAGTATTTTTAATCTTCAATATCTGAGTGGAAAAGCCGTTTTTATTCTCTAGAGGATAAAGTAAATTGAATTTAGAACATCGTGTGCACTAAGTTTGTGAATTAAAAAAAAACATTAAACCTATTTACTGCTACCTCTATGGTGCCGAATATATCATACAACTTTTTTTTAATTTGTTAAAAACTCAGACTCGGAACCTTCTTGGTGTTCTTTTTTCAATTTGCTTTGTACGCGGTTCTTTACGCGGCATTTTTTCACGTCATTGTTAAAATTATATTAAAAACAAGAAACTTGAAAACAAGTGAAAAAACTAAAATGAGTGATTCTAGCGACGAGGAAGTTTGCTTGACGCCAACAGAATTGACTGAAACTGTTAATAATGCGCAAATGAGCTTTCTCCCTCAACAATCACGCGAGAAGTATTTAAAACAGTACGATATGTTCAACACGTGGCGACTAGCAAAAGGAGCCAAAACTTTCTCAGAAAACGTTTTGCTGGCATATTTTATAGAATTATCCGAGAACAAGAAAGCAAGCACTCTATGGAGTACGTATTCGATGCTAAAAGCAACAATAAATATGAAAAAAGACAAACATATCGATACCTATCTTATATTAGTGGCATTTTTACATTTAGTCATTTCCTCGCTGAGGTGGAATGAAAAGTTACGTGTTGCACTCGAGTGCAAAGATTTTTCACCTCGTGCTCTTTTGATTCCCTCGCTAACGCTCAGGATTCTAATTTTGAATCACTCGCTGCGCTCGTGATTCAATTTTAGAATCCTTCGCTTGCTCGGTCATCAAAATTGAACACGCGGTTAAAAAGCAACTTTGCACTCTTGTATAACAAATAACTATTGTCGACTTCTGCTTAAAAGCTTGAGAATCTAGGACGCAAGAGCGAGCTGAGCGAGCTCAAAAAATTTTGCACCCCGGGTAGGACACATTCGATTTTGTTTTTACTATTCATACAGTTGATATTGAAGTTACTTTTTCAACATATGCGAAGAAGCTTCAGAAAAACGAATGCTCGGTTTTTATAAATGAAAAACAAATCGTTTTGCTTACCAATGGTAGCATTTTTTACTGTCAAACTGGGCATCATCTGCCTAGCCTTTTCCCAACTATGTTGGGGTCGGCTTCCAGTCTAACCGAATGCAGCGGAATACCAGTATTTTACATGGAGCGACTGCCTATCTGACCTCCACAACCCAGTTACTGGGTAATACGATACCCCTTGGACTTAAGACTGGTTGTCAGACTTTCGGGCTTCTGACTACCCGTAACGACTGTCAAAGATCCACAAATGACCGCCGGGACCAACGGCTTAACGTGCTTTCCGAGGCACGGAGGGGTCTCGGTATGTAAAGATGGTCACCCATCCACAGACCAACCGCGGCCAGCGTAGCTTAACCTGACCGATCGACCTGTGCGGCTGTTATTATTTAGCCACGGGCCCCTCTACTTACTAACTGTCAAACTGGGCATACAAAATATAAATAGATTCGTAAGCTAATTTTACCTGTGGTAGCTACTTCCATATGGGACGGTCTACAAAGCAAAGTTATGAGGGATTTGCTTTATTACTGGTAAAGATACAAGTATTAATTTTAACCAATAACGGGCCGTAAATTATAGAAATCGGCCATAAGGGCTTTGGCCGCCCTATTGGCCTTAGGTCAAATACGCCACTGAGTGGAAACATTCTCGGATAATTATGCATACTGAAAGTGTTAGTAACTCACCCCCTGCAGTTTATTCTTCTGCGTTTGTGCCTGCGACGTGGTCTGTGTCTGCCGCGCCGGCGCTAGCTGAGCTCGCAGACGGGTCAGCTCCTCACTTTCAGCTAGGCTGGAGACCCGCTCCCTAGAAACAGGCAGGTATTGTCTTAAAACCTTCATGATAGACCATACTGTGGTCAGGAATTTGCAACCCCAAAAACAACAAGTTGTGAGCAGTGGTGGCCTAATCGTAACGGCCGCGACTTACGAGTTGTAAGTCATAGGTTCGAACCCAGACAGGCGCTTTCATTTTTGTACATTATAAATTATTTCATAACCACTGCTCTCAAAGCGGTGAGGAAAAGCATCGTGCGGAAACGCCGGTATGCCGATATCCTAGAATCAAAAACATTTGAAGACATGTGACATCTGCCAACCCACACTGGGCCCGCGTAGTGGGTTCGGCCTATTCCCTCTCACAGAGAGGCGGCCTATATCCCAGCAGAGAAAACATTATAGGTTAATTATGACATTGCTTCAGAAATGGCTATTCGTTCACCGTTTTGTAATTTTTGACCAGTTTGGTTTACAACTAGTCTTTTCAACATATATACATATAGTAGATAGGTATACATGTTTTACACCTTGGTGTAAGCGCGTGGTAAGAATACAGGCGCTTTGCAAGTCAGTGATTTGATTGTACCTACCACCAACCAACTCAAAAACCGATCAATACTACAAGAACTAAATATTTTATGCAACATGAGAACAGTAACAGGTGTGTTACAAAATTACATTGACTTTGAGACAAATATTACTGTATTTCGCCAGCATAACAACACGCCAGTGTTCCCTGAAGGGAAGGGCAGATGTGTTTGGTGTTTTTTTGGACACTGCCTCTTGAAACTCTGCCTATGAGGTAGTCATCTGTTTAACCGGGCTCGCCTGTGGACGCCTCAATAAAGGCATAAGGCCAGGGCTTAAAAAACTTAAAAACTAAGCGACATGCTAAGGGCACCCCCTGTGGGGTACGGACCTCGGCTTAGGGCGTCGCTGGGAGGGGCAGCAAGGGAGAGGCCGAATCGGAATTATTTAGGGACGAATTTAAAACTACAGGCTCATCGAGCGAGTGAGGGGGCGGACATTGTGTGGGGCGTCGCGCCGGCCTCGGCGGAGACGACGGAAGGACGGCTGTCGGGACTTTAATGTATTTGGAATGTATTTTTATAATATTAAATATTTCTGTAATTTATTTGTAGTAAGATAGTAGTCTGTAGTTACACACACACAGGTACAGGGGTGTGATAGTACCTACTTTTTGTTATTTTTTTACAGAAAATTTAGAAGACTAGATATAAAACAAAATGTTACCTGAACTCTCTCATCTCCCTCTGCTCTTCAATAGAGATCTGCTGGGCCGCATTCGCCTTCGAGCGTTCCACCAGATCCAAGAAACCGACCTCATCGTCGTCCAGACCGCGGATCATGTTTTCTAAAGGAAAGAGATGGAGCTATTTGTTAAAAAAAGACAATACTATTGTGAGTTGTGTGAGAATGAATGGGCCTGTCAATGGTTGGCAGGTTATAATATGACAATACATACAATCACGAATCCTTCTGCCAGGTAAGGTAAGTAGGAGAAGATTAAACAATATACAGGGTTCAAAAATTGGTTCTTAAATATGTTTATAAACTATACTTATACAGGGTTATTTGTAAAACACCAACAACCTCTTAAGAGGTCATTGTACTCATCAAAAAAAAAAAAACAGCTGCTCCCTATATTTTTAAGAGTTATGCGAACACAAATGTAGGGAACAGCAGATTTTTTTTCGCGATTTCAGGTTTGGGTTTGGTTTGGTTTGGTTGGTTTGGTGGTTTGGTTTTGGGTTTGGTAAAAGTTGTTCATAAAGATGTGTACAATGACCTCTTAAGAGGTTGTTGGTGTTTTACAAATAACCCTGTATAAGTATAGTTTATAAACATATTTAAGAACCAATTCTTGAAATGCTAATATTTAACACAACCGCAGTGCGATTCTGTTACCATCTCACCGTGAAAACTTAGGTGAAGTGAGCGTGGAGTGAGCGGTCATTCCAATTAATGCTAAGGGATTGACACTATTTACAGCTCACTCTAAGCTCACCGCACCTAACTTTTCAGGGTGAGATTTTTACAGAGTCGGCCCAGAAAGAGATGGCGGGATGACCTGGACGCGTACCGCGAGGGCTGGTTCGAGGTGGCGCGGGAAAGAGTTCCTGACAGGATTTGGAGAGGCCTAATTGTTCAGCAGTGGTACCGTACAGATAGGCTAACAAAAGAAGAAAATAATAATAACACTACACAGTTTAACTGTTTAACTAATGTTAACTTCCATGATGGGCTGACCAACCAAAATAGCCATGACATGAGACTATTAGCCTTCAGAAATACTTACTGAGCTTATGAGCCTCTTCATATTCGGCCTCCTTCTGGATCCTCTGCTCCTCCAAGCGCTGGTACAGCGGCCGCGTGTCGTACGGCTCCTCTGGCGCCTCTGAAATTGAAAGATATTGTAAATATGAAGTGGCACTAACAGTATTGGAAAACTAGACAAGATCGGTTAGCAAAATTATTTATTGTCATGAAGTACAATAATAATAAATACAATTTTTTTATATTTTTAAATGTGTTTTTTTTATACCAATATTTAAAAATGTAAAAAGATAAGAAAACTAAATAAATAAACGAAATAATAATAATAATCTTTATTTAAACGAAATGCTTCATATACAATTAATTGTGTTTGGAGCCTCCTTTTAGGTAAACAATGCCTGTGTTAGGAGACTCCGCTCCTCCATATCATAGATATAAGTTACATAATATTACAGCATATTGTTATTATTTAATCTACTATCTTGAGTATGTATGTATCATGTGAAGCGTGGTGTGCATTAGTTAAGTGTGCCGCTTGTGTAAGATGTAGCATGGTTAAAATAATAGACTGGTGCTGACCCACAAACAATGGGGCCTTTAATACCGTGTCCAACTTGCCCCGTTGTCTGCACGCTGCAGGTTGATGGATGCTACTGAAGATGCCAAGCTTGTAGCCATATTCTTGGCTGACTGTATATAGATTTGCCATTGACATGCTAAGAAGAATGACACTAGACTTTTAGAAGGTTTAACACCAATTCCATTAAGGGCTGATTTTTCAATCGACAGATAATTTTTATTTGTGGAACAAAATTGATGTCTGACAGATTTTGAAAGGAATAACTGTCGAAAATTCAAAATTATTCCTCAAATAAAATTATCTAGCATTGGAAAAAATAGTCATCAGTCTCCTTCTTCGTGCCGCTGGCAGGACTGAATTTTAAATCTACCCTCAGAGAATAAGAGCTTTATACCATGCCCCATACAGTAGAATTTTCACAAACAAGGACACTCAAAGATGCTTTGCAATTGTTAACGCTTGAATGGGCCTGCTTTGATCTCAAACTCGCCATATGAACAAATAGATATTGTTATAATAATTAATAATACTCTAGTATTGATTTTGATTATATTATGTCCATGGGACTGTTTGTGGTATGTCTGCTATCACAGTTATTAAACTTAACTTGAGCACAATGGAAATTCCATCGGAAGTTATTAAACAAAACCAATTGAGTGTTCTCACATGTAAATATGAACTACAAATAAGCAGTGGTGGCTCAGTGGAAACAGCTCTAACTTATTGATTTGTAGGTAGTTGGTTCAAATCCAGGCTCATATGGCAGGCTGAGGTGGGCGTGGCCTGGCCATGTTTGTCGAAGGACCAATGGCCGGTGACACAGATGAGTCCAGAGGGGCAGTTCTCGTAATTTTAAGAACATTCACAGTCTGATCTCAGTGTCAATCTGTCAAAAATACCTCTAATATCCGTACCTTTTGACATTTGTTTGTCACCGGGATGAGACTGCGACTAGATTTTGAATGTTTTAAATTACGAGAATTGGCCTTCTGGAGTGGAGAACACATCTTGGCAATTATAGGGTAGGACACCTCCCAGCTAGATGGACCAGTAACCTTAAACAGGGGGTGGTACAAAGTAGATATGGAAGGCGGGGGACAGGGTATTGTGTACCAGTCTTAGAGTGGCCTATGTTCAGCAATGAACTGCAATAGGCTAAGTTGATATTGATTGACAGGTTCATATTTACACTGTATTTTAAGCAATTCATTTAATTACTACTGCTATGAATGGAGAAGGAAAAAACTGTGGAGAAAATGATTCATTTTTGAGTATTTTCGCCAGTCAAGCCATAAACTGAGTACAAATCCCTCTAGGCTGTTAATGAGAAATTCCTTATGGGGATAACCACTGTCATCACTTTCCCTAACCAGGGGATCCAACCTACTTTCTTGGAATCACTAGACCAAGGAGGTAGACAATAATAATAAGTCGCTCTGGTATGGTATATGGTGACAATTACCCAATACAGTGCTACAGTAGCATTGTACTGGGTATTTAAATTTTATAGGTTTAATACACATTCTATACCTATAATAACATTTTCTTTACAGCTTCATTATTCGATCCTAAACCCTAAAGTTAAAAGTCATGCACATTGAAGGTACCGATCCATGATACTACGAATTGACACTTATTTTATGTATACAACTGTAAAAATCTGTATGCTAACAAAAATAATTGCTGTTTGATGCGATTTTGTAATATAAACTGAGGTCTTATCTCGTGCCTTTAATTAAAACTACAAATGTACGGGAAAAGATATCGTTTGATAGCGAAATAATACGTTTTATCAATGCCAACCATAGTGATGTATGAGTGATCATAACAAATTCAGATTCGTACCTTCAGGCTGGTCTTCAGTGCGAACTTTATCCCATTCCTCCTGTCGTCGTCGTCTTGCTTCCAATACTTCAGACTCCGATATGAATCCGGAACTCATTTTCGATTAAAACAATATTTTTTTATTGACGAAAAACACTGGACTTCCTCACCTGTTTAGTAACCTAACTTTTTTAATAGGGAATTTGATGTGATGGGTCGCTTGAAGGCAAAAGTAATTCAAACATTATTCCTGATTTGGCATACAAAGTATTTAAATCACAAAACATTTAAAAGGTGTTGTAATAACTTCCCTGATTTTGATTTTATAATTTATGAAAATAAATAAATAGTAAACATCACTCACAACACAATACATTAAAATATAAATCATACGACGGAATATGTGTGGAATCAAGATGTACTGAAATGGAACGTAACAGTTTTGACAGTAGATAGAGGTGTATTTACGAAGTTTGATTTGAGATATTTAGAGATCTTAAAAAATGGATAATTTTAGGTCGAACTCGAAAACATTTACTGAATTATAAAATTCATTTTAATATGATTTATTAGGTTTTCATGAGAGCTATTTATTTGATCGTCATGTTATTTCTACGATAAATAATTCGTGTAAAAGTTTTTAATTATTCGTTTGGCTTCACAAACATTGAATAAAATTTGGAAACGTCAGAATTTGAGATTTCAGCCAAGCGAGCCGGTTAGATTTCGCATAAAATTATAATTTCAAATGAACTTTCTTCACAACTACAAGCTAAAATAGAAAGATAAAAATCGTTACAACATGTCTGAAGTAGAAAATAATGAAGTAGCGGTGTTAAACGAGCAGAAAGACTACGTCGAAGACGGGAAAAATAAGTTGATTGTAAAGTGCAAATTTTGCGGTTCAAAGATATTAGAAAAGAAATCAGCGAAGTATATCACATTAGAGGTAATATTTCTAAGTCTCTACTTTCATTTTGGCGCTTTCTTTTACATCCATAGCTGTGTACCTACTCAGCCTTGCAATTTTCGCGTCCCATCTCATTGTTTGTGTTTAGATAAAGGTATTTATACCTTGTATGCTTTTAAACAACCTCCAAGGCGAAGTATTTTTGTTAAATATCCCATAATAACTTCTCCACGTAATTTTAGGGTCCAATAAGATCACTTGTACCTTCTAATCAACTATGTATTGATACTATAACCTCAATTTATTTAATTACAGAAAGATTTACCGCTAATGCAGCAAGACAACAACAGAAAAGAAGGAGAAATCCAGAATGAACCCGTTCAAGAATTCTACCATGTAGAAAACATGTACACATTTGAAAACATCGGATTCACTCACACAGTAGCAAATTGCAAATACCTAAGTTGTGCGGACTGCGATGCTGGTCCCGTTGGGTTCTATGATATGGACACTAAACATAGTTACGTAGCTATATCCAGGATTGAACATGCTTGAATTATATGCAAGAGATTGGCCCGCTTGCTTGGCAAAGGCATTCTAAAAGCCGCAGCCACAAATACACAACAAGGAGAATTGTGCCAAACACACCACAGACATGGCTGAAAGACGAAGCCTGTGATGTTTTGGGCACTATTTCGCTTGTCCTATATTTGTGACCGCACTCAAACACCCTTATTAGTAAACAAGGTTTATGTTTAAACCATCGAGCCATTTTTTTAATTGCAACTTTATTCCGACAAAGCTAAAGTTCGAATTAAAAAAATTGATGTTAATACCAAGTTGTCAGTTTTGTATTAAGAACTTTACCTTGATTGGTCATCGATCATCATGATTATTCTCCTGCCCTTACCCCAATTTATTTGTGGTCGGCGCAACATGTCTTTATCTTCCATACTTCTCTATTAATTGTCATCTCTGTACTCAAGCATTGGCATCATACAGAGAATGCAGAACGTCATTTTGAGGTTAATTAGTGGCGTTCCTTGGCTTGTCACAAACGCTGAAATACACAAGTGTTATCTATGAATTCTGTCATGGACGAGATCAAGAACATCACAAAAAGGCACCAGGAAACACTGGAAAGGCACCCCAATGACTTGGCTGCCGTACTGAAAACAAGAAGTTACAGGAAAAGACTTAAAAGGAAAGACATTGTGTAGTCCACCCACACCTGAGTGGACCTAAGCGCGAATATGTATGAGTAGATGGCTCGCTGGAGTCACACTCTTCCTGCCAATGCTTACCCCATCCGCTAAAAGTAAAACTGGTCGCAGATAACAACAAAAAAAAGATCTGTACTCACCCCCTTTCTAACCATATCATCATTCTCACATTGCTCGGAATTGAGTTCAAAATACAATGGCAGGCTTGATGGTTCAAACTTGGACTCAAGTAATACGAGTTCTACTCATTTTGTAATACAGCCGAAAAATTAATCTCAGCCAATATACAATATTTGGAACAATAAGGAATGCCTTTGCCAAACAAAGGAACATTAAAAAATATCTATAAGTACACTTTACCAATATAATACCATTTATGCTTCAATAGTGAATACAGATTCCAAATATTATCTGAAATATTTTAAAATATTCGGCAGAGTTCTTGAAACCATAGTCATTCTTTTATACCATAATATTCTCAATGTGAAAGTTTAGAAAATTCAATAGATAAATAGAAAAAAATAGAAAAATTGTATGTCTATGAAAATGTTATTTCAATATGAAATGAATTTAGAAAAAATATTGGTCATGTTATTTAAAAAGTAATAATAAAAAAAGGATTAAAAAAGTATTTAATAAAAATTGTGATCAGGTTTTCACTTCATAGCATAGCTATTCACAACCATTCCATACACTTCTGTACTTAAATTGAACATCAATCAATTTTTAGTTTTTAATTTATTGATTAAAATCTCCCTTACAATTACTATCATTACCTACAGGTGCTAATGCGATAGTGTGGTCTTAAAATTAACTTACTTACAATTTAAAACTATACTAAGTTCTAATCTACACTATAGCATAAAACGGACATCAGTATTTTTGCGAATTCACTCAAATGGTATGTAAATACATCGATCTGCACGTGAAGATCGTTAATAACCCGAATTGCGCAGGTCAATGGTCCTCTTAAACACTGGTCACAGGTCCAAACCCGAAAATTTTGTCAGTTTAAATCAAATAGAAGACGGCTATTCTTCCGACAATAATATTTTTTTCTTTTTTGTTTGCTGTTGGAAAAATCAATTTATCGAAATGCGTCATTTTCGGAAATTATGATAGTTTGTCTTATGGTTGTGAATAGCTATGCTGATCTGTCCAATATAAAGGATTTCCTGTAGATAAAAAAGCTGTGTTCCAAAAATTATCATATCAATTTGCTCATTACCTACAAAAATCATTCCGTTTCTTTTTTATGAAATTAAAATATGTAAAAAATTTAGTACTATTGTTTGTATTAAAATGCTATAGGAAATAATAATGTGAGCTTATAAAATATGAAATGCGTTAAGTAAAATTTATTATTTACATTTTGTAACGATTTTTTTAATGTAATAAAAGCTTTATTGTGATTTATTTTGTATCATTTTTTTAATTTCAACCCGAAGATTACTCGAAAAATATTACAAGAAAAGGTTTAAAAGCTTTACAAAACAAAATTAAAAAAAAAAAACGTCTGCAAAGCTGTCAATAGAATCGTCATACATAATTAAATTAAAAACAAATTATGTACATTCTTCTACGAACCAATAATTTCGTCTACATTTTCATCGTTTCCGTGGTGTAGCGGTTATCACATCTGCCTAACACGCAGAAGGTCCCCGGTTCGATCCCGGGCGGAAACATAGCTTTTTGATTTTCATTACCTTGTCTGATTTTTTTATCCCAAACTTTTTAGATTCTTTTGGAATAGTAATAAATGAAATGAGTCATTTTTAATTAGTACCTTATTGTTAATAATAATTCGGTAAGGGGTCAGCTGAAATTGTACCGCCTATCAAAAATGTCATAGCAAACAGTTATAAAGTATAGTTGCTATGACAGTTTTGATAGGCGGCGCAATTTCATGGCAATGGAAGAAAGTTCGCGTGCCTTTCTTACTAACAGTAGGTCATTATCCTGCCCTTGTCCCATGTTACTTGAGGTCGGCGCAACACGTTTTTTTTTTCTTCCATTCCTCTGTTAACCGTCTCGCTATCTTTCATTCTCTTCTTTTTCATATAGTTCCTCACATAATCCATCCATCTTTTCTTTGGCCTTCCTCTCCTTCTCCACCCATAAAAATATATAATTCATCACTCTTTTGGTCATTCCTTATCACATGCCCATACCAAGCCAAACAATTTTCACTGGCGCCACTTTCAAACTTCACGTTTTTTTTTCAACATCCCTTTATGTACTCACTAGCTGTGCACCGTGGTTTCACCCGCATAAGTTTCGATTCCGTGGGAACATCGGGATAAAAAGTATTCTATGTGTTAATTCTGTTTATAAAACATTTGTGTACCAAATTTCATCAAAATTGCCGTTTGAGCGTGAAGAAGAAACAAACATAAAAACACACACTCTCATTCACAAACTTTGGCCTTTGTAAATACCTATTAGTGTGATTTCTCACTTTATCCACTATCCTCATTCCACACATCTCAACATTATCTCAGTAAAACAAGAAGAATGCAACGATTTGTCACTATCTTCGTTCAGCAAAATATCAACAGCTGGAAATAGGGAAAATTCTCACTTCTCCTCCACAGTAGCCGAAAATAATAGATTTTCTATAATTATGTTAAAAACCCAATTTTGTAACACCAGTCTCCACTACAGAAACAGCTAACTTATGTCCATAAAAATATAGGTACAACCGTATTCTGAAAGTTATAGAGCTAACATTTTATTATTTACAAAAAAAAAAAAAATACTTCTCAAAAATATTTTTTACACAATAGAGGATTTTTTTATTGTAAGGTATTTTACATTGTATATAATAGAGTATAAATGTATCTTTATGTTCACAGTCTGTGTTTTGTATTGTGTATTAGACTATAAGTAGTAGGTATATAAGTTAGGTTTTCCGTTTTATACGCACTGGAACCTAATATTGTAAATATTCGTATGCCGCTTCACTGAAAAGTTGTGTGAAAATCGGCATGTGATACGGAGGAATGAGGAAAATGTCGTGAGTAGAGTTTTGTCGATGGCTATAAGAGTAGGGGCAGACCAAAGAAACGATGGATGGACTGTATGAATGATGATATGGTTAGAAAGGGGGTGACTACCGAGATGACGACTAATAAAGAAATATGGATGAGAAAGACATGTTGCGCCGACCTCAAATAAATCGGGATGGACAGGAGAATGATGATTGGTACGCTGCTTTTAGCGGCGGATGTGTCCTGAACTTATCTATACATACCAACCAACTTTGTACCTACCAATTCCGACGTATTTGTCTCGTCCATCTCTCGCCAGCCACACGATTGGATTTGTATAAATTCCTTTACCTTGAAATTAGTTTACGAAACCGCTGGTAATTGGAGGATCCAACTGCTTTTTTTCACAACAAATTAAACAATACTATTAGATACACATTCTTTTCACTTTCATAAACTGGTTTTTCTTGATTAGAACATTTTGATTTGACTGAGTCAGAGCGGAGATAGTTAAGAATCTGCACCTCTTTCTTTCTAGTGATAAAGTGTTAGAGGGATTACCTATACCATAGACAAGGTATAATTGAAATAACCGAAAACCTAAAAAACTTGGTTGTCACTTGTCAGATTTTCGGGCTACTGACGACCCGTAACGACTGTCCAAGACCCACGAATGACAGCCGGAACCAAAGGCTTAACGTGCTTTTCGAAGCACGGAGGGGTTTTGGTATGTGAAGATGGTGACCCATCCACGGACCAATCGCGGCAAGCCTTTTTTTTTTTTTTTTGTCGCTGAGAAATGCTTTATGCATCCCCGCCTCCCGGGGGACGAGACGGGGTATGTGGGACTCCCTGTCGGAATGACAGTATACCCACTAAAACTCAGCGGTGTTCCCGCGTCGCCGTGATGGGAGGGCCATGGGAATCCGGCATAGCCTTTACATCCACAGCCCTCCCGATGCATGCCCGCCAAGATGGTATGGCCACATGGGCCACATGCCCCCCAGGTTGGGGGGCTACGGGAATGGCCGGGAACACCTGGCCATTCCCGTCCCACAAGGTGGAGGCCTGTGCAAAACAGGCAACGGTGCCCCCGCACCCGTTGCCTGCTGGCCTCCACGCCCGCCTGAAAGGCGGGCCCCGCATGCCCCCCGCGTTGGGGGAGCTACGGCCGCAGAGGATAGGGAGCGCTTCCGCGGCCCCGTCAAGGCCGCGGAAGGAAGGGAGAACCCCTCCTGCCGCGGCCTTTGTCCTCAGCTGCAATGTCTCCCTCACGGGGGACATCGCGGCCCGCCTCAGGTAGGTCGCGATGTCGCGGCACCGCAACCTACCCGTGGGCCGCTACGTCGGGCTAAACCGCACAGCCCGGACGAGCGGCCCCCGCTGGGGTCCCTCTTAGCTTCACCGTGGCCCAGCTCGCCACGGCTACTGAGCCCCCCCGCCTCGACAATGCGGGAACCCACCGGGGGGGAATCGCGGCAAGCCTAGCTTAACCTGATCGATCGACCCGTGTGGCTGTTATTACTTAGCCACAAGCCCCTCAATCTTTATCCTATTTCCAAGAAAACCCGGGACTAAAAAATAAAAACTATAAATAAATTGAGTCCTCGGTCAAAAGTCACGATCATAAAGTTGCATGTTATTATCAAGAGATGTTTGTTCTGTGCGGCCATGAAAACCGCGTCAAGATTTGCATTTATTATTAGAAGTGAGCGATTACGAAAAGCAAGCAAATAATAGTGTTTAAATATTAACTGTTTATTGCTAACTGTTGACAGACCTCCCATACCATAAATTTACGTTACCTCACGTTAGACAGGTGAAAACAAATGTGTTGATAAAGGGCGAATAATTGAATCCTGAAGACAGCACAGTATTCTTGGGCATAACTTTGGATGCTAAGCTACAGTGGGGTCCACATATAGACAAATTGTCAAAAAAGCTAAATTCCGCAGCATACGCTGTTAGAAAAATTCGTAATTTAACTGATAAAGAGACAGCCCGTTTAGTGTACTTTATTTTCATAGTGTAATGTCGTACGGTATTCTATTGTGGGGAAACGCCGCTGATATTCAGACTATCTTTGTTTTGCAGAAGCGAGCTGTTCGATCAATTTATAAATTAAGTCCGAGACACTCGCTCAGAAACAAATTTAATGAAATTAATGTTATGACTGTGCCTTCTCAGTATATTTATGAAAATCTTTTATATGCCCATAAAAATATAAAATTGTTTAAAAAATACAGTGATATCCATGATATAAATACTAGGAACAAACACAAATTTGTTGTACCTGCAACAAGCCTCAAGAAAATAGGTGGCTCGTTCAGATGCCAATGTATACTCTTTTACAATAAAGTTCCAAGCCTCGTTCAAGATCTAAGCCTTAATAAATTCAAATCATTCATTAATCGTAAGTTGTGCCAGAAAGCCTTCTATACCGTTAAGGCTTATATCGAGGACAAAAAGGCTTGGGATTAAGCTGCTTCCAATTTTTACATATTGAATGTTTTTATTTTTTTTGTTTTGTTGTTGTTTTTTTTTTTTGTTATATACACTTTGACATTAATGAATTTGATCTATGACATTACTTACTTTGTAAAGTATTCTATTATTTTAATTGTTGTGAATGTGAGGTCTGTGGGTCATTTTATTTTTTATTTTTCTCTCTGTTCTGTTAGTTTTTGTCATGGTCTGGCAGTTTGAGTAATTAATGTGGCCTACCCAAATGTCCTTTCTTTGGTATTGTTCGTCGAATCGTTGAGCTCCTTAAGTTTTGAGTTGAGCTGCACGATTTCTGACATATGCGTGCACTGACTGGACAGGTCCTCTCAATCTGTGTGGTTCTCTCCTCAAAAGACCATCTCAGACATCGACCTACATGGTCTTCATATGATCTGACCAAGATTATGTCTGGACTTTAAAAGAGACTGTGACGTCTGGGTTTGTTTCGGCCTTTCTTCTCAGGCTAGTCAGATAGGAAACGCCGGCCTCATCTAGTTTTAAAATATGAGTGACGTGTAAAAGTGTTTGTACAAACCTACTTACAAAATAAAATCATTTATCATTTAGGTACCTATCAACACTGTAGGTAATTCGAAAACATTTTAAAAGTCAATTATTTTTAAAAGAGTAACCGTGGAGACTCTTCTTCGTGCCAGTTCTTCTCGTACTACTTCGTTCTCTGTGAGAGGGAGTGGGCCATAATCCTCCACGCGGGCCTAGTGCGTGTTAGTGGATGCCACATATCTTCGAGTTTTTGGTTCTAGGACATGCTGCGGTTTCCTGACGATATTTTCTTTCACCGTTTTGAGAGCAGTGGTGATGATACACAAAGTAAAGCGCATGTCTGGGTCCAAACCTACGACCTACAATTCGTGAATCGCGGCCACCATTACTCACTGTGATTTAAGTAGGCCTAAAGAAAAGTATATCTTGGCCTACAACCTAACCCTACAGATTTATAGAACTATACCTAGGTCAATATTACCCGTGAATTTTGCGATGAAGCAGAACTCATTTTTGGTCAGGGCACATTTTTGTAATTCTGCGCAGATCTCAGGTAGGAACCTACTTTAAAACGTCGAATACCTAATGCGTAATAGCTTTGTAACTGTCCTCGTCCAAAGAAAGGGAGACAGAAGATCTTGCAACAGCAAAAAAATCCTCCGTTACTTTCTTTTCATCTGTTATGCTGCTGGAGCTGATGATGGTGATGTTAGTACATATACAAGGTGTCGGGACATCGACGCGCAAACTGTAACCACGAAGTCAGCACATGGTCTACGCCATAGGGTCTAGAATCTGGTGCTGAATTCATGGTTACAGTTTGCGCGTCGATTTCCCTGCCACCCTGTAGGTATACCCACAACAACCTTGTTCAACGTACAAATTAAGACCAACTTCTCTTACGTAAAAGCGATTACCATATCGGTAAGTATAGAGTAAATAAATAGCCTATTGTAATGTAACAAATTTGTGAAAAACACGTATCAGGGTCAGCTGACGATATACCTACTTATTCAAAGTTTTTCTAGAGATTATTATCATGATCATGGGAACAATGAATGGCAATCAAAGTTCTGTAACTGACCTCCAGTTTTGAAGGTTTCGACTTCCTCCGATTGATAATAAAATTAGTAATTTCTTTTTAATTTCACGGTTATACTTATTTGAAATTAGATTTGCCTTTAATAAAATTAACGAGGTAATCACAATAATAGTTGAACCTACTTCCCAGACTAATGTTAATGTCCTTGTATGTGCTATTTTCAGGGTAAAGGAAAAGAATCATTTCGTACTTAGAGGATGAAGTAAGTATAGATCACCAAGCGAGCTTGTAAACTTGACATGAACATAACATCGCGCCTGTTTTACCCGAAGGTTAAGGCTGAGGTATACCTTTTCACCAGTTATTTTGAAGTTCCATTTAATAGGGGGCGAGCCTCTTGCCAAATCTAGCTTTCGGGCTGCTTCCGAGAAATTACTGACGGAAAAATACAATAAGATTTTCATTGAACTGGAAATAAATACTAGGATCTCATGCCCAATAGTAGCGCTTCCAACTAGTAATTTTCGCAATCTGAGGTAGGTACAATCACGGACCAAGTCTGGTTTTAAACTCGCAAAATAATAAGTAAATCTCAAGAAGCTTTGAAAAACAAAAAGCACACACTAAGTACAGCTACGTACAAAAACTTGGTAACTACAAAAAAAAATCCTGGCGCGCTTTCGAATAAATCGAGTTGCAAAGTCGATTACCCAATCCGCACAAACGGAGCCACCAATTCGCTTATCACTCGCTGATTCAAAAGCCACACAAAGCTTTCACTCTCCGTCTATTACCAAAGTGTAAACGGCTATATTAGAGATGATAATCGTCAACAGTTACGTGCAAAGCTAACACTATTAACTGGATGCACCGGTCCAGGCTGAGACTAAAGTCATTATCAAGGTTCGGCGAAAGCGATTTGATCTTGAAGGTGGAAACAATTGTGATGTTTGCGTTTTGATAAACTGAAGATTACGTGTGAAACTTTTGGCTCAAAGAAGGCATCAAATATTAAGGCTTCTACTAAAATAGGTACTGAGAAGCTTAAGTAGACAGAAAATACCATATAAATACAAGATTCTATACTCGGGGTTGAAACCAGAGTGACTAGACAAAGTGACAATCAATCTATCAGCGATAACGATGATAGAGATGTCGAAAATGTATGGGACTGACACAAGCTACCGAGAAGCTTATGTCAATCCTGTTGAAAGTCGTTGTTGAAATATGAATTGCTTTTAAAGCGATTGTCTGGCTCTAAACCCTCTGGACCCCACCGACTATGACGGCGAAGAAGATAAAGACTGAGTTATCTATGTAGGAAGAGATGAAGACCGAGTTCCTACCAACACTTCTCAATTACGGGCCATAGTTTTTTTTTATGATATTAACTAGTGCTTGACTGCGATCTCGCCTGATGGAAAGCAGTTGTGAATATTATCGGGAAAAACTATGGTAAAATGTTACGAGAGATGAGGACCAATATTGTATGACATTGATTAGCGATAAATAATACTTTTATAAAGAAATAAATAGTACTTAGTTACCTTAAAAAAATTGTATAATAGATTTTGACTCATTAGTTGTGACCTCCCTAACTCTCGTTGTAGTTTTTTACGAGACAAAAGCTCTCGTTAAAGTCAAATTGATAATTAATATTAATTAATCATTGACTGGTTTTACAAACTTTCATGTTCATCATCATTGGCCTTTCTCAGCTATGTTGGGGTCAGCTTCCGATGCCATCAAATTCGGATTAGTACCGAATTTTATCCAGAACTAGGGGTAATTAGGCCTTTTGCAAGAGCAAGCGTGGTAGGTAGGATTCCTTCTTCGTTTTTAGTCGACTTAAAAAAAGGAAGAAGTTAAGCATTCGGCAAGTATCTTCTTTTTCCATGTTTGTATATGGATTTCTCCATGGTTCCTGGGCCGATTAAGGTAATTTTTGATATCCATTTGATAGAGGAAGCCTGCGCAGTCCTAATGTTTATGTTAATCAAATCTAATTCGTATTTTTAGTTGTCTAAAAACGGAAAAATAAGAAACGGAGAAGTCCGTTGCTTTTTTTGTAAAAAAGGTTTTCTTTTTTTAAATAGTCTTTTAGGTTTCTGCAGTGCGGTAGGGTAACTGTTATAGACTGATAAGAAAGCTGCTCCATAAACAATAGGCTATTTTCCTAAAAAAATCTAATTAGTCCGTCGATTAGATTATCAAAAAATATTAAACCCGTATTTTTTCTTTTGTCAATTACTGCTATATAAAAAATGATGAAGATATCGCCCGTTAAAGTTCCGCGTGACGTCACTTTTGCAAGCAAGTGACGTCACGACCCCCTACTCCCAAATTTTGACGCGCTTTATCTTTGTCATTTTTTTTTAATTGACAAAAGGAAAAATACGTCTCCATTGTATTTCGATAATCTAACTGACGGTCTAAATATAATAATTATTTTTTTACCCAGGAAACTAGCCTATTTACACCATATACTGCTGCTCTGAAAGCAGCATGGTAAAGGAACTTAACGCTGCTGAAAATGCAATGCCCGTTGTAGAGTTTTGGTTTTACATAATTGAAATCCCTGTCGACCAACACCCTAATTGATCAATTCTCAATCTGAATCACTTTGAAGGATATTGCTAATCCATTGCTTCATAATTGTTCGAGGAATTTGTCTACTCAACAACGTAAATAACGCAATGAATGTTGCTGAACTGTCTAAATTAAAGCCATCGCTACTGATAAAGTAGTGTGTGACGCAATAACCCCGCAGCTAAGCAGAAAATAAATTCATAATGAGAGTGTTATTAGGTAAGATAAGATAAGATAAAGATAATAATAATATCCTTGGACATTTCACACAGCGCCATCTAGTCCCAAGCTAAGCAACCTAATGCTTGTGTTATGGTAACAAGATGGCTGATAAACTACTTATATACATTTTTTTTTTTTTGTAAATACATACATATTATAGATAGAAAAACACCCAGACTCGGAACAAATACATGTAGGTCATACAAATATTTGTTCCGTGCGGGAATCGAACCCGCGACACGCAGCGCAGCAGTCAATCGCTTAACCACTGCGCCAACCGTGTCGTCGGTACTGCCCCGGCAGTTATTAGAACAGGGTAGTTGCCAGGGTAAAAAAATGATTATTATATTTAGTCCGTCAGTTAGATTATCGAAAAATAATGGACACGTATTTTTTCTTTTGCCAATCAAACAAAAAATGACAAAGATAAAGCGCGTCAAAATTTGGGAGTAGGGGGTCGTGAGGTCACGCCTTGCTAAAAAGTGTAGCAAGGCGTGACGTCACGCCGAACTTTAACAGGCTCTTCATCATTTTTTATATAATTGACAAAAGAAAAAATACGGGTCCAATATTTTTTGTTAATCTAACCGACGGACTAATTCGATTTTTTTAGGCATCTAGCCAATTATTACTAGTAAGTAGGTGTCTACTTTATAAGCTTCTTGTCACCTACACATACGTGTAACTATAAATCATCAGACGTTACTAAACTTCTCGTATTATTGTTCCTACTCGTATGGCATTTGTGGGCAAGACCAACGTGCCATTTACGCAAGCATTTCTTCAATAGACCCATCGTAGGGAGATTGCATTGGCTCATTCATCATTATATTTATATAATTAAGATTTACTTCATATTTAATGTTGTTGATTTCAGACCGCTTTCCGACGATGTCAGTGTTAGCTAAATCAGGATTCTCCTTTTATTCATAAAAGTTGCTTAAAGTGAAGTAGTGATTAGTGACTGTTTAACCATACATTTTTGACCTTTAAACGTCATTTAACTTTAATCATCGTTTATAAACCCCATAGTGTAACGATTAAAATGTATGGAACAGCTGTTTTTAGGGTTCCGTACCTCGAAAGGAAAAAACGGAACCCTTATAGGATCACTTTGTTGTGCGTCCGTCCGTCCGTCTGTCTGTCCAGACTCTTTTTCTCAGGAACGCGTGAAGGTATCAAGCTGAAATTTATATCAAATACTTAGATCTACTGCCCCTTGGAGCTGTGAAAAAATCAAACTTCTAAGCCAACGCAATCAAAAGATACAGCCGTTTTAGCCGCAAATTTCCGCAAATTTTCGACACTCGCAAGGGAATCAAAACCTACAGGGTACTTCCCGTGAACTCAGAATCTTGAAATTTGGTACAAAGCAACGTCTTATAGCATAGATAAGGGAAAAATTGCGAAAACCGTAAATATTTGAACTTTTACTTATATACCTACAGGTTTGTACGGAACCCTCGGTGCGCGAGCCCGACTCGCACTTGGCCGGTTTTTTTATAACCTTTGAATTTTTTTAAAGTTAGAATATAATAGTTAGAATCATATTGTACTGAATTCCCAGCGTCGCCGTCCCAGCTTTATCCGTGTGCGCTGTCATCATCATCATGATCAGCCTACAGCAGTCCACTGCTGGACATAGGCCTCTCCTATTGCACGTCATTCAACTCGCTTTTCGGCAGCTCTCACCCAGCTGCTACCAGCCATCCTACGAAGATCGTCGCTCCACCCAGCCTGAGGGCGCCCCACCTTACGTTTACCGATTCGCGGTCTCCACTCAAGAACACGTCTACCCCAACGGTGTACGCCGTGTGTGCTGTGAATTTTGTATATTTAACTAAGGAATTGGGTCTGAAGGCAGAGTTGCCGGTATATTTACTAGCTGCTCATGAGACATTTCAGCTTTTGTCTTGAATAATCATTATCGTTCAAGCCCCTGCAAAATTATTGGAAGGTTTTCAGCAGTCAGGAGCTCGCTTAAATTCTCCTGCTTGTTAGCCACTAACTAAGAATATTTCGTTTTATTGCATTCAAATAGCGTCGTATTTCGGACATTCTTTATCTGTCCTAACATCAATCCATCAAAATTGTTACCATGCCAAGGTCGACATAGTCGTCACGACGACGCAACAAGAAAAAGTTATACAAAACATTGGAGATAAGTTTCATCTCACATAAAAACGAAGGTGCAGTTAATTTCCATAAAGGGCAAGCTTTTAGAACTTACCCACATTTCTATTACAAAATAAAAATGTAAAGAAGGCTCATTGCAATGCTTTACTTTTTTAAGCGGTTCTTATAAAAATATTTTACACAAGCTGCGCTCCGCGGTTTCACCCGCATACGTTTCGATCCCCTGGGAATATCGGGATGAAAATTATCCTATATATTAATCCTGTTTATAAACCATCTGTGTGCCGAATTTCATCCAAATCCGTTCAGTAGTTTTTGCGTGAAAGAGTAACAAAAATCCATCTATACAAACTTTCACGTTTATAATTATTAGTAGGATTGTACTTTACCACCACCTTAGGAATTGGGAGCACCATCTTTTAATGGGTTTCCCTCAGCAAAGAATAGAATAGAATAGAATAGAATAGATTTATTTATTTGCAATGAATGTAGGTACATATTATTAGGTGTTACAGAGTTTTGTGGTTCCTTGTACATTCTACCTTAATTGGCATGCAAATTTTAATTTTAAAAGAATTTAATAAAACTTATCATCTAAGAATTCTTGTACTGAATAATAACACTTGTGTAAAAGTAATTCTGTAACATGTTTTTTAAATTTTGTTAGTGGTTGATCCTTGAAATTATTTGGTAACTTATTATAGACAAGCGGTGCCATACAAATAACACTTTTTCTTAAAAGAGCAGTCTTAAAAAGACCTGTGCTTAAAAGATTTTTATATTGGGATCTAATACTTATTGTTCTTTTTCGAGTTTCTTTCAAGGTGGTAAACAAGTGTGAGTTCGTTTTAACAAATATACATAATTCCAATATATAAAGACATGGGAAGGTTAAGAGTTTATGAGACTGAAATATAGGTAGACAACTGTCAGTTACTTTTAGGGCGAATATAGCTCTGATACAGCGTTTTTGAGCTTTAAAAATACTTACTTTCTCGCTACAATTGCCCCAGAAAATTACACCAAACCTCAAAAGTGAAATAACTAATCCGTGGTAGGCAACCAACACGCTAGACAGGTCCACTTTTTTGGACAAATTGTGCAGCATGAAAGCCGATGTACTCAATCTCTTACAAATACTCTCTGCTTGAGGCTTCCAAGTGAGTTGGCTATCAATTAATATACCCAAAAATTTTGCAACATCCACTGTGCCTACAGCTTGACCATTGTGGTTTATATTCATGTCATTAGGGGAGATTCTTTGAAAAAAATGCATAACTTTGGTCTTTTGAAGATTTATTAATAAATTATTATGATTTAGCCAATTTATTAGAGAACCGAGTGTGTTATTAATATCTTGTTCATACTTTTGTTTATTGGTACATTTTATTAAAGACGTACTGTCATCGGCGAATAATACCATTGGATTTGGTGTTTGGCGGGGGAGGTCGTTTATATACAGTAGAAACAACAAAGGGCCTAGGACGCTGCCCTGAGGGACGCCATATTTGATTACTCTGTATGAAGATCTGTATTTTAATTCATTTTTTGTTTTTGGACATATCCTAGATACCTCGGTACATTGTCTGCGGCCATATAAATAAGATTTTATCAAATTCAGGGCATTTCCTCGAATTCCGTATGCTTGAAGTTTTCTAAGAAGGATATCGTGATTAACATAATCAAACAAAGCAAGTATATTGAAATTCCGACACTTGAAACTCATTTGTTGGAGGGTGGCCGCTCATCTGACTAAAGGTGCATCAGGGGTAACTTCGATCACGTCATTTATTCGCTCGACGCACTAATAAACGCATCAGCAGTTAAGTGTATTAGGTTGAATGTTTTATTATCTACTTGTGCGTTCTGGCGTTACGCGAACACGACGCATCTTCCGTCAGATGTTCGACCACCTTGACGATTGAAATTGGCTTGTTGATCTAAGTTTTTTAGCGAACATGACGCCCATTCTTGTGACTATCCCTAGTTTACCTCATAACAGTAGACAGATTTCAAATTTTGGAAGGTAAAAAGCTCAATCAATACTAAGGACTGTAATGATTGTCTGAAATAAAGATTAATAAATAAGGAACTAATTCGCATGTGCAAAACTGTTAAATTTGTTAGTGTTAACCAGATTTTAATGACACTAACGTTACTTTAATAAGGCCCAACTTTTCTGGTGTCAGTTAGAGATAGCTCGCAGGACAGATGGATGGATGGGGCCATAAGTTTCTGGAGTGACGACCGCGTACCGGAAGACGTAGCGTGGGGAGGCCCGGCATAAGGAGAACTGATTACCTGGTGAAGGTCGCAGGTATCCACTGGATGTTACCATTTACAAATTTTAAATATCCTGGCAAAAGGCCAGACTTTTGCAAAAAAGTCCGGCTATTCTAATATTAATAGAAAAATTACTTTCTTCTTTCAGTCCTCAATTAACGTTTTTTTGTTCTAAAAAATCCCATCAGTCGAGAAGTCCAGATAATAAGGCCGGACACAAAGTGCGGTCGGGGGCCAAAGAGCTGGACATGTCTGGACAAATCCGGACGGATGATGAACCTAGCTGGATGCGAGAAGCACAGGACTGGTCGATGTGGTCGATATCCAGTGGATGTCTTTCGGCTGAAATGATGGTGATGACGCTCGTGAAGACAGGCAGGCAGAAGTAAATTGACCTTCTTTGTACCTTTTGTTAGTATAGGTAGTTATATCACATAGCCTATTTGGCAATATTTATACGAATTCATCTAACATCGAAGTAAACATTGTGTCGAGGTCAGGTCAGCCTTCAGGCGCGACCTCTGTGACCTTTTGGCTATCAACGATATGTGTACGCGCGTGTACTTGGACAGTCGGTGAGACAAGTGTTATGGGAAATATTTTTATGGTTCGGAAGAATGCTATGTGCTGGAACCATTAAGGCTCTCTATTATGTGCCCTAAAGGATCATGTGTGCTATGAGCGTATATCCATACTTTCATATTAATATTTTAAATTCGAAAGTAACCCTGTCTGTTTGTATGTTACCTTTTCACGCCTAAACCACTTACCACTGAACGGATTTCGATAAAATTTGGCAAAGAGATAGATGGCATCCTGGAAAATAACAAAGGCTTTTTGTCTCAAAAATCATCTTAAAGGGATGATTTAAGGGAAGAAAATTTATATGGGAAACTAAGCATTTCTTACCAGAAGGAAGGATACCGTACTTATTAAAACTAAAATTTATGCTTTTGGTAAGAAATGACGCGTTTCAGGGCTTTTGTAAAATCATCCCCCAAGGGAGTATAATAGCGGATGATTTTAAAATTCACATGATTATTGAACTTTTTGTACATCCGCTTAAAAGTTATTAACAATTTGGAGTTACAAAATAACTTAGTATTACCGTGGTCAATGGCAGCAATGACGATAGATGAATTCTTATATAAAATCCACTCAAACATCTTTAAAACTACTTATTTCTTGTGACATTTTATATTTCTGTTTAGATAGTTTGTTATCACTTAATTTTTATACATTTTGAACTTAATATTTTTTTCTTAATTTTTATACTTTAGGTTATCACTGTACTATTTGAGAATGTTGGTTCACCTGTTATTGGCAACTGTATAAGCCCATGACTGTTATCTACTGTTATTTGATATTTTGTATACAAAAGCTGTTGGTTGGTTGGCTGTTGATTGGTACCTTTATAAATAAATAAAAGATTGGAAATATGTATAGTCATTGCTCGTATCTTACGATTAAATTTTAATTAATTAAAATCGACCCACTGTGTTATTACAATTTATTGTCTGTCTACATGTCTGTTACCTTTTCACGCTTTTACAGTTGAATGGATTTAGAAAATATGTTTACAGATAGGCCATGGATCTGGCTTAGGACATAGGAGAATATTTAATTTTTATCCCGGTAATGCGTTCCCGTGTGATGACATCCGACATCCACGCGGGCGAAGCCGCGGTCAAACTCTCTATAGTGGGTTATTACGTTGTATGTCCTACAATTACCATAAAGTATGCTCATGCTGCCTGTGATACAGGTTCATCCTAGTACAGGCATCTAACATTATTATACCTTTGTAAGTTATTTCTACGACTTTATATGAATATTTTACCAATTTAATACTGAATAAAATATTTTATTATGTCGTTTATTTATTTACTTATCTTATTTTATTACATTTTTAAATATAAAAATTAAGTATGAAAAAAACATTTAAAAATATAAAAAAATTGTGATCCACCGATGTTGGAAGCAGGGTCCAAGCTACCAAAATCAAAAGTCATTTATTCAAATTAGGCTGAGAATCAGCACTTTTCGAACGTCAAAATTACAAAAGACAGTCCCTCACAAACGCCCGCCCTGCACCACTTCCTAGTGCTATCGCTGGGAAGAAGAAGTGGCACAACAAACTCCCCAGCAGCACAGCTGTCTGTTCAGTGGTTAGGGCTCCAGAGACAGGAACCTCCTCACAATGCGAGCCGTATCGAGGAGTACATCGACGAGCCATCCAATCGCCTAACGAGAGCCTCGATAGATGTTGATCGAGGCTTTCGGCCATCAGGCCATTGGCAGATACGACAATTATTATTATTATTTTTTATAATAAACAAATCACAGTTTTTATCACAATTAAGCTTTAATTATTATTTTGCTGATATAATAACAGCTCATATCCTCATTCATTTACTAATTGCTAAGTATGATTGGCTAACGCGTTTGTGGTTGCAGTTTGTTCTTATTAGCATTAAAAGATTTTATGCCACTTCTGTATTGATGGTTATACAATTTATAAATCCATTTTAATTCTTTTACTTATTGTGGTATAAGTAGTAATTTTATTTTTAGGTGCATCGTCTTCACATATAATTATATAATTAATGTACGCAAATATTTTAAAACATTTTAAAAGAGTAACGGTGGAGTTTCTTGCCCATTCTTCTCCATACGAAAACTACATTTTGGAAGGGGCGACTAGAATCAATTTTATTTTAATTTAATTTTTGACGTTCAAAAGTGCCTTTTATGTGCCTATTTGAAATAAATAATTTAACTTTGACTTTAATAATCTAGCTCATGCCCGATTTCGCCCGTGTGAATCTTCTTGTTCTCCTGACCCAAAGGTCTGACTGCATCGCCCGTGCTATTACTTCGTTTTCGCTTTGCATTCTTTCCTCCTTTTTTGCTCGGCCCCTAAAAATCGTAGCGTGATGCTATATAGCCTTTAGCCTTCCTCAAGAACTAGGGTATCAAATGCAAAAATATTTTTTCAAATCCGACTGGTAGTTCCAGAGATAAGCGCTTTCAAACAAACAAAGTCTTCGGCTTTGTTATTAGTATAGTATAGACAGATAATTAAAAGTAATTTGCTGTCTGACCCAAAAGAGGTTGCATTCAGTTGCAACGTAACAGTCAAACGGCCAATTTGAATAAAGAAACAATAAACTGAAGCATCGGAAGTTGTAACAATTATTATAAAAAATATTTCCGTTACGTGTTCATGATTTAGGCATTTGTTATTTGATTAACATATTAACAATTTATGCGTTTATTCATGAGATACTGCTTTATTATGTAATAAATATACCTATTGATAAAATTAAATTTTATTGTAGCTTTTAAATATTTATACGTAAACAGATGCATCTAATTAGATGTCGCTTCATTGTTTTGCTCGTCAAAGCCTAGCCTTTTTTTTCATCTATGTTTTGAGTCCAGTCTAACCGGATGCAGGTGAATACCAGTATTTTACATAGAGCGACTGTTTATCTTACCTCGACAACCCAGTTACTGGGTAACGATACCCCCTGGTTATCAGACTTTTGGGCTTCTGCTGGGTTTTTGCGTCAAGGATCGAACGTTATGCCGTTGGCCCCGGCTATCATTCGTAGCTGGGGCCAACGGCATAACGTGTTTTCCGAGGCACGGAGGGATCTCAAGATGTTTTGGATGTCTTCTGCCCGTATCCCAATCTATTTGTAGTCGATGCAATACGTCTTCTTCCATATGTTCGTCTCTGCCAGCCGGCATCTCAATAGTCATCCCGCGGATCGTTGGTCCTGCGCCTGATATCTCTCCGGTCGTGTCGGATTGCGTGCCGTCCCATACGCTGTCACCGCTGTCGCCACAGTACGCTTGCCGATACGCGGTCTCCACTCCATGCCTCGTCAGCTCCACCGGCCATCGGTCCTTCGACAAACATGGCCAGCCCACTGCCACTTCAGTTTGCTTACTTGCTGTTCATTATAACATGCAAATTAAGGAAAAATTCTGTTACGAAATCAATTAGCGAATCAGAATTTTAACTAAGAATTAAATTCAAATATACTCATTATTCTTTGATTTGAAACCCCATAAAATGTTTAAGAAATTGAATGTGGGTCAAGCAATTACAGCTGAATATTGTGACATGCTCGTGACGTAGGAACTAACCAATTTACGCAGTATATATAAAGTAAGCATTTTATATTGTTACCTAATAGTAAATATTGGTTTCTCACACAAAAACTTGGTATTACATTAGCAATTTTATTGAGTTGCGGTCTTAATTAAAATATCTTGCACTAGCCCACGACTTCGGGATTCCTTATTCCCCCGACCCATCGCGTTGCATCGCATCGCACGCTCGTACGTTACCTACTTCGTTTTCCCTCACTGTTCTTTATGACATTTTATCTTTTTTGTCAACTCCTAAGTGTCATAGCGTGATGTTCAATAATGTTAAAACATCATCATCATCTGCCGAGCCTTTTCCCAACTATGTTGGGGTCGGCTTCCAGTCTAGCCGGATGCATACCAGTATTTTATATGGAGCGACTGCCTATCTGACCTCCACAAACCAATTACTGGGTAATACGATAACCCTTGACTTATCAAGGGTAAAAAAAAGGGCAAGGGTAAAATTAATTTTTCAAATTTCCAAAGCCCGAAAATCTTACAATCAGTCAATTTTATAGGAAATCTTTAATGATGTTAAAACATTTCCTATAAAATTAATTTTATAAATTCGACTGGTAGTTCCAGAGCGCGTTCGTACAAAAAAACAAACTCTTAATTGGGTTGTGGGCATAATTAAAATATCTTGCAATTACGAATTCTTACTTAAAATAGCTTCACTTCTATGGACCTCTGTGAACTGAAAATAAATGAATTATTATTATTGTTTAGGTGGCCCAGCTGTAACGGCCCCATAGGTACTTACAAGACCTGGGTTGTGAGTTCAAACCCAGGCAGGCACTTTACTTTATGTAATTTGTTTTATCACCACTGGTCTCAAAACGGTGAAGGAAAACATCGTGAGGAAACCGGTATCTGCTAGAACCGCAGACATGTAATGCTACCAATCTGCCATGGGCCCGCTTGGTAGGTTACAGCCCAAGAAAGAACAGAAGAAGAAGACGAGAAGGCTTTGTATCTCAGTAGTGAGAAGTGTGAGAACATAATAAGCTGACCATGATTGATAGATACTCGAAGCATTTTGAGATGATAAATGTATAGTTAGTTTAGATAGGGGCTTGTGGCTAAGTAATAACAGCCGCACGGGTCGATCGATCAGGTTAAGCTACGCTTGCCGCGGTTGGTCCGTGGATGGGTGACCATCTTTACATACCAAGACCCGTGCCTCAGAAAGCACTTTAAGCCGTAGGTCTCGGCTATCATTCGTGGATCTTTGACAGTCGTTACGGGTCGTCAGAAGCCCGAAAGCCTGACAACCTTACCAAGGGGTATCGTATTACCCAGTAAGTGTGTTGTGGAGGTCAGATAGGGTGTCGCTCCATGTAAAATACTGGTACTCAGCTGCATCCGGTTAGACTGGAAGCCGACCCCAACATAGTTGGGAAAAGGCTAGGCAGATGATGATGTATAGTTGGTGCTAAGACTTTAAGTATTTTGCAAACTAAACCTATTTCTTATTCTAAAAGCCTGCCAAGTATTTAAGATAAGCATTGTCTAAGCTTTAAGACTAGCCATTAGCGAGAATGTGGCCAACGGCTAACGGACACCATTTCACTAATTGACAAAGACATTGTTCATTAAGCAAAACAACATTTTAAGTTATTTCTCGTCACGAATATTCTTACATAAGCAGTTGATATTCCTAAATGACTAGCACTTTTAACTCAAGCTTATGAAATGAAAGTAGGACTCAATTTACACTTATTTTTTACTTATTAGCAAAGAAACAAATGAATGCGTTTATACCCAAATTATTTTTAGTTTAAACATAATAATTGAATTATAATTAGTTTTTTTTTTTACATTTAAATTATTAACGTTAAAAATTAACGTTTAAATTATAATTAGTTTTTTTAACGCTGTCAGATGAAACTTATTTATAATCGATTTTTTTCTATTTCCTACTAATATTATAAACGCGAAAGTTTGTGAGGATGGATGGATGGATGTTTGTTACTCTTTCACGCAAAAACTACTGAACGCATTTCGATGAAACTTTACAGTACTATAGCTTATTCATCAGAATAACATATAGGATACTTTTGTCCCGATATTCCCACGGAATCGACCCTTATGCAGGTGAAACCGCGGGGCGCTGCTAGTCATCTATAAAAATATTTAGTCACGTAATGTTTACTTCGTTTTGCTCCTCTTGCAGGACTTACTTTGGATCCAAATACAAATAATTTTCCTTAATATTATATCCCATAATTATGACCATCCTACATTATCATAATCATATGCATAGTCTTTTCCCAACTATGTTGGGGTCGGCTTCCAGTTTAACCGGATGCAGCTTAGTACCAGTATTTTACATGGAACGACTGCCTATCTGACCTCCAGAACCCAGTTACTGACTATCCTACATAAGAATATAAAAAAATAACCATTAAAAACCACTTCTGTACATGCCAGTACTAACGCATCAGTCATGCGGTTTACCATTACACAGTTTTGTCACAGCGCGTACAATTGATAACTATAAGAAAATATGGCCGACGAACTATTTGCCAACCCTGCGGCTAAATGTCCTTATCTCGGTGCTTTACAACATATATAATAACCGTTAATCTGAGGTTTTTGTCCGAGTCGGAATGTTTGATAGCCGAAGCAGGAGTAAAATTTTCTATCCAATTTCCACAACACTCTTCAAATCTTGAAGGTTCGTACGCATCGGCAATTGGCAAAAACCTTTTTTTGCACGTGTCTGTTAGCAGAAATTAACGCTTGTATAATTTTTTAAATAGGATATCGGAATCAATTTACTCTTCATTATTATTAATAAAAAAAATTAAGCTAGATGAAGTCGGCGTTTCCTATCTGACTACTCTGAGAAGTAAGGCCGAAACAAACTCAGAGGTCGCATGACGCAGATGATGACTGCATTTTACTTGGGACGAGGTATAACTCGGTAGATCCTTTATTTTGAGGTCAGGCTGAATGTCAGACTTCAAAGCTTTTAGTAAAAATTTCGAGATGGTTGGCCTGACAACCAAAAAATTAATTTCAAGGTATAATGAAGGGGTGATACCCCTTTATACCTATATTCGCAATCTATCAATTATAAGAAAAGGCCAGTAGTAATAGTAATATGTAGGTAGGAAGCAGATAGATAAGTATCTAAACCAGCGTCAAAGAAGTCATTATTTGACTGTGGCACGAATTCATTAGTTCATGATAATTAGTCTCATTACAGAAAAAAGAAAGAAAAAGAATTTGTTGCAACTCGTACTGGAAGATCACAAACTAAAAAAAAAAACTTGAGAGGTGTCAAGGGACACCCGGATAGAACGAAGTTCCTTTCGATTAATTAGTGAAGGAATTGAAAGATAAAAAAAAAATGTAAAAAATAAAAAAGAGAGTAAAAGATAAAAGTGTCGTTCCAACTTTTGGTCTTAATTTTTTCCGTCTAGCCCCCTTTCGCAATGCGCGATAAGGAACTTCGTTCCAATAAAAATTAAATTATACAGGATTATTGGAAAAACACTAAGAGTCATTGTAGTCATCATTATGAACAACTTTTACTATGGAACCAAACTTGAAATCGTGAAAAAAAAAATCAGGTGTTCTGTTCCCTACATTTATGTTCGTATTAACTCGTCAAAATGTAGGAAACAGCTGATTTTTTTTTCGCGATTACAGGTTTGGTCCCATAGTAAAAGTTGTTCATAATGATAAGCATAATGACCTATTAAGAGGTTGTTAGTGTTTTTCCAATAACCCTGTATAAAAAAAGTATAAAAATGAAACAGAAAGTTCTATACGAGCTCAAAAGGTTCCTACCTCAGCTTACTGCTGCGACATTTAAAAAATAAATGTCACAGCGCTGGTATTCTGATAGGGCCTGATTCCCTAATGAGGCTTGATGGTCTTCTTTCAAAAGAGATTCCATGGGTGACGATATAGTTAGTACGTCTGGCATGCAATGGGCAGGCTTTGTGCGGCAACCAACTTTGCAGATTGCTGGCCAATCATACCACGACGAAAACTATTCCTGTCCAGCTCGTGCCAACACGCGAGATGCTTTCCTCATGGTCGGAAAGGCACTGAAAATTTATATAATTTTCATCCCTTGGTTTTTGAAACCGGAACTTCGAGTGATGTCTCAGAAACCTTGTCGGTATCACTTGACGTAATAAAAAGGGTGCAGGACCATTGACGCAAACTGTTACCATGAATTCAGTACATGATTATGAACCTCGACGCGTTGAAATAATACGTCGGTTATTACAAAAAAATCAATTGCTGTTCCATACGTTTTGACCGCGTAGGTATATGATTGCAAATCTGTAATTTCTAAATATTCCCCACCAATTTACCTTCTTATTCACAACAAGATATAGAGGCAGCTGGAACGTATCATCTGTGAAATGATAATATTTTACACATTATAATGTGGCAATTGGATTTTCATTCATGCAATGATTGCGAATATACCGAAAGGCCTGCCCCAGCAGTCTCGACATTCATAGCATTATACATGTCACCTGTCAATCCGGGACTTTGCGACCGAATTCGGTCGTAAAGCGATCGCTATGAATGTCGAGACTGCAGGCCCTGGCCCACTGTAGCTAAAGAACGGAGTTTGTTTTGTTTGTTTGTAAGAGTTTGAACGTGTTTGTGAACGATGTGGGATGCCTTTAAAATATAAATACTAAATCATCCAAGCAGTGGGACAATACACGCTAGATATGTCGCAGCCAACTGGTTAAATTAGCCGTTTAGTCAACCGCCTGGCCTTTGGAAGTAGTGCTCTCCTCGCTTCGCTCTCTCGGCTCGGACGCGGATGATCACAGTTCTAACCTAACCCATTTGGTCGGGGCGCTCTGGCTTAGTTACAGTGATTGGTTACAGTTCCAACCTAAACTATAATTTATTAAATATCATTCAGGGCGTTAGTTTAATGGCCGCCGTTTAGTTAAAAGGCTAGAGGGTTAACTAAACGGCTAATTAAACCAGTTGGCTGCGACAGATATACAGGGTGACAGGGCCATCGACGCGCAAACTGTAACCACGAAAAATTTCAACTCAGTGGGGTTCAGAATCATGTACTTACTAAAGCCATGGTTGCAGGTTGCGCGTCAATGTATAAAGCCAGGGATACAGTAGGGGACAAATGTCCCACGACATCTGTCGGCGACATATCAAGCGAAGCCAGCGATTTCGCTTGATATATCAGGCGACAACGCGCGTCTTATGTCCGTAGCGACGTCAGGCGAAGTCGTGCGACTTCGCGAAACTTCGCCTGACATATCTGGCGACATCGCGTCACACTCGACGTCGTTGGCGACACATATCGCGCCATGTTGCCAGACACGTCGAGCGAAGTCTGGCAACGTCGCGCCACTGCACTCAACGTCGTCACGACACGTGTCGCAGGACATTTGTCCCCTAGTGTATCCCTGGCTTAAGGCTCACAGCATTGGGATCAAATCGCCAAAAGTTTCAGGCTACAATTAGTTTTAAAGCAAATAAGATTTGTCCGAATACCTTCAAAACAGTAAGACCTTCGCAATAATTAAAAAAAAAACATTCTTAGGTCATCAACCCTACCTTCTGAATCAACGAGGGAAAGTACGAAACAGTATGAATCGAATAACGTGGAGTAATCGATAATTGATCGGAAATCATCGGACAACATCGTCTGTTTGCTTACAATAACTGGACGTTCGGAATCCGAACGTGTTTTTCAACAGTGGGCAATTATAAGTTACGTGGAGTTAGAAATTTTTGGTGTTTGGAGAAATTTTTGTTTGTATAAAATTGTATTTTGTAGTGGATGACCTTGTGAAAGAGTTTTTGTCCATGATTGTATTAACACCTGTGTTTACTGCCAACCATCGTTCCTGTGTTTTGCCTATGATAAATTTCAGGGTTGTTTCACGATCATGGTCATCAGCATCATTCCACCGAAATATGGTTACTTCGAGCAGTGGTGGCGTATTGGTAACTGCTCCGACTTACGAGTTGTAGGTCGTGGGTTCGAGCCCAGCCAGGGGCTTTACTTTGTGAAAATAATTTCATCACCACTGCTCTCAATAGCGAAGAAAAAAATGAGGAACCAGCATGTCCTAGAACCAAACATTCGAAGATATGTGACATCTACCAATCCGCACTGCGCCAGCGTGGTAGATTACGACCCACTCCCTCTCACAGAGAGGAGGCCTGTGTCCCAGCAGTGGGAACATTATAAGTTGATTATGCTATGCTATGGTTACTTCTGGATATAAGGCTCAAATATCGCCTCAACATCATACTAACACATTATTCAGTATTACCTTGGATCATCAAAACTATTGATAAGGCTTGCTCCAGACATGTTCGGGTCCGACAGCGTGCGGTTCAGTCAAACTGAGTCACGGGCGGTAAAAATAAAAAATAAATTAAAAAAAATAAAAACTGACAATCAAAGAACTTAGTACTTAGTGTTTTTTTTTTTAAAAAAAAACTAACTTTAAAAAACAACTCAAGCAAAGTTAAGAAAATGTATATGCGCTAGCTTCCTCTAATAAATGCGAAAAAATATTTTCAAAATCGGTCCACAATTGACACAGCATAAAAATCAACTTCAACATGCTAATTAAGTAAAGGTAGTGGTCAAACGGAGTTTTTTGACCGGAAGGAGCCGAATGAAAGCCGAAGTTGTTGCTTCGTGTCGGCTCTGTTGTTCAATAAATACTGCCTAATCGAATGTGCCGACTCGCCAACAAAAACACGCTTAATACTACACTCTACCTATCTATGGTCCAAGAGATAGGTAAAGTGTAGTATTAATATTATAATACGTTTATATGTCTTGGACGATGACCAACCTTTTCATTATCAATATCTTCGTCACACCATTTAATTAAGGGACATCCTGTTTTGTTTTCAATAAAAAATGCTTCCTTCAAGCTTTCGAATATCATAACAATGAACCATATAAAATCATGTAATTAGCACACGCAGCTGTTTTAAAAGTCTCTACTATACCTAATTTACAGTTTACTATAAGGTATGTACTCTAACATACATACATGGAGGAAGGGAGAAGCAGAGATCCTTCATGCCTGCGGGGTAACTGCGTAACGCACTAACAGTAGTAATGGCTTTCATTTTAACAGTTCAACAACATCCATTGTGTTATTTACATTGTGAGCAGACACATTTTTCGTACATACGAAGCAATGGATTTGCAATATCCTTCAAAATGATTCAGCACCCTAATTGCGTAACACACGATCAATCGGAATCGGTTTCATTTTGACAGTTCAACAACATTCATTGCGTTATTTACGTGTTGAGCAGACAAATTTTTCGAACTTACGAGTATGAAGCAATTGATTAGCAATTTGCTTCAAAATGGTACAGATTCCGATTGATCGTGTGTTACGCAAATAGGTAATAGGTACAGCGGGCTGGTATCCGCAACTCCACGACAATGCGTGTATTTTGCGTACGGGTGGGAAAATCGATCATTCGATCCACCCCAGCTCCTCAAGGAAGGCCAGCAACGCCTTGATGTTACTGACCGTCTCACGTAGGGTACCTGGGTTACCGAAGTACTTTGCCCTGTACGTGGCGACCACCGGGCAGTTTAGCAGCACATGCGCCGCTGTCTCGTCATTCTCCATGCAGGCCCTGCACACTGCTGTCTGTTACTCCTATGACATAGAGGTGTTTGTTAAATGACGTTGTGTGTTACGCAATTAGTGTACTGGTTATACAGGCACGCTGGTTGTGAGTACCACGCACCTACTTTAAGTAATCAAACTAAGTGAATAAACCTGAGGGCTTACACAAAGTGACATTCTGTCAGCGATAACAATGACGGAAAAGTAAAAAAAAATATGGGGCAGACGTAAGCGACTGAAAAGCTCATGTCAATCGTACTGAAAGGAGTTGTAGAAACACGACGCGCTTCGATTGTCACTTGTCTAGGCTCTCTGGCTTAAAGATAACTTCATGTCTGAGGGATCACACCCCTTAGTAATGCTAATGAGGAATATGATGTGAGAAGGAGGAAGCAACAGTGAATAAAGTCCTCCAGATCGAATTTCGGCCAAGGCGATCAATCTCAGCGGAGACCAACCTTCGGCGCGGCAGATATGCATAAGACATACACCAGAAGGCCTATTCACGTAATTAAAAACGTTCAAAATCTAGTCGCAATCTCATCTCAGCGACAATCAATGTCAAAAACTTGTCAAAAATGTAGGGCTTATAGAGGTATTTTTGACGGATTGAGACTGAGATCAGACTGTGAACATTCTGAAAATTACGAGAATTGCCCCTCTGGAGACATGCAGATGTGTGCACAAGCATGTGCAGAGACCCAGGTGCACTCTCTATTCCCTCACTCTCATAGTCCGATGGGACGGCAATCCGAAACGACCGGAGAGAGATAGAGAGATCAGACGCAGGACCAACGGCTTAACGTGCTTTCCGAGGCACGGGGTTAGCAACAATTGGGTACTTAGTTAAATGGATATTGTGAACTGGATTCACAGTAAAAACTTTTCAAAGCCGTGCATTAGAAATGTAATAAAATAAAAATAATACGATAGAGTTTCAAAAGTATAAACTGTGCAGCTAACAACGACAGATTTAAAATGCTGTTTTAAATCCAGTCATCTTAGTTTCAAAGCACATTTATCTTTTCCTAGTGCATTAACAAGATTGACATACATTTTATAAAAAATAAAAGAAAGCAAACTAGTTCGAACATACATTATACAAACTGCATCACTTAATGTGACATAATGACAACTAACCTCCATCGCTCGAAGACTATTCAAAACGTCACTTTGTCAATGAATGAATTCGTCACAAACCGACTACAACAGAGAGTGCAGTTAATGTATGTGTCATTAAATTACTATCTTATGCCGAAATGCAATAAGGATTGGTACACATTGAGGATACACCGGAATTATAGCGTATCAAATGCGGCAGAGCAGAGAGAGCAGTAAGCAGTGCTTGCCCAGTGGTAACGGCTGCGACTTACCAGTTGTAGGTCGTAGGTTCGAACCCAGACATGCGCTTTACTTTGTGTAAAATTAAATCATTTGATGATTGTGACGTTTTCATTCAATGAATGTGCGACGATTCTATTCCGAAATACATGGACCAGAAGGCCAATTCTCGTGATTTAAAACGTTCAAAATCTAGTCGCAGTCTCATCTCGGCGACAAACAAATGTCAAAATGTAGGGAAATTAGAAGTATTTTTTGACAGATTGAGACTGAGATCAGACTGTGAACGTTCTTTAAAATTATGAGAATTGGTACTATTTTCACACACCATAGCCTAGATCATCAGGTAAAAAAAACCAAGTGAATCACAAACACCTATGGTATAAGTATTTACAAATTAACAATGTAACTTTAACACTTCACACTTGTAAAGCCACAACGCTTACCCACATTTCGTAAGTGTATACCTAACTTAAGGCTTATGCAAAAACTACTAGATACATATATAAAAAGTGCTTTTCTTTTTTAACTAAGTGCCCAGACGGCAAGATTGATTCAAAATAAAATGGTTTAATCGAAGTCACTTTGGTGCACGAATAAAATGGTTTATTAGAGTTCATTTCGACGCATACGTAATTTATGCAATGCACTTTATTTCTTAGGTCAATGATCTCTGACATAACGATATTCTTCTCTCATCTGTACCCATCCATCTTTTTATTATACACTGCCGAGCAATGAAAAAGTTCCACCCACAAAATGCCGACAAACACCTTAATATCTCCTAAGACATATAATTTAAAATTTGAACACAATATTTACGTTTTTAGTTGGTAATATTCTGATGCGCTGTTAAATGTACTTCAATATTGCAGACGGCGTCATTAAGCTAGCCTTTCCCGTTTAGGAGTAATTTGGTGCTATGTCACTGGAACTTTTTCATTGCTCGCGAGTGTATGTATACATATAATTCTTCTGTAACTGTGTGTCACTCAACTCCTCCTACACGGCTGGACGGATTTTCATAATAATTTTAGTGTGTGTTTGAGTGGGTTTAGTTTCACAATTTGAACCGGTAGGTGGCGCTGAAATCTAATTCTAGGAAACAGGACAACACCTGTCCGGTCATCTAGTTACATATTATAAATTAAAGTTGCATTTTCGAGTTGCAAGTTCGAGTGCGACCGCGTTATTAATCTAAATTACGCAAAGGATTTTGATGCGGTTTTCACTATCATTTAGACAATTTACACCGGAAGGTCTATCGTGTAACTTACATTTATAATAAAGACATCTACAACTCTCCAATAAGGTCGCTGTTAGGTTGCTGCTGTCACAGGTAAAATAACTGTGAACGGACTGTATTCAGGCTTGTCTACGATGCTTGCACTGTGTTGACGTTTACAAAACCTAGGTACCTCAAAAGTGCAACAGTCGGGGTTCAAACTTACGACCTCACGTTGACCAGATCAAAACAGTAGTAATCAGCCTATAACCTTCCCTCTGCTGTTGGGACATAGCTCTCTGTGAGAGGGAGTGGGCCGTAAACCACCACGCAGGCCCATTGCGGTTGTTAGATGTCAAATGTCGACGAATTTTTGTAAAAAAAAAAATGAAGTGAATGAAATTACCATACTTTGTCTAAAAACGAAAGTGTAAAACAGCATGTGCTAAACATATACTACCTATTAATTTTAGCATAATGTTATGCATCTGCAGTTCGTGGAACATTGTGTAATATGTCCTGGTATACTGTGATGTAAGTGGGTACACAATGCCTAAGATTGTTGCTACTTTAGAGGTCCATGGTTAGATTCTTGGCTCCGAAAACGTGACATTTAAGGGTGGATTCATGGTCGGTTTGACATACCCTATGTCAAACCGACCATGTCAGTGTACTCGTAAGTACATAAATATATTTTATCAATTGAAAAGCTATTTTCCTTCGGGTCTGTAATTTATTAGTTTTAGCTAAAACAGAAATCTTCTGAAGTAGGTAATGCTTATAAAAATAGCTTTAAGAAATGGGAATCTGTGCGAATCTTGGAAATGACAATACATAAGGTAGTCAGGGACCTAAATGATAGAGTAAGCAAGCGTTGTTTGTCAATACATATATATATATATAGTATAGTACATAGCAATACATTTTCCACCTTTAAAATAAAATGTATAGAGATATTATGTCTTTGACCTTAAAATGGGAAAAGACATTTCTTGGTTGATTAATAAACGAATGATTATTATCATTGCCTTGCATAAAATCTATTAACCTACAGACGGACATCAACACCTAACTCTAATTAGCAGTCTCTAAAAAGTTTTCAAGCAAAAAAGTTAATATTTCGTTAACATAACCTCGTTTACACAGTTTCATCTCGACGCATTATATAACGAGTCTGTTTATATTAGTATTCGCATTCTCATTGACATTATGACATTGCAAGGAGGTGCGACATTGCACATATTTTATAAGAGTTATTTTGGGTTAAAAGAACCACTGATTGGGTCCCATTAAATGCTAGGCGGCATCGAGGCAGACCAAAACGAAGATGGAGGGACGAACTTGACTTTCACCGAAAGGACTGGCCCGCAATAGCAGACGTGTAGAGGTCAGATAGGTAACCGCTCCATGTAAACTACTGGTATTCTACTGCATGCTATTACACTGGAAGGAAACCCCAACATAGTTTAGAAAAGGCTAAACAATTTGACGTGTGTGAATAACAGGCCGATATTACGAGCTAGCTAGATAGATAGATTTTAGATTAAATTACTCGATGATACTGGGGCGGTGGAGCAGACGAGTCCTGAAGGCCATACCAGGACTCGTAGATTTGCGGTCTCCAGACCGCGTATCGGTAAGCTTAGTGTGGGACGCCCCCAGCTAGATGGACCGACGACCCAAAGAAGATGGCTGGGACAGACTGTGCAGGGCAGGTCAGGGTGTTGTGTCGCAGCCTGGGAGCCTATGTTCAGCAGTGGACTACGATAGGCTGGGTTGATTAATTTTGTCTGGGGCGAGAGCGGCACAGTGGTAAACACTCGCAGCATTGGCGACGGTTATGCCGGTTTTCTCACAATTTTGTCCTTCAACGTTTGAGAGCAGCAGTGCGATTCTGTAACGATCTCACCGTGAAAACTTAGGTGAAGTGAGCGTGGAGTGAGCTGTCATTCCAACTAATGCTAGGGATTGACACTATTGACAACTCACTCTAAGCTCACTTCACCTAACTCCTCACGGTGATATTTTTACAGAATCGACCGGCTGTAGTGTAGAGTGCAGTGATGAATTAAATTACATAAAGTGCCAGGATGGGGAAGACCTGCCGATCCATTCTATAAAAATCTCACCGTGAAAAGTTAGGTGAAGTGAGCTTAGAATGTGCCGTCAATAGTGTCAATCCCTAGGATTAGGCGGAATGACAGCTCACTCCACGCTCACTTCACTAAAGTTTTCACGGTGAGATGGTTACAGAATAGCACTGCTGGATGAGACTCGCAAAGACCAGGACAGCATGGCACAAAAGGGAGGAAGCCTGTACTCAGCAGTGGATGTTACAAGGTTGCCCATGATCCTGATGAAAGTTCCTGACTGGGTTTAAACCTGTCTAGGTCAGCTACAGCCGATCGATTCTGTAAAAATCTCACCGTGAAAAGTTAGGTGAAGTCAGCTTAGAGTGAGCTGTCAATAGTGTGAATCCCTAGCATTAGTTGGAATGACAGCTCACTCCACGCTCACTTCACCTAACTTTTCACGATGAGATGGTTACAGAATCGCACTGCTGGACCACCATCATATCCCAGTAAACAGCGGTTGATTAGGCTTACAGAATCCGGGTCTCGTAGGTCAATCGATTGAGCTAAGAAGTTGTGTGCTTCTTTTGCATAGTTACAGCATCGTAATAAATTTATTTCCTCAATGATTTCCATAAAATCTGCATTTATTTGTGGGGTCTGTTCGACAGCCCTCGAAACGCAGCAAAGCAGAATGGTAGGTAATTTATGATGTTTTGAAACTGATTGAAGGTATAAATTCCTTTAGCAACAATATACGTAGGTGAACATTGTTAGTTGTGGCCGGTTGAAAGTTCAAAACATTCAAAACACTTTCTATGTAATATGCACTTTTTTTGAAGTGCAGTGTTGGCCCAATGGTAATGGCCGCATCTTACGAGTTGTAGGCCGTAGGTACGATTCCAGACAGGTTCTTTTACTTTGTGAAAATGATTTCATAACCACTTCCCCTTAAAAAAAGGAAATGTTGTCCTCTGACATTATGCTGAGCTGAGGCCCTTTTGGCATTATAATCTTTGTTTTCTGTTTTTATAGTTTTAAGGTGTATTCATTTTGTGTAATGCCAAGAAACGCATTTTTCTTTCAATAGCTCAACATTAGGTCAAAAACAATGTGCGAATACTCTTTCTCCATGCTACCTCTACAATTCGCGCGAAGATGATAAATAGTTGGAACCAATTACATTCTTACGCAGATTTTCTCTTACATAATACAAGTAATAGGCCTCAATACATACGCATTGCATTGACCTTTTCCGATTTATTGTGGCTTAAAAAAAGAACGCGTTTCCGTCCAAAGAGTTTTATACCAACACTAGCGACCCGTCCCTGCTTCGCACAAATTTTACGATTGGTCAAAAGATAGAGATTTAATTGATTATATTTTAGTTTATACATATTATATTTGAGACTGGGAACCGACCGCGATATAATTGCGAAAAGGCTAGGTAGCCGATTAATGTATTGTACACATAATAATCAATCCGGAATAAGTTCTCTAAATGAAGTTAAAAACCGTATCAAAATCCGTTGCGGATTTTAGGAGAACAACGCGGTCACACAGACACACGAAAAGCGGTTTTACTTTATAAAACATATATATACAAAGGAGTTTGTTTTATAAATTAAATAACCGTATCAGATCCACACGTCTGTACGATTTAGGACCTCACTAAATAAATGTCAGTGGCTGCGAAATCTTTTGGACGCTAATTTCAAGACGTTTGAATAGATATGGCCTTCGGATTTTCTTATTGTCTTATTTTACGCAAGCCAAACCTAGTGCCGACATAATGCATTTATTCTAATTGTTGGATCTTCATTAATTTGGGTGGTAATACCCCCAGAATGTTGGCAGATCGCAGAAACCGCCAATTTTATGTAGACCTTGTGTTCTTAAGCGACGTTTCTAGGGAAGGGGTCTAAAAAGAATGGTATACGTATCCATTTTACTGTGGCCTGATGTCGTTGGGTGAAAGTTCGTATGGCGGGGTCGGCTTAAAATGGTGTCTATGTATGGGAGAGCGTTATAAGCGTGGTCTATGGTTCGCACGCGTGCATTTGCCTCCATTGAGTGGAAGACTCTAATCGCATTCTATTTTTTGAATTTTTGCCGCGTTTTTTTCAAATAAATTTGGAAAGTGAGTTTTTTTTTCGCCGATATATCGGAAAGTGATTGTAGTGCTGTGATTTATTTTAATTTTAATAGTTTTACGTTTTATTTTTTATAGTTTTTCTCTTCGGTGTTTATTTTTTATAACGAAGAAATTCAAAGGTAAGTTTTATATTTTATTTTTTATGCTGTGTGTTTTATAGCATTTGAAGCAAAGAGTAACTGACAACTATAACGAATAATTAGTTAAATGAAAAATCAATAATAACTATACTTCAAAAATATAGCCGTACTATAATCTTAACTCTGTATTTATCAAAACTTTAGCACACGTACATTATGACGAATCCATGATGTTGTTTTTTAAGTTAAGTCATTCAATTGTTCCATGGTTACCTACCGCGTAATAAAACATTGTTTACACGTTATTACAACACACGTAGAAAACGAAAGCATTGAAAACAAAACAAAGCTTTTGTAAAAGTGTTAAATTGTAAATGACGCAGAAAATTGAGTGCTATTTCCATCAGATTTTCATCCGGTTTACATATTTTTACTTCGATCCTAAAAATATTGTTTTTTTTCTGATTTTAGCTAACTTAGAGTTAACTCTCTAATTCGATGGATGCTAATGATAGATACAGTGTTTTCCAATGCATAAAAATAAGCTTACTCCTCTATTTAAATAAAGGCAACCACAGACAGAAATATACTGTCAATAAATTGTCAAAAAACTTAAACTCTGATTTTTAATTTGACAGCTACGATAGACCAGCTTTTTGTCAACATAACATGATTGTAATGATCGTAGCTGTCATTTTGGTCTAGCAAATTCGAAATCAGAGTTTAGAGTTGATTGATTACTGGAATTACTACTGGCATGTGGTCAAATAATACTGTGCCATTATTAAATTAAAATTAAAATCTTACATTTTCTTCGATGTGCACCATCGATCATCACTTCATTCACATCACTAGAACGAATGATTTAAAAAAGAATGAGTGCACTTCCATTGCATACCTCGTTACAAATTAACTAGTGGTTCTTAATCTGATTGCGATTGCAAGTGTTTTTTTTAATGATATAAACCAGTGCTTGACTGCGATCCCGCCTGATGGAAAGCAGTAATGCAATCGTTGATGGTAAAGCACACTAATTTATCATGAGCCTATTCACTCGCCTTGAAAACACTCAAATTATAATCGGACGGGAAGACCGCTGCAGGCAAATTGTTCCAGTCCTTCGATGTACGCGGTATAAACGACGAGGCAAAACGCTTCGTCCGGATCGCGGCGGTGTCAACAACGTAAGCTTATTTTTATGCATTGGAAAACACTGTATATATCATTAGCATCCATCGAATTAGAGAGCTAACTCTAAGCTAGCTAAAATCAGAAAAAAAAAACAATATTTTTAGTGTTTATGTTATACTGCCATGAGAGCCACATGACCATAGATTCAATCGAGTGGCGCATAGAATTAATTCAAAAGAGGTTTGTTCATATTATTATGCTGTATGGTAGTTTATTTTTGCGCCGATTTTAAGCAATGTGTGTTCACAATTTTGTTAGAAGAATATCTGACTACATGAAAGCCCGAGTCAAGGGGAGCTCATAAAAAAACGCCATCCCGAATATCTTCACCTCGAAATGGGACTAACACGAATCTTCCGATCCCTTAAAACTCAGGCCGTAAGACTTGTAACAAATTTAGTCAGAATCACTGGAGTCCCAGCTCTGGCACGCTTAATTGTGGTATCCCTTGAATTATTATACTGCCAGATTAAACTTCTATTTACATACACTACACGATATGTTTTTTTAATGGGCACTCTTCTTCCCTTTCTTTTATAATACCATCCTCCACCATCACTATCCGGAAAGGGTTCTTGAATATTGCGTAGTGTAATATGGCTTTTATGTTTTTTTTTTTTGGTTGGGTAATCATCAAATGACCTCTCCCGCTCTGGGCTGAGCGGAAGGGCGTGTCAGATTTTTAGTGACTAAAACCCACCCGTGTTCCTTCAGGGGATACTATCCTGACATTTGTATATTGAAAATGTCACAGGTAACCCTGAAAAAAGTTAACAATAATATGACCTATTCATTTACCCAATAAGTCAGGGCTATATTGGTTTACACTCTAGTGCTGCTATTTGTCACCTAATAAATTGAACTCTAAAAGTAAAATACCGAAGTTTCCATTTGACCTCAAGTTTTACGTTGTGAAATTCACGGCTTCACACAATACTGACAAGTAATTTTATAGATAGCCTTGTGCACATCAATCTCCATTATCAAAATCCACATCATTATGACAAACTTGTCCGGAATTAGGGAAATAACGTCTTTAACAACTGGACCATCGATCTTCCCATGACATACGTAATTGAACTCTTGCGCAAGATACGTCATTGCAAATGATGACTTCTCACTGGAGTTTAGAGTTGAAATTATGGTGATGGGTGCGCTGGTTGTTAAGTCGGTGAATGGTGGTCGAGAATTTGAGGGTTCTGCTGCTAGAGGCAAAGATAATGGAGTTGTAATTGCTTCATTATTTTAGTTAATTTTTAGTCTAAAACCACAATCATTTTTAGGGCTCATTAAAAAGGATCAATTAGACAATAGCAAACACGGTTTCCGTCGAGTGACAGATTATGGCTTGATATTACTTAAAAACTAAAATACGTTCAAATTCTAAATCATTTATTTGCAAATAATTTAGATGTCATTACAATCAAGTAGGTAATAATGGCATATTACAATCTTGGTATCGCCATACACCTTACCATCGTTTGCCTTAACTTCCGACATGCAAAAACTAAACAAAACACAAATCAACTCCGTAGGATAAAAGAAGGTGGTTTTAATTGAGCTTGCTATATTTGACCAATACTAAATAACAAACTTGTTAAAATAACTACATGGGTACTCATGTGGTTGTTATTCAATCAAGATTTCTTTTTGATTGAAATATTGATCAACCTTTGAGGTCAAGCCGCACTTTGGCTCAACTTGCCATCGTCAATTTTGAAGGCAGTAAGACGAAGTGTATAGAAGTAACTACTTACGTAGTTTACTTATGCTGAAATCAATGATTGACCTCGTAATAAAGAAACTGTCCTTGCAAAAATATCATAAAGTTATTTCTTTCAATTATGTTAAGGCCACTTTGCTAAAGAATGCTGGCAGCTTTATCATAGCTATGTCAAATCATCAAAGGCAGAAAATGTTTGATAATCATTGCTTAACAAAAATTAATCACCCATCAATGAAATATGTCGGCCTATTGAAAAAAACTCGATAACCTTTGTAATGACGCAACGAACGAACGAAGAAAACATTCGAAGACATGTGACATCTACCAACCCGCACTGGGCTCGCGTAGTGGATCACGGCCCACTTTCGCTGAGAGTAGGCCTGTGTCCCAACAGTGGGAACATTACAGGCTGATTATGCAACGTAAGAACTTACGAATTGTAACAATATAATTGCAAAGATTGTCTATAGAGTTTCTTACCCGTTCTTCTCTTCTATCTCCTCGTCTCCGTAGGTCTGTAAAGGTTGTCCATTAAAGTCAACCTTATTTAGTACAGGCTGGCTGTAATTTAGCGCGGTTTCCATTCGAACATTCAAGTATGTTAAGAATGTGTAAAATATTTTATTAGAATTTGTGTTCAGGAAATACAGTGCTAGTTAAGAGCGTGTACAACGGTCCACTAGCGCCACTCCTTTAAAAAAATATTATCTCGTGACTGAGAAGGAATTATGAAAATCTGCTCAATCAGCGACCTCGGTAAGTGTGTCTAGAATTTTCTAATACCTTTTATTAAGTTTCATATTGAGACACGAAGCAACTAAATATGACATATAGGAATGTGGCCGCTTTTCTTTAGATCGAATTTTGTTGCTTCGTGTCTCAATATGAAATTTTATAAAAGGTATTAGAAAATTCTAGACACATTTACCGAGGTCGCTGATTAAACAGATTTTGATAATTCCTTCTCAGTCACGAGATAATATTTTTTTAAAGGAGTGGCGCTAGTGGACCTGTGTGCACCCTCTTAAGTCGGGAATATGTAAAGTCGCCCAATCAATATAAACATAAAGGAAACTTATCGTTGTTTGATTCCTCCCGGTCTCTCGAAAGACTCATATAGCCCTTCACAGTACCTACTACGCTTAGGAATGGGTATCTAGCTTCATATTTCTGACTGACCGACTACTAATTGACAATAGGCTATTTTCCTAAAAAAATCTAATTAGTCCGTCAGTTAGATTATCAAAAAATACTGTAGCCGTATTTTTTCTTTTGTCAATTATATAAAAAAAACCGGCTAAGTGCGAGTCGGACTCGCCCATGAAGGGTTCCGTTACGTTACGATTTATGACGTATTAAAAAAAAACTACTCACTAGATCTCGTTCAAACCAATTTTCGGTGGAAGTTTATATGGTAATGTACATCATATATTTTTTTTTAGTTTTATCATTCTCTTATTTTGGAGTTACAGGGACACACATTTTACCACTTTGGAAGTGTCTCTCGCGCAAACTATTCAGTTTAGAAAAAAATGATATTAGAAACCTCAATATCATTTTTGAAGACCTATCCATAGATACCCCACACGTATGGGTTTGATGAAAAAAAACATTTTGAGTTTCAGTTCTAAGTATGGGGACCCCCAAAATTTATTGTTTTTTTTCTATTTTTGTGTGAAAATCTTAATGCGGTTCACAGAATACATCTACTTACCAAGTTTCAACAGTATAGCTCTTATAGTTTCGGAAAAAAGCGGCTGTGACATACGGACGGACAGACAGACAGACAGACAGACAGACAGACATGACGAATCCATAAGGGTTCCGTTGCCATTTGGCTGCGGAACCCTAAAAATGATGAAGATATCGCCCGTTAAAGTTCCGCGTGACGTTGTCAAGTGACGTCACGACCCCCCACTCCCAAATTTTGACGCGCTTTATCTTTGTCATTTTTTAATTGATTGACAAAAGAAAAATACGTGTCCATTATTTTTCGATAATCTAACTGACGGACTAAATATAATAATTATTTTTTTACCCAGGCAACTACCCTATTCAATAAATGGTTTAATTGAATTAAATGCTTTAAGTTTGAGTTTGACGAAACGTAGTAAATACATCTTCACACAATCACACGGTATGATAGCCACTTTAATGTCTCATTGTATCTGTATGAGAATTAGTTTTGTAATCATATTTTCACGTACTTCCACCATTACACATATTCTACATTTGTGGATAAAAATAGAACTATCTTAGTCATTAGATAATTATTTTAAGAAGATGGTCAGACATTTATGTGTGTGTGGTAAGTTCGTTGACCATATTTGTGATAATGGCAACATTGGTAACCATCGCAAAATTATCAGGAAAGTTCTAGCTCAGCTCATAATTTTACCACTTGATGTGTTGTCTTTTAAGGTTGATAATGAGTTCAAGGCGAGGAAGTGCCAGGATAGACCGTGTTTTTATACAATGTGCAGGTCAGCGGTTGTACGAGTATGTTGATCAAATATGATTCGCGACCGTAACAAATATGTGTTTACAGGATTTTAATAATTAAAATCATCAATGCATTCAAGTTACCATATTAAATAAACTGACTGTAAAATTAAACAGACAGCTGAGCTGCTGGGGAGTTTATTGCACCACTTCTTCTTCCCAGTGATAGCACTAGGAAGTGGTGAAGGGCGGGCTTTTTGGGGGACTGTCTTTTGTAATTTTGATGTTTGAAAAGTGCTGATTCTCAGCCTAATTTGAATAAATGACTTTTGATTTTTATTGTTTTTGAATGACTATTTCATGAAATCATGACGTTTGAGACTAAGTCTAACTTAGAGAGTTGTAATGATGATTCTTAATCATATTTTTATCAACATACTCGTACAACCGGAAACTGTCCTGCATATTGCAAGAAAAAACACTGTTCGCCCTAAACTCATTGCCAATCATAAAGGCAACACATCAAATGGTAGAAAACCGTAAGAAAATTTTAATTTATGGTGGCGATGACCATTCTAAGTAGACGTCAGCAACATTATGCTATCTTTTATTTGAACAAAACAATGAATTAATCACTTAATCATTGCCAACTACCAAACATCGTATGGTGAAAACCAAATCAATACCAATGAAGAAATACACTTACAATTACCAACAAGTAAGTGATTATTAAGCATAAACCATACACAAGAACGTTACGTAAAGCAATAAAAATTACGTTAGGCCTATTTTGTATTGTATGTATATATTTTTAAAGTTATTATTGCATTTAATTGAAGCCAATTTGCTAAGTCAGTAATAACATTACATACATTTCGGAATCATCAATCTTGCGACACGGCGACCTCTGGTGGCGTGTTATGTAACTATGTAACGGTGGTTTATGGTTTAATTATTAAGCTGTGGCTCATGGCTTTGTGTATTTTGTAGCCAATTAACGGGTTTTTGGTGCTGATTATTATTTTCTGGCAGCTTAGAAATCTTCGTAGTAGAAATAAAATAAAGCTAAACGTACTTAACTTAGTGCACACGTAGACCGAGTTTAGTTCATCGTTATTGCCGATTGACCGCATCGCTGGTCTAGCGGTCACAAGGTCTACTGCTGTGCATGAGGTCCTGGGTTCCATTCCCGGGTCGGGCAAAGTGTTATTGGGTTTTACCATCTGGAGTTTCTCAGTAACAGCTCGGAGTCTCGGTTTGTGCGCAATGATGTTGGCAATAGACTCGATTAAAAATAATTGGTGAAATGTGGATATGTATAGGTGCACCTCTGCATCAGCCTACGGGAAATGTAGTCGTGATATTATGTCATCATCATCTGTCTAGCGTTTTCCCAAATATGTTGAGGTCGGCTTCCAGTCTAACCGGATGCAGGTGAATACCAGTATTTGTCGTGATATCCTACTTCCTAGTTCCTACTAATATTATAAATGCAAAAGTTTGTATGGATGGATGGATGTTCGTTACTCTTTTATGCCAAAATTACTGAATGGATTTGGATGAAATTTGGCACACAGAAAGTTTATAACCAGGATTAACACATAGGATAATTTTTTTTTATCTCGATATTCCCACGGGATCGAAACTTATGCGGGTGAAACGGCGGGGTGCAATGTGTATTTGTAAAAATGCCAAAAAGTGGATAAGTTAACTAAAAATAAAAGTTCACTTCAAACATGGAACTCGGAAACACAAATCTAGCCATCGAAAGATTTCACTTCATTCAATTTTATCGCTTCAAACCTGTACTACGGTATGCTCATCTAGACATCTCGCTAGTCTAGACCTTGTACCTAGGAACAGGTCCTCTGGGAACTTTCCCCGACCCCCGACCTCCCGACAGTTCATGCCTCTCGTTTTCACCAGTCGTTCGTGCATATTAAAGGTACTGACTGGTTTTGTATGGAGGATTCTTCGTTATTTAATAAGGCATTTAGCTTGTATATTGCCGAGTGTGGGAAACGCGAATTTTTGAACTGTCTATACTGTATTGGCCATTATTTGTCGTCAGATTTCTTTTAAAAGTCAAAGTTAAATCATTTATTTAAAAAAAAGGCACTTTTTAACGTCAAAATATGATTCTAGTCGCCCCTTCCAAAAGGTAGTTTCGTATGGAGAAGAATGGGCAAGAAACTCCACCGTTACTCTTTTAAAAATGTTTCACAATGTTTTGTATACATTAATTATAATAATTATGTATGTGAAGACGATGCTCATTTTCTCCATAATTGTGATGTTTAAGAAAATGTCGTGAGGAAAGTTTTGAGTATGAATATGAAAGGCTATTAAAATAGGGGAAGACCAAAAAAACGAAGGATAGACTGTGTAAAAGATGATATTGCTAGAGAGGGGGTGACTATGTAATGACGACTAATAGAGAAGTTTGGAAGAAGAATACAAGATAATGATGATGAATTGAGATGTTGCTTCAAATCATTATAAGTATTACATAGTTTGGTGTGGGATGCAACCTGTGTCGACACCCTCGCGCCATCCCATCTTCCTAGCACGGTGGGCTGTGCTGGGGCGGCTGCTACAGGAGCAGAAAACCTCAAACGGCGCAAATATAAAAACTTTATTGGGAGTTATATGTTTGAGCCGTTTGCGGTTGAAGCACTAGGGCCTTGGGGTCCGAGTGCTCATCGAATTTTTCGGGACATCGCCAAGCGGTTGGTTGACTCTTCACGTGACCAGAAGGCTGGCCTATTTTTAGCCCAAAGAACCAGCATTGCCATCCAACGTGGTAATGCTGCCAGCCTTTTGGGCACTTATTCCATTGACACTGATGCGAACGAATTTTGACAACCAATGAGCTCCTGCGTTTTTCTATATTTTTTCGTATACTTAAATATACTTGTATATAATTGTATATAGTATATAGTAGTGTTAGCTTGTAAAAATAGTAATTAATCTGTGTATGTTAAATAAAATATATTGGTATAGTATAATTAGTATATTATTTTAATAATTTGTAGTTTAGTAGTATTAGAAGTGTGTAAATATTATCTTTAGTTGCCTTATGAATAAAATCCTGATGATCTTAAAAACGAAATAAATTATAATTAAAACATTTGGAGTGCATAATCAGAAATCGAGAACTTGTTGCACTAAGATAGTGAAAAATTTTAGATCCACATTAGAATTTATTTACTTAAAGAAAAGTAAATTTATGGTAAAATTTACTGACAAAACGGGTGCTGTATAAAAATAGAATAAGGCAGGTTAATGAAAGGGTGTAGGTACAGGTTCCCCGTCATAACGAATCACCATAAAAATTAATCAGCATCTGGAAAGTCTCAAATCATCATGATACCCTAATCAATTCTTGTCCACTGCATCCATAATTTCATTTTCCGTCCACCTTCCTGTCACGACCTTACGTTTTTACCATAATAACTCGTCATTTCACCGACGAATCGTGAGGATGCCCCCTGACGTTGCGTCAGGCATTTAGAAGAATACGTTTCCTGATTGGCTAATTGGCGAGTTGCAGCACGAGTTAAAAGATTTCCACCAATCATGTTCACGGATTTGCGTGTGTGATAATTGAGTGGTGGTTTTCCAGGATGTTAATGGTTGAGATTGTATAAGGATATGGGTATGGGGCTTGTGGATGGTACAGTCAATAGCAAAAGTAGATGATCAAAATCAGAAATTCAATACTAATGAACGGAGTTCGCGTCAGAACTGTGTGGCGTCGAAGTGATTCAAAAGTATGTGATTGTAAATTATACCAAACATTTACTACTAGTACAGCTGCCATATAGCTGCGAACTCCGCTGCTGTGTTCCCAATACCTACAGCCATTGTAATATTATACATTCTTATTATTTTTATTGCTATGTCTAAATTAATATTATAAAGAGAAAAGTTTTGATTTTTTTGTATGTTTGTTTGTTACGTTTTCACGCTAAAACGGTTCAACGGATTTGGATGAAGTTTGTCACATAGGTAGACCTGATCTGGATTAGGACACTATATTTTATCCCGATATTCCCAAGGGATAGAGACTTACCCCGTGGTGTCCCCCGCATAACTCTAAGTCAGTTTAAAAAATATATAACTAGCCGGTCTTTTTCTTCAGGTTAGTTTAGTTTGTGCTTGGAGCACTTTAAAATCAAAATAATACATTCACGACAATTTTATTTTCAATAGTTTGTCTATTATACTATTTTCCATGCTTACTTACATAATTACGAAGATGAAAAACCCAAACCAAAGAGTACTCATACTCATACAGCCCACTGCACTGCTTCAAAACAATTGACCTCAAATTCAACGAACAATGTTCTCTACATTAAAGTTACCTTATGGTCATCATTCCCATAGAGATAACTCTAATGTGGCTTATCCGACTTCATCTAAAAAGGTATTATGTATTGTTACACATAATTTACGATTGAAGTTTGTGCAGATTTCAAGTCATAAAAATGTTAGTGTTATGAAGCACCCATTTATTATGCTATTATTTTCGACATTGTTGGTTTCTTTTTTGGGGGTGTTAGGCCAAATTGGTCTTATGCTATGTCGGTTTTGTGTTAATGACAGGTCCATCTAAAATAATTTTTCCTTCAAGGTAATTTAGATTAGTAAGCTAGCACTGAGTAGGTAATTAACGGTCAACTCAATTTTATGTCTGTACAATGGTCAGGAAATTATTTAAAGGTTCTATAAGTTCTTCAAAACCATTTTTTTTAAAAAAAGCTATGCTTGTGACTTAATTATCACGGTAAAATACCCTTTTGTCTATTACTATTTCTCAAAGATTGTCACAGAAAAAGCTCTCTGTGTCTTTGTAATATTGTTTCTACTATATTTTGTTCCTCTATTGCCTTTCATCATCATGGTTATCATTGACAACCTAGTTCCACCACTGCTGAGTATAGTTCTTCTCCCTTTTGTGCCATGCTTCCCTGCTCTGTGCGAGTCTCATCCAGGTCTTCTCCATGATATTCTCATACATCGTCCACCACCTGTGCATATTTTACGTGATTGAGATTTATTTCTAAGTTCAACTATAAATCCACTTCAAAACATAACCCTCAAACTTAATACATTATATCTAACTTCCACACATCGTTGTAACGCGTGCACTTAGCCTCATCACCCGAAGCCACCACGCACGTCTTTCTGACATAATGTATATAATCAACGCCACGACTGTAATCATTACACCCTGTATGTGAACTACCGGTACACGAATAATAGCGAGGGTTCACGAACTTACACGAATGTTGGCGAAGCTTCTCGTCGTTATTGTTACGTAGGAAGTAGCCGTTTACCGAATTTTCTATGAGAAAATTGCGCCACTTTGCGAAGAATAGTTGTGTGAACTGTGTCTTATAAATAGTTTAACAATTTATTTACATTAAAGGTAGACATTAGAAATCTTCAGATTGCTTTGCTCTTTAGCATAGGCCTCACCCTGGCGTTTCTACAGCTCACGATTATGAGCTTTTCCCCACCATGTCTCTCCCGCAGTAGTTTTCAAGACATCTACCAAACTTTGAAATGGTCTTCCTCTTTCCTTCTCTGGGATACCATTGTGTTACATCTCCGGCCCATCTTTCGTTATTTTGACTCCTGATGACATGAGCTCACCACCACTTCCATTTCGTTTTTTAATGGTGTAAGTCATGTCTGCTAAGTTTGTTTTTTTTTTTCTTATAATTGAGATTTACTTTGTGTACAAGGACATGGCTAAATAAAGTTTGGGCGACTGCCCTAAGCATGAATAGAAACATATACTCCTTTGTATGTTGTGTTGAGGTCATAGCCAGCTTTATTAGGCTTTAAGTTAATCTTGTCGTTGTTGTTGTTAGTCTTGTCGACACACATGGTCACTCAATCGTATACAACGTGCCGCTACAATGGCGACATTAATTTAACACACGGTTAGGGCTAGTGGCCAGTAATCATAAAAAATATAACAACATAAAATAATTCGTAATTTGAAAACCACCGCCTGCGCCACTCGCCGACATATATGGCTCTCTCTTTCCTTCAATTCGCCTTCTCTTTGCACGTTATTCGTTTTAATTTCATTGATGCGATGTTATGATCCGTCACCACGGCAAATAACCCCTGCGCTACAGCTGTAAAAATCTCACCGTGAAAGTTAAGTGAAGTGAGCTTAGAGTGACCTGGCAATAGTGTCAATTCTTAGCATTCGTTGAAATGACAGCTCACTCCACGCTCACTTCACCTAAGGTTTCACAGTGAGATGGTTCCAGAATTGACCGGCAGTTTTCAAAGTCATGTTGCTCCAAGATGCTATTTTAGAAAATTATAAATTAATAAATAATAGCGTTTAATGAAATTAAAGTATGCCCATCAAACGAAAACGCAAAACCGTATACGCGTACTAAATTAATGTTGCCATTAAAGCGCCACGCTGTATATTATTACAGCCAGCCAGTTCCTGAAAATATGTATGTTGTATTAGACGCATCAGCTGAATATCATGCAGGCCGCTAGTTGAACGGCGTCGTTTAGTAAAAAGGCTAGGCTGTTAACCGAAAGGCTAATTAAGCTAGTTGGCTACGATATTGACATGATGAACCAAATAATCATATAGTTGATAATAATCTTACCAATCGTCACACCATAAGTAGCGATCTAAACTTTCAATGGGTTATTTAATCAATTCATCAATCCGCCATTTTAGGAGTCAGTCGGTAACGTTATGGCAATGTTACGTAACTACAATGACTTTGCATAAATATTTTTAAAAATACCAAGTACTTAAGTGTCATTCATTTTTTTTTCATTCATCACACCTTCAATTGGAGAGTTACCACTGGGTTAATTTAATGGTACGCCATGAGAAATAATAATGAATACATATTCCGTTTCAAGCTCTTTTAGAAAAGAAAAGGGGTATTTTTAGTCTGAAAATATATGTGGCGTTTACACTCTAACTTGACCGTTTTTCGGTAGCTTGTGTCAGTTCGATACATTTTTGACTTTTGAAATGTATAGGTCTTTTGATTGTCTAAGCCCTCTGATGCGAAATAGAAACACACAATACAGAAGCACTCGCGATTTTCTCTTGCCTATGTGTCGATTCGATAGGCTGATTTCACAGGGCTCGAATGGAGCTATTAAAATATATAATAGTGTTGAAATAGTTAGTGTTAGTGTAAACATAGCTGTGAATCTAAGTCTTGGTGAGAGACAGGCGCGGTTGCAGCCCAAGGTCTTTGTGAAAGTCATTTTATCACCATTGCTCTCAAAACGGTAAAGGAAAATATCGTAAGGAAACTGGCATGTCATAGAACCAAACATTCAAAGACATGTGAGATCTACCAACCCGCACTGGGCCCACCACGTGGTGGTTTACGGCCCACTCCCTCTCACGGAGAGGAGGCCTGTGTCGCAGCAGCGGGAACATTATAGGCTGATTATTTTAAACCAAATATTGCTTAGTTAATAATGACCAAAAGTGATACAAGTGCACATTATAGATAACATTATGCGTAAGTCACACAAGGTCAATAGCCTTTTAATATTTAAGTTATTTGTCGTAAATGATTTTCCCTTTCAAGTGGTTAAGTTGCACTTAAGCCTACGCATAACACAAGTTATAATTATGTATGTAATTATACAGAAGAGTACATAAAGACATCATTAGAACGTTGTAGTCGTTTTCATCACTTAGTCCTAGCGTTTTATAGCAACAAGGCTCTTCATAAATGTATTCTCGTCTCCGTAAGTTTTTCTCCTCAGATCTTCAAAGAATAACCGAATCTATTCATCTTCTTCTTAGCGTATCGTTGGCAACAAGTTTAGACCAAAATTTAGCTACGCGAACTCCGCTCACACAGTTGACAGGGCTAAACTCCACTTTTCTATACCTTGAACTAAGCATATACCTATATATATATGATCGGGAAAAAAAGTCCCGTTGCCAAAAACTGTGAAGGAATAAAACGGGTATGCGGCTTTTCTTCGGATCTCCTGTCGACTGGCTAATCCTTTGCCTAAATCCTACACAGTACACACGGTAGTCAAATTTTACCCAAGTCCTACACTCGCTAACAAAGATATTTATTTACCTAAATTGTTGACCCACAACACTCAGAAAATCTCACTGCGGAACATTGCTAATGTACATACGCAACTGTTATGTAATATTTCTCGGAGAGAATAATGTGTAAAGTAATAATATGTAATGATGTATTAGTATGCATATTTTAGGCCTTAGGTCATAGGTGATACTTTCTTAAGTCAATTGTAGGGATGGAGAGAAAACTGGCTAATCCTTTCACAACGTTGGCAAATCTATTAATTTATTGCAAATTCTCACAAAAAAGGTTTCCATTAAAATATCCACTGTAAGCCCATTGAACCCATCATCACTCATGATCGCTAATTTCAATCTGAGCGGTTGCGTTTTTGCAATCGGTCCCTTCACATTGAAGACAAAGCTTTTTACTTTTTTTTAACTATTTTAGGGTCATATTGAGAAACGATCAGCCTATTCAAAATCTAACCATGCCAGGAGAACTCGTCATTACCGTTTGATAGCTTATCAACAAGGGAGAGAGAGAGAACGCAGATTAACTACCGATATGCTGGCACTATATAATATTATATTTACATACCGTCAATCAGAATGAAAACAGGCCTATGCGTGTAAATGCAACCCAAATAATTAAGCTACATAATGAGGTTCCTTACGACAGTTCGCGATGATATCTGTACAAGAACCGCTGTCTCCCACGCTTGTTTCACGATACAGTTAATGTCATAGATCTATATATTAATGACTTTGTTGATAAAAAGAGCTGCGACTGACTTTGTACATAGTTTTACTATATTAAAGTCGTTTTTGTGGAAATTAATCTGTCTATCTGTAGTTGATACTCCGATCTTAGATCTCTTGAAATCGCACTACATTCTACATCGCCCTCCTTGATAGGCTAGTTACTCTATGCATTCAGTTTTTGAAGTGAAAACTTCTTTAGGCGCTGTTTGTGGTCAGTGAACGAAACTGAACCGTCTCGCTCGGATCGGTGACGCTGAATCGCGTATACTCGGCCCTGAATCGCGTATACTCGGCTCCAGTTGTAAGTTTTCACTTCTATCGTGTTATAAGCACACACCGTCGTGTTTTAGGGTTTCTCAGTTTCATTTTGCTCCGAAAACAACTAAATAGACACCATTTCCATAATTATGCACATTATTTTTATCTATGTTTGGTTCTAATCAAGCTGCTATATAACATTTTCGTGGTCAGACAATATTTCACGTGCTTTCATTTTGTGAATCGAATCTATCTGCGATTCTGTAACCATCTTTGAAGTGTTTACTCATCTTGTATTCTAGATACACATATAGTTTTTAGCAGTCAAGACTGCCCTCAAGTTATTCAATATCCTTCTTAGTTGGTAGGTATTTATTAACGAAATCATTTTGCCCTAACACATTTACTTATGTAGTTAGAGGTGAATTATGCTGAACAATAGAACAAATTTAACAAAGGTAAAGTTCCTACAAATCTGACCTATTTTCTCCTTCCGTCACTTCTTCACTTTAGGTCCTTTTACACCATTTGTTTGCCTAAATCCTACACAGTACACACCCAAGTAGTCAAATTTTACCCAAGTCCTACACTCGCTAACAAAGATATTTACCTAAATTGTTGACCCACAAAATATTTGTTTAAACACTCAGAAAATCTCACTGCGGAACATTGCTTATGTACGCAACTGTTATGTAATATTTCTCGGAGAGAATAATGTGTAAAGTAATAATATGTAATGATGTATTAGTATGCACATTTTAGGCCTTGGGTCATAGGTGATACTTTCTTAAGTCAATTGTAGGGATGGAGAGAAAACTTGTAACAAATTGTTCATTGATGACATGGTGTGACCTGCGTGTGTGTATGACATGGCATGTATGATATTATGACTTGCGTATGTATGGAAAGGTAATTGACCTAGTTATGTGAACAAGTTAGATGGATGTGAAGAAGCACCTGCTTCTATATGCGATTGCCATAGTTACTATTTACCAATGATCATTCCGGACTGTTTGAACAGCGGTTGAAATCTGAACAATTGACAATCGGGTCTTTCTTTGGATGCCTGTAGATATTGGTGTCTTCTTGTAATTGAGTTGATGAGGTCATATCAGATTGCAGTACCTCCGTACATTATACGATTACATTGCCATATCGGGCAAGTTAATCATAGGTTGGTATTCAGAGTTAGGAAAAGAGTAAGATTTTGATGGTGACAAATCATGACCATGACTAACATTAGGGCTTTGAGAGTGAGGGAAGAGAGATTGCATTTGAGTCTGCGCACACACTTGTGCACTACATATATCTAATTTCTTCCGCGCCGAAAACTAGTTTCCTCGAGATTGCCCGCCATGGCCAATTCGGTCTGAGGACTAATTGAGAACGTCGAGAATTGCCGAAATTATAAATCGTCCCGCGATCGATACAAAATATTTATAATCTCCTCGTTGCTAAAACTCACGTCCAAAGTCCATGAAGAGAAATAGAATACTGTTCGCGATTTATTTGCCAAACATGTAAACAAATATTAGTATTTGGAAAAATAACTTTAATGCCTGTGTGGGCATTAAAGTTATTTTTATAATATAACTGAACTTTATATTTTTATAATTTAAAGTTCAGTTTACGCTACAACTTCAAATATTTTTTAACCGACTTCAAAAAAGGAGGAGGTTCTCAATTCGACGGTATGTTTTTTTTTTGTGTGTTTGTTACGCGATTACTCCGCCCATTGTGGATTTTCAAAATTCTTTTTTTGTTCAAAAGTAGATACTTCTGAAGTGCTCCCATAGAAATTTTATCAAAAACGGTTCAGTAGTTTGGTTTTTAAATCAAAATTACTGGGAAAAATTACAACTGAAAAGTGAAAAATAGAAACTTTTTTCCAATAAAAAAGTTTTCTTATAAAATTTAAATAGTGTTATTCACTCTGATATCAGTTTGATGACCGCTAAACTAAAGTTGATATTTGTTTTAAGTACTTCAAATAACAACAATTGGAAATTTACATTTGAATAAACCTTAGATATGAGTTACCATACGAAACTGAAACAAGAAGGCTTTCTATGTAATGCTTTCCCTGTGGGATTGAATTTCACTCTGCGTCATCTGACATATATCTTTTGTAACATTATTTAATAGTGTTAGGTTAAAACAATGCATCTTACTGGCACAATTTTGCATGACGTGACTCTATGTGCGTGGGAGTCGCTCTGATTGAATGATGATTCAGAACGTTTTTTCAAATGAATTAATCTTGAAAACTGTATGATTGGAATCTTATGACCTGGTTTTGATGTAATGCTTGAACTCTTGACTTCTTTTGTTGTTCCTTTTGATTGTCATAAATCGTCTAAGTGTATTTATTTGTACACACATTATCAGTTATTCAATTAGCTAAATCTCATGTACAGACAGTTTTTTTTATAAAGGAGTGTCCCTTGCTAAACCTCTTTATGGGACTCAATTGGTTTTTCTGGTACATTGTATAAGTATCTGCAAACGAATTTAGTCTAGAATAAATGAACTTCTTCTGAATTCTATGTACAGACGCCAGCATATCAAGTTACTATAATTTGCTAAATTTCTTTAATAGATTTTCAACTTTATCGTTGAAGCATTAGGTGCAAGTTTGATTGGGAAAATTGGGCAAATTCGGATAGCTTGACCTGCTGGCGTCTGTACATTGATTAGACTGGCGTTGTATTTCGTTCATAACATAACATCACGCCCGTATTTCCCGAAGGGTAAGGTAGATGTGTATCTATGTAACACCCACATTTATCCAGTTCTGTTCTGGTCCCATATAAAAGGGGGCGAGCCTATTGTCATCAAATGCGCACAACTCTAGACTCTGCGCTGCTACTGAGAAATTCCAGTTAGAAACACGCAATAACATTTTGCCCGACCCGGGAATCGAACCCAGGACTTCAGGCTCAGCAGTAGCGCTTGCGACCACTAGACCACCGAGGCAGTCAGTAGTCTTACCTAATTTTATTTATAATACACATAACAGTCCCAAATCACATGCTAATTAATTTGCCTGGCATATTTGCATTTCATTCATACCTTAAAGTCTATGAGACTTTTCCTCGTGGCTTTTTCATTTCTACTTGATGAGTAACGAACTCAAAATCAAAGTCACATAATTTATTCAAAACGTCAAACATCACATTAAAATAAAATTGATTCTAGTCGCCCCTTCCAAAAGGTAGTTTTCGTATGGAGAAGAATGGGCAAGAAACTCCACCGTTACTCTTTTAAAATGTTTTCCAATGATTTGTATACATTAATTATATGTGAAGACGATGCACCTAAAATAAAATTACTATACCACAATAGGTAAAAGAATTAAAATGGATTAATGAAACCATGACATATAAATTAACTATGTGTTAGATACATGATAAAAATGATGCTCAAGTATGATTTCTAACAAGATTTGATCATCGATTTTAACAGGTTTAAACGAAACAAATGCCTAAACATATGTACATCCTATTTACTAATATAATAAAAGCGAAAGTTTGTGAGGATGAATGGATGGATGTTCGTTACTCTTTCACGCAAAAACTACTGAACAGATTTTTATGAAATTTGGTACACGGATAGTTTATAATCAGGATTAATACATAAAATACTTTTCATCCCGATATTCCCACGGGATCGAAACTTATGCGGGTGAAACCGCGGGGCGCTGCTAGTCATACATACACGAATCGAAAGGAGTAAGTATGTAAGGATAGCAGGTGGCATTCTGTAATTCCTGCCTACTTCAATATGAAAAAGGCGTGGATTTATGCTTGAACATCGTTCTACAATACGGGTGTAAGTACAGATAGAACAGAGAGGCGATTCTGGCAAATTTAAGAACGTTCACAGTCTGATCTCAGTCTTAATCTGTCAAAAATACGTCAAATTTCCCTACATTTTGACAAGTTTTTGACATTTTTGTTTGTCGCCGAGATGAGACTGCGACTAGATTTTGATCGTTTTAAATTACGAGAATTGACCTGCTGATGTTCCACTATCATCCACATCTCAATAACTCTCAGTACACCACGAGTCATGACGTAACATGATGACTGGCACACGCGGAAGCTGGTGACCTTTCACAGTTTTTGTTAAAGACGAAGCATCTTTATAACACGAATAACGTTACATATGTGCATATGCGCGTCTATACGGAGAGTCGTGAGTTGCTCGCGTAATAGGATTTGAGATCGGAAGTAGATTGAAATGTTGATTCGTGGGTGCTAAAAAGCAGCATTTTTTTCATGCACCAGGAAAATTAATGATATATTGATAACGACCATATCCAACAGCAGTATGATATCGACATTGTGAGTTTAGTATAACACCTTAATTGCTTATCACAATCGGAATAATATTGAAGGAAATTTCTAGTCCATTGCTTCACATGTTAGAAAAATTAGTTTGCTCAACAACGTAAATAACACAATGAATGTTGTTGAACTGTCAAAATGGAAGCCATTGTTTCTGTTAGTGTGTTACGCAACTACCTCGCAGTAACTGAATTGTAAAAACAGAAATTATTAGAATAAACAATACAATACGCACTTCGGAAGTTAAGTCCTCGCCATTGCCACTTAGACCCACGAACACCCACTACATATACTTGCTAATAATCTTAAAAGCTCTCACAATTCCACGCAGATTAGCACAAACTATGATAAATACTGACATAATGCAACCGGCACAAAGTCCTCGATATTGCGAAACTTGCAAATATTGGTCAATTACTGCACACTGCATTAACCATGGACATTGTCCTTGTCTAGACGACAATATTTCACAAGTTATTGCAAGATTCTGAAGATTTCATTATGCACTATCATAACTAACTTACCTACTGCCGAAAAATTCTACAGGCAATGACTATGGTTTTTTTCTTTATGAAAAGAGGATTTTTGCTCTGCAGTGGCTTAATTAGTATAATAGCATACTATAATCACTCTTTAGCGTTCCCACTGCTGGGACACACGCCTTCTCTCTGTGGGAAGGGGTGGGGCGTAATGCACCACGCGGGCCCAGTGCGGGTTGGTGAAAGATAAGAAAGAAAGATAATACATTTATTTGGCACAAACTAAGACACAATACACCAGATACAGTCACGAACACCAATATGTCAACACTTGGCAACTTTCAATTGCGATATTTTCGCTTTTCTTTTCGATTTTTGTTGAAATACGACACATTGCATAAACCTATGGGTTCGAAAATGCTATGTTCGTAACAACATAAAATTTCATTAAAAAATAAAGGAGTAAATCGCTCTTGAATAAAGCCGAGTGTATACATACTTTTGCTCGTGACTGTACATACACCAGACAAAACAACCACAAAATAAAAAAAATAAAAGATTAAATAAAAATTGTGAAGTCCGATGTAAGAAATTAGCAGGAAAGTGTGCCTCACGGCTGCACCAAAAAGGCCCAGTTCAGCAAAAAATGCCAGACAACTAGTGCCTGACGCTGGTTTTCAAGTGGATTTGATGTTTGATATGATGATGGTGGATATCACATGTCTTCGAATGTATAGTTCTAGAACATCCATAGCATAGGTACATAGTACAAGGGAGATGGATAGTATAGTGACTACTATGGATGTCCCTTGGGGCTGACTGACTCCGAACTGATAGTCTAGTTTTCTACGACACAGTATCAGATAGAATTCAAAAACTAGTTATCTCGTTCACACACAAAACTCATTAAGTAACACACATCATCATCATCATCATCTGCCTAGCCTTTTCCCAACTGTGTTGGGGTCGGCTTCCAGTCTAACCGGATGCAAATGAATACCAGTATTTTACATGGAGCGACTGCCTATCTGACCTCCACAACCCAGTTACTGGGTAATACGATACCCCTTGATAAGACTGGTTGTCAGACTTTCGGGCTTCTGACTACCCGTAACGACTGTCAAAGATCCACGAATGACAGCCGGGACCAACGGCTTACCGTGCTTCTCTGAGGCACGGAGGGGTTTCGGTATGTAAAGATGGTCACCCATCCACAGACCAACCGCGGCAAGCGTAGCTTAACCTGACCGATCGTAAGTAACACTCATTAAAATTATATTATACAAAACCATAAACTGAATGCAAATAAAACAATGATACACTTAACTAAATCTGCATAAATATAATCTAAATATTCCACAGTCATAGTGCAAACCGGATATGCTTCGGACAGAGAAAATTACCATACTGTGTTATATTACCATATTAATCAGTGCATCATACATTATGTATGAGATAGTCCTCTCTGCTCTTTAATAGCTGTAATGGCGAAGAGAATTACGTGAGAGTTCCTAATTATTATTAAGTATGTCATTTCAACATCAAATGTTGTGTGCTTGGGGCCTAAAAAGGTCACTTTGGCAGAATCATAATAGGATAACAATATGAATCATATTAAAAATCGTAAAACGGTCACAAACTGACCATTCATAATATGATCTATGTGCAATTCATATCACAATGAAATAACATTTAAACTGTAGAAATAAAAAACCAATTTGATTAATAAAAACTGTAATGAAAAATTTACCGATAAAATTACGGTTTTAATTTTTTTCATGCGGCAATGTTTACACCAAATATGAACTGAAATTTTACGAAAATTAGAGGAATTGCTAATGATCTGCTGGGAATTCAGGAAATGAATAGCTTTTAGAGGTATTGCCTAAAGTGGCCCTTTTAGGGCCCCTTGTCAAAGAAATTATCGCTCAGTGGCCATGATGTGTTGAAAGAGTCCAATCGTGAAATGAAAAGGGTTGGTTTTACACACCACAACGTTGTTCATCATCTGCCTAGCCTTTTCTCAACTATGTTGGGGTCAGCTTCCAGTCTAACCGGATGCAGCTGAATACCAGTATTTTACATTGAGCGACTGCCTACCTGACCTCCACGTCCCAGTTACTGTGTAATACGATACCCCTGGGTAAGACTGGTTGTCAGACTTTCGGACTTCTGACGACCCCGTAACGATTGTCAAAGATCCACGAATGACAGCTGTGTTACGAACACCCACAACGTTGTTCATAAATAAACTATAGCTGAAGATGTGCGTGCGCCTGTGTTGAGGCATTTCGTTCGTCTGGTGATATTTTAGGGAAGTATCTCCCTTTGATGGGGCGGGGTGTCTAAGCACAGAGGCATTTGTGATGTTTATGTGAGTGTTGTCCTTTGTTATTGTATTTAAGTAGGTAGGCACTAACAATAGTTTTTCTACACTAACCGGTGGATCGAGTTGTCCTAAAATAAATATTTTTGAATTTGAATTTGAATAAATGAAATTGACAGTGTAATCTAAATAGGTATTCAGTTACATACTGAATGTTATGTACAATGTGATTCTTGTCAGTGAAATTACCATACATAGGCCATAGGGACTGTGTTGCAAGAGTCCGGTTGTGAAATAAAAAGGGTTAGCGCCTGAAGGTTTTACACACCCCTTTTAACGTTGTTCGTGAATTAAATTGGTAGTTCGAAAAGGTGACAAGTTCCCGATATACAAGTTGGAAAAAAACTGCTTAATGTTTTTATTTCTCAACTGCAGAGTCGAGGAATAATAACGTTATACAGCACCATCACTAAGGTAGGAGTGAGTGTACGGAACGATTGAAACTAAGCGCGTTCATTCTTTGTTTTTTTTCAGTTATTTGTGGTTTTTGAGATAGTTTCTTAATAAAAATAAATTATATTACTTCCTCAAGCAGTCGTAATACGTTTCCGTGACAGTTTCATGTCGATGAAGATAGTAAGGCAGATATCATTTTATATAACGATAAAGCGATACCCATTTTATTTATTAATGTCGCAATACTATTGCCAATTACTGTTTTAAAATCACAATGCCTCATTTATATAACCATTCAAAAAGCACATTTTACATTAGGTACAAATATTACATCATTTCGTACCATCTCTTTTATCAAACCACACGCTCGCGCTGCAGGAAGAGTGTTGCATTGGATGACGTGTCGAATAAAATCGGCGATATATCGTCGATAAGTTATGACGATCGATATTATTGTATTGTAATGTTGCTATTGCGTATTTTGTAGGTTTATTTGTTACCTCTTTGGTGTTGTAAGTTTTGTGAGAGTTCAATGAAGAAGATTGGCAGAAGTGCCTTTGTAGATACTTACATTAACGTCATCACCATCATTCAATCACTTGTCTTGGATACAAAAAAAAAACTGTTAGTATGAAGATATATGTAAATATAGGCAGTTATGTTAGTTATATAGTCCACCGTAAGGACTATTCCTGCTTGCAGCGCATATTATTAGTCGACCTAAAAAGGATCCTCTTTTGTTTTACTTACGGACGCATCTGTGGTCATCATGTGCAAGGGATTTTGTTTTTAAAATGGTCATATTATATAGGTTTTGACGATAGTACCTATGTGTAGTATAGAAACACACATTTCGACAATTCCTAAGTCATCATCATATATTTGCCTAACCTTTTCTCAACGACGTTGGTGTCGGCTTCCAGTCTAACCGGATGCAGCTGAATAACAGTATACGACAATACCTAAATAAAAAAAAATAAAAAAATTGTTAAATTATTTTGTCCCACGTAAAATGATATGACCCTTTATTGGGCTCAAATTTTAATTCCCAAAAAAACTGCTAGACCCGGGGATCGAACTAAGTACTTACTGCTTGCTCAGTAGCCACGCTTGCAATCACTTTACCAACATCAGTCACAAACATAACAAGAAATTTGACAGCAGATAACATTCACGATCCAAGAGCAATACCAACAAATTACCTTCGAAGTAAAATACTACCATTTAAGGCATAATTGCAAGCAAGATGCTGGTTGGACAGGCGACAAAACGTTCTACACTTCTTGTTAGTACTTTAAGATGCTATCAGTAAGCTCCCACGAGACCTAGGCAGACCTAGGTATTAGAGATGTACCGGCTCGTCGGAAAAGCCGAATATCCGGCTATATTTTTAGTCAGAAAAAGCGCCGACTTTTTGGCTCTTTACTTTTATAAACGCCAAAGTTTGTATGGATGGATGGATGGATGCCTATTACTCTTTCACGCAAAAACTACTGAACGGATTTGGATAAAATTTGGTACACTGATAGGTAATAACCAGGATTAACACATAGGATACTTTTTGTCCCGATATTTCCACGGGATCGAAACTTATGCGGGTGAAACCGCGGGGCGCTGCTAGTTACTCAAAAATGAGGTTATTTAAATTAAATTGTTATTTTTTTATTTTAGAATCAGCCTTACAGTGTGTAATATAATCTAGGAGTAGGAACTCGTCCTTTTTGGTCAATAATAATATAGCCTTTTATTCAGATCCTTAATACAATTATATGACAAAATACACAGTAAACTTAAATTTAATGTAAACGTTAATCTCTTATTTGGATTTTACTTATTTTCTGTAGATCTGTTTGCCAGTCGACAAAGGCCTCCTCCAACCTTCACTCATGTCTTCTTGAGCCACTCTGTTCCACGTGACGCCTGCCACTTGACTTATGTCGTCATCCCATCTTTTTTGTGGTCTACCTCTTTTCCTTTTACCTTGTCTAGGATACCATTGGGTCACAATTTTGCTCCAATTGTCTTTTCCCCTTATCATATGGCCTGCCTACCGCCATTTAAGCCTTCTAATTTTGCACGTTATGTCTATAACCTTTGTTTTGCTTCTTATTACGCGGTTTCTCAGTCGGTCTGACTTTTGGTCAATAATTGAACCTATATAAAATATACAATTTTTACGAAATAAAAAAAAACTAAGTATTTCACAATTCTTCAAATGAAGAACGTCCGTAACTTATTGTTTATTAGGTTTTAGAATCACAGTATCGGTTTTGTGCACCCGAACTCCACCGAAATCAACCATCAGCTTGGCCGAATAGTCTTCCTTGCAACCGATCAGTCGGCCTGTCGGATACTCGGCCAAAGTCATAGTCTGCCATCTCTACCAGGCATGTAGCTACGGACCTAAGAACCTATGTTATGGAGGGAAAGTGCTGCCATGCAGTGTGATATATTACCATTGCTTCGTTTGGTATCATGTCTCTGGGAAATGTGGTAGATGGAAGGATTTAAAAGCTTTCCGTATTTGTAATTTTGGTTTCGATTGCATAAGTTTGATATGATCGTGTATGTGGTTGTATCGTCATCTATGATGCACATATGCACCGTATGATAACGTAATAAAGCTGTAGTAATATATCACGCAGTATCGCGGCTGTATGGTGGTTTTATGAAATGAGGATGCGTGGTTTCCTTTCAAAGATGAATTATAGATGAACAGGAAGCGTATTAAAACTATGTGTCGTCATACTTAGTATCAAATCAACGAAACTTGATTACCATCCTACTAATAATAAAAACGCGAAAGTTTGTATGGATGGATGGATGATTGTTACTTTTTCACACCAAAACTACTAAACGGATTTCGATGAAATTTGGCACACAGATAGTTTATAACGGATAGTTTTTGTCCCGATATTACCACAGGATCGAAATTTATGCGCGTGAAACTGCGGGGCGCAGCTAGTGTGTTCATAAAACATAGGAAAGAACGATGTCTTAATCGATAACTTAATTAATTTTTTGCCAATATGTCCTCGACTCCGTACATAATACACAATTATACACGTAATATCATCGTAATATTCGGTATTAATAATATGGCGGCTAATCGTCGGATGTAAGGATTACAGCATAGAAATGAATAATGATGATCTTAATAGGAACGTACTTAAAAGCTTTATGATAGATTGGAGTGTTAATAATTATACTTAGATCGTAGATTACTTAATTGCTTACTGCCTAGGGCCTGGCTGTTCCAGTGGTCGCAAGAGAGTCTTGTTTTTGGTTCCGTATCCGTACCAAAGAGATTTAAGATAGTAAATAATGTAATGTCTTTGTTACGTACCCAAAGGATGCAAACGGAATAAGGCTTCGCTGTTCGTCCGTCTGTCTGTCAGCGGGCTGTATCTCATGTGCCGTAATAGGTAAACATTTGAAATTTTCACAGATTGTCTATTTCTATTGCCACTATAACAAAAAATAAAAATAAAGTTAGATTAAAAATTAAACTCATTACTTAAAAGTTACATCAATTACATTCACAATTACATACATAATTATTATTATTATTTATTCATAATCAAGTAACAAAAGACTCATACTAATTATTAGGCATACAATTTCAAAAACAATACAAACATAAAATAAATTAAATTAAATTAAATAAGAACGTAATAAGAAACGTGTTTTTTTTAAATATGTAGTGTTAAATATTGTACGATGGTATGGAGCCCTTCATGTGCGAGTCCGACTCGGACTTGGCTGGTATTTTTTTACTGTTTGTATTTCCTGTACGTGTCCCAAATAAAATATTTTTCTTTCTTTTAATTACAAGCTGCGGATAACGTGCTCTAGGCCAGTTAGTTACTAATACTATGTAGTTAGTCTTACTGCGAAGCTAGACTCGCGGTATCAAAGATGAATGAACTAGTCGTGCGTTGAATAAGATCAAGGCCAACAAACCGGACTGGGCTTTCTTAATGTATTACCACATAAAGCTGATCTATTGATTGATTTATTTATTTATTTGTAGAAACATGTGTATACATACAAGGCATGCAGGTTGTTCCTAAACAAAAAAGATCCGTCATGTTCGGCCTTTGTGGCATACAAATCTAGAAAACTGAACAAAGTCAAAGTCAAATAATTTATTTCAAACTAGCTTCTGCCCGCGGCTTCGCCCGCGTGGATGTCGGAAATTACCCCACGGGAATGTGCTAACAGGATAAAATGTATGTGCTTCCCCAGGATGCCATCCATCTCGCGGGCCCTTTGTGGCTAATTACAATAGAAAACCAATTGTGTCTCATTAGTGGTGATTAAGAGGGTACCTATATGATATCTTTACCTAATTACCTACCTAATTAAAAAAAAAATAACCTACCTAAATAAACCTATTTCTGATGATAACTAATCTAAACTCAATAAATAAGCAAAATCCCTAAAAACTAATATCTATACGAATGACTAATCCTACCTAACAGTATTATAAAATAACCTACGGTCACTACGTACAGACGCCAGCAGGTCAAGCTACCCGAAACTGTGAAATTTTCAAAATCGATTAAAGAAATTTGACAGATTGTAGTAGCTTGATGTGCTGGCGTCTGTACACTATCAAATATACTACCTATACTTTAAAATTAAAATCTATACCTACGACTTATAAAATTAAACCTAAATAACTCTAAAAACTAAAAGGAATAAAAAGGTCGCACGGATGATACTGTGGGTGACGTAACCTACGACAAACTTATTATTTTTGGTTGGTACAGTAATCGGTCTAGGGATCGAACCGCAAAATTAAGTTTATTTTTTATTGTATATACTTTTCCGGGATAAAAAGTACCCAGTGTGGTGCCCAGGATATTAAAGAATAATTATACCGAGTTTCATCGTAATCGAACCGGTAGTTTTTGCGTGATGCCTGAACAAACAGACAGACAGACAGACAGACAGACCGACAGACAGACAGACAGACAAAAATTTTTGTAATCACATTTTTGGGTTCGGTGTCGGTCTAGTAACACCCCCTGCCATTTATTTTTTTGATATTTTCAGTGTACAGAATTTTCACTTCTACAGATTTATTATATGTATAGATAGGCACAAAAAAGGCACTTTTGAACGTCAAAAATAAAATTGATTCTAGTCGCCTCTTCCAAAAGGTAGTTTTCGTATGGAGAAGAATGGGCAAGAAACTCCACCGTTACTCTTTTAAAATGTTTTACAATATTTTGCATACATTCATTATATAATTATATGTGAAGACGATGCACCTAAAATAAAATTACTTTACCACAATAGGTAAAAGAATTAAAATGAATTAATGAAACCATGACATATAAATTAACTATGTGATAGATACATGGTGCTCACATATTTACAAACATTCCAAAAGTAGACGATTTTCATAAATAAATAAGGAATAATAAGTCCGGATGTGACTTTAGTAATTACAGAATGTAATTCAATGTCAAAGAGAAAAAAAATAATTATACAATAACATTAGCAACCAGTTTGATTTTGAACTGGCCTTAGTTCAAAATCAAACTGGTTGCTACCGTTACTGCAGACAACTGTAAATACGGGCAGAGAATGAGTGTGCCAGGGTGTGGGTGAGGTAGTCTGCCATAGTTAAGGCACCGTCGCCTCGTCTTGATTGGTAATCGCTGGAATGCAAATGCATATTAAAACGCCAAAAGAAACATGCATTTTATGTCCAGGCAAATCACTGTTCATTTCAAGGTTGCTTGGAAGAGATCGCAGAAAGTGACAAGACCGCCATTGTATATTTTGATTTTTTTTTTGTTATGTGTTTTATGGTGGTGTACAAAGTTTATATAAATAAAATAAATAAATGCTCTTTGTATTTATATATAATCTTGCAATTTATTCAGGGTCATAACATGTCTTTTTCGTTCATATTTCTCTATTAGTCGTCATCTGTGTACTGTCTCCTCCTAGCCTCCTTTACTAGACATCCTTTTCACTCGTGAAGGCACGAGAATTATTCAAAACTTCATTCACACAATAAAATAATACCAAAGAATGTAAATAGTTGCTACCATAAAAAGTTTAGCGCCATTCGCAAAATGTTATTCCATATTTAAACATAACTAATCACAACTAATCTTATCTAACATTATTACCTAATTCAATTCCAATTACATAAATATTTAAAAATATTATCTTTCAAAATATGGAAGCGTTAAAAAATCAAAAATATCCGATAGAAAATAGCTTCCTTTCTAAAGCGTACAGTCGTGAGGTCAAGTGTCATAATATGACAAGGCACTATTACGTAATGTGACATGCAACAGTGATACTGAGAGTATTCTCGGCATACATCTTGTTTATGTAACTGACTGTACATCTTTCGGTTGTAGACGGGCGTTTTGACACTTCAGATTTATAATAAGTAATTGCGTGTCGTCCCATCGGGCTATGAGAGTTAGGGAAGAGAGAGTGCACCTGTGTCTGCGAACACACTTGTGCACTATTAAATTTCCGCCGAAATACGGTTTGCCCTGTAGTTGGATAGTAACGGGCTGGTTATTTTAACCCAAATTCGAATTTTCTGTTTGCATCTTCAGTAGATTAGGGCTAGGCTGTGTGTTTTGTGTGTTTTAGTCAGTCTGTCAGACACTGTGTTTGTTTGTAACTATGAAGAGACAGACGAGCATTTTGTTGATGTTACTTTACTCGCGTTATTATGTTTTATTATATTATTTTTATACACCGTTAAATTTTGATCATTTTAATCCTTAAAAAGTGACATTGTACTCATCATTATGAACAACTTTTACTACAGGCCCAACCCTGAAATCATGAAAAAAAAATCAGTTGATCCATAGATTTATGTTTGCATAACTCGACACAATGTGTAGATTAACTGATTTTTTAGATAGCTGATGTTATAAGAAGTATTTAGATTATAATTTTAGAAAAATAATCAGGGTTCCCCGCAAACAATTAAAAAAAAAAACTAATGAAATCCTATTTTGTTTCCGACACGCACGCGAACAATGTCGCGGGCACAGCTAGTAATTAAATAATATCCCAGATATTTCCAATACGTTTCACTTTTAAATCCATCAAAATGGTAATAAAATAAAACAATAATTCCCTTCTACACATAAACGCGTTAATAATAACTTAATAAACCCCTTTTACGAGCCAAATGTTGCAACAAGATTGATGGTGGTCTGAATTTATTAATATGATTAGACAAACAATAGGCTTATGTGTGAACTTAACGTGTGGGAAATGAATTATGTTCTTTCCTATACATTAATATGCATATTCGTGCAACGAAGTGTTGTTTCAGGTTATCGCTAATCGATTTAGTAATGGGTAATGAAGACAATAAAATGAGTAATTTGTTTTTGTAATAACTGCCTTATTGGTTCAGTGTGTTACTTTTTTAACAATTGAATTATGATGATTGAGCACTTATTTATTTTATTGTAATGATTGCATGAGCATACTGGGGCTGTAGTCTCGACATTCATAGCGATCGCTTTACGACCGAATTCGGTCGCAAAGTTCCGAATTGACAAGTGTAATGTATGGAGTGACAGGACATTGCGACCGAGCATCCATTTAGACTGATACCCGACTCTAATATAGTTAGGAAAAGGTTAGGCATACGATGACCATATTTAACCGACTTCTAAAAAAGGAGGAGGTTCTCAATTCGGATGTTTGTATTTTTTTTTATGTTTGTTCGCGCATAACTCCGTCGATGGCCAACCGATTTGAAAAATTATTTTTTTGTTGGAAAGAATATATTTCATCAAAAACGGTTCAGTAGTGTGGTTTTTAAAGCAAAATTATTGGTAAAAATTACAACAAAGTGAAAAATAAAAACTTATTTGAAAAAAAAAAACAACCGGCTTCTAAAAACGACACTACAAAGTGAAAAATAACTTTAATTTCGGAAGTCGGTGGCAAACAACGAAAATGCGAACCCAACGACACTGACTTCCGAAATTAAAGTTATTTTTCATTTTGTAGTGTCGTTTTTGGAAGTCAGTTGTTTTCTTTTTCAAAAAAGTTTTTATATATGGTGAGAAAATATGATGATGATTATATGAGCTTGGCCTTTTGGTCGTAAAATAAAAAGAAATCGTTGTTACTGTTTTTTCTCATTATTTACCTATGCTTCATCAACTTACCGGTGCCTATTTTATTTAATTAAACAATTGCCCTACCATCTGCAATGACAGTTTGTGTTGTTAAATAAATAAATTATTGTATTTACAACGCAGATTTTCAAACGCGACGTTCCAAACGCCGCGGTTCAACCGCCCGTCTACAATCAATGAACTCTAACATTTCATTGCATCAGAGATCAAAATGACCCAAAATTCAAAAACAATAGTTTTCTCCTCACATAGTTCTCACTCGTAAGATCGCAAGTTTAACCCTATTGAATTATTAAAGAAGGTTTCATGTTCATCCGGGTGTGACAAAAATTAACTTGGGGCCATTGTGATGGGTCTGCACACAATGGGCCACGTTCGTTCGCAATTTAACGCCCATTGTTTAGTCGGAAATTATCAATGGGCGGCGAAATGAGACCGATAGAGCAATTACATAAGTCGTTTTGTCGTGTAGAGTATTAATCTCTTTCTAAACACTACCTGGGGAACGAATTTATAATTTAACTTACTCCAAGTTTCCGCTAACATGTTTTGGTTAGATGTCACATGTCTTCGAGTTTTTGGTACTAGGACATGCCGAATTCCTCACGATGTCTTCCTTCACCGTTTTTGGGAGCAGTGGTAATGAAATTATTTTCACAAAGTAAAGCGCCTACCTGGGTGGATTCGAACCCATGGCCTACAACTCGTAAGTCGGGGCCGTTACCACTGAGTCACCACTGCTCTCAAATCGTTGCTCTCATTTTTACTGACCCAAATTCTATTATACAACGTGGCGCTTTATTGGCGACATTAATTTAACACACGTATACGGTTTCGCGTTTTAGTTTCATGAATATATTTTAATTTAATTAAACATTCATATTTATTTATTTATTAACAATTTTCTAAAATAGCATCTTAGAGCAGGCTGACTTAAAGAACTGTAGCGCAGGGGTCATTTGCTGGGGTCACGGATCATAACATCGCATCAATGTAATTAAAATAAATAACGTGCAAAGAGAAGGCGAATTGAAGGAAAGAGAGAGAGTCCTATGTCGGCGAGCAGTGCAGGTGGAAGTTTTCAAGTTACGATTTTTTTTATGTTGTTATGACTTTTATGATTACTGGCCACTAGCCCTACCCTTGTGTTAAATTAATGTCGCCATTGTAGCGCCACGTTGTATACATCAATCATCTGAAACCTAAAATAGCCGCAGAAAGAAATAATGCCAAATCTGACAAAACACCCCATTTTGAGCTAATCAAAACATATCGAGTGTGACCTAAAGCTGTATGTACACTAGTTTACACCACATTGCACAGCGAAATGTGCAAAGTGTTATATATGTATACATACAACAGTTTACACATTTTGCTGTTACGCTCGTGACAGAGGGATTACTTTGACGAGTAATGTGTTACGAACATATTTGATGTGTGACTAGCTTTAGGCAATGAATTAGCAAGTTAAAAGGGAAATGCGTTTCGTCAATTCAGGTTTAAATGAAAGTAAGAGTTACGTCAAAAATTTGAAGACATGTGTCATCTACCAACCCGCACTGGGCCCGCGTGGTAGATTACAGCCCACTCCATGTCAACGAGGGCAGGCCTGTGTGGCATTATTGGCTGATTATGTAAAAGTCGGGTGTATGTATTGAAATGAGGCTATACCTACAATATGCCAGTCTTCAATAGCGTAACAGCGAGATCAGAATGTGCTGCTGGGGAGTTTTTTGCGCCACTTCTTCTTCCCATCGAAAGCACTAGGAAGTGGTGAAGGCCGGACGTCTTGGGGACTCTCTTATGTAATTTTGACGTTCGAAAAGTGCTGTTTTTCAGCCTAATTTGAATATAATTATAACTTTTGATTTTGATTTTAAAAATCTTTGCAATAAAAAGTAATTTTGTTTTTTTCTAAGTAAAAAAACTGAAAATTAAGTGTGTGGAAATCGGTCAATGCTTTTAGAATTATGCAAAATTAAAATCGTAATGATAATAATTTAAATGTTTGCAATAATATCAAGACTAGGATATTCCCATACCATCTAACTAGCAATTCATGAAAAACAGTGATAATATTTCATATTTTTACACCACAATCCTTCCCTAATTAACTTAACGACTTTGATTGCCATCGCCCCACATACACAATACTTATAGAATATATTTTTATTAGTGATCTACATTCTAAGTCTAAATCTAACGCAAACGTTTACGTTAACGTTGCGTCACTCGTCTCACGTTACACGATAAGTAATTGTTCATTGTGGTCCCTGGTTCGATTCCCAGACTTATCAAACAATAGATTTATCTATTTGGCTGTTATGCTAATTAGACCTTGACTTGTTTTACTTTGATTTTTGACTGGAATTGAGGGTAGTTGTGGAATGGTGTCGATTTAATGACTTGATTAGATGCTTTTGATTGCATATGTTGTTTATAATTAAAACAATGCTGAAATGGTTTGGATTTTAGTTGTTACGTTATCCATGTAATTCTATCTGAGGGTCGATTCTCGTAATTTTAAGAACGAACAGTCGGAACTCAGTCTCGATCTGTCAAAAATACCTCTAATCTTCTTACATTTTTGACAAGTTTTTGACATAATTGAGATGAGATCGTAACTAGATTTTGAACGTTTTTAATTGCGCGAATTGGCCTTCCGGTCATGCTGTGGCATGCATTGAAGTCTTCATTAAATTTTAATTAAGTAGTCATGTGGAGCGTTCGTTGTGTAAACTAAGCTTAACCGTTTCATACGAATTTAGAACTTAATATAATTTATTCGACAAGGAACGTATGCAGTTTTAAATACCATACCGTAAAAACACTTGTAAAGGAACATTACTTGTCGTTGTGATCTTATTGTGCTAACTGCAATCATCTACAGTCTTCTTTTATTTTTCGTTGCTTGTATATATGGTATGTATGTATTTATGTATCTATAATTTTGGATATGTATATATTTGTGTATCTATTTTTAGTAAATTGTATACATTATGTTTGCACCAACGACAGTCCCATTTTATGTCTAGGAAAATCACTGTCCATTCTAAGGTTGCCTGGAAGAGATCGCAGTAATGCGATAAGGCCGCCCATTGTATATTTTGTAGTGTTTCATGTATTTTTTATGCTATGTATTTTTGTGGTGTACAATAAAGTATATATAAATAAATAAAAAGAACTTGAACTTGGCTTATACTCAACTTTCCTTGATTTTCCTGTACATATGTCAATTACATTAATTTCTACTACTTACTAGTTAAGTAGTTTGTTGGATGTCCCATAGGTATCTGGTTGTTGTGAACTTTTATACCAAATAAATAGCACTACACCGAGAGGAGGTCTGTGTCCCAGCAGAGGGAACATTATAGGCTGATTATGTCTTATGTGAAATAGAATAGAATAGAATAGAATACTCTTTATTGTACACCATACAAATAGCATCAGCAACTTGCTAGTTTTAACTATAGTTCGGCCGTCGAGAGAACACATTTCTGTTACCAGTCAGTGCGACAATTCTAGTAGCTAATAAAGATCAAATTCGCAAAACACGTATTCGTTTGTTTGAAACTGACAGGTGTCAAGAATGCATTCTCACTGTAGTAAATACAGGAACCGTATTACTAAGTTTAATGCCATCATAATTCCAGTGCGAAAAAGGGATGGTGTTATCGGTCATGTATAGGTCCGTCTCTCTCTTACACTGGAATCAAGGTGGCATGGAGGCAACAGTCCACACATATTTTTCATTGTACTGGTTTACTTTGAAACAATTGCTTATTTATCAGAATCTCTGTTTATTTCCAGATGGTGCACATATGCGCTGTGGTGGCGCTGTGTGCGGTCGTAGCAGTCGCCGGCGCCGCTGAGAGCTCGTCTCGTTTCCGTAAGTATCTGCTTATTTATTGAAATAAACCCTATTTAACTTCAAACATGTGTATAAATGGAAAAAAATATATTTTAAGAAGCTAAAAATAGAAACGAAATGAATAGAGCAATTTAATAGAGCACGAATCACATTTTGCAAATAAGTACCTATTTACAAATTATAGGAAAATGCTATTCATGTGCTTTAAAAAACACAAACGAATTATACCCAAAACCTTTTGGTCATTTGATCCCAAAGCTTTGAGCCTTATACGGGATGGCAAGGACATCGACGCGTAACCTGTTACCATAGATCCAGTACATTATAATGAACTTCGCCCCTGCGCCTGTGTCGAAATCATTCGTCGGTTATTTAAAAAAAAAAGTTCGCTGTTACAGATTTGCTGCAGAACTGCAGATTTTATTAATCACTAACGATTAATGTCTAAGCTGAATTCTTGGTTACAGTTTGCGCGTCGATGTCCCTGCCACCCTGTATACAAACCAGTGTGTTGGTCCCGTAGGCCAAATAATCCCCTACCCTGGCTTTTCTTTCAAGCATACCAAAAGGGAAGCGATGATTTTTACTATAGAAGATTTAATAGACAAACACTCGTAGCGTACTTAAACGATGGAAAAGTTTAGCCTAAACCCTTCCATCCACAATAATAATAACGACCCATGTAAAAGTTTAAACATTATGCACTTCGCACTAAAGACACATCCGGTACCATGTCACACTTAACTCCCACACACACATTATCAAACACAAACGCATGTTTATCGGCACATGCTCACCGGTTTATTGATAACTTTATTCACTTCTGCGTTCCTGGTAGCCTGGTACAACAGTTTGACGAATCGGCTGTTAGTTTAGACACTTTCACGTCTGCACGAGTTTGCAACAGCTTGTATGAGTATTCTATCGACACGATATTGATAAGGCTATAAAGCCAATTCTTGTGCATTTTTGAGCTGGATTCAGAACTGTATTATAGACTAGTCAGAGATGAATAGACGTTGCTTAGCACATGCTATGCACTTACTAAGCACTTGTCATTGTAGCACAATTTGCTAAACTAATTAGTTGATACGTTGCTATGGATCATGGGTTCGGCGATTTCTTCTCCGTATTATTTACGGATATAAGATTGGTTCGGTTTCCGAACTAAGAATGAATGACAACACGATTTGACAGCTGTCTCTACGCCCGATGGGCCCGTCAGAAAAATGTAATATGACATTTGTTTTGACGGATCCACTACTTTCGTTTCTTCCTTAACGGACTTGAGAGAAGCCCCCCTGTTGTGGGTTGTGAGTGATTTCATAGTCTGTGTTTATCAATACTGGCATGTCAGAAGGTGTAGCTTCAGTTCATATGTCAGTAACAGCCCAAAACTTAGATTCAACAAAGTATAGAAAGTGGGTGAGCCGTGGGAGGACTTCCTTTAAATGATAAATTATTTTATTTTGTAAGAAGGTTTGTACAAACACTTTTACACGTCAATCATATTTTATAACTAAATGAGGTCGGCGTTTCCTATCTGACTAGTCTGAGAAGAAAGGCCGAAACCAACTCAGAGGTCACAGTCTCTTTTAAAGTCCAGACATAATCTTGGTCAGATCATATGAAGACCATGTAGGTCGATGTCTGAGATGGTCTTTTGAGGAAAGAACCACACAGATTGAGAGGACCTGTCCAGTCAGTGCACGCATATGTCAGAAATCGTGCAGCTTTACTTTAGTATCTATTACTTTTATCTATGGCCAACCACACGGTCATAAGAGTCAAAGTTTGTGGTGGGAGCACAGATTACATGAAATGGGTTATAATCATTCTAAATACTAGTACTACCTAACCTTAGCCTTAGGAGCTTAGAGAGTAAAAAATACTATAAATGAGGAATCCTGGCGTATCAAAAGCGATACAACTTCATTCAAAAGATTAATTTGGCTTATATTTGGCAGAAAAAAGGCATATATACACAAAAGGAAGCCTTATAAGCGTAGACCATGGAGAGAGTAGAACCAATAACACACACAAAAGGACCACAAACATAACCTTTTAGACCAAAGAGAGATTAGAACAATTTATAGACAGTCTTTGCGTAGCAAAAATGACACAAATATGCATGGAAAATTGTTTCAAAAGCTTGAATCGGATAGAAAAAAAAAACACATCAAGAAAGGCCAAATACAGCCTTCAACTCCTTGTACGTTAGAATGCATAATAAGCTTCATACAAACACGTTTCACACACTAGGTAAACAATATCGAACTTTTGGGCTTACTACGTAATTTGCAACCGCGTGAATAGTGATCATTGTGCGATCGCAAAAACCACCGATATTGTCAAAGTTATCTCATTATTCAGTATTTCTTTTGTTGGTGGTGATAATTTAATTGGTAATTTATCATCTTCTTGCCATTCGTCCGTGTGACTTTGGGTAAACGCAAAACTATTTTTGTTACATTCTCCCCTGTCAACCATGACTCTATTATACACTCCTTTTTCTTAAACTTCATCCCTCATACACACAATCCATCCATCTTTTGTTTGGTCTTTCTTTTCTTTTTTCTAACACCGCCCATTGTGTCACCGTATATAACATTTCTAGATTTATATCTGTAATTTGTATGGTGTACATAATGAAAAGTATTCTGTTCTATTCTATTCTTCTCTCTTCTCTCTTTCCATCCATCAACTTAAAAAGAAGAAATAAAATGTTGATTTAGGATTCTTCAATTTGCATACATGTAATCGATTCATTTTGCGATTCGCTCGCTATCAGACGTCACGCTTTTGCAAATGACACTTATATGTAAGCTAAAAAAGAAACGTCCTTATAACATGATTATGCACAGCCAAATTAATTAGGAATTAAATAATCGATTTGGGAAATACACATAAATTGTTAATTCATCTTCTTTCTTGGGTCTATTTTTGTACAAAAGCCCATGTTCCGTATACTGTAACTTAGAAAATATTATTATCAAAAAGATTCTAACGTTGGTGTAAGTTGTATAATATTTTTGATCTATTTTTATTTTAGATCTTTGTAAATATGGGTATTTTTTTCTGGTAATATATAGCGAAGAGATGTAAATATTTTCTCTCTCCTTTTACACATTTGTAATGGACGTACTTTTTGCAAAACGCCTGTATAAATACCAAGATGCATGTTAGTTTTTAAGATTTTTTGTAAAATATAATTATAGGTGTAAGTTTTGTAAAATTATGTATATATATATTTATATGTATCTTTTCTTTTTATGTATTTCATGTATTTAGATTAATTGTAATATGTTTTACAGAACCAAGAAAACGCAAGACTGGTACGTACACATACAGATACAGCCTTTTATGTGCAACCTTATCAGTTTCGGTACAGCGTTGATTTATCGATGGTTAATTATTAAAATATTTGTTGTTTCACTACAAAGCACTTTCTTAACACGCTGCAAAACCAATGCATAGACGGAATCCATGCATGACGAATTCCTTTTAAAAAGGATCATTAACTATAATAATTTTTCTAAAAAGTCTTCGTATCGATTGTTTTTTTACAAATTCTAAGACTCATGGTGCCTCTATAGAAATTGAACTCACTGGTCTATGTATTTCCAAGTTCATTTTCGGTAACTATCGATATAATCAATGCGTTATGTACCCGAATGTGTCACTTAACGTTCTGCCACACTTACACAGCCCCATGCTTGTAGACGTCAGAATACTTCCCCTAAATAGCGAGCCATCAATATCGCTACATCGCTTTCCGAATCTACATGTGATTGTTGTATTTAACTTATCCGTGCCTTGATTTATTAATTCTCCCCTAGTTTCTTTACCATATTAACTCTTAGTCTCATCGTTATTGTGTGTTTACGTTATTTTCTATCATTATTACATTCAGCCGGCTACAACTAACTGCCCACTACAGTTCGGTCATTTGACTGCTAATTTCAGATGACGATCTAAATGTTTACAAGCAGAAGGCACTTTTTAAGCAACACTCCACGCTTCTGGAACTATCTTCTCTTCCTTTGTCGGCATTATTTATTACAATTTTCTTGATACTTCTTGACATTTCTGGACACTTACACAGCTTTGCCCGCGGCTGCACAGCGTGGCACCTCTTTCTATTTATATTTTATCTTAGATATTAATTGTTGTTATAGCAATACAAATTATACCCGATATGATGAATTTTAGACCTTCTAGAACAATGTTATAACTACCCACAGACTTTGCCGATCAATTTCGACTTGGTAAAACAAACTTAGATTCAGAATCAATTACCAAACCGAATGTATATATTGTTTATTTTCTTAAGTATCCAACAGTAACATTTTGAATCAAGCATGCAAACTAACTTTTTGTATGCTTGTCGAGATAACTAATCGTGATAAAATTCAAATTGTTTACGCAATTCATCATTTTTCACGGTATATAACTCTGTTATTATTCAAAATATTTCGCCGACAATTAATTCTTCATACTTTCGACCTGTCTTCACTTTCTCGCTGTTTCTTTTTTCGTGTTGCTGTTTTACTTTAATGTCAACTCTGACGATTTAGTAAATTGTGCTAGTATTTTTTAGTAGCGTTATAATTACCTTAACGTCACCTAATTTCTTCACTTCCTCTAATAATTTACTCATACATAATTTAATTTTATTATCTTCTAAATCTTCATAATAATATGCATAGGTACTTACGCCATATATCGCCTGCATAATTTTTTACACCCGTAAAAGATTATATTACTAAAAATATGTAAATAACAAATGAATTATTAATTCGTAAATTATTATAAGTTAGTCTTTAAGTTCTCTTTCATAACTTGCTTTGACTTTTATTCTGTCTCCATTTACATTTATGACAAGTATAGTTTGGAAAATTACAAATATTTTATTGGCTTATAATTTGGGTGATTTTTTTTTTTTCGTCAAATATGTACAGAAATTACTTATTTTGAATCAAAAATTTATTTCGCTTGGCTCGCCAAAAATATTTACAAGTCACGCAAATTCTGTAAGCCTTTAAGATTTAAAAAGTCATCGTTCAATGCGTGTTCAGATACCTCTACCCTCTAGTGTTTTGCAGGGCATTTTATTTGATCACGCTAATTTCCATATGTAAACTTTAATACTGGTACATTTGCTTTTTTCATTTTCTGTAGTATTTCTATTAGAGTAGAATTTATTCATTTCACTTCTTTTGTCTCCCATTTGTCTTCTGTTGTAAGGTGTAGTAGTAAAACTTTTCTTTCTTGTCTACAATCTGTAATTTTTCTTTAATTACTAATTCCTTAATTTGGTTATGTAGCAACTAATACTATAGTGTAAGTACTTTATTTCAGCTAATTAATAAGAATCTTTGAATATCTTTATTTGCTTAATCTGTTACTATTATCTCAGTTACTTAACTGTTTCTTTTGTAAAGACCTATTTATATTTTCATTCGTATATGCTCGTTCAAAATATGTCTCATTATATCAATAACTATTCATTCAATGAAAATAAATAGGTCTTCATTAATATTCATAACTTATTTTTCTACTGCTCAATTCTGTCATCGGCTTTCTTTTATAATTCTAAAACCAGTCAGATACTAGCATCCATCTTCAAGAGCTAACTAGTAGTGAGTAGAATGGTTGGTGGGGGGTAACCAACTCATGGTTGCTGATGAAGACCATGGTTTCCAGCGGACCTGCAGCCGGAGAAGCAGGCGGAGGTGGATGACATGGTGAACAATCTCTTGCAGTGGATACAGGGCTTGTACCAACAGAAGAATAGGAAAGGTGCACATTAGCTTTAAGATTTAGATTGTAATTAGCTTTAAAGATTTTTCTAGGAATATGTTTGTCATTGTATCTGAACTTAAGGACAATGTTTATAATAAAAGCGCAATCAATAATTTTTACAATAATATTATTACAGGTGACATTTTTTCTACAATAAATGACTACATGGTATTGAATAAGGTCATACATATCAAAGATATTCAACAAAATACATAAGTTGTTTAATCGTAGGACCTTCAAACACCAAATATTTTGCACGAATCACATCTTCTAGCATTCACTAGGCACAAGCACATTGGGTCTTAATGGAAAAATCCTTTAATAGTATCTTTACTAATATACTCTTTATATACTTTCAGCTCGTCAGTACTTCGGAGGGAAACCAGAAAAACCGAGACCTTTTGAACCGGCGAATCAATACCTGCCACCTGTAGCCGGATATCCAGCTTCTGGCACCCGCCCTTCACCTACCTACAACGAGGGTCCGTCGTCAAGCCCAACCTACCAGCCAAGCCCAACTTACCAGCCAAGCCAACCGTCATACCAACCTAGCGAGTCACCGTACCAGCCTGAGTCTTCTTATAAACCTGAGCAGCCATTCCAACCAAGTTATAAGCCTAGTCTGCCAACTCAACCTGCTTATCAACCGTCGCAGCCGTCATACCAACCGTCTCAGCCTTCCTATTCCCCTAGTCCATCAACTCCTAGTTACCAACCAAGCCCGTCATCAAACTCACCGTCTTCACCATCCTACCAACCGTCTTCACCATCCCAAGCTCCAAGTCGTCCTTCTTCTCCCAGTTACCAGTCTTCTTCTCAGAGCTACCAGCCATCCCAGCCATCCCAACCGTCTCAACCTGGTTACGATTACTCAAAACCTGGTTACCAACCCAGCCAGCCAGATCAAACGACCCAATCGATTTACTTGTCACAAGCAACTGGTGGTAGTGTAAGCACTGGATCCAGTACAAGTTCAATTTCCAGTAGTGTCGGCGGTACAGTTGTTGAAACTACACAAACGCAAGTTCAAACTGACGATGATGAACGCCATCCTCCTCACATTCATGAGATCACAGTCGACTGTGGCAAAGAAATGATGACTATCAATATCGAATTCAATAAGGCGTACAACGGAATCATCTACTCTCAAGACCACTACAACGAACCCGATTGCGTTTATGTCAGAGAGAACTCCAACCAAGCCAAGTACTCTTTCACAGTCAGCCTTAACACTTGTGGTACTAGATTCTATAGCGATTTTGAAAATGAAGGTCAAGCTTACTTAGAGAATGTCCTTGTTCTCCAAAACGAAGTCGGCATCCAAGAAGTTTGGGATCACATCAGACGAGTCAGATGTCTATGGGAAGGAAACCTAAAGAAGCAGCTGGTCCATTCTCTCAGTGTTGGCATGTTGAACCAGATCACCAGCAACTTTAGCGGAGATACTGCCATGGCTAGATTAGACATACAAACAGGAAGAGGACCTTTCGCAGCCGAAGCAAATGGTTTAGTCAAGATCGGAGAAACCATGACTTTAGTTGTGTCAGTAACAGGAGATGCTGGTTTCGATATCCTCGTTAGAGAATGTATAGCTAGAGACTCAGAGAGTCGCAATCTTGTCCCTCTGACTGATGACAATGGTTGTGTTCTAAAACCGAAGGTCTTCGGCGCTTTCCAAAAGACAAGAGACACAGGTAACACTGGAGCTTCAGTCATAGCATTCGCTTTCTTCAACGCTTTCAAGTTCCCTGATGAAATGGACCTGATTATTCAATGCGAGGTCGAACTTTGCAAGACTGACTGCGATGTATGTCCTAACCCTGGAAGTATAGAACCTAGAAGGAGGAGACGTGACATCATTCATATTGGAAACAGTACTGTACAGGAACCTTCAACGATTATTGGTAAAGGATTAAGGGTGGTTTTGGCAGAGGATCTTCCACTACCTACAGGGTTTTGTATGTCTCCACCAGCTGCCTTATGGGGTGGAAGTCTAGTACTTTTGGCGTCATTAATGAGCAGTGTCCTTGTATCATACTGTTGGCAGAAATCTCGAGGATCTGCTAAGTTTTCGTAAGCAATCTATATCTATTTGGTCTTAGCTATCTTTCTGTTATTTATAGAGATAGCGAAATTAAACTTTTGCTGAAATCTCGACAATGATTCTTTGAAATACCAATAGGTTGATAAGTATTTATGAATATGGAATGTTGTATAGATATACAGAAATATGAAGAGTAAGTTATGGTACAAAGTATTTAAAGTTTATGAAGATCATGTAGATTTTACAATTAACACAATAGCTTTTGATAGTAGTCTTAATATGAATGAACTTAAAACTATGGCTGATTAAGATCACACACTAGGTACTGTCTTAAGATCTAAGGGAACAATATAAAATTTTAAGCAACCAACAATTTTATCAGAATAAAATGACATTAGGAACAAGAATACACTGCCTCCCACATGTAAGTCTGCCATGGGAAAATCTACAGTATTCCATACGTTTGATTGCCCCGTGAGATACCGCGTCTTGCGCTATTCGAGTTTTTTATATGCGTTCCTTTTTGCTGTCATTGTTTTCCGTCAGTAAAATTGCATGTACTGGCGTATGTTGTTTTGTATCGTCTACTTAATTTAAAATGACATCAAATTCTGTCGTTACTTTGTCAATGTGATTCTTAGGAAATACAGTAGTGAAATAATTTATTTCGATAAAAAATACAAACATTCTACGAGTATGCCGTCCGTTTATCTAAAAGAATACATTTACAAGATCATTCCCAATATCTCAAAATATCACGTAAGTTAGATTATATAACATAAAAATCTAAAATTATTCATAGCCATTTGTTAATCTTTCACTTCATTGAATGCATTTTAATAAATGTCACTGCCAATAAAATGCGTTGATTTAAGTTATTATCAATTGATTAGGCTTAAGACAACAATATCAATTACATCATTGGAATATGATAAGACTTAGGGTTCAGGTCTAAAAATATGATTGCAAAAGTAGGTCAGTATGTCGCCGTGTCTGTCTTCCCTTAAGCATCCTAAATGCGATATTTTCTGAGCTTACCATAATAATACCTTATAATACCTTATATACCTTGATAATTTGTTATTATCTAGGAGGGCTTCTGTCATTCATATATCTAAATATGACTCATCCGTTTCTAATAATTTTGAATTTGAATGATTTTGTTAAATTTCATATCTATTATTTCTGTATCCAAAATTGTTATCCTTTATCACAAGTCGTTTGAGGATTTTTTTCTCATTGACAAAGAATGCCTTAATTTTGATCCAATTATCATAAGCACATAACGACTTTTTCTTTGAATTTACTTTGAAAATAAACGTGTTAAAGTGGCCTGCATGGTCGATTGTGTAAGAATGTAGATTCGTCTAAACTTATTTTTAAAATAAATAATGTGAAGTAATTTTTCTTCATAAAGTAATAAAAGTATTTTTAGATTAATTGTAGCTGTATAAATGTATTGTAAGTATGTATTATCATAAGTTATTTTAATGTGTAAATATTAGAATGAAGTTTTTATAAGCATTAAAACATTATTTGTAGAACAATCTGGTTTTTATTATCTTTTGGTGGGGTGCTTAGAATACTTTCATCTTTTCCTGGTGTGTCGTAAGAATTATAAAAGATTACATACTAAAAGTGAATCTGAATAATATTTTTTTATGTATTTTTTTTGTATCTTTTTTTTAAGCAAATAAAAAAATTGTTGTGTAATAATAAATTAATGCAATATATTGAATGCACTAGCTGCGCCCGGTGGTTTCACCCGCATAAGTTTCGATCCCGTGGGAATATCGGAATAAAAAGTACCCTATATGTTTCATCTAAATCCGTTCAGTACTTTTTACGTGAAATAGTAACAAACATCCATCCATCCATCCATCTATCCATCCATCCATCCATACAAACTTTCACGTTTATAATATTAGTAGGATTCCCAAACATAAGCATAATCAGCCTTATATTGATTCCACTGCTGGGACACCGGCCTCTTCTCTAATAATTCACCACGCGGACCCAGTGCGGGTTGGCGGCTTTGCCAAACGCAGACTTTATTCAAAGAAGCTAAACAGAAACATCACTCATAATAAACTATTTCATTGATCGATATTATCACATTTCAACAGTTTGTTTGTGCCATTGAAGGGCTAGGCGTTCTCAAGCTCCAAGCTAGAAACGAGCATAAACCACCACGCTGTTCTATAACATGTAATCTACAAAACATTGATAAGAGATACAATTTTGGGCAACAAAAGGGTAGAGTGGAAGGAAATACTTATGAATCGATTTTGTGAAAGATGAAGAAGAATGAAGTGAGCACTGAAAATACTACTGATAGAGATGTGGAAGGATGGCATTAGGATCTAGGAAGCCTCCTTTTCATTAAATTCTATCCTGATACTCTTTGTCTACCGCGAAACGTCAACGGGGAGTGAACAAGAAACGAGATTGTTTGAACCAAGCGTGACGTCCCAGTCGGACGGAGAGCGGTCGACCTTTCTTGTTGACGTCCCGTTGACGTCTCGTTGACGTGGCGGTGTTCAATCGCCCTTACTGGTCATAAACAAATGAAGACAATGACAAGCCAAATAATTGAGGTCAATAATAGTTATTATCTAAAACTGAATGAATACAGTGTATCAAACGGTTATCAGCCTCCAATGCAAGTGTCAACTGAACCATTGTTTTGATCTTAAATAGTTTGTTTATTAGTTTATCTATGTGACAACAATAGTATATAAAGTTAATAACGTATAAGGATCGTTCATAAATGATTTTTATCAATCACCATTATTAATAGCAAGCAAACCGCGATCTTCTAGAGATCCTGGTTGAAACTCACACAGACCAGGGAAGCATGGCAGAATAGGGAGGAGGCCTCTACAGACTGTACCAGAAAGGTGTGGTCGAATTTAAGGGTGTAATACAGACCATTAAACTGAACAACTTTCTCCATGGGACCAATATCGTAATCGCGAAAAAAATATTAAAAAGTCAATAGCATCACCCGGGCACAAATCCAAACTTCGGGCAGTTACTGACAAATTCCTGATGACTAAATTAAGAAAGACAATGGGTATATTCTTTTTCTCTCGAGAGAGAAAAAATAATAATTCTAATAATAATAATAAGCGACCAGTGGTGGCCCAGTGGTAACGGCAGCGACTTACGTAGTTATAGGGGCTTTACTTCGAGTAAATTACGGTGTGCAACTGGAGCGACAATCATTGAAGGGTGGGTGGTAGCAGCTGGATGAGAGCTGCCGAAAATTTAGGGGTCTACCCTTTATAGCAGAACTTTTTATGTCATAATATTGTTTTGCATAACAGCGGATAGCATAAACTTCATTTCGCAGAAAATCGTTAGGCAGATAGTCATTTATCATACATTCAAAATTCATAATTTTGTAAGTCAGAATCATCTTTAGGCATAAATTTCATATCCATAATAATTAAAAAGTAGAACCACCATATCGCAGAAAGTTCACAGTCAGAATCGTCTTTTGGCATACATTTCATATCGATAGTCATTAAAAGGCAGAACTATCATATCTCAGAAAGTTTAGAGTTAGAATCATCTTTTGGCATACATTTCATATTCATAATCATTACAGAAAATTCATTCATTCATTCACCATGCATGCAGCATGCAAACAAGCATACACCATGCATGCAGCAATCATGCAGCATGCAAGCAAGCATGCAGCAAGCAAGCGAGCATGCAAACAAGCATACACCATGCATGCAGCAAGCATGCAGCATGCAAGCAAGCATGCAGCATGCAAGCGAGCATGCAAACATGCAAACAAGCATACACCATGCATGCAGCAAGCATGCAGCATGCAAGCAAGCATGCAGCATGCAAGCGAGCATGCAAACATGCAAGCAAGCATACACCGTGCATGCAGCAAGCATGCAGCATGCAAGCAAGCATGCAGCATGCAAGCGAGCATGCAGACATGCAAGCAAGCATACACCATGCATGCAGCAAGGATGCAGCATGCAGCAAGCATGCAAGCATGCAACATGCAGCAGGCATGGTTTCTGTCACGGCTCCGGCGCTGCGGGGCTCCGGCGGTCCCACGCATCGTCGCAGATGGTTTTAAGGCTCACCACCGCAGCTTCAGCCTCAACTGCGGCGGCGAGCATTAATACCACCTGCTCCTCAACTCGCGGGCCGCCTCGCCCCTCCGCGCCTACGCGGGCTTAAATTACACTCTAGGGGTAGGGCAGACAAGACTACGTAGAGTCGGTTTTGCAGCGATTCGTTTCTGTCACTAACTTTTGTAGCACGACATATTATTGACTTTTCACGACAATGTTTTAATTTAAGGTTAAAAATGCTATTATATAGAAATGTCAATATGCCTAATAAAATTATTCCAAACGAAATTCTGCCATTTTCATAAGTATGAGAAGTGAACGTTATGCTAAACAAAATTATGCGAAATTTTAACTTTGCCAAAGGTAATTATGCCAAATAAAATTCTGCTATCTTAGAACTATGCCATTGTAAATTCAGACATATAAACATTCGGCCAAACAATAATTATGTTAAATAATTTTTATGCCTTAAAAATATTCGTTTAAAGAAGATTATGCCAAGTGTGTTATGCCAAATAAATTTCGGAGCATCAAGATTCTGCCAGATAGAGGGAATCCAAAATTTAGTTGAATGGCGTGCAATAAGAGAGGCATATGTGCAGCAGTAGACTGCTGTAGGCTGATGATGACGATGCGATCGTATACAAGGCACGACCAATAAACGCGTTATTAACCAACATACGTCATAAATATGTATGTCATGTTGGGTTGCGACGTATATCTTTTGTCTATCGCCACCGTCAACGGGACGTCCACCATGTTTTTTTGTTTTGTGTTTGTGTTATTTCTCTGCGTCTGTTCGCAAATAAACGTGTTTTCTTTCTTTATTTCTTTTTCTTTCAACGAGAAACGAGATTATTCGAACCGAACGTGACGATCCGGCGGTGCCGGTGGTATGCTGTGAATACGCGGCCATAGTAAATGTATGTTTGGCTGCTTCGGCACCGTCACCTCGTACTCGTTGACGTCCCGTTGACAGTGGCGATGGACAAACGGCGTTACAGAATTTTGGACGACTTTACGAGAAACTTTCTATATAATCACATACACAACGTATATCCTCCTTCTAATAAAAATGATTGTTAAAATAAAATATTGCCACGTCGACACGGTGAGTTTTTAATCCTAAACAATAAAACTATAAAGGCGTGTAAACACAAGTGTTTATAGTTTTATTGTTTAGGATTAAAAACTCAACACGTCTTTGTAGTTTTATTGTTTAGCAATAAAAACTCACCGTGTCGACGTGGCAATATTTTTTTTTTAATACTTGCAAAAACGACCAACATTTACTTGTTTTATCTATATAATATAATGTTCTATGATTAGTTTGTATGTAAAGATAATTTTTTTAATGCTATTATTTTCAATCTTTTGTTTTATAAGGGAGTGCCACTTGCTAACCTCTTTATGGGAGTCAATTGGTTTTTCTGGTACATTGTTTATCTGCAAAAAGAATTTAGTCTAGAATAAATGAAGCTCTTTTGAATTCTATGTACAGACGCCAGCACATCAAGCTACTACAATCTGTCTGTGTAGATTTTCAACTTTATCGCAAAAGCATTAAGGTTCAAGGTTGATTGGGAAAGTTTGACAGTGTCGGGTAGCTTGACCTGCTGGCGTCTGTACAATGATAAAATAAATAAAATAAAATTCGTTTAATTCAGACATTATTACAGTATCCAAATTTTGTAAAGATGATGACGATGGCATGCAGGTTGACCAAGCACAGTTTATGAAACTATCTAAGTACAGACGCCAGCAGGTCAAGCTACCCGAAACTGTCAAATTTTCCCAATCAATCTTGAACCTTAATGTTTTAGCGATAAAGTTGAAAATCTATTAAAGAAATTTGACAGATTGTAGTAGCTTGATGTGCTGGCGTCTGTACCTACATCTTACATGAAATAATGTATTTCAAAAGATGTCACGGAAGTAATAAATTATTAGAGTAACAAACTGCATTTGTCTCAAGTCTGCATTTGTTTGCGTATCAGTTATAAACGAGACTAGAGTGAGTGCCCCAGTTATCGGTCATTTGAGATTAAATAATGTGTGACAGGTTACAATAGGGCTGAGTTTATCATTTTGTTTTATATTAGTGATTTTATTTTTAACTTTGACCCAATAAGGAGACATGGCAGCTAAGAATTTAAAAGAAGCAAACGCTAAAGTTAAGAAATACCGAAAATGTTTATAGTCGTCGTAGTTATAATCGTGAAAAAAAAAAATCAGTTGATCCATAGATTTATGTTTGCATAACTCGACATAATGTATGGATCAACTGATTTTTTTTTTTCACGATTTCAGGGTTGGTCCCGTAGTAAAAGTTGTTCATAATGATGAGTACAATGACCCCTTTTAAGGATTAAAACGATCAAAATTTGACGGTTTATAAGGTTGCTACGACGTCGGGGACAGAGCGATGCGCCTCAAGTGGAATTGGGCACGACATCTAGCTAGACGAAGATGGAGGACAGCCAAAACCGAATGGTGGTTAGGCCATAAAACCAGTGACGTCCAAAAGCGCGCTGGGTTCACGAGTCGCGAGAAACACCGGGATGAGAGATGCACAGAACAGGGAAATATGGCAGAAGAAAGTAAATGCCAGTACCCAGTAGAGGGTGATTCCGGGCTGAAATGATAATGATGATGATAAGTTTGCTAAGCAAAAGTAAGACAGAGAAGTGTAAGTGATTCTGTTTGAATGTTAGTCTCTCAGTACTGTACTGTCAAATTTTCCCAATCAACTTTAAACCTAATGCTAAAGTTGAAAATCTATAAAAGAAATTTGACAGATTACAGTAGCTTGATGTGCTAGCGTCTGTACATAGACTAGTAGAAGCTTTGCAATCTGTTGAACCGATATAACTCAAAGCCCGCATCTGACCACAGGCGTTCACCAATGAAGGACTGTGTGTGATCTAATAAAACCGTAGAAACACTGAGAGTTAATTTTACCAAAGTTACTTTTAATCGAGGAATACAATTTTATTCGCAGAATAACTAGTCAGACTTATAACTAGGTGTAAAAGTTTAGTCGAATTCGCCCGTAAAAAGCTTCGACTATTCAACAGTTTGCCAAATTATGGTAACATTCTCGTAAGAATCCAGTGCTGTTAGACCAAATGAAATAAGTAAATAAGCCTGTGTTCTCCCACAGCAGGGCAAAATCCTTCCTTTCCTTTTTCCACTCAGAAAAATCCTGCGCAAACATGGAAAATAACATTGTGTTTCTTCTTTGTGTCGCTGCACGACTTTTCTTAGATATTGTCGGCCCAAAAATCTTCCACGGCGTCGTTGGTGGTAGGGTAGAGGCCACTTTGACTGCATGTTTTCAGACACAGAAGGCAACATAGCCAACGTGTTAACCGACAGATTCAACCAAATCATGTTATTATGCACGAGATTTTGTGAAAGACATTGTATATGAATGATTGCATGTCCTAATGATTTGTAACCTAACGAAATGTATTGTTATTATTTATTCTTTTTAATTTATTATTATTTTTTTTTATATTAACGCTGTACCTACCTATCCAGATGAAATTGTAATTTATATAATACATGGAAATTAATTAATTGCTGTTACTGGTGTATAACCGTTGTAATTAATAATAATAAATAGCTAGCTCCACTCTGCTGCCATTCCTTCGAGGTAGCCACACTTTACCAAGTTGGAGTTACATCTAGCAGTAACATTATTATCTACACCAAAGTGATGCCAGAAACATAATTATAATGTTAAAATTTCCATTGTCACTTCAGCAATACCGCACCTCCTTCTCCTAACGATTCCTGACCTACCAATGAGATATTACCCATTAAACACACTTACGCGTTCCCTATCTATATATATACTTATAATAAATCTGTAGAAGTGAAAATTCTGTACATTGAAAATATCAAACAAATTAATGGCAGGGGGTGTTACTAGACCGACACCGAACCCAAAAATGTGATTAAAAAAATTTTTGTCTGTCTGTCTGTCTGTCTGTCTGTCTGTCTGTTTGTTCAGGCATCACGCAAAAACTACCGGTTCGATTACGATGAAACTTGGTATAATTATTCTTTAATATCCTGGGCACCACACTGGGTACTTTTTATCCCGGAAAAGTATATACAATAAAAAACAAACTTAATTTTGCGGTTCGATCCCTAGACCCGATTACTGTACCAACCGCAAATAATAAGTTTGTCGTAGGTTACGTCACCCGCAGTATCATCTGTGCGACCTTTTTATTCCTTTTAGTTTTTAGAGTTATTTAGGTTTAATTTTATAAGTCGTAGGTATAGATTTTAATTTTAAAGTATAGGTAGTATATTTGATAGTGTACATAGTGACCGTAGGTTATTTTATAATACTGTTAGGTAGGATTAGTCATTCGTATAGATATTAGTTTTTAGGGATTTTGCTTATTTATTGAGTTTAGATTAGTTATCATCAGAAATAGGTTTATTTAGGTAGGTTATTTTTTTTTAATTAGGTAGGTAATTAGGTAAAGATATCATATAGGTACCCTCTTAATCACCACTAATGAGACACAATTGGTTTTCTATTGTAATTAGCCACAAAGGGCCCGCGATATAGATGGCATCCTGGGGAAGCACATACATTTTATCCTGTTAGCACGTTCCCGTGGGATAATTTCCGACATCCACGCGGGCGAAGCCGCGGGCAGAAGCTAGTATTGAATAATAAGATAGCAAGGAAGACAATTGTGACATTTGCCCCACAGTTTGTTTGCTTGCCAGCGTGGAAGCAAATACAATAAAGATACTATAATATTATGATCTCCTTATTTAGTTGATAGTAATTAGTAGAAATTCGTCATTTGATGATCAGCTAGGGAAATAGAGGGGAGAACAGTGAGTGGAGTTTTGACACAATGGAAAAGCAAAAAGTGAGAACTTCGGAGTTTTTAATTCAAAGTTTGGCTACCGCTGTTAGTGAGTATTCCTTTGTTTTGTTTTTATTTACGTTAGTGAGTGAACCCATCTGGCTTGGTATAAGGAATATACGTGGGTTGATTTTCTGCGTGTGTATGTACAGACGCCAGCACATCAAGCTACTACAATCTGTCAAATTTCTTTAATAGATTTTCAACTTTATCGCTATAGCATTAAGGTTCAAGTTTGATTGAGAAAATTTGACAGTTTCGGGTAGCTTGACCTGCTGGCGTCTGTACATAGTCATATGTACAGACGCCAGCACATCAACCTACTACAATCTGTCAAATTTCTTTAATAGATTTTCAACTTTATTGCTAAAGCAGTAGGTTCAAGGTTGATTGGGAAAATTTGACAGTTTCCGGTAGCTTGACCTGCTGGCGTCTGTACAAAGACATGCCTTTATCACTAGCTAGTTTTTTTTTTTTTTTAATTTTGGGGCAATTACTATTTTATTAAAACTTTGTATGAAAGGTAGGTAGGTAGACTTCACCTTCACACCGTCATATCAGCCAATATTAAAGACATACTTGGCGCATCTTATCACAAGTTTACCTAAATCTTTACAAGTACTTAAACAAAACACTGGTATTGTCTTGTTATAAACGCTGAACATCGGTAAATACATAGTTCCATTTCCTTCAACAATGCTATTCCTAGAAATGAGGACCGTTATGAAAGGGTATTCTGATCTTGAATTGATATAAATAGTATGCTTTATGAACGGGTCCCCTATGTTGTTTCGAACGCCGCTGTTGCGAATTATTTTTCCACTGCCTCACAGGTTGGAAAGCTCATGGACTCGAATGAAGTAGTCGCGAAAGACGCTGTTTCGAAAAACATTTTCACTGCCTCATACGCTCGAATGCTTGTGATTTCTATTTATTTAGTCATAAAGTGTACAGAAAAATATTTAAGCAGTAATTACATAAAAACAAAAAATTCGGTGTCAACATCAACATTTAATATTATTATTAACGTACTGTTTTACGTTTGTTGTTTACATCGTACAGTCTCAGTCAACATTATCTGACCCACCCTAAAAACAAACAACTTTGGACCCTCTGTCTGTATTGATTGTATTTATTCATCGAGTCCTCGAGCACTTGTCTGTTAAGCTCATATAAATTGAATAAACCTTAATGTTACAGGCAGAGGGTCCAAAGTCGTTTGTTTTCAGGGTGGGTCAGATGATCAGTAATGTTGACTGACACTGTACATCAAAAATTATTTACCTATTCGTGAGTCATCATCATCTGCCTTGCCTTTTCCCAACTATGTTGGGGTCCGCTTCCAGTCTAAAGATGGATATTATGTCTCACAATAAAACTGTAAAAAACATACTTAAAACAAAGAAAAAACGAACGTAAAACGAATTTGTTGATTTAATTTAATTACTGGTTAAATATTTTTCTGTACACTTTATGACTAAATAAATCAAAATCACAAGCATTTGAGCGTATGAGGCAGTGAAAGTGTTTTTCGAAACAGCGTCTAATTTTCTTAATAATACATAAATATCGATTCCGCAGATAGATTGGTTTGACTGCTTTTAAGCAAAAACCAGGACAGTGCACCATTTTGTCGCTTTTACAATTCAACTCACGAGTGAAAATTGAAAATCCCATTCCTTGCGTATAAATGATAGAATCTGAGACTAACGTTTACGTATTTTTTTATTTTCCAGTTTGTTTCCAAGCATGTCAAACGGGCTTTGTGATGGCCTGGCCATCAAATACAGTGGCCAACTTCATGTCCAATGAAACCGTGCTATCAAGGCCAATGTCTTCAATGGACATATCACTGTTGGGCGCTTTGCCCAACATTGGCGGGTTGGTCATCAGTCCCTTCTGTGGTTATGCCTTCAACACGTTCGGGAGGAAATATGCTGCGATGTTATTTACATTGCCTTATGTTGTAAGTATTTGATATGAGAAAGCTTTGCAATATGCCGTTTGTCTTGTACACACCCCGAGGTCGAGTGTCTTCCTTGTTTCGATCCCCTGGACCGTGTGACAACTTCCTCAGCACAAAGTTTTTGCCCAACTCTCGCTATCGCGTAATGTGCAAAAGCTCGATTATTGGAACGAAGTTCTTTAACGAGCTTGCAGTAGAAGTAAACTGTTAGAAATCGTCACATAACGAAAAAGCGTGATGCCCTGTGCATGCGACTTTGCATGGTTTTCGAGGGTGCTAAATAGTGAGGTCAACATGAAAATTCAAGCTGTGAAAACTTTTAAAATTTTTCGCCATTGGTGTCGTTTAATGGTTTTTGTGGGATCTAAAGCCGTTAGCGTGGTCAAAATGAAAATCCAAGATGGCGACTTTATGAGAGCATCTATAAAAATATACTATTATATTATTGAAAATGCATATTAAATTCACCTGATCTCTCTCTGGTCGTTTAGGATTACTTGCCGTCTCTCTCTCATAGTCTGATGGGAATACTCTCATAGGGGGGTGACGGAAAAGAGAGTGCACCTGTGCTTATGCACACGCTTGTGCACTATAATATCTGCTGCGCCGAAGGCTAGTCTACGTTGAAATTGGCTGCTATGGCCGTAATACGGTCTGGAGGGCTATTGTAGAGATTTCATGCAGATTTTACCAGTGCAGAACTAACCAGTATATTTCTTCTTTCCAGTTCGCTTGGCTCACAATATCACTAACCAGGAACGTGGTTATAGTTCTAATAGCCACGTGTGTGGCAGGTGTGGGCATTGCTGGGCAGAATGTGGCCATCATTTACATATCCGAGATCTCCCACGACTCCATCCGAGGCGGACTCACTGCTAGCTCTGCATCAGGATATTTCTTGGGTAAATATTATAAACATTTATTATAGTGAGTAGCAGCGGCCATCTGTTGCAGAACAGATGGCCGCTGGCGCCAAAAGGTTCTGGAGTGATGACCACGTACCAGAGGAGGTAGCATTGGAAGACCTCCCCCCACAAAGTGAGTGTTGGTGAAGGCCGCAGGGATCCACTGGATGCGAGAAGTACAGAACCGGTCGAAGTGGCGGTGTTTGGAGATGTCTATATTCAGCAGTGGACGTCTTTCGGCTGAACTGAAGTAACTATGTCTATCTGTTACCTTTTCATGCCATAGTGGCTGAACGGATTTGAATTAATTTTCGTACACGGATAGACCATAACCTGCGTTATGAAACAAAAGCGAGTATTCCAACATTGCTAAATGCCGGTAATCCTCGAGGGGATATGCAACATTTCGCAAGTTATGTTTAAATCCCATATCCCAGGTGGCGAGCCTATTGTCATCAATAATATCCTTGGACATTTCACACAGCGCCATCTAGTCCCAAGCTAAGCAACCTAATGCTTGTGTTATGGTAACAAGATGGCTGATAAACTACTTATATACATTTTTTTTTTTTTTTTTGTAAATACATACATATTATAGATAGAAAAACACCCAGACTCGGAACAAATACATGTAGGTCATACAAATATTTGTTCCGTGCGGGAATCGAACCCGCGACACGCAGCGCAGCAGTCAATCGCTTAACCACTGCGCCAACCGTGTCGTCACTCAGTCATCAATCAGGCGTTAAATTAAAAAAAAACCTGGGGCGTTGGTCTACCGTCGCACGCGACTACTGAGCGTGAGGTAGGTCATGGGTTCGATTCCCAGGCTAAGCAAATGGTCATTGACTTTTTATGAACAAATTCTCAGCAGGAACCTATAGTTGGGATTTGAGTCCGGATAGCCATAATAGATTTAATCTTATTCCTTTTTACATGGGAATAAGATAAAAATATGCATAAGATAATGGAGGATCTTTTTTTGGGTCCTTTCGCGGAAATACAAGCTAAAGCGTTGTGGTATGTTTGGTAAGAGAACTTAATTTTTCTATGCTTTCCAGGCATCCTGATGACCTGCACCTTCGGTGGATACTTAACCTACATGCAAGTGATATACACGAACTTGTCGCTGTCAATACTGTGTTTACTTCTGATTTCACTACTTCCTGAATCTCCTGTATTCCTGGTACTTGTGGGGAGAGAAGAGGTGTGATATTGTGATGTTCTGTGTTTATTTGTTACCTTTCTATGATGCTTTGTTAACTGCAGAAATAATATGGTAGGAATTCCCCACAAGGAAGATCCTTGTTGTGGTGGCAGTTTGGACTCAGGCAGGCGCTTTACTTTGTGTAAATTATTTCATCGCCACTGCTCTGAAAATTGTGAAGAAATACATCGTAACAAAAGCTTCATGTCCTAGAACCAAAAATTCGAAGACATGTGACACTCCCTCCCGAATAGAGGAAGCCTGTATCCCAGCAGTGAGGATATAATAGGCTAATTAGGCTAAGATGAGCTCCTTGTTTAAGAATTGAGCTTAAGAAGAAAAGTAAAATCACCCACAAAAGTTGGCAAGCAAGCCATAGTCTCTTAAGTACTTGGCAAAACATAAAATAAGAAGCTGTCGAATTGCAGATTTTCTGAAATCACGGGACATATCTATTTAGGGTATAACTAGCAGTAGACACCAAAGTATGAGTTAATAATCCAATTAATTTATAGGAAGCAGCGAAATCAATATCATTCTACAAACAGTTAGATGTAAAGTCCAAAGAAGTTGAAGCTGAGATCGCTAAGATCAGACTACAGATGGACCCCAGACTGGAGAAGTTACTCGAAGAAGACAATGGTTAGTAAGACAAAATCTAAATATACATCAACACAGTATTACACTTGTAATAATTCCTGGAAGACGAAGTATGACGCACAGTATAACCCATCTCCATCAAGAAGGCCGATGATGCAAAAGCAGTGTTGGACTTGGAGAACTAAAATATAAACTTTTAAAGCGCCTACACAAAACATCTGACTGTTGAATATCGTTAGTTGCCTTTCGAAAACAGTCAGGCGTTTCATAACGCTGGCGATGAAAGTTATCTTTTTCTGTGCGTTAGTTTGTTTGACAGTTCGACCTTCAACTTTAGAGTTTATTTCTTAAGGCAACTTTAGCGACACCTTCAGCGAGAGCTATAGGGGTGCAGACGACATGTTCGTCAATCCGGTAAAATGGTCATTTTTAACGTCATTTGCGCTATTAGCTTACAGATTTCCTGTGTACACTGTACGGTCCCAAAACGTAGCTTAGATTACGTGAAAATGAAATTACTATCGCATCGTCATCTGAAACTAATAAACTAAGTGTGAATGACATCATTGTAACACCTCTACAACATTATGGAATGCAGATAAATATGAATATGAACAAAACGAGTGAAAAATTAACTACGCACATGCCATAATACGTCTGAAATAACTTTATTACTATGTTTACTAAGAGATATCGTCTATTTGCTTGTATTATCTGGGCGCCTGGTAGGTAATTTAGATTGACGTGGGGAAAACCTCTGCTAATTAAAAGTACGGTATGTGTTAGCTTAAAATATTTAATTGTGCTTAAATCTAGTTTGGGTATAATCAAAAGAATAACTTTTATTTTGGTAGGTGTACTACTTATCTCTACGCGCAGATCGTAAAAATGAGACGAAAAGTGGTCGTGCGTGTGCGGAGTTTTCTTTCGATTAGAATGAAGACTGTAGATTTTTCATATCCTTCCCTGGTATCACGTCAAAATTGAGAAATATAGAGCAGCATCCTAATTGCGTAACACACTATCAACCCCAATCTGAATCATTTTGAAGGATATTGCTAATCCATTGCGTCATATATTGTCACTGATAGAACTGTGGGTCCTCCAATATAAGTTAAACCAATTGTGTCAACCAAACACACTTTGCAAAGGCTATGCCCCGTAAGCAAAGCTGGTTTCAGCTTAGGTGAGTGTCACCCCCCGTAGGAGTGACCACAGTTTACAAATCTAAGTATCTCTGAACTTAGATTTGTAAACTCTGCTCAACAACGCAATGAATATTGTTGAACTGACAAAATGAAAGCCATTGCTATTGTGTGTGTTAAGCAATTACCCCGCTGCTAGTCAGTTTACATACAAACACTTACGCCAGTTTCCCATGGTGTAATCCGATACTACAGAACACCACCTGCTCCGATCATATCGATTCGATCGTCAGTTTTCTATGGACGATTTATTTATATTTAGCCTTTGATACACATAGTAGCCTACATTCAACAAAGTATGGAACAACTTACTTAGGTAATAGTTACGTTAGAAAAGTCACAATAGTAAGTTTTTACAACTGCAAACTCATCGACCTATTTTTTCCAGATCCTGAAATTATCGGTGAGCTCGTGCAAAAGAAGCTAGACGCCCCAGAAGAAAGGAAGAGTGAGTCAGCATGGAAACACTTTAGTGAGTAACTACGATCCTTATTAAAAAGCTTTTTATTATAGTACAGTAATCGTCTATATGGCGTGGCTCAAAAGGCAGCCCAAATTAAATAGGACTGAGTAGAACATGTCTGCCGCATATCTGACGAACTGTGGGCATAAATATCATATACCTGGTGCCCTGAGATAGTGAGACGGGGTCGCTACAGACCAAGACCAGACCAGACAGTAGGTGATGGCGGGACGAGCTGGATAGGTTCCATCAAAACTGGAAGGAGGACGCGTGGGCTCGCGAAAGATAAATGAGTGTAGGGAGGCCTCTAACCAGAAGCGGGACAGTGCAGGCTAGTAAAAAAAATAAAAAAAATCGTCTATATCAATGTCAACGATTTTAGAGGTAAAATGTTAGTCACAAAAGCGACAATAATCAAAGAGATTGACAAACTGTGATCACCAATATGTCTTCCAAGTTTAACAACAAAACTTATAACATTTCCTTTATCACTTCACAAAGACGTTCGTCAAATCTACGATTTTTTTTTCCACAGAAAAATCAAAGTCTTCCAAACGAGCGTTGACAACGGTCCTGATTATAATAGCCCTGACAATCATGATGGGCTCTGTCGTGCTACAGGTGTACGCTGAGCCTCTGTTCAAGGAAGCCGCCCCGACCATGCCTGCCAACCAGTGCGCCATATTCTTGGCTCTGGACTTCTTGATAGCCAGTATTTTGTGTGTGCTGGTTATTGACAAGTATGGAAGGAAGGTAAGATCAAAAAAGTAATAAAGATTCGAAGTTAAACAAGGTGGAATAGTAAAAGTAGATTAAACATCTTTCATTTCTTCCAACAGTTCCTCCTAATCCTGACATCAGCCGGATCTGGTGTCTTTACAGTCTTGCTGGGCGCTCAACTCCAGTTCCACTGGGCGCCGGCCTGGTTCACCGTGTTCCTTTTATACGGGTTCAGCTTCGTCTTTACGCTGGGCTGTGCAGTCATACCTTTTGTGTTGACAGCTGAAGTGTTCTTGCCTGAGGTATGTATAGTTCGGTGTTTATAATGTGAGTGTTGTAAGCTCGTATTACTATGCTTGTGCTGTTCGTAGTTAAAGCTGTTAAGTCAGTGTAATTTTTCCTTGTAATCTTTTATGTTTTTGGAGGACCAAAGACGAACAGCAACACACTTTTTTTTTGGAGAAATTCTCTATCTGTGCTCTTCCGCTCTTAGAAATAGAATAAAATATAAGCAGAAGTCGCATAGAGTCTATTTTGATAAAATGTCTGTTTCCAGGTTCGAAGCTTCTGCAACAGTGTTGCGATGGCCTTCACATGGATCATCCAATTCATTACTCTAGTCACCTTCAATCCTCTCGTGGAGGCTGTTGGCTTAGGAACAGTCTTCTACATCTTCTCAGTCGTATGCTTTATTGGAGCACTTTACAGCCAATTCTGTATCCCAGAAACTAAGGGACTACCGGTTGATGCCATTCAAGTCTTATTCTTGAAAGGAAGGAGACAGAGTATTAAGACAAAAGGTTAAGCAAGAGTGATGGAACTCATTTTGATGATGTCATTGACAATGGAACTGTTTTTGAGGTATTGCTGGTTCGGTCCAGTGTTGGGACCAATATATTTTGTCTGGTCTACAAATGTTTGTTAAAAGTTTGGCTCTGTGACTGTGATAGTGTTTTTATTAATGAAATAAATGATAATTGAATATTGTTATTTACTTTTGGTTTTTGTTCCGTTATGACTGATCACTGATTTGTATTATCTTGAGCTAAAATTCACAGTGAGTCATAATAATTATGTGTGTACTAGCGACTCGCCCCTGCATCGCACTGACTTCTGGACACACTTCTGGGCCCTAATCCACTATAACCACTTAATGATTCCTTACTTCGAAACCACGTCAATTTCTTCATTAGTCACGACATCTGAGGGGCAATTCTCGTAATTTTAAGACCGCTCAGTCTGAGGGGCATTTCTCGTAATTTTAAGAACGTTCACAGTCTGATCTCAATCTCAATCTGTCAAAAAATACTTCTAATTTCCCTACATTTTGACAAGTTTTTGACATTTATTTGTCGCCGAGATGAGACAGCGACTAGATTTTGGACGTTATCTATATCAGTAGCGATCTGTATCAGTGGCAGTTATAATTTGTACTGGCTACCATCAATAGTGATCTGTCAATAGGTTATTGGATTCGGCCGTTAGTCCGACTCACCCATCTATGAGGATTTACCCAAGAAAAAGTATTGTGAAATATTCAACTTCATTATTTTCCCTCATTGCAGTTTTCTCTAGTTTCATATCAATCTTTGTGGACATTAATGATTTATCGTTAATATTTGCTCAGGTAGACAGCAAACAAGTTGTGTCATACACCTGTAAAAGATAAAATATTATGTGATATTTGTTCAATGTATAAATAATAATCTCAAAACCCCAACGCTATTCCACAAACTTCAATATTTCCTTTAAAAACTACCTGTTAGCTCGATAGATGGCGTTGGGATCGAATTAGATCGCGGTATGGTTTCGTTACCTGACAGGGTATATAAGGCTCGGGATTAATTAAATAAAATTGTCTTGCTCTGAGGTATTGCGTTTTACTTAAAGTATCACCAGCTCCAAGGCACCTTGTACCGTTAATGTACAATATTAGATTTTAACTCTGTCTAGTGATTCTACGAACTTACTTGTAACTCCTTTTTCTTGATGAATCATACGAAGTTTAAACAACAGTTTCACTGCAGGGCAGAGGCCTCATACAAAGAAGACAAAAGCATTGATCACCATACTTGCCTAAGACGAGCTGACCCGATAGACGTTGTCCTGTCCAAACAAGTCCCGTAGAAAAAGGACTTTTAGTTTTTTCCATTTTTCTTTCGTTATTCGGACTAATACGAACACTTTAAAATAGCTAAATCAAAAGTATCAAAACATTGTCAAAATTCATCGTATAATAGAGCGTGGTCTCTTCGGCCTCTAACGAAAAAGTCGCCAAAAAAGGCACAACACCTGTAAGTAAGGACTCTGATTCCCACGTCAGAGGGACACTGGAGGGGCAGGAGTGGGTTTTAGCCGGTAAGAGTCCGGCACTGCCCAGACTGCGTCATCAGTGAGGCAGTCTGGGCGTCCATGAGGATTTCCCACTCCTGCCAAAACAAAAAAAAAAATAGCTAAATAGATCCAGTCGTTCTCAGGAGATGCGCTTACCAACGAACAGCATTTGATTTTTATTTATATAGAAGACTAGCTGCGCCCCGCGGTTTCACCCCCATAAGTTTCGACCCCGTAAGAATATCGGGATAAATCATCCAAATCCATTCAGTAGCTTTTGCGTGAAAGAGTAACAAACATCCATCTATCCTCACATACTTTCGCGTTTATACTATTGTTACGAGCTTCGGGTTCGTGACAATAAAACTGCCGATATAACTTACCAAAAAATACACGTTAATTAAACAACACTAATAATAGCTCAAACACACTAATTATAAAACACAATTGCTCTTAAGTCGCACTTGAAGATCGTTTTCGATGTATTCGCTTCTTTCGCAGATCCAAGTCTGACTGCTCGCAGCTAATCCCGGCCTTATATAGTGCCGCAGATAGTTCCAGAACCTCCTATTGTAGAAACATCTAGAATGCTCGAGTACATACCGGCCCCGACTGACCAGATGTCGATAGTTCTAGTATCAAAATTTCTAGAAGGATCTATTAGTTCTGTTACTCCATACTAGATGGCGCTAGTGGTAAATTAGTTCTGCTACTTAATACTAGATGGCGCTAGTGGTAACTAATGTCACCATGTACCAGGTATTAATTATGGCGCGCAGCAATATTAGTAGGATAGATAAGTCTGTTGTCTAAATGGTTAATCTTAATGCTTATCTAAGTTTACTCACCGATTAGTTATGTCTAGGATAAACTCATCAAGTACAGATGCCAGCACATCAAGCTACTACAATCTGTCAAATTTCTTTAATAGATTTTCAACTTTATCGCTAAAGCATTAAGGTTCAAGGTTGATTGGGAAAATTTTACAGTTTCGGGTAGCTTGACTTGCTGGCGTCTGTACATAATTATGACTGATTGAGTATCGCGTATCGCCAAGTACGCTTTTGAAGGTTCCTATTCAGAAACAGGCTAGAGGATACAAAATTTAAAGAGGTCAGGTACTCACGGGATACTGGGAGCCAGGAGATCACCTCACTGAATCACTAGCAGTCGTATTTCACGATATTTTGGTGGTTTTTCACCGCGCGCGCGGTTTGCTGCCGGCCGGTCTTACGTTTCGTTCGAACTCGTTTTTGCGTCTTTATGCCGCCAGATGGCGGGAGCGAAAGGGTTGTCTTTGGCCCGCGCACAGCGTTGGATGAGTACGCGTGGCGGCAAATTTAAAATAGGAAGGAAAGGTAAAGGACTGGGGAAAGCATCCCTAAGCCTGTTCATATCCCCCCATTTGAAATCACCCAGGGATTTCATAAGATAAGATAGATGAAGTTCGAGACTTACGGCCTATGCAGATTCATTTGTCATCATGCTGATAAGGTGTTAAGTTTAAAGTTAAGCTGATAAAAACAAAATAAGTTTAAATGCAATACATAATTTGATATAATACTAAATACTTGAAAATGTTGATATGTTATAAGTGCGTTAAATTGTAAGTATAGAAATATGTGTAGATAAGTTAATTATTTTGTTCGATTGGAAGAGGACAAATTTTGACAGCAGGTCTTACAAGTAAGCCTTTCAATGTTTTGACTGTCACAACACGAGTAATGTCATCTTTACCCGGATGGAGCTGTACAACGCGTCCCAACCTCCATTCGTTAGCAGGTAAGGTAGGTTCATAAATGGTTACAAGATCGTTCAGTTTTGGGTGACGGTTGCCGTGTTTAAACCATTTCATTCGCTGTTGTAAGGTATGCAAATAGTCCCTTTGCCAAGTGCGCCAAAAGCTCTGTGATAGGCGCTGTAATAGCTGCCAACGAGTACGTAATGTCTCGTTTTCAGCATACCTTGGTTCAGGCAGAGATACTAAAGGTCGACCGATGAGGAAGTGACCAGCTGTAAGAGCGTCAACCTCGCCGGGATCGGAAGATAGTTCCACTAAGGGTCTAGAGTTTAACATGGCTTCCACCTTCGTTAGGATGGTATAAAATTCTTCAAAGGTAAGAATCTGGGAACCGATAATACGTTTGAGATGATATTTTGTCGATTTTATACCGCTCTCAAAAATGCCTCCGAAGTGAGGACCGGAAGGAGGATTGAGCTTCCACTTGATTCCTCGAGAAGCGAGGTGACTGGAAATACTACCGCTTTCGCGGTTGAGCATTTCGCTAACTTCCGACAAGTAACGTCTGGCACCCACGAAGTTAGTACCACCATCTGTGACTATGGAGTGACAAAGTCCTCTCCGCGATACAAAACGATCTAAGGCCGCTATGAATGCTTCAGATGTGAGCTCAGTAACCAGCTCAAGATGAACGGCCTTGGTCGCGTGACAGACTATGAGGCAAAGATACGCTTTGTAAGTTTTAGCGTTACGACGTCTACTTTCCTTTATCATAAAAGGACCTCCAAAGTCGATGCCGATTGTTTGAAAACAATGACCCGGTTGTAGTCGGGAAGATGGAAGATCACCTTGTGAAGGTTGAAGTGGAATAGGTTTGACTTTAAAACAGGTCACGCATTTAGATAAACGCGATCTGATAAGATTTCTAACGCCGAGTATCCAAAATCGACGCATGATTAAAGATTGGAGTAGGCGAGGCCCACAATGAAGATAAGTTGTATGATAGTGGTCAATAAGAAGAGTACTCAATCGAGAAATCTTAGGTAAGAGGTATGGATGTCTGACGCGATCTGGTAATGACGCGTGCTTGAGACGTCCCCCCACTCGCAAGATTCCGCGAGTGTCAAGAAAAGGAGAGAGTTTAGATAAATGTTTGGGTAAAGGTTTCTTGGATGATATTAAAGATATGACATCATTAAAACTTTGATGTTGAACATATCTTGTTAAATGATCTAGAGATTGGACTAGTTCAGTGGCTGTCAGATAAGGGAATAAGTTACGCTCAGAACGTTTAGCTTTCGCGTTGTTGATGAAACGGTAGATCCATGCAACCACTCTTTCCACTCGGGAAAGAGAGGAGTGGCGTTCCATGATGGACTCAAGCAAGTCAGCTTCACGTGTCACACCAGTAAGACATGCGCGTGATGCGGGCTTAAGTTCTGGCACGGTATCTGACCCTTCAACTGCTGAGACAGGCCAGTTGCAGGGTTCATTGGACAGCCACTGAGGACCAGACCACCAGATTTGAGAAGAAGATAAAGATAAGCAAGACAAGCCACGACTACAGATGTCGGCTGGGTTGTCATGGGTGGACACGTGTCGCCATTCAGTTGGCACAGTACTGTCGTTAATGAGGACCACTCTGTGGGCAACGAAGGTCTTAAGCTTATGTGGTTCAGTGTTCAACCATGACAATACAGTCGAGCTGTCTGTGAACAAGATAGATTTATTCAAAATTATTTTTGAACTAAGCAAAGAATGAATGCGATTTATTACTTTGGACAGTAATACAGCACTGCAAAGCTCTAAGCGGTTGACAGTCAACACTTTTAGAGGTGCTACTTTGGACTTAGCAATTAAAAGATAAACTTGTACGTCGTGAGAGGTAACGACACGAAGATAAACACAACATCCATAGGCTTTAGTGGATCCATCACAAAATCCGATGAGTTGAAATTCCTTAGAGTGAGAAGGTATAATTCTACGAGGGATTTCTATTGTTTTTAAGTTATGAAGATCCGCTATAAAACCCTGCCATTCTAGAGCTATGTCTCTGGGCACAGGTTCGTCCCATGAAAGGTTCAGACGCCACAGATCTTGAAGGAGCAATTTGGCTTTTAAGATAAAAGGTGTGAGCCACCCAAGAGGATCGAAAATACGCGCGATGCTAGATAAGATGGAACGCTTGGTACATTCATTGTCCTCGATTGGGGACTGTGAGTAACTGAAATTGTCACTCACAGGATCATATTGGACTCCTAAGATTTTTAACGTTGGCTTATCACTTTCTTCAGAGAAAAGTTTAGGTGTTTGACAATGATCTACAGGCAAAGTTCCAAGTAAGGATTGTGAGTTGCTACTCCATTTTCGGAGCTCAAGTTGAGCACAACCTAATAAACTGATAAGTTGATCTTTTAGTTCTATGGCTTCGCGTACAGAGGGCGCGCCGGTCGTAATATCATCGACATATGTCTCATGAAGAAGAGCTTCAGCTGCGCGTGGATACGCGGCGCCATGATCGGCTGCTAATTGGTGGAGGGTGCGGATAGCCAGATAAGGCGAACTACTAACTCCGTAGGTGACAGTCGCAAGTTCGTACTCTTTAACTGGATCACTAGGAGATTCTCGCCATAGTATGTGTTGAAAGTTCCGATCCTCCGGTCCAATCAAGATTCCTCTATACATCTTTGAGATGTCACAAGTTAAAACTACTGTGTGTAATCTGAAACCGGTTATGATGTCTACAATATCCACTTGAAGCTTAGGGCCAGTGAATACAATATTATTTAAAGATAGACCGTTAGTAGTTTTAGAACTGGCATCGAAAACTACTCTCAATTTAGTGGTCGTGCTCTCTGGGCGAACGACGCAACTGTGAGGGATAAGATAACGATTGAGAGTAGGTACCGCAGAGTTAGGTACGGGATACATATGGTTTAAATTCTCGTACTCGCGCATAAAATTAACATAATCGGATTTAAGTTCAGTCTGACGATTAAGTTTCTTTTCAAGATGAGTCAAACGCGATAAGGTACTATTGTAGGATTCACCCAAAGAACGATCGCCATCCTTTAAGAGGATAGGTACGACGTATCGTCCGTCAGGTTCGCGATAGGTTAAATCAGTGTAAATGCGTTCACAGGTATCATTCTCGGGTACGGTGATAACAGCGCGCGGTGGTTCCTCCACTTCCCAAAATTTTTGAATTTGCTCATCTAATTTAAATGTGGTGGCCACTAACGAGCACGCGGTGTTTAAAGGTGCAGAATTAGAGTTTACTGCCCCTGACAGAATCCACCCGAAAACGCTATGCAGAGCGGTAGGTAAACCGGGCCCCAGATTGATACGTCGACCGTCATAGATTTCGTGGAATAGCTCCGCCCCAATTAATAAATCGATTTTGGCGGGAACATCGTAGTCGCGATCGGCTAACACTAGATGGTTGCTACGTTCTCGAACGACTGATGGTACTTTAACGCTAGGTATTAGAGCAGTGATGTTATCTAATACGACTGGCTTGATATTAAAGTGTGGAGCATCACCATGTACAGGTCGTATAGTGCATTCCGTCAGCCCCCTTACTTGTGTGACTGAGTTTTGTCCTAGTCCGGCTATGCGAAGATTACATCGGCGGAGTTTTAACCCGAGTGTTCGCGCGCACGCAGCGGTTATAAAACAATCCTGCGCCCCACTGTCTACGAGTGCACGCACGGTACATTGAGTGCCGGCGGCGGTGTTGAACGCGCGCGCCTGACATGTTCCTAGTAAAACCATATCGCGGTTGGGAACAGCGGCGCGAGAATGAGCCGTAACGTTCACTCCAGTGGTTGCGCTGGCGCTGGATGACGCTGGGTCAACATGCAATAGGGTATGATGACGTGATCCACACACCGTACAAGACATTTTAGATACACAGTTTTCTATGACGTGATTTGTCCGTAAACAATTTGTACACATATTGTTTTTACCTTGTACTAACGCGAGTCTAGCACGAGAATCTAAGGATTGAAAGGTAGGGCACCGATAAATCGAGTGCGCATCACTGCAATGAGCACAAGCCACATTTGCAGGTGGGATAGATTTTGCGAGATAAGATGAGCGTTTGGATCCGCTGCTATTTTGCCTACTAGACGCGGGCGAAGGTTTTTTCCCTTCAAGGTTACGGGGGATAGGATTGTTATTGATATTAGATTTAGAAGATATATGACTAGTTTCTAAGATTTTAACATAATCTTGAAGAAACTTTAACAATTCACAAAAGGTAGGTATTTGTGAAATGTTTTTCTGAAATTCGAAACGATTACGCGTGTCCGAGTCCAGCGCGCGTGACGTTAAACAAAATAAGATAAAATCACCTAAATTTTCAATTTTTAAAGCTTGGAGTGCATGGTATGACTCATAAATTACGTTTGTTAAAGTTTGTAGATCTTGGAAGTTACCCGATTTTATTACTGGCTGGTTAAAGAATTTGTCTAGATATGTTAAAGCTATAATACGCTTGTTTTGATAACGCTCGATCAGGCTATTAAAAACTACTTCGTAATTATCGGCGGTCATCGGAACCCCTTTGATAATAGACAAAGCCGGGCCTTGTAAACAAGACGCTAAATAATGAAATTTTTCTATTTGCGAAATCGAATTATTATCGTGAATTAAAGTTTTGTAAATATCATAAAATGTTTGCCAGTTTTCTATCTTACTATCAAATTTAGGTAACTCAAGTTTAGGTAGCCGCACGTTACGTCCCGTTTGCATGGAGTCGGACTCACCCGCCCGCGCGGGCACCTGCGACGTCCCGTCGATGATTCCGCTCTTATCAGCGATCTGCAAGTCAGCCGCTGCACTGATTACGGCATAGTACAAATCATCAAACGAACGCAAAGACTTTTGACACACTTGTGCATCAGGTTTCATGGCTAACTCCAAAGTTTGAATTTTACTACATAACTCAATAAATTCTTCGCGAATTGAATGTATTCGAGTATATCTCGCCTTGAACGACGATACCTTTGAACGATCTTGAATCATAGTTTTGGATAAGTCGTAAAGGATTTGAATATCACGATAAACATATTCGCGTTGAGATTGAAGAAGTCTAAGTTTACCCTCTTCCATTTTGTATTTTTATAAAAAGTAATGTAGGTATGAAAATACGACACTAAGTTGAGATTTATTAGGTGTAAATCAATACTTTTAGGTGAAATAGTTATTTAATAACGTTTATTAATGTATAAATAACGTGAATAGATAAAGATAATAAGATTACAAACAATAATTTCCGTAAATTACGTGAATTACTGTGCTATAACCCGACTTAATTAAGATGACCTCTGAATCCGCATCGGTTACACTGCGAGTATGACCAACACAATTTTGTAGGATAATACTTTAAAAATGCGTAAATCTAGCAATTCTCAGAGTTTTCTAATGAAATTGAACCTGTGAATGCCTGAAAAAACTGTAATCTACAGGTATTCGCGCTCGAAATGGACCAAAAATATGATTGAGTATCGCGTATCGCCAAGTACGCTTTTGAAGGTTCCTATTCAGAAACAGGCTAGAGGATACAAAATTTAAAGAGGTCAGGTACTCACGGGATACTGGGAGCCAGGAGATCACCTCACTGAATCACTAGCAGTCGTATTTCACGATATTTTGGTGGTTTTTCACCGCGCGCGCGGTTTGCTGCCGGCCGGTCTTACGTTTCGTTCGAACTCGTTTTTGCGTCTTTATGCCGCCAGATGGCGGGAGCGAAAGGGTTGTCTTTGGCCCGCGCACAGCGTTGGATGAGTACGCGTGGCGGCAAATTTAAAATAGGAAGGAAAGGTAAAGGACTGGGGAAAGCATCCCTAAGCCTGTTCAATGACAGTCATACTTGCTGGAAGCCGACCCCAACATAGTTGGGAAAAGGCTAGGCAGATGATGATGATGACTTGCTAGAATATAGGATCACCGAATTTACGCTCAAGCCGTGGGGAAAAATTCATTCAGTCCGTAAGCTGTCTATTCAAGGCGGGTTGTAATATGTATCGTATCCTCGTGGCAGCTAGACACACAATCAAAGACATTGTAATGCAAGTGCATTCGCATTGAAGATAATGTGAACTTAAAATAGCGAGTCCTGCGATACAAGCTAACAATTATCTAAGTTAGTCTGCAAATAGACTGCATTATCTTAGATTTACGAGTATACAGCGTTATTTTGATGCCGTATAAGTAATCTGGTAGGGTGGAGTGTGCGGTTGTCGTCTTTGTACCACCACGCTTAAAATAATTTTATTATTATGTGATATAATGTTCTATTCTAACTCATTGGGGTCTGAAATGACAATGGGCGTTCCTCAAGGTTCGATATTGGGTCCATTCCTATTTTTAGTTTATATTAATGATTTACCCCAATTACTTCAAAATCAGCCGAAGATGGTGTTATTTGCAGATGACACATCATTGATCTTTAAAATAGACCGACGGTCACAAAATCTTGAAGACGTGAATAACTCTATTCTTCAGGTCCAAGATTGGTTTACGGCAAATAATTTAGTACTTAATGAAAAAAAAACCAAATGCATTAGATTTAAATTACCTAATGTTAGAAGTAGCGAATGTGACATCATATTGAATGGCCAAAAACTAGAATTTGTTAATCAGACAGTTTTCCTAGGAATCACGCTAGACGAGAAATTACAATGGGGACCTCATATAACATCTATTGCGGGGCGGCTAAGCTCGGCCGCATATGCTGTTAGAAAGATAAAGACAATTAACAGATGAAATAACCGCGCGTTTGGTCTATTTTAGTTATTTCCACAGTATTATGTCATATGACATTTTACTGTGGGGTCGAGCTGCTGACATTGAATCCATTTTTATTTTGCAAAAGAGAGCTGTCAGAGCCATTTACAATCTACGTCGCCGCGAATCTCTTCGGGAACTATTTAAAAGGGTTAATATTATGACGGTACCTTGCCAATTCATTTATGAAAATATTATGTATGTAAGAAAAAATCAACATCTTTTTAATAAAATAAGTGATAGACATAATTTTAATACTAGAAATAAAGATAAATTAGATCAACCTTTTTTCAGATTATCTAAAGTACATACATCTTTTATGGGGTACTGTGTTAAATGTTACAACAAAATACCTTGTGAAATATTGCAATTAAATGATAGAAAATTTAAAACTTATATTAAAATCTCACTTTGTAAACAAGGATATTACAAATTAGAGGATTATATCCAAGATAAGAATGCTTGGAAACATGCTGGTCCTGCTCCATAGGACAATTTCTAGAGTCTAGACAAAATCAAACTGGTTGCTAATGTAATTGTATAATTTATTCATTTTTTTCCCTGACATTGATTTACTTTCTGTAATTACTTAAAGTCACACCCAGACTTATTACTCCTTAGTTATTTATGAAAATTGTCTACTTTTGGAATGTTTGTAAATATGTGAGCACCATGTATCTACCACATAGTTAATTTATGTGTCATGGTTTCATTAATCCATTTTAATTCTTTTACCTCTTCACACATAATTAATAATTAATGTACGCAAATATTGTAAAACATTTTAAAAGAGTAACGGTGGAGTTTCTTGCCCATTCTTCTCCATACGAAAACAACCTGTTGGAAGGGGCGACTAGAATCAATTTCATTTTATTTTTGACGTTCAAAAGTGCCTTCTAAGTACCTATTTGAAATAAATGATTTGACTTTGACTTTGACTTTATTTTGTAAATTATTTTGTACAATAGAAATAAACTTTTGAGGACCAAGTATTGTTCCTTCTGAACCCCAATTTTTTCCTAGGGAATATAAATAAGTTTGTAGATTTTTGTACATATACCTATGCCAGTTCTTCTTTTTCTTTAACATACAACTAGTTTTTAACGCCACCCTCGTAATTATCTACATAGATGACCCACGTAATAAAAGTATTTTGCCTTTTTAAGTCCCGAAAAATCCAAAGCATAAATATATTTCCACAGATTCGCAGTGCACATTACATCCCTCAAAGGCCTCAAATTATATAATGTAGATCTACGGCCTCGTGAAACGATTTCATTTATATCGTCATGGCGAAGCCTTAGCAACACTCTTCTAACTTAACTTTTTCATGGGCACTGTCACATTGGCCATGAAAAGCTACAATTACATCAAACTAAGATCACATTTGACTGTGGAAATAATTATTATATTTTCTGATATCTGATATTGTTGAGCTTCTTTTGTAAAAAATATAAAAATATTTTACTAGTAAATACTTAACTCTTGATAACATATCCACAGTGGGAGGTTGAAGAATGAGCTCTGATGGAGTGGAAGGCCAGTTTAATGAAAAATGCAGCAAGATTGATGATTTCATTGGCTACAACAGAACATAATGCAAATGTTTAAGGTATCATGAAAAAAGACAGGGGTCCTACTCCGAAGTGCAAAGTGCCAATGTTCGGATCGGACCGACACATGGCCGAACCGAATATTATTGAAAAATGCGAAAAAAGTTCGGATCGGCTCAGTTGGGTCGGGACCATAGTCAATATTCGAAAGAGTGTAGGAGTGTAGCATCGGAACCGACCGAACCAGATAGTAACTTCGTAGCAGGAAACGGCCGAACATTCGGCCGATACTACTTTGGAGTAGGCCCCCAGGAACTAAGATGGCGGACGATATTGTTGCCATCGCGGGTAGAACCTGGCACAGGAGCGTGGAGATTGGCACAAGAAAAGAGAAGCCTAACAGTGGGTGAAGTGGGGCTGTGTGATTTGTGGGTCGGGATGTGTGGATGATGATGGAATCACAGAGACATAAGGCTTTTCTAGTACCGGTACAACATGAAATCCCTTGAATTCCGCATAGCATAAATTATCCATTATGTGGCATTAATACCTGATAACAGCCTTTTCAGATAACACTTTAATAATGTCACTTATAATTCCTAACAATTTTTATCGGCAGGCGGTTACTATTCCACCTACCCTGCACTATCATTTACTATACAATAATAAAGAGTAATGAACTATTTGTATAAGAGATCCTTACTTCTTTATATTGAGTAACATCTAGTGAGGTCTCATTTGATCTGAAATCTGTGATTGTTAAGCATGGATGGTGATAAAGTGACTGTGAGAGGATTTCTCGTGCAGGGTGCCGCGACTTTAGCAAGTTAGTATTGGATTAAGTGTATATTATTGTGTGGTTCCGGATGCATACGGATGTATACAGTACCTTTCTATGCGTTGGATAAGCATAGAAATTCTTTTTGTTAGAATTGCTTTTTGTAAGTGATGACAAGGTGATGATTTAAAATTTTCTTCTTACATATATTTAAAAGAATTTACTGTGATTAGAACCGTGACTGCTAAAAGTGATGCAAGTATCAATATTTATCTCAACCGTGATTTGTCAGTGGATTGAAACGAAGCCCATTTACAGTACGATTGGTGATCATCATCCATAGCCCGACTTCTCCTATTGCTGAGCACATGCGTCTGGTTTCATGTGCGCTTCTATGCCGGTGACAAAAATGAAAAAAATTATACCATCAGATTGTTATGAAACTGTCCCACTGTAAAACAAAGGCCTGTTCTCATAATATTACCGATGCCAACACAGTTTTGTATGTTTGTTTGCTACGCTTTCATGCTAAAACGGCTGAAAGGATTTAGATAAAATTGGGCATATGGGTAGACCATGACCTTAGGCTTAGGACATAGGATACTTTTTATCCCAATATTCTCATGGGATCAAGACTTATGCGGGTCAAACGCGGGGCACAGCTAGTTGTAAACATACAAGCATGGTGATATGCGTTTTCTTTCACGACGAGAATAATACCTTACCTTCTACCTGTGCAGTCAGACTATGTATTACTCAGAACAGTATCACTATATGCAAAGTTCAGCAAATAGAACAAAACGTTATCTGTGATTAGGACTTTCAAGATAGGACACACACTTTGTTTGTTTTCACGACAACTCAACGTGTTCACGATTAGATCTAACTTCTTAACCAACTTCAAAAAAGGAGGAGGTTCTCAATTCGACGGTATGTTTTTTTTTTTTTGTGTGTTTGTTACGCGATTACTCCGTCAATTGTGGACCGATTTTCAAAATTCTTTTTTTTTGTTCGAAAGGAGATACTTCTGAAGCGGTCCCATAGAAATTTCATCAAAAACGGTTTAGTAGTTTGGTTTTTAAACCAAAATTACTGGTAAAAATTACAACTTAAAAGTGAAAAATAAAAACTTTTTTGCAAAAAAAAAACAACCGATTTCCAAAAACGACACTACAAAGTGAAAAATAACTTTTATTTCGGAAGTCGGTGGCAAACAACGAAAATGCGAACCCGACGACATCGACTTCCGAAATTAAAGTTATTTTTCACTTTGTAGTGTCGTTTTTGGAAGTCGGTTGTTTTTTTTGCAAAAAAGTTTTTTTTTTATATGCGCTAGTCTGTAAAGTAATAACAAACAACAATTAATATTTGACTAAAAAATATATGTGTCTACCACTAATTTCGCAAAATTCTCTAGCGAATGGCTGAGCTTAGATTCGTCGTGTTTCTTTCCAGTACCCTAAGAAAATGTAGTTAGGTTCCAGGACCGCAGACTGTCAATAACTTGCATTCAGCTTCTGCTTTCTAACCTCAGCAATCTAATGCTGACCATGCTGATATTCTAATTTTAGAGACCAGTAATCAGATGTAAGAAAAGGGATGACCTTTCAATGATTGATAACTGACGCCTCTTCAAAGTTTGATAGCAATGTCTCAAAAAATCTTTGCGTTTAAATAACACTAGGCGTTGCTAATACATTAAGTGTTATTGCATATACAATTAAATCAGGCGTTTATAATAAATACCAGTAAACTACAAATATACAGACATATTAATACTAATGTGTAACTGAATTTATGCACATTACGAAATTAGCTGGTTCAGAATTGTTAACTGAATCGATTTGTCACTTTTAATATAGGTATAAATTAAAACTGCGTAAATTGCAGTTTAAACAAACTAAAATAATAATAATAATAATAATAATAATATCCCTGGACATTTCACACAGCGCCATCTAGTCCCAAGCTAAGCAACCTAATGCTTGTGTTATGGTAACAAGATGGCTGATAAACTACTTATATACATTTTTTTTTTGTAAATACATACATATTATAGATAGAAAAACACCCAGACTCGGAACAAATACATGTAGGTCATAATACAAATATTTGTTCCGTGCGGGAATCGAACCCGCGACACGCAGCGCAGCAGTCAATCGCTTAACCACTGCGCCAACCGTGCTGTAAAATGGATGAAGTATCTCCTACTCCAGGCCCATAAACGTGTGCGACTGTTGTGCACAATCAGTATAACTAATTTAATAAATAAACAATGTTTTATACATAATAGTTATAATTAAGTGTAGGTATGTATTATGATTATACTCGTAACATAATATATTAATTTGGGTGTTTGGTGGTGTGCATTAATTTCGGGACATGTTGCATAACTTTTAATACAAATGAAGAATACATGAGCTGAATTTATGGTTACAGTTTGCGCGTCAATGTCCACTTGTATGAGTATAACGTCAAATCATAGTATTACTGCTTTCAGCTGCATCCGGTTAGACTGGACGCCGGTCCCAACATAGTTGGGAAAAGGCTAGGCAGATGATGATGAGCATTGTGACAGCTGCGAACGCGCACAAATTACTTATACCCGGCGGCGCGAGATTCGTTTCCCGGAATGTTACCACATCATTATATTTCATGTTACACCATCTTTTTTTTAAATCTATGTTTATTGTCGAATCATATGTTGCAATGGTTTATTTTATTTCTTGTTTTGATTGTTGTTTTTATTTATTTATGTATAACTAGCTTCTGCCCGCGGCTTCGCCCGCGTGGATGTCGGAAATTATCCCACGGGAACGTGCTAACAGGATAAAATGTATGTGCACCAGGATGCCATCTATCTCGCGGGCCCTTTGTGGCTAATTACAATAGAAAACCAATTGTGTCTCATTAATGGTGATTAAGAGGGTACCTACCTATATGATATCTTTACCTAAGTACCTACCTAATTAAAAAAATAAATAAACTCAATAACAGAAAATAAAATACCTACCTACCTAAATAAACCTATTTATGACGATAACTAATCTAAACTCAATCATCATCTGCCTAGCCTTTTCCCAACTATGTTCAGGGCCGGCTTCCAGTCTAACCGGATGCAGCTGAATACCAGTATTTTACATGGAGCGACTGCCTATCTGACCTCCACAACCCAGTTGTTGGGTAATACGATACCCTTGGTACGACTGGTTGTCAGACTTTCGGGCTTCTGACTACCCGTAACGACTGTCAAAGATCCACGAATGACAGCCGGGACCAACGGCTTAACGTGCTTTCCGAGGCACGGAGGTGTCTCGGTATGTAAAGATGGTCACCCATCCACAGACCGACCGCGGCAAGCGTAGCTTAACCTGACCGATCGACCTGTGCGGCTGTTATTATTTAGCCACGGGCCCCTCAATCTAAACTCAATAAATAAGCAAAATCTCTAAAAACTAATATCTATACGAATGACTATCCTACCTAACAGTATTATAAAATAACCTACGGTCACTACGTACACTATCAAATATACTACCTATACTTTAAAATTAAAATCTATACCTACGACTTATATAAAAATAAACCTAAATAACTCTAAAAAGTAAAAGGAATAAAAATGAACTCCACTGCGTGTGACCTAACCTACGACAAACTTATTATTTGCGGTTGGTACAGTAATCGGTCTAGGGATCGAACCGCAAAATTAAGTTTGTTTTTTATTGTATATACTTTTCCGGGATAAAAAGTACCCAGTGTGGTGCCCAGGATATTAAAGAATAATTATACCAAGTTTCATCGTAATCGAACCGGTAGTTTTTGCGTGATGCCTGAACAAACAGACAGACAGACAGACAGACAGACAGACAGACAGACAGACAGACAGACAGACAGACAGACAGACAGACCGACAGACAGACAGACAGACAAAAATTTTTGTAATCACATTTTTGGGTTCGGTGTCGGTCTAGTAATACCTCCTGCCATTTATTTTTTTGATATTTTCAATGTACAGAATTTTCACTTCTACAGATTTATTATAAGTATAGATTGCATGCTGCACTGGTTAACGTCACCACGTCAACGCCGGCTGCCGCTGAAAACCAGCGCTGGGGGTCTGTCTCGTATAGGTTCTTAGCATTATGCTGAGCGATGGCCGTTTTGCGTGAATGTGACGCATGTTTACCCCCAACTTGTTTTTTTTTTGTGGGTTTATGACCTTTTTTTATGCGTCATGTTTGCCGCAAATAAATGCATTTTCTTTCTTTCTTTCTTGTTATAACTCAAATTCTTAACCAAGACTTTTTTATACTTTCCAGTCGCCTACCTCACCACCCTCACCGGCTTAATCTTCTCCTGGCCATCCTACAATGTGGCCAACTTCATGTCCAACGACACAGTCCTCTCAGAACCAATGTCTTCAGTGCACGTGTCACTACTGGGCAGCTTGACCAACGTTGGTGCCATGTTGGTCACTCCCTTCTGCGGGTACATCGTCAACTGGTTGGGGAGGAAGTATGGGGCGATGCTATTTGGATTACCTTTTGTGGTAAGGAAGTTTGTTTACTTTAATTTTTTAAGCGGCTAACCGGAGACAGTTCATGTTTTCTGTTAACAGCAGATCTATTATGGCCTGTTTCACTAACTAACTACGACTTAGAGTTTTGATAAACTTATCTGGCAAATAATATAATAGGTCCATTGCTTAATTAATCTTTTTTTTTTATTGGGTTATCTATGAGCATCAACAAATTATAGGATTGAGAAGGTTTGAAGGTTTTCGCGGTTTATTTGTGGCTGAAGATTGTTTTTACATTATTTTGGGGGAGATAGTATTTATTAATTTTATTTTGCGTTGTAAGGTCTCCCACAAGGTGGACAGAAGTGTGAAGGCTGCAGGAATCCGGTGGATGCGGGAAGCACAGAACCGGTCGGAGCGGAGGTGCTTGGGGGAAGCCTATGTCCAGCAGTGGACGTCTTTCGGCTGAAATGATGATAATGATGAATTTTATTTTATTTATTCCATGTTCTTTCGAACATCGTCTAAATATCGCTCTTGTCTAAGTTCTACCGACCGTTGTAATTTTATACTTATCATATGTCATTATAGTTTTTATACAGTCCGCTACAGTTTCATTTTGCTCCACCACGACCTATCGTCGCGATCAATCCTATAAGTATTGTTTCAAAAACGTTACCTCAAAAGTGATTACCTATTAAATGTACAAAAATATCGACTACTTTTTTACTATCCTTGCTTCATTAATCCTAACGATCACTTTTGTCTCTTTTACAGTTGGCGTGGACGATAATCTCAATAACCAACTCGGTACCTCTGATACTCACAGCTATGGCCCTAGCTGGTTTAGGAACAGCAGGCCAAACCATATCATCAATATACATATCAGAAATATCACAAGACTCAATACGAGGATCCATGATGTCTAATGTAGTATCCTCATATTTCCTCGGACTATTGGTCTCATATATCTTTGGAGGGTACTTCAATTATAACGTGGTAGTGTACCTTCATTTGTCGATGTCGATTCTATATATTCTGATGTTGGCATTATTAAAGGAATCACCGGTGTTTCTGATGCAGAGGGGAAAAGAGAAGGTTAGTTAATTAATTTGATTATTAATTTATCAATGTGCTTTAAGGACTTAGTCGTTGGTCTCATGCGAAATGCTGAAAGTAGAGTTTAGGTTTAACCGTGCGCGCAGACACGGGTGCACTCTCTCTTCCCTCACTCTCATAGCTCGATAGGATGACACGCAATCTGACATAACCAGAGAGAGATCAGGCGCAGGACCAACGGCTTAACGTACTTTCCGAGGCTCGGGGGTATCACACCGCCAACTCCCAAACTCCGGGCTGTTACTAAGAAATTCCTAATGAAAAAAAAAACAATTACACTTTGCCCGATCTGGGAATCCAACCCAGGATGCTCAGCAGAGGCACTTGCGACCACGAGATCAACGGGGCAGTCTTATAGCATAACATTACATTGAAAAGAGTCAGCCTCCAATGATAATCCCCTACACCTATTTATGTATTTGTGTACCTAGTTTTAAGAGTTTTTTTTATAGTATTGTCCCTCTCAACCAAAGCACCTGCCATCTAATCTCTTCACCACCCTTGGTTGACTGGTATAGAATGCCTAAGGCATAAAGTCCGCCTTTGTATCTTTTTGTGCGAAAAGCATAAATAAATAAATAAATAATCAATAAATCAACTGGGACCAACGCTATGCTTACTTAATATTGATCTTATCTATTTTGTATGTAGCGGATTGCGGTAGCTACGCACGAGTTTCTTGTTTAAGCAAAATGTAGCAGATGGCGCTACTTGTCTCTTAATTTGAATGTAATAGTAGTACAAGTCTATAGTGAGAGAGATTAGTTTGTATGCTACCTTATAGACCTTTTTCCTGGAGTGGGAAAATAATAGTTTAATATTTATTTATATTTTAATTTTAAATAATTGTTTTTGAAGTGAAAACTTCTTTAGCGGCATTGTGCACTTTTGTTGTGATGGGTAAAAAATGTTAAACTCGCGTCAGGACACGTGACCTGATCGAAAATTCGTAAGACGGAGCTCGCTTCAGGACACGTGACCTGATCGAAATTCCGTAAGACGGAGGGAGAGTAGACCGCATTCCAAAATATCAAAAATCAAGTTTTCACTTCTGCCGGCACTCCCGGAGTGCAAACCATTTTTTTTAGCTTGAGTACGTATATGTAGTTTTTATTATATTTGTTGGTATATTGGCGGGGCTAGCTGACATATTATGGCAAATAATTTAATTTTATGTTTTGTGTCTTGTAATGTTAATTACTTAACACCAAGTATTGTATACAATCAAGTATCAAGTATTTTCTAACTGAACAGACAGCTGTGCTGCTGGGGAGTTTCTTGCGCCACTTCTTCCCAGCGATAGCACTAGGAAGTGGTGAAGGGCGGGCGTTTTTTGGAAAACTGTCTTTTGTAATTGTGACGTTCGAAAAGTGCTGATTCTGAGTCTAATTTGAATAAATGACTTTTGATTTTGATACACTGGTAATATATATTTATTTATTTAAGCATTTATTCACTTAATAATTATTTATTTAACATACACTGATTATTTACTATTTTTACCAGCTAAAACTAAAATATGTATACAATTATATACAAGTATAGTATAATACGAAAACATATAGAAAAAGGCAGGAGCTCATTTAATAGCTTATTAAGCTCACCATTTATTAAATGTAAAATACTGATATTCAGCTGGATTCGGTTAGATTGGAAGTCGACCCCAACATAATTGGAAAAAGGCTGGGCAGATGATGATGATGAGCACACATATTATATAAACAGACAAGAGGAAAAGAACAGAAAAATACATACTCGTATAGTCACGAGCAACAATATATCAACACTTGTCAACTTTCAATTGCGATTTTTTCGTGAAATAACGAATGCAACGTTGAAATACGATACATTACATAAACCTATGGGTTCGAAAATGCTATGTTCATAACAACATAAAATTTCATCGCTTTAAATCGCTTTTGAATAAAGCCGAGTGTATATATAGGTACTTTTGCTCGTGACTGTACAATGGTGCTTATTTGTATAGAAATCTCTTCCAGCATACTTGTAATAGTAAAGCAGACTTACTAAATTGTTTGTTACAGGAAGCTGCTGAGTCAATAGCGTTCTACCGACAAGTGAGAGTGACTTCGAAAGAAGTGGAGGTCGAATTAGCCAAGATTAGACTTCAGTTAGACCCAAGACTGGAGAAAATACTGGAAGGAGAAGACGGTATTGTATACTTTTTATACTATACAGGGTCGCAGGGACATCGACGCGCAAACTGTAACCATGGATTCAGCACATGAGTTTAGACCCCATAGCGTCGAAATTTTTCGTCGGTTATCAAAAAAAAAAAAACATCTTCTGTTTCATAGAAAAGTGCAATACCTACGCGGTCAAAATGTATGGAACAGCAATATTTTTTTCTAATAACCGGCGAAAAATTTCGACGCTATGGGGTCTAAATTCATGTGCTGAATCCATGGTTACAGTTTGCGCATCGATGTCCCTGCCACCCTGTAGTTTTATTTACAACTGCATCAGAAAAAAAAGAGAGTAAATGTTTTATTTGGCACAGGATCGCATGAAAGGAACACGTTTGAATAGAATTAAAAACTGAGATAAAATAAAAATATAGGATTACGTCCTGCACGGCTGCGCCAAATAGGTTCATTTCAGCAATAAAACCCGACATATGCTGTTTCACGCTGATTTTCAAAGCTCTTCTTTATAATATTGATGATGCAATCTAGTGGCACTTTGACTAAAGAGTAACTTAATAATTTCACATTTTCGATAGTTTTTAAGTAAATGTAAAGCTCTTTATGATAAAGCTAATCCAGGGAAGGACTACTACTCATCCGCATTGTTGCTACCAAGCTGCATTACAGCAAGCAATATTATGGCATACCGTACAGCAGCAACGCTGCGCATGAAGGGACATGAAACATTTTATAGGCCAAACGCTTTAATGAGACGTTGCCTGAGGTAGCAGCGCGGTGCGGGAGGGGTATGGTGAGAGCTCAGAACTACCACCCCTCCCACACCGCGCAGCTACCTCAGGCAACGTCACAGTTAAGCGGTCGGCCTATAGCTTTGTCTATGGTCCAGCAAATCAATTGTAATGTCTCTTGGTATTGCGGATATCAATAGGTAGTGGTGACCAGTTGATAGTGGATATATCCTGCTTGTTTGCGAACTATTAAAAAAAAAAACAAGCAAACCAATTCTTAAATTCGTATATCAATCTACCGCTTTTTACAACTACATACATCTGTCTAGTATAGCAACATGTAACATGCATTACAATCAACTATGATGTAAAAACCGTATTTGTACAAATCACAGTAGAGGAGTTATTTGCTAATTTTAGCTTTGTTTGAGGCATATTATCATAACGTTATTTAAACATGGTTATTTGCTTTGTATGATAGTGAAAATTGCGACTTTATGCTCTTTAGCAGAGAAAATCATTGTATCTGTTGGATGTGCCCTGTGGATCATGCAAAAAAATATAAATTCCTTACTCATACCATGGGCAAAGGAAAAGAAGTGTGTGAAAGATGACATGGATAAATTGAGGTTTAACTTAATACTTAGATGTATGGATGAAGAATTAAACTTGGATAAAAGCAGGAAGACCATGACGGAAAAATCAAATTCGTGTATCCGAATTTGGCTGATAATCAGCACTTTTCGTACATCAAGACAGCCGTCCGCTCTTCACCATGATGACTGTGTCATAGAAAAAAGCATACAAAGCTTTCTTAGTTAATTTCAACTCATGTGATTTGTTTAATTAGTTTCAAAATATGATCAAATGCCGGTGCAAAAATTTCTCTACACATTGATGTTGGCCCCATAACGGCGAATTGACTATTTTACCACACATGTTCTGCTAACAATGAGATGATAAGACGAGCAGTCTGTCTCATTCCTTGACGTCATTGAACGTTATGTTCAACAGATAGCATGTGGAATTTTGTTTTGTCACAGTCATTTAAAACGCACGTGTCAAAAAACTTTTTTGAAAAAAAAAAAAAAAAAAAAACAACCGGATTCCAAAAACGACACTACAAAGTGAAAAATAACTTTAAATTTCGGAAGTCGGTGTCGTTAGGTTTGCATTTTCGTTGTTTGCCACCGACTTCCGAAATTAAAGTTATTTTTCACTTTGTAGTGTCGTTTTTGGAAGTCGGTTGCCTTTTTTTCAAAAAAGTTTTTATTTTTCACTTTTAAGTTGTAATTTTTATTACCAGTAATTTTGGTTTAAAAACCAAACTACTAAACCGTTTTTGATGAAATTTCTATGGGACCATTTGGGAAGTATACCCTTTTCAACAAAGGAATAATTTTTCAAATCGGTTGGCAAGCGACGGAGTTATGCGCGAACAAACATAAAAAAAATACAAACATCCGAATTGAGAACCTCCTCCTTTTTTAGAAGTCGGTTAAAAATGACGGCGGCTGATTTAAAGAGTGAATAGAAGGCCAGGCGAGTAATATTGGTCGCATTTTTGCTATGGATAAGTCGTTTTGCACAGACATCAAACATATTCGTGACTGGAAAGCTCGCTTACCTGACAGCCGTAATGGGTCGTCCAGGTCACCCTAACTTTTCTCAAGAACCTCATCCACTCGAATCTTAATAACTCACAACTTTTCAAAACGCACGTTCTGAAAGTGTGTTGTGGCAGTCACTGGAATACAAGGGGTTCAAATTGCTCAGTAGTTAGATGAAGGCAGTTGATTGATGAAACTTCAAATTCGGTGGTGCAACACAGTTTAAAGAGAAAAGCATATGAGTCGATCTTGAAAGCGTGACAATTTTCATCAATTGTTTATACAAGGTGTCGTTTTTCTAATTTTCGGAAATCGGATGTGTGGGACACGCACTTTAAAACGCGGCCTGTGTGAGACCGCACTGTAACTGCCCTATAACACACACATAAAAACACGGTCGCTTATACGATACCATAACGCGATTCTGTTCTTTGAAAGTGGTGTATTCTAAAATACTGTCAAACTTACATAACTAAAAAAAACAAGTATGTATTCATTATTTACCAGGGTTCGTAATTTTATTTGATTATTTATGTCTTTCATAACAGCCTCCTGAAATTTGACGAGGATGCAAAACAACAGCGGGGTAATTCTCGTAATTTTAAGAACGTTCACAGTCTGATCTCAGTCTCAATCTGTCAAAAATACGTCTAATTTCCCTACATTTTGACAAGTTTTTGACATTTGTTTGTCGCTGAGATGAGACTGCGACTAGATTTTGAACGTTTTAAATTACGGGAATACGGGCCCAGCTTATACAGGGTGGCAGGGGCATCGACGCGCAAACTGTAACCATGGATTCAGCACAAGATACAAGACCCAAGACCCCATAGCGTCGAAATTTTTAGTCGGTTACCAAAAAAAAAGTCTTCTGTTTCATAGAAAAGTGCAATTCCTGCCGTCAAAATGTATGGAACAGCAATATATTTTTTTAATAAACGACGAAAAATTTCGACGCTATGGGGTCTAAACTCATGCGCTGAAACCATGGTTACAATTTACGAGTCGATGTCCCTGCCACCCTGTATTTAGACGGTCCAATCCTTATGTTAAGCATCTTATTCAACATCGTAAAAGTAACCGTCTTTCGGTGACGTCAAACACTGTGTGTCAAGGTCCCTACGTCATAAAACAATTGAATTCAGCAAATATATGAATAGAATTTGGTGTCTAATATTAGCTTTTAATATTAATTGTATTACAAGATAAAGGGTCTCGTGACTTTTATGACATAAGGTTTTTATTTGAATGTCTGGCGAGTTACGTCAAACGAAGTATATAGCTTATTTGCTGACATACGTGTCATAGAAAAGTGGGCGGTTTTAACACACTTTCGAGTGTGGGAAAAAGCTATTTGCATCAAAAGGTTCTAAATCCTGCCTTATCGGTCCTACCAAAGGAAAAACCGTGCCTTTTGTACTGATTGTGTCATAATCTAACTGTGTTATATCTTTTTCAGATCCCATCATTACTAAAGAGCTGATTCAGACGCCACCACCAGCGCAGAAGTTGACAGAATGGCAGTTCTTAAGTAAATAATTTGAATATAAAAATTTTGATTATCGATTTAATCTGAAGGCCAATTCCTGTGCGGGAGGGGTCATTTGATGATTTCCCATTCTCAAAAAAAAAAAAAGCCTAATTCCTGTGATTAAAAACGTTCAAAATCTAGTCGCAATCTCATCTCAGTGATAATCAATGACAAAAACTTGTCAAAATAGCAGGGAAATAAGAGGTATTTTTGACATATTGAGACAGATCAGACTGTGAACGTTCTTAAAATTACGAGAATTGCCCCTCTGATCGCAGACTCTTGAAAAAATAAATTAAGAAAGACGATTTCTTAGCACCAATTGGCAAATTACAAAACCTATCCTCAGTAAAATAGAGTACAGAATTTGTTGGTGGTTGTGATAACATCGTGGGCTGAACAGAACACGAGCTGTTGCTAATAATTTATAAGATAAAACACTAAGCACCAGCTTATTCAATAAGTATCGAGTCGTAAAGAAAATGTAGATTTAAATCTAGAAACCATTTCACAGTTTATGGTTTACTCATTGTTATTGAAACTATAGTAACTGAATAAACGGGTATGATATGTCAATGGCGGTATGGGTTTTAGTACTAATGAGCAGTGGTAGCCTAGTGGTATCGGTACGAGTTGTAGGTCATGAGTTCGAACCCAGTCAGGCGCTTTGCTTTGTGTAAATTATTTCATCACCACTGCTCTCAAAACAATGAAGGAAAACATCGTGAGGAAACCGGCATGTCCTCGAACCAAATATTCGAAGACATGTGACATCTACCAACCCGTACTGGGCTCTCCTCGAGAGGAGGCTTGTGTCCCAGCAGTGGGAACATTATAGGCTGATTATGACATTATGGTATGAGTTTTAACTCACTAGTTATTGGTTTTTCTAACTTAGGTTTATTAGAGTTCTTTCAATTAACGGAAAATAGGTGGATTATCTTCTTGGTCATAAAATTATTGACATCAGCCTGTGGTGTTAAACAATATTGGGGATTTAATAACATTGAGTCTTTGTTGTAATTAAACGATATTACTGTGTTATTTATGTGAGAAGACACAGGCTTAAGTATAAAGCGATGCCTGTAACTATGCTTATACGTAGACTACTAGCTTCTGTCCAAGACTTCTTTCGCATGTTTTAACATCACTACAGCCCATGGCCCCATGGTCCCATGACACTCGGTAATAGCGTAGCTTACTACCAGTGAAATAATTATTTAAATCGGATGAGTAGTTCCGAAGATTACCCCCTACAAACTCACAAATATGTGAGTTTGTATTTCTCGTCTTTACAATATTATTATAGATTTTATAAGTAGCTACAATCAATCAATCAATTATACCTTCACAGAACAATCACAAACCTCAATCCGTGCGCTGATGACAAGCCTGGCATGTATGGCGACAATGATCCTGATGGGTAATATAGCACTTCAGGTGTACGCTGAAACGTTGTTCAAGGAAGCAGTGCCACAGATGGATTCCAACCAGTGTTCTATCTTCTTGGCGATAGATCTGTTGGTGGCCAGTGTTCTGTGCTCTTTTGTCATTGATAAGTTCGGAAGAAAGGTTGGTATTTTGACTTTGTTGTGGTTGAGGTTTTTCTTTATTGGTTTAAGAGGACGACAGAGCTGTGTTTAAAAAATACAACAGAAGTTGGTCAAGTAGAAAGGCAGATAATAATAATAATAATTCGATGATTATTATTATTTAAATAATCACAACAGTCACTGGCTATATATTGCAAAAATTTACCCTATGATTTAATGTGGTATAATTCTAATAAGAAAATAAATGATGCTATTTCTTCATAGAAAGCGTTCTTAACAACTGGTCTGAAAATTACGACGTACGGAATGGCACCTAACAATAATATTGAATAGGTGCCGTAAGTGGAATAGCTAGGGTGCCGTTCGTTTAATCGCAAGTCGATTATTTACGAAAAGTACTAGGGTAACATAGATCTCAACTGTTTGTTCCAGCCCCTGATGATCAGTACATCAATTCTGGCCAGTGTTTGCACAATGCTGCTAGGCACACAGATACAATGGCACTGGGCTCCTCATTGGTTCACTGCTGTCATCATCTATGTGTACAGTTTTATATTCAACGTGGGAGTCGCTGTTATACCTTATGTGTTGAGTGCTGAGCTGTTCTTGCCGGAAGTAAGTAAATTTGTGTTTCGTTGGATAGCTGTTTAAATGAGGATGTATTTTTTTGGATGCTCCAAGGTAGCTCGCGAAATTCAAATTTCCTTAGGTTTTTTGCAATTTGCTGGTCAGTAATAAGTTGTACGTTGATTAAAATACGATTCGCGGCCGTAACAAATATGTATTTACAGAATTATAATCATTAGAATCAGTAATACAACTTGTTAAGTTAGTATAATCCTAAAAGTCAAGATTTCATGAAATAGTCATTCAGTAGGATTACTTGATCTTAGAGAGTTGTGTTGATGACTTTAATGATTATAATTCTGTAAATACATATTTGTTACGGCTGCGAATCATATTTTAATCAAGTACAACTTAGTACTGACCAGAAAATTGCAAAAAACGTAAGATTATTTGAATTTCGTGGGCTATCTTGAAGCATCCACCTTAATGTGTGCGCTTAATGCTATAGTAAAAAACACAAAGTAACTCGCGGGGCCTAATGATTTTAAAAGAAAGGTAGGGGAGCGCGTATAGTAAAAAGTTGAGAAACCCTGATCTACGGGGACATAGAATAACCCCTAGTCAAAACACAACACAAACCTACCATTTGGGTCATTCATTGTTTCTAATCTTGGTTTCTTTAGAACTTGCTTTACTAAATGAATACGAAAATTGAAACACGTGTCCAAAGTTTTAGCTAATAAGCTAGTTTCCTAAAACAATCTAGTCCGTCAGTTAGATTATCAAAAACTATTGGACCCGTATTATTTCTTTTGTCAATTATATAAAAAATTATGAAGATATCGCTCGTTAAAGTTCCGCGTGACGTCACGCCTTGCTACACTTTTTAGCATGGCGTGACGTCACGACCCCCCATTCTCAAATTTTGACGCGCTTTATCTTTGTCATTTTTTGGAAGCCGACCCCAACATAGTTGGGAAAAGGCTAGGCAGATGATGATGATGATCTTTGTCATTTTTTGTTTGATTGACAAAAGAAAAAATACATGTCTATTATTATTTTTCGATAATCTAACTGACGGACTAAATATAATAATTAATTTTGTACCCAGGAAACTACCCTATTAGAAGGAAGAAATCATTGGGTCGGTTGGACAAGTTAGCAGAAGTACCTACTTTAATTTGCATAGGGATTTTAGATACAATGTTTTCTTCATAATTATAATATGTTTCAAAGCTTGTTTCATAATTATATATGTTGGAACCCAAGCAGACACTTTACTTTGTGTAAATTGTTTCATCACTACTGCTCCCAAAACGGTTAAGGAAAACATCGTGAGGAAACCGGAATGTCCTAGAACCAAAAAAATCGAAGACATGTGAGATCCACCAACCTGTACTGGGTCCGATTGGTGGATTACGGCCCACTCCCTCTCACAGAGAGGAGGCCTGTGTCCTAGCAGCGGGAACATTATAGGCAAATTATGCTATCTTATGCTTGATTTAAATGTAAGTTGCGATGTTATAATCTGGCATATTCACAAGACAGTCTGGCGTTTGATTTTACCATAGAAACACTTGAAGTGATCTTATCTTATTGCAAGATAAATGTTCAACTCACAGAACATCATTTTATCTTGATGTATTGTTTACTTCCGAATAGAATCTGGGTCATGGTTTCACAAGAAATCAACAATTTTCTTTAAAGATCGGTATCGAAATACATAAAGTATAAAGTACCTACACTAACTTTGCTATGCTAGATTCAGGTTCATGTCGTTAAAGATAACTGGAAGTTAAAAGCATAAAAATAAAATAGTTTGATCCCGACTGTGATTACTGATTGACTGTGAACCGTGCTGATAATGGTTCATATGAATATGGCAGTTGTAATTATTATAAGCAGCAATCATTTGAAGTCCATACTCAACAATAAATCCCCATGAGCATATAAACTTAGCTTACCCTACCAAGGGAGCCACACTTTTATTCTCTCAACTTTGATTTCTTTAATCATTGGTTCTGTTACAATTCTTCCAACCCTCAATCTCTAATTTATTTTCCAGGTGCGCGGTCTCTGCGGGAGCATAGTCATGGCTTGCGGATGGGCCATGAACTTCGTCACTATGGTCATATTCACTCCCGTAGTCGAAGAGGTCGGCTTTGCTCCTCTATTCTATGCCTTCTCAGTAGTAGGATTCGTTGGAGCTGCCTACTGCGTGTTCTATCTACCAGAAACTAAAGGATTATCCATAGATGCTATCCAAGCTTTGTTTGTTAAGAAGACTAAAAGAAAAGTTGCTGCTGAGATTTAAGATAGGAATTGAATGAAGAACTTTGTTCATGATTTTGTACAGACGACTGCACGTTGATGGTAAACACTTTGACCTTGAGCTGGTCTACGGAGTTTTAATAGAATAAGCAGCATAAACTGGTTTTGATGCAACTGGCGTGCGGCCTGTTGCACTTGATCATACTCAATCTTATCGGTCATTAGTCGATAAGAATCAGTATGATCAAGTGCTCTTAATGTCAAAAAAGTTACCAAGCTTTGACGGTGAAATGTGTCAATATGTCGATCAAAAGGTGATTTTTTTTATCGGAATGTGTTGTAATATTGACAGCATTGAATATTCTTATTTTAACGCTGAATAAAAGATAAGCTTATCACCTGTTCATATGGAAACCAAAAGTCATGAAAGTTATTTTAGAATTTGTAGAAAAGAAATCTGTCTTATTGCAAGATTTTTTGTCACTTCTAGTGACACATGTGATCTAATTGTATACAATACTTTCTATACACGTAGACAATAATGAGAAAGCTAAAAGAAATAATGAAAAAGAAAATGATGTAGGACAAACACTATGTAAAAATCAAAACAGTTACCCTCGAAAATGTAACAAATGACCTCTTGTATAAAATGATTACGGTGGCACAATGTGAAGCAAAATGCTGCATGCATATTAAACAGGGATTAAAATTCATAACCCCTCGCTTGCTCGTTAAAAAATCGATAAAAATGTAATTATACAGCTAGTCGTTTGTCTACCAGCCTAATGGAGACAAAATGTTACATTGGGTTAGTAAAGAAGATGAATTTGAGAAGAACATAATTGTGGGTAAACTACTCGTAAACAAGTAGAATTTTGTAATATTTGTCTACCTCCGTAGCATTAAGTAATGTTTATTCCATAAAATTGTTACTTGTGTAGCGTGAGATGCTCCCCCGCTAGATGGACTAATGGGACGGACTGTATTCGGAAGCTGGAGGATAGGGTGTTGTGGCGCAGCCTGGGAGAGGCCTATGTCCAGCAGTGGACTGCGATAGGCTGAATTGATTGATTGATCCTCATCCATCCCGCCACCTCCTTCGCTAGCATGACTGCTTCGCAGAAGGAGGTGACTGCCTCCCACTCCCTCTCGCCCCGGACCATGGCTTGAACCAGAGCCGGACGCGAGAGGTCACCGCTGCTGCCGATCGCCTCCACGAGGACTCGGCGGTGCTCCGCCCAAGCAACCAGGTAGTCTATCAAAAGACTCCGGACCCAGGTTGAAAAACCGGTTCAGGTGGAGATTCATAAACGACTCCGTCTTGGAGTGTAAATGTGATGCTGTTCCACAAACGATGGGATACTTAATATCGTGTCCTGCGTGTCCTGTCTGCTGCACGTTACGGGAACTGATGGACGCTGGTGATGGTGCCGAAAAAGTGGCAGAATTCTGGGCCGAGTCCATTTAGATTCCTATCGACATGCTAAGAAGAATACATACATATATCACAAAGTAAGATTTGATAAACTAAATTATATTAAGCTTTTAAGTAGGTGTGTATGCACAGTTATGTGTCTACTTCATTTTATAACGTATGCATTACAAAACATAGTTATTCATTGATTGTTTCACGTGTAAATAATTATATATTTACACGTGAAACTATCAATGAATGACTAAGTTTGCGCATCTAGTTTTGTAATCTAAATTCGGCTTTATTGTAGTTGCTTGTAGTGGTCCTTGCGGGACGCCTAATTCTAAGTATTGTGAAAGTATAAGTAGTATATAGAATGAGAGATTAATTTGAACGAGATTAAAATGGTTTTTAAGTATAGAAATGTATTTATAATTTATAACAATTATTATAGCACCGAACTCGAAAAATTGGTTAGTTTACAACCTGTAAAGTTAGGATATAGAATAAGGATATCTGAAAAATAAATTATTTTCATTTTATAATTACTGTTCTGTATTATTTTAATTATATCGAATATAATTTAACTACATAAGCAAAAAAAATCGATATTGATAAAGACAATGCCGAATCCAAATAGATGAATAGTGATATCCCTTTTCTGAATCACTCGAAAAAACTCCTTTCCCTAGTAATTTTTACTCTTAAGCGCTAGCTCCGAAACTCCACTCAAAATGAACGCCATTTGTCGTCAAAGTCACTAATGCTAATCAGTCAATCAGGGAAAAACGACTGGTAATCGTTTCACCGCAGTCCTTCTCGACCCTGCCAGATAATTAATTTAACTGCTTCGTTAGTCGTGTTTTCGCAAGCATGACACACACAATCATGGGGTTCTAGGTTCTATTCGTGGGTCAGACAGTGTTACTGCGTTTCTCAGTAACAATCCGGAGTCTATATTCTGCTCTGTTGGTGGACTCAAGATGTAACAGGTGAAATGTGGATAACATAATCAGCCTATAATGTTCCCACTGTTGGGAAACCGGCCTCCTCTCTGTAAGAGGGAGTGGGCCGTAATCCACCACGCGGGCCCAGTGGGGGTTGGTGGATGTCACATGTCTTCGAACTTTTGGTTCTAGAACATGCTGGTTTCCTTACGATGTTTTCTTCGCCGTTTTGAGAGCAGTGGTGATGAAATTAAAAATAAAAAGTAATTGGCTGCCTGGGTTCGAACTCACGAGTTGTAGGTCAACTCGTCAGTTGAGGCCGATACCATTAAGCCAACACTGCTCCAGAGCTACTGAGCTACGCTGCTCTACATCTATGCGGTCGCTATATTCGTAAAAGGCAATGGGGAAAAGTTTGGTATCCTGCACTCCCGCCCGCATTCCGACAGAATAGCAAATAATATGCCCTCAAAAACAGCCCTACTTTCTAAAAGTTTCTTCGGAATGTCTTCACGAATTTATAATAAACTTCCTAAGCAAATAAGGGAAATTGAAAACATTAATTTTTTTAAGAAATAATTAAATAACTTCTTAGTACACAGGCCATATTATACAGTACATGAATTTTTGTCCGACAGATTCGTAATGCCAAACTGTTTTTATGTTTTGATGCAAAATAAAGCTCTATTACAATTGAAATTTCTATTTGAATTAATATAATATAATTATCACAAATTATTCATTAATTATAAATGAAAATAATATTAAAGAAATCTAATCTAATCTCTATGATAACACAAAAAAAACAAAATAATATCCTAAATTAAATAAAACTATTTACAAACTAAAATATAGCGTCGAAAAGTTATCACATAAACAATCTAATATAACAAACAGTCTAATATAACAAATTGTAAACTATTGTTTTTTATTTAACATAATAACAACTCTGTAACCACTGTCTCACAAATTAATAAAGGTCTTTGACTTTGTCTACCTCTCTGAGGAAAACAGACAATTTGATATATATTTTTAGGTAGAAGTTCTATGTAATTAAGTTGTAACATAAATATTCGGATAGTTATCGATATACAGGTTTGATTTCAATAATCCGTGCCCCTACAAGTTTAAGTTTCAAGGTCGAATCAAATTAAAACTTAATATTCTGCTTTCACAAGAAACTAGTTTTTGTTGGAACTTCAAAAAGTCTATCCTATTCGTTACAAATATTTTTAATTCCGTAAAACTGGCAATTCGATTCTACATTTTTTTGTTTATTTTTGCTGTTCTCCAGACGCTTTTGACGTTCTCATCTGTTTTACATCGTTCTCACATATAATGTTATAAATTCAACGTTAATAATGTAACTAATATTTTTAACAATATAATTTAAAAGACTGTTTATGGAGTTTCTTGTCTGTTCTTTAGCATAGAAATTTACTACACTTTAGAATGGGAAACTAGCTTCATCTTTTTGACGACCACTTGAAAAAGGAAGTTTCATTTCAGTCACCCTTTCGAGAAATGCGCATATTTTTCACTAGGTACACATCATACGCGCCCACCTGGGGGCCTAATTAGGGCCACTTTAAGCAATACCTCTAAAAGCTATTCATTTCCTGAATTCCCAGCAGATCATTAGCAATTCCTCTAATTTTCGTATTTCATTTCATATATGGTGTACACATTCCCGCAAGAAAAAAATAAAAACCTTAATTTTATCGGTAAATTTTTCATTACCGTTTTTATTAATCAAAATGGTTTTTTTATTTTTTATTTCTACAGTTTAAATGTTATCTCATTGTGATATGAATTGCATACAGATCATATTATGAATTGGCAGTTTGTGACCATTTTGCGATTTTTAATATGATTCATATTGTTGTCCTGTTATGATTCTGCCAAAGTGGCCTTTTTAGGCCCCCTGAAATCGAACCACTGGACCACTAAAGCTTTCAATCAGTGATGTACACTTACATGGAATTTTTACTCCTAGCCTAAAGATACAGACTGTCTAATTTGGGGCTCACTACCAAATACTTTATTGTAACCTAGCTGTAAGTAGGTAATATTGAAAGCTACTCATGTAACTTTCTGTTAACCAGTGAACCTGTTTACTGTATTACCTGGACAATACATATTTTCTATTTTTAACCGACTTCTAAAAAAGGAGTGTTCGCGCATAACTTCGTCGCTTGCCAACCGATTTGAAAAAATCTTTTTTTGTTGGAAAGGGCATACTTCCCAAATGGCCCCATAGAAATTTCATCAAAAACGGTTCAGTAGTTTGGTTTTTAAACCAAAATTACTGGTAAAAATTACAACTAAAAAGTGAAAATAAAAACTTTTTTGCAAAAAAATACAACCGACTTCCAAAAACGATACTACAAAGTGAAAAATAACTTTAATTTCGGAAGTCGGTGGCAAACAACGAAAATGCGAACCCAACGACACCGACTATCGAAATTAAAGTTATTTTTCACTTTGTAGTGTCGTTTTTGAAAGTCGGTTGTATTTTTTCAATAACATCACGCCTGTATTTTGTGAAGGGATAGGCACAGGTGTACCTATAGTACACCTACAAAACCTGAAAGTCAATTCTCGTAATTTAAACGTTCAAAATCTAGTCGCAGTCTCATCTCGGCGACAAACAAATGTCAAAAACCTGTCAAAATGTAGGGAAATTAGAGGTATTTTTGACAGATTGAGACTGAGATCAGACTGTGAACGTTCTTAAAATTACGAGAATTCCCCCTCTGATATAATCACCCACCTGTATTATAGTTAGAGATGTGCCGGAAAACGATACAACCTACAAATAAATAAAATTGCAGTGTCTGTTTGTAATGGCAAAACAACAGCTTTTTACTAAATACATATGAAAGTGTATTATGCTACATGTAACATTAAAAAATAAATTGTCTGTGTGTCGGTTTGTTCCAGCTAATTTCCGAGACGGCTGGATTAATTTTGATGAAATTTGGAATGGGGACTTTGATATTTATTATCGACATGCCACGGGTGAAGCCGCGGGCGAAACCTAGTTCATAATAAATGACATTAAAAGAACAATGGGTGTAAGAACCTCCCATACATCGCGACACCTTGCCACAAAGCAAATATAAATAAGCAGTAAAACCATAATTTATGCTAAATGCTATTATGCTACCGTAATACTATTAATTGCCGTTGTTTGAATAAAACTGAACTGTTATAGTATCTTCCACAAATAGCTACTGGCTCTCGTTTCGATTGTAATAATTTTGATGTGACATTGGACAGAAATATACGCAGAAGTTCAACCAGTCCATACGTATATGATTCAAAGAAAATACCTGGACTAACTTTTATAGGTCATTACACCCATATACATAACTTTAACTATGGGACCAACTCTGAAAAAAACCCAGCTGTTTGCTCTATTAGGGCTTATTGATTTTCATATAACTGATTTGTGTTGCAAACAGCAACACAAATCAGTTATATCGACCCTTGACATATCAAAAGTGCCTGTAATTGGTTTAGTTGAAATAAATAGTTTGAGTTTGAATTGATCTTTTACTTTGTTATATCATCTGTTTAATACATATGGATATCAATAAAGAACCTTAGAATTATACCATAGCAAAAACATAGTCTTAACGAAAATAGAAGCAGGACAAAAAAGTCTGTTGATGGCATGATGATGATGGAGGTGATATTATAAATGACAAGGTGTGGTGTACAGGCAGTATTTTAAAGTCTAATTGACTGGCATACACGGAGACAGAGGCCAGACTTGTCCTGGAGTGAGCCTAAATCTCGAGAAGTATTTTCTAATGAAATCTCAAACAAGGCCAAAATATGTTCAGTTAGTTAGACCAATTTATATTTCGAGGCCCCCTACGTATGCAAAATATGAACTTGAACATTTAAAAGTTTCTAGCGCCCTACATTCTGAATAGGTCGAAATTGTATCTCCTATGTCTGTATTGTAGCGGTATCAACAACGCCACATGCGAACAACGTGTCATACTGACGTCACGCAAAATTCTGCATCGCGCAAGCAGAGTTTGCCGCGCAACATGCATACATACAAACTTCCCAACATCAGTCGTTGAGAAGACACAACACCCGTCTGGTCGGAGGATCCTCCCTTTTCTATAGAGTATGAGTGAACTTAACATCCTGTTCCTCATACCTCTAAAGTATGATTGGACAAAAGAAAACCTAACCACTTCTCAAGCTTTTCTGCATACTAGGGTAAGGCAGGGTACCCCATTTTGTTTTGCCACCCTGGGCCTGCGACTGGCTTAGTCAGTCACTGATATTACTTAATGTATTTTATGTTCTATAGATCCTTTTGCCTAACGAGTAAGAGCAGTTCCGCACTGCATCCGATTGGAATCCGAATTCAAGATCCGAATTCAATCCGAGTTGGGAATGTTCTAAATTTGGACGGACTGAGTTCGGATGTAGTGTGCAACCTTCAATACAAATAGTGATTTGGCTACTTCGGACCGTCATTTCTCGGATTCGGATCGAATGCAGTGCTGAACCGCTCTTACACGGAACTGGTGATGGTGACTAAAGCAAATCGTAGTTATCAATGCAGGCTCTTCTGAAACTGAAGACGCTGTGCTCGATAGGTAACCTTACTCTAAGACTTGAACGTGGACGAAGGCAACTTTATCTAAATAATTCGAACAAGTAATTAAACAAAATAGTATATTATGAATGTTGCGCAAGGTGCCTTTAGTACATTGACATTGATAACATCAGTGGGCTTACACATGAGGACAAAGCCTTATGGGAGTAGATAAATACACTCATATAATCAGCTAATGTTTCGACTGCCTCCTCTCGGTGAGAGGGAGTGGCTTGTAAATAGTAATCAAACGGACACGCGGGCCCAGTGCGGGTTGGTAGATGTCACATGTCTGCGAATTTCTGGTTATAGGACATGCCGGTTACACGATGTTTTCCTTTACCGTTTTGAGAGCAGTGGTGATGAAAAAATTTACACAAAGTAAAGCGCCTGCCTGGGTTTGAACCTACAACTCGTAAGTCACGGCAAAGTACAGCTAACGTTTCATTGCATTTTCTTGTATCTTTAATTTTCTTTTAAGAGGCACTCACTGGTTGGTCATCATCTGCCTAGCCTTTTCCCAACTATGTTGGGGTCGGCTTCCAGTCTAACCGGATGCAGCTGAATACCAGTATTTTACATGGAGCGACTGCCTATCTGACCTCCACAACCCAGTTACTGGGTAATACGATACCCCTTGGTAAGACTGGTTGTCAGACTCACTGGTTGGTAATTTTACTAAAATATTGATTAAAGGACAATTTGGTAAAAAAATTATGAGATAATTATTAATATTGAAATAATTTTCCATAAACTTTTAGCGTTTTTTTTTTATATAACTTGTTTAAGTTTTGAGCTTATTTGTTTTAACGGCTCCACGTGGCCTTCACGAGGTTGTCTGTCTATGTGGTGGGGACCGACGCACGCTTAGATATCCAGTTTACAGAATATTAGCAGAATCACACTGGAAATTTAAAAATACCAAACTATATATTAATTTAGCAAAATGTTGATTTTTGAAATCCTTAATTAATATCAGAACATTCAGACAAACATATATTTCGCTCCGCAAATGATAAGAATGACAGACTCTTATCAAAAGATAAAATATTTACACACAGGTTTTGTTTACACATCTTGTGTATTTTAATTCATTTATGTAATAAACTATTTGCCGAAATGTTACTATTACTTGAGCGTATAGTGACGGTTCTCGTTAGTTCGGAGTGAATCAACATGAATAAAGGAAGACTTAGGCAGTTCCATGCTGCTTTGGCCGGTAAGAAATAAAAAAAATACTTATTATTTTTAGCGCGAATTTGAATTCGGTACAAGGTATCGACGCATCTTGGTCGACAGATAAAACATATTTGTTCCATGTTATTTGGCAGTAAACAGTGATAGCTTAGAGACGTGTTATTCAGTTTCGATATGTTCGTTACGAGTATGGATGATTTGTGTGTGGTATTTGTGTGTGGTATTTGTGTGTTGTAAAGACAATCCTAGTGTAGGTCACCGGGTATTCGAACAAGAAGGAATAGAAAGAGACATAATGAAAGAAGAGGACAGTGATGATGATGAAGAAGACGAGGTAAGATTCCTTACTTAAGAAAGCAAAAAAGAAAATTACTGTCATAGTTATGAAAGTGTTAAATTAGTCAAAATCAGTGGAACATTGTGTCAAAATATCTTCAATCAAATGCTGACGGTGTTTAGCAAGAAGTGGTTTGAAAAAAACAATATTTTTTTTGCTTAATTGCCCGGGTTGCTCTGCAAGAAGAAATTGATACAGGAACTGAAAGCAATATGAAAGGAGAACTTAAAACAATATATGTAGAGAATCTGGATGAAAATAGTGTTGAAAAGTTGTTATGCATACACGATGCAATTCAAGTCGTAAGACGACGTCGACGTGAGAATAGACAAAATAATATGCGTAGTTGGACAACCGGTTCTTGTGGACAACTATTTCTTTAGCAAACTATTAATTATGCATATAGTATGTACCCGCATGTTAAATGGTTTCCGAGATGTTTGTTGGTTTCATATATACTATTAATGCTATATATCAGCGGGGTAATTCTCGTAATTTTAAGCACGTTCACAGTCTGATCTCAGTCTCAATCTGTCAAAAATACGTCTCATTTCCCTACATTTTGACAAGTTTTTGACATTTGTTTGTCGCCGAGATGAGACTGCGACTAGATTTTGAACGTTTTAAATTATGGGAATACGGGCCCTGATCGTCAACTTTTTCTCAATCACATTGATTTATTTAACAATGTCGGCAATATAATGTAAATGTTTTAACATTTTACGTTTAGAGAGAGCGTGCTATACCAATATGTCCTGCAGAATTTAAATTGAACTGATAAACAATGTTGGGACATATTCATTATCACACACATCCGGTGGTCTGCTTTTGTTTGATTCGATTGTGAAATTATGTGGCACTGTGCACTGACACATGTGTCGTAGTAATATCAAAATTCGGAATCTACCCAAAGTAAACAGAGAGTAGAACTACATTTTTTAGTAGCAAGTCGGAGTTTGGAAATTGGTATGACACCCCCGTGACTCGGAAAGCACGTAAGGCTTCTGCCTCGAATCTTGCGGGCAGCGGGGCGGCGGCGGCGGCGGCGCGGGAGCGGGGCGGGCAACGCAGACCCATTCTCGAAACTAGCGGGCAGATTGCGCGGCACTATAGCGGCGTTCTTCCCATAACTGGTTAATTACTCTTCTATTTTTATGGTTCACATCTTTGCTGTTCCATATCGGTGTCCTCTCAAAAATTGCTGAAATAATTTGCTCTAGCACGTCCGAGGACATTTCGATACGTCACAAACATAAATTGCACAACGCCGCAATGCAGACGCGCGGGCAGTCACCGCTTGACTGGACTAGTGCACCGCTCGTTGCCCGCCCCCGCGCCGATGCTGCGCCACTGTTTTTGAGGGCCGGTCCATTTGATTTTACGCATTAGATCCTGCCGCTCCCGCGCCGCCGCCGCCGCTGCCCCGCTGCCCGCAAGGTTCGAGGTAGAGGCCTTAAGACGTTGGCCCTGCGCCTGATCTCTCTCCAGTCGTGTCGGATTGCCGTCCCATCGGACTATGGGAGTGAGGGGAGAGAGAGTGCATCTGTGTCTGCACGCACTTGTGCACTATAATATCTCCCGCGCCGATGGCTGGTCTCTGCTGACATTGGTCGCCATGGTCGAAATTCGGTCTGGACGACTTTATTTATTTATGTAGAACTAGAACAATGCGATCGCTTGTGGGTTCAAACCTGGAAAGTACGAATTATAGTAGGACTCTTTCAATTTCATCTGAGTTAAACTTAGAGGTCACTTAGAAAAGGTGAATAAACCAGAGATCTATTTAATATCTCTAAGGGGCGATTCTCGTGACACCTTGCTTTTTGCACATGATTCTAGGTCAACTGAAAGTACTGTTGATTTTTATTTGCGAGTATCAAAATATGTCTCATACATGGCCGTATTTTTTGACATAGCGATTGGGTCCCACTAAACGCACGACGTCCTCGCGGCAGGCCAAGACGGAGATGGCGGGACGAGCTTGACTCCTACCGTAGGGACTGGCAGACTTGTGTGGGAACGGGAGAGCAAGGCCTTTCCTCTGCAGTGGGACAATACAGGCTAGTTAGATTAGATTAGATAGTTGACAGAAAAGCTTGATTATTTTAGAGGGACAAGGGATTGTAGAGCTACATATTTTATATTAATTTCAACTCAATATCAACGCGTTCCTGAGAAAAAGCTGTTGTTCAAAAATTTCTTATTTTCAGCCTTTAAATAAATGACTTTTGATTTCATCATCAGCATACCTTTTTTTTACCTCACTCCTCGTCATAGCTGACTCTAACGTATTCTTCTTTCTTTACAGGTGGCTTCGGTTCCACCGTCATGGGGGCTCTCAACGTCTGGCCCTCATACACATCAGAGCTATATGCCTCAAATACAACGACTCCTCTATCAACACCTATGACTAAAGCTGAAGAAGCGTTGTTGGGCAGTTTACCTTCATTAGGAGCTATGGTTGGATCAGCAATCGCTGGTTTGTTAATTAATTCATTAGGAAGAAGAAACGGTGGTGTTATTTTGTCGTTGCCGTTTGTGGTAAGTGGAAATTCATTTTTGGTTAAGAGGGTTGCGCCAGGGTACCCCGCGAAATACAAACTTCTTTTGTGATTTATATTTTGAAATATTATTCAATAGGGTTAAATGTTGTATAGATGATTTTAATGATTATAGAATTATAATCATAAAAATCATCAAATAAAGTACATCCTTCCTTGTTACGGTCGTAAACCATATCTTGTTCAACATTTATAACTTAACAAAAACCTGCAAATTGCAAAAACATAAGGTAATTTGAATTTCACGGGCCACCATCCCCCTTAACAATACATATGTGTCTAAAAATTTATTGCAACGGTCGATACTTTGGAACTGATTGTTTGGATATTTTTTACGAAATCCTGTCCCAAGTTTCCGTCAATGAGCATCGGCTCAGGCTAAACAAACCAAGGCACCGTTAAAGATTTTAATCCATTAAAAAAAAAATACAATATCCTATAATTAATTTAATTTTTGGACAACTGTAAGAATTAAATTATTGGTCAAGGAAATAGTTATTAATATCAGTGCTTATTATTTTTCAGTTATCATGGGCAATAGTAGGAGTATCGACTTCAATAAACCTGATCCTGGCTGCGAGGTTCTTAGCTGGTATGGCTGGTGGTGGCTTCCTGGTGTTATCGCCTATTTTTACGTCAGAAGTCGCTGAGGATGCTATAAGAGGAGGATTAGCTTCAGGTGAGATACATTTTAATATAATTTTCTTTACTGTTGAGAGTTTAAATAAATGCAAAAATAAAAAACACACGGTGAGATACATTTTAATAATTGTAAATGATTAATGATTTTGAAAAAAATAAAAAAGTATTATTTCGAACCCATAGTACAGTCGTTCTATGGGTCCCAAATAATCATTTTTATTTTTTATTAGCGTTGTAGGGACGTACGTTTTACACCAACACTAATCTTTTTTTTTTTTTTTAATAAATCGTCATACTTTTACCTTTAACCCAATTTAATTATCTTTGGTCAGCACAGCGTTATTAATTATCTATTTGTAATAAAATTATAATTTCTAATAAAATTATAAACAATTTTAGCTTTAACATGGAGGAAAAGGTTTGTGATTTGTTAAATTCTAATCTTTTGTACTGAAAAACTTACAAAAGGATTAGCGATTAAGCCTAAAATTCTTTAATTGCAATCCGGCAAGATAAAATTGCATCATGTGTCATTAAATCTTGTCTAAATGATAACAGTTAGTTCACAAATCTTAAAATTTAGGTAACTGAAACGTGATGTGTGAATTCGAAAGTAAGAGAAACAAAAATGTTTGTTTATAACAAAAAAAAAAACATTGGACTTATTGAGAAAATGAAGATTGGAGAGGTGCCTTTGAAAGAATGTCGGTGTACCTACATTTTGTTTACTTTGTGTAATATAATAACAGAGTAAAAGAGAGCGGCTGAGGACTTATATAAAAGTGTTATTTTTCTGCCGCGGCTTCAGCGTCTTTCGATCCTTCAGCATTTAATAATTGAAGTGCAGGGAAGGCTTTGGAATAGTTGCAATTACAGGCTATATAATGATGCGTTAGTGTGACAAATGTTTTCCAACTCATAGATAAAACTCGTAAGATTTGAATCGCAATCACATTATAATGCGTAAGTATACTCATAAAAAAAAGTACAAAGTAGTTTTTGTTGATGAGTATACGCATTATTGTGTTACGGACCTATTAACCTAGATTTCCTATAGGTAGTTTAGATTTAAAAAAATAATGTGATCATTCAAAACTCACCTCAATCGATTTCTAATCAGCTCAATTATACTAAAAATACTTTTTTTTTTTTAAAATCTAAACTACCTAAACATAGCTTGCGATTCAAATCTTACGTGTCACACTTACGCATAATTTTTCCCGAAGTAGGTAATCTTACAAGCATGAGTATCGACAAAAATACTTTTTTTACAGTTGAAGATGAGTGTAGGCAAAATGTGGACTGTAGTTTTTATAATTCAATAAAATTACGAATTACTGACACAACTGACTTTTATTTTGACAACATGTTTAAAGAGCAAAAACCATAAAATATATAAAAAGGTCGCAACAATTATCTTAATAAATTAACCCCTAACCCGAATTTTAATTCTGCAAGCTGCAAGTAGACAACCCTCGCTATGACTTTCAGTTTCATTGTACTTACTGTACTTTTTGTTTTATTACTTGATGTTTCTATCACATTGAATGATTTATTAATACTGATTATATAAGTTGTCCACTTCTTCCAGCCTCAATATTCCTGTACTGTTTGGGTACATTAATGTCCTACGTAGTCGGCTGGTTCCTGTCATATAGAATCATCATCTGGCTGCAGTTAATACTAAGTATATGCTGCACACTCCTCATGTTGCTGGTTGTGGAAAGTCCTGTATATTTACTGAGGCAAAAGAGAGAAGAGGTGAGTTCATTTATCGTCATATTATTACGAAGAATAATGTAGGGAGTATTAATTAGGTAACCGTATTAGATTTTATGATTAGCAGCATAGTATATATAAGCATAATCAGCCTATAATGTTCCCACAACAAAAGAGTGGGTCGTAATCCACCACGCGGGCCCAGGGTAGGTTTTGAAAAGTAAAAAATGTATGGGACATAAACTACCGGAAAGCTTATGTCAATTGTTATAAAAGTCGTTGTAGAAATACGAAATGCTCATATAGTAAATAAAAAGGGTAAAGAAATGGTTATTACAATTTTAGGATGCCAGACAGGCGATGGCTAAGTACCGAGGGGTGCCTGCTTCATCAATGGTGGTGATAGATGAACTGACGAGGTTGAAGCATCAGATCATGCCGGCTGTTGAACTTATATCTGTAACAGGTATGTACTCTAACTTCTTTGTAAGTTGTCCCTACTTAAGTACAAATACTCTTCTATGATTCAATATCCAATGATAAAAGAGAAGATATTTCATATATGTATAAAGAGTAATTTATAAATCAGGAATTGAATAAATTAGTGTGTGCTTTTTGCTTAAAAAGTGCAAGTAGTCAGCTGTATTTAGGCCACCTCATTTTCTAATAATATTATAAGCATACCGGCTGTAGCATGTATAGCTTACACATCCTAGTTAGCTGGTATTTTGACACAAATGGAAAATGGAGCGCACAGATCTTTTGTAAAATATATATTTAATACATCAGAAGGATCCATTCCATAGCATTTTTAGACTTTATAGCAAGTGCAAATTGCAAGGCGATGGTTACCACTTTCTACCAAGTCCTCATGATTTGCCAATTTAAATTTTTCACCTAAAATATTGCTGCTTTAATAATAATTTTCATTTGTTTTTTCCAGACACCGACCCGAAAGCAGAGGAAGCAGAAAAACAAAAGTTAAATAATGAGGACATCATGCCAGAGCAATCGAAAGCATTGTCTCCAATCAAGCTATTATGTAAGTATCTACGAGTATCCATCTCACTCACTCACTCAGGCTCAGACAGACTTTACATTATTTGACTTGGAGATTCTGTTCCACAAATATTATCGTTCATGTATTGTCGTTCGATAAAGTTGATATATATGACATTGAACATGAAAAGTTTTTATTTACGTATACCTGTTTTTTTTAGTGTGGTTAAATTCCTGTGGATGCAATAATAATAATAATTTATTTATCTCAGACAACTGTAGTCCATATTTTACACTCATACATTAAAATTACTTATAAACTATTTAAAATTATAAACAGATGAACGTTTCTTTTTTACAGTTCTTTCAGGAAACTGGAAAGTTTCCTGAAAGAACTGTTTCCTTCTTCACAGGTCAGAATTTTATTAATCATTTGTTTTTCTCTTCCAGTTATTTCACCGGTTTCACGACGGGCATTCTTCGTAGTGATGACAGTGATCACAATGCAGGTAAATAAAGTTTCCCCAGTCATATGCTCGCCTACTGGTAATGGGCGTTGTACAACAATTAAAATTATCCCGAAGACCTCAACGTAACTTGTGCTTCAAGTTGCTTATTCGTGATAATTGCTCTTTAAACCGATTGGGATGAAACATGGTCATGGGGTCCAATTTCTAACCTGTTTGACAGCAATGCGAATGGTTACATTGATCTTTTAGAGTTTTGGGCTCTGAAGATCCGTGGCATAATAACCTGTCCGTCATTTACTTTAACCTATTTTTCTTTACTTCTCTTCCATAGAAGTTACAAAATGTTTGTTAATTGTCCTAAAACTTGTGCAATGTAAGTACAGCACCTAAACACTGTGGTGGGCCTGGAGATCTGTAACACAGGGTTTCCCTAGCACGGACTCCAGTCTCTCGCAAAGGAGCTTTTGTCTTGCACGTATTGTTTAGTCCTAAGGTGTTATTTATAAGCTAACCTTTGTGGAGAGAGAAATAAACTATTATTATTATTATATAGATTTTTTTTCAAAATGGCGGCCACGCATGGTATCTGTATAAATCGATAGCTGCCATCAATGCAAACAAAAACATGTTAAGACCAAACCCCGTAAAGTATCACGTTTCCGAAATATTAACGTTAAAAATTGATCACGTGACAGCACAGCAATATTTTTGAACTTGCTTACATCTTGTTGCGTAGATGTTTTGGGTTTAGTCTTATTATATTTTCCGTTTACATTGACGTCTGCTATCGATTTATATATGTAGGTTCAACGCGTGACCGCCATTTTGAAAAAAAAAAAAAAACAAGAGGCGCAATTTACAATAAACTAACATAGTTCTTAAGTTTACTAACACAATGAGTCATTGTTACTTGAATAAATAAATTATTATTATTATTATTATAGCAGGTATGGCCAGCCTCCATATAAAATTTCTTCAATCCCCTTTTATCGTTATCTTATGTTCCTTTCCAGGTGTTCATGGGCATAGTCCCAGTACAAGTGTACGCTAAGACAGTATTCACTGAGACAGACCCGAGCAAGTCAGATCTGTATACGGTGATATTCGCCGTCGTTCAGTTCGTTGGAGCTATGACCACTGCTCTAGTTGCTGATAAGGCTGGCAGGAGGGTAAGATTATTTTGAATTTATTTTTATGCCAAGTTACCACAGCCTGCGTAGATAGTTACCTAAGAGCAAATATAAGAAATGAATGTTACTTTTTAGTAACGTGCTTTTCGATATTAATACCCAATGATTATGTAAAGTTTAGCAACAAGTGAAACTTGATGTTCTTCTTACCTTTTTCTTTACTTCACCAACAAATAATTATGAACGTTTGCTAATTTATCCCTTTTATTTACAGATCCTAATAACATCCTCGTCAGTGCTGGTCTGCGTCTGCATGGTGGCTCTTGGATTCCTGCTGCAGACGAGGTCAGCTCCTGCGTGGGTCACCGTCGTGCTACTCATGGCATACTGCTTCTCGTTCCTCATCGGAGCCGGTACCATTCCTTATGTGCTACTGGCTGAAGTGTTTGAGTCTGAGGTAAGGATGAACATCACAATCAGCCTTTAATGTCCCACTAATGGGACACAGGCCTCCTCTCGGTGAGATGGAGTGGACCGTAATCCACCACGCGGGTTCAGTGCGGGTTGGTAGATGTCATCGTGTCTTCGAATTATTGGTTCTAGGACATGCCGGTTTCCTCACGATGTTTTCCTTCACCGTTTTGAGGGGAGTGGTGATGAAATCGTCTTCTCAACGTCCGTGTGTCACAGCAGGGATCCAGCAGAATATCAGCGTTAGGTACATTTGCCTGACACATGCTGAGCTGGACTCCCATTTGGTGCAACCTTGAGACGCACACCGCACTGTGTATGTTTCATTATTAATTTAATTCGTCATAGTGTCACTTTGATTTCGATATTTGTGTGTTTTTCATTTTGTCTTTTTTGTCGGCACCTTGTTTTATATTGTTAATCATGTGGGTAGTTTGATTATCATCTAATAATGTACTTTTGTGTGTTGTGCTGTCCTTTTTTGTGTGCGCCAAATAAATGGTTTATCTATCTATCTATCTAAATAATTTACACAAAGTAAAGTGCCTGCCTGGGTTCGAACCTACGAACTACAACTCGTAAGTCGTAGCCGTTTCCACTGGACTACCACTGCTCCCAGCCTTTTAAGGAGTGCTGACTACTAAAAGTTTCTCCATGATTCTAGATGTAAATTCGAGTGTAGAAATTTATCGCCGATAGTAAAAAAAAATCTGCTGTTTCTAAGAAAAGTGCAATACCATAATCAATTCAGCCTATCGCAGTCCACTGCTGGACATATGACTCTCCCAGGCTGCGCCATAACACCCTGTTCTCCGCCTTCCACATTCAGTCCGTCCTAGCAACCTTCTTTAGGTCGTCCGTCCATCTAGCTGGGAGGCCTCCCACACTACACATGCCGATACGCGGTCTCCACTCCACCGGCCATCGGTCCTTCGACAAACATGGCCAGCCCACTGCCACTTCCGTTTGCTTACTCTGCAAGCTATATCGGTAACTCCGGTTCTTTTCCGGAAATTTTCATTCACTGATTTTATCCTTCAAAGATACTCCGAGCATAGGTCGCTCCATAGCGCGCTGAGCGACCTTGAATTTCTGGACTAGACCGACCGTCAGTGTCCACGTTGCGGCGCCATATGTCATGATGTAATATCTACACGGTCAAAATGTATGGCAGAGCTGATTTTTCTTTTAATAAGCAACGAAATATTTCAACTCTAGGGGGCTGGAACAGAGCATGGTATTCTTTGATTGATGATATTCTTTGTTCTCAGGTCCAAGGATTAGCATCAATGATGATCATAGAATGGGTGTGGCTCCTCAACTTCTTCATTTTAGCGGTCTTCCCATACATGCTCACGGTTTTCGGAACCTTTGGATGTTTCTATATATTTGGTGCTATAAGCCTTGTAAACGCCATCATATCATTTATAATAGTGCCAGAAACTAAAGGACTCTCCAATGCGCAGATACAAGATCTTTTCCGGGCGAGAAAGAAGAATTAGATAAGGATTTTATTTTATAAGTTTCGAAATCTGTTTCAAAATATGAGGGTCAAATTCATAGTCCCGATTTTGTTTAATATTCTCAGCGCAAGTATGCACTGCTCCAATGTTATGCTATTTGCTATCCCAAAGAGAGCATGCAGATTTGCTCAATGTAATTGATTAGGAAAGTCTTCAATTCATAATCTCAGATAATTTACGTCCATCGCCACTTACTTAACTATCAATTTTAGGATTGTGTATTCCAAAGTTGATTTTTGAGTGACCATTTTTATTTATTATAAAGTTCCTAAATAAATTTTTTTGGTTGCAATTTGAACTTTCTTTTGTTTGACTTCGAGTTTATTGTTCCAAACCATAATCATAGTCTGAGATTCTGAATTCAAATATAGACATATTGTGAACAAGTATTTTAAAAGAAGATATTATTTTTAAAGCTAAATGTCTATTCAATATCTATAAGCACTTTGTGAGATTAATAGAGATTTATTAAGCGACGAATATAATAATTAATAATATTTTTAAGTAAGAGAGAATGGATTGATAATTTTAAGTGAGTGCCTCTATCCTAATTATAGAAATGATTGTTATTTTTTGGTCATTTCTCAGTAAAAATAATAAATTGATCTGAACTTTAAGCCGACCGGAAAATAAACAGTATTTTTTGTGTTATGTTGTTTTCAATGTAATTAAATAATAATAATCAATTTATTTCAGACAACTAAGGCCCATAGATAAAATACACAAAATTATCTTATACGATAATAAACTAATACATACAAAAACCTTATTCTACAAATTTATAACTGCGTTGGGTCGGCGACGTATTGCGCTGAGTCGAGGTGTCATGTAGCCTTCCGCGAAAACGACGATACACGACACCCATCGGCCAAAATTCCTCCTTCATGACAGTCTCCAGATGGTGAGTCGGAACCCGCACCATAAAAGACTTGAAGTTAATCTTGTGGCGCGACTCTAACTTCTCGACTCTCAAGGTGAACTTGGTCTTCATCTTTATATACTCCACGACCTCTTCTGCCGTCGTAGAGTGATGTAGACGGGACACGTACAGCTGTGTCAATGGAATAGCGGGACGCAGCAACATGTTCGGACCAGCCAATGCGGTACCGCACTGATTGCGAAGAGTAGGCTTCTTCTTCTTTTTATCAACACGAATGAAGCCTTCTTTATCTGCCTGTCCTCGGCTTGTTACCGGCGGTAACGAGCTTCGGACTAGTTCGGAGGGCTCCTGGGCACTCCTTGTAACTTTTGGTTGCCGCTGATGTTTTGCAGGAGTTGCTATAACGGCAGCCGAATAAGCACGCCCCGGTGTTGTCGTGCTAATATTATTCAGCGTCTTCAATGGTAGGGGTAAAAGTTGTTCATAATGATGAGTAAAATGACCCCTTTTAAGGATTAAAAAGATCAAAATTTAACGGTGTATAAGGACAATGTTTTGGATTCTGCAGTAGGATGCCAACAAGGTGACCCTCTCGGGCCTGTCCTTTTCAGTTTGACTATTCATCCTATTATCCAGAAACTGAATTCAAAATTCAACGTGTGGTATTTAGGTGATGGGTCGCTAGGAGGTGATGTAGACACCGTTTTGAAACACTAACAACTTCTTAGACAGCAATTTAAATCCATTGGCTTGGACTTCAATCCCTCAAAATGTGAATCAAATCAAATCAAAAGTCATTTATTCAAATTAGGCTGAGAATCAGCACTTTTCGAACGTCAAAATTACAAAAGACAGTCCCCCAAAAACGCCCGCCCTTCACCACTTCCTAGTGCTATCGCTGGGAAGAAGAAGTGGCGCAACAAACTCCCCAGCAGCACAGCTGTGAAATTTACCTTTCTGATATTGCCGACAGACAATTGACCATAGAAACATTTAATGCAATTGCACCACAAATCATAATTTTGGTATAAAGCTTACTGCACCTCCTATGTTTCCCAATTTTGGAAGATAGTTTTTCTCCTTTCATCGAAAAAAACATCAAAAAGTTCAACGACATTTCGGACAGACTCTCCAAAATGAGATTACATTCGGCATTCACCCTGATTAGATATTGTTGTTTTGCCCTATGTATTTTCTACACTCTTCCCCTTTATGGAAGCAGCCACAACTCTTGGACAAAATTGACCAAATTATTCACAGCACACTAACATCCATTCTAAATGTGGCCTTGGACGACAGAGCGTGGGTGCAAGCCACACTTCCCATCTGTTTTGGTGTCCTCGGCGTCCGTAAAATTATCAGTATTAGCTTACCGGCGTTCCTGTCCTCTGTCCACAGCATCATCGCTGCCAATGCGGTGAAGGTGTCAACTGCCTCGGGCACCATGGCTTATCCTGCAGTAAAAGCACAGGCCAGATAGCACGGCACGCCAGCATCAATGATATTATCCGTCGTGTTCTTGTCACCGACGGGGTGCCAGCTGTTTTAGAACCCAATGGCTGTGCACGCGACGATGCGAAGAGACCAGACGGAATGACCATAATGCCTTGGAAGGTAGGTAGGCCTTTGGTGTGGGATGCAACGTGTGTCGACACCCTTGTGCCATTCCATCTTCCAAGCACAGTGAGCTGTGCTCGGGCGGCTGCTGCAGATGCGGAAAACCACAAACGGCGCAAATACTCCAATCTCTTTGGAACTTATACGTTCCAGCCGTTTGGGTTTGAAACACTAGGGCCATGGGGTCCGACTGCACACTTAGTATTTCGAGACATCGCCAAGAGGTTGGTCGACTCTTCACGTGACTAGAGGGCTGGCCTATTTTTTGGCCAAAGAATCAGCATTGCCATACAACCTTTTGGGCACGTTTCCTATTGACAGCGATGCGGACGAATTTTTTGATACCCTTTGATTATTTCCCCTCTCTTTTTATATACTTGTACATATTATTATTTTAAGACTGTTAGATTTTTAAATTATGTAAATAAATAAAAGTTTTAAGAAATGTGTGTACTTATCTGAATTTCTGTTTTGAGAAGATAAACTTGAAAAATGATTTGTTTGATAACCATAATTAGATTTATAATGTTAGCGAAGAAAATAAAGTTATTTGGATAACCGATTCATTTGAGTTTATATATATAACTTCCCTCTTGTATATAAATAAATAATGCCAGCCTATTATTGTACCATTGCAAGCCAAAGGCCTCTTCTTATCTGTATGAGAAGAGGTTTTCTGGTTGCTCATGTCTTCCAGAGAAGGCACGAGCATTGATAACTACAGACGGCTGGCTTGGCAATATCAGACTTACGAGTACATAAACTACAAGTCCAGGGTCCTCTTCAATGATTCCGGCTTGAGGAAAAAGTCTAAAGTATTGTCATTTGCAAGGCTTAGCAAGGCTGCTCAACCCCAGGCCCGCGGGCCACTAACGCATTAGTATAAAAACCTCTTCAAAGTCAGTGAAGTTTTTTTAGTACCTAGGTAACTAAAACTTTTGTTTAATTTTAATATCTGGGTATTTATTTATTTATTTAGTATCTACCATAACCGTAGGCCAATTTTATTCACTAGATGGCCTGCCTGCTGGCACGCAATTAAAACTATGGCCCACCTTCAAAATTGGTTGGGCAGCCCTGGTGAGCAATTTTATGGACGACTTCAAGTGCAGCACCCTAATTGCGTAACACACTTTTAATCACAATCTAATCATAATAATAATATGTTCATTAATTATATTATCATTGGTCAGGCAGGGGACATAGACCTTCCATAGTTCAAGGTAACCGATCTACTATAGCCACCCACACCCATAGCCCAGTATATTCTGTTTCCATGTTCTGCAATAGTCCTGCCAACACAACAACACCAACCCGGGGTTGTCCTCAAATCTCAAATCGTTTATTGCAATCCATAATGTAGAAATAAAGGTGGTTAGTAAAAGAAAAATAATAGAAACAATTATGGACCCTGTCGGGCACAGCACATTTTAAATAAGTAGAGAGAGGAAGAGCAGTTTATTTAATTTTCTTTGTAATTAAGTTAGAATTATTTTATATCCTATTAATCATTTTATACCTATATATTTATATTTCCATTCATTCACTTATTCTTATAATATTTTATATACTGAAGGCCAGTTCTTGTAATTCGAAATTCAAAACGTTCAAAATCTAGTCGCAGTCTCATCTCGGCGACAAAGAAATGTCAAAAACTCCGTTCTCGTCCTTGGGTGCACACAGGGATAATCGTCGGTTGGTGCCTCCTTATCATTTAAAATTGTCTAAAGGGCCTCTGCGAGTTTGCTTCTTCCCCTGGTATGCCTTTCAAAGGTCCGGGACCCCAGGGTCCCGAGATATGTCAATATGTTAAAAAAATGTATCTGCTAAAAACAGTAAATAATGCAATGAATATTGTTGAACTGTCAAAATGAAAGCAATTGGTACTGGAAGTGTGTTACGCAACTACCCCGTAGGAGCTCTGTATTTTTAAGTAAAACAAATTATTATTTATTAATGACCCGGCAAACGTTGTTTTGCCATATGAATTATTTCTAGTTAGCTGCCCGGCGCTACTTCGTTCGCGTGGTGTTCTACCCCCTACCCTACCCCTACCCTACTCCTACACTATTCCTATCCTACTTCTACACTACACCTACCCTACTCTTACCCTACTCCTACACTACTCCTTCCATACTTCTACCCTACTCCTAACCTACTCCTACACTACTTCTACCCAACTCCTTTAAGTAAATAAAAGTATTAAATAAAAATAAATAAATAAAAAGTATCCTATGTCCGTCTCCTGAGGGGCAATTCTCGTAATTTTAAGAACGTTCATAGTCTGATCTCAGTCTCAATCTGTCAAAAATACCTCTAATTTCGCTACATTTTGACAAGTTTTTGACGTTTGTTTGTCGCCGAGATAAGACTGTGACTGGATTTTGAACGTTTTAAATTACGAGAATTGGCCTACTGGTTCTAAGCTACCTCCCACCAATTTTCAGCCAAATCGGTTCAGCCGTTCTTGAGTTATAAATAGTGTAATTAACACGACTTTCTTTTATATATATATACGTAGGTACGTATAGATAGATGTGTTTCATTCTCCTATGATAAGCACCTACCGCTATCGTAATTTTTATTTTGACGAGAAAATAATGTATTTGTCATGTAAGTTTACAGAAAATAAAGAAAATTAAGATAGAAAATGATTAATTGTTACCACAATAATTATTTAATTTTTTCCTAAAACCGTTTTCTTGATTCTCATGTCTTTGCTACGTAACTATAGAGCAAAAAAAAAACTTGAACTTGACACTCATTACCAGGAAATCAGACGTTAAAAAGAGCACTTTTACACGAAAACACATAAAAGTAGGTTTTATTGCGCGATTGCGTGATTGCGTACATTGTACTGCGTAATGTTAGCGATATACACGTTTATTATGTTTGCCTAGTACAGCGATCTTTTGACGAGTGTAACCGGAGAAGTTTGGATAGTGTTACTTTATTTGTTTGCATGTCTATTATGAGATTATGCAAGATTTGTAATGCTTGTATGCACGTGATATAGACATTTCGGTTGGGGAGAACGGGTATTTTATTTTGATACTGTCTGATGACGGTTGAGGTAAATGTCTCCATTTCATGTTCTCTCGATAAGTTATCTACAGGTATTGGAATTTCTTAATAGTTTAAAAGCCTGAACACCTTCTTACCGGGGCTATTTACTACATTTTGTCTAAACCGCTTTTTAGGGTTCCGTAGCCAAATGGCAACGGAACCCTTATGGATTCGTCATGTCTGTCTGTCTGTCTGTCTGTCTGTCCGTCCGTATGTCACAGCCGCTTTTTTCCGAAACTATAAGAGCTATACTGTTGAAACTTGGTAAGTAGATGTATTCTGTGAACCGCATTAAGATTTTCACACAAAAATAGAAAAAAAAACAATAAATTTTGGGGGTCCCCATACTTAGAACTGAAACTCAAAATTTTTTTTTTTCATCAAACCCATACGTGTGGGGTATCTATGGATAGGTCTTCAAAAATGATATTGAGGTTTTTAATATCATTTTTTTTTAAACTGAATAGTTTGCGCGAGAGACACTTCCAAAGTGGTAAAATGTGTCCCCCCCCCCTGTAACTTCTAAAATAAGAGAATGATAAAACTAAAAAAAAATATGATGTACATTACCATATAAACTTCCACCGCAAATTGGTTTGAACGAGATCTAGTGAGTAGTTTTTTTTTAATACGTCATAAATCGTAACGTAACGGAACCCTTCATGGGCGAGTCCGACTCGCACTTGGCCGGTTTTTTATAGTGTACACTACTGTCCGTTGTAGTGTCAGTTAGGACATTATACAGTCAGGGCAATTAGAGTGAGTTTTTTTAACTACACAGTTGCGGGAGTTTCAGTATTTTATGTTGGGTGATTCCGCATTCTCCAACCTGCAACCCTTATTTATAATTAAAACTCAAATAATTTATTTCAAATAAAGCAATTACGGGCACTTTTGAATTGTCAAGGGGTCGGTTGGTGAGGAAGATGAAGCTAGTTGTCCATTCCAAAGCGTAGTTGGCACCTATGGAGAAGACCTGGCAAGAAACTCCACAGACGCTCTTTTAAATCAAAATAATATGGTTACAAAATATTGGTTACATCATTCATGTTGACATTATGCATGTGAGAAGGATACAGAACGTTAAAAGCGTCCCTAATGAAAAGATTAAAAAAAACAATTCAAATATTAAATTAAATTCAAATAAGCCGTTTCAGTTAAGAGATGCCCAGTTCCTACTGACGGCACTCGTTCACGAACATGACGCATGGATTTAACACCATTCAGCTCAACCATTTTGAAGGGAGCTAAATTAATGATCTAACACATACGCCACCATCAGCGAGACATGATGGTACCCAGTAAATGGTAGCTTTATTCATATTATCTACACACACATGTGCTAATACTAGGACATTATCATACTATAACACACCATCTGAATCATTTTGAAGGATATTGCTAATCCATTGCTCCATAAGTTCGAATTTGTCTGCTCAACGACGTAAAAACGCAATGAATGTTGGTCGAACTGTCAAAATAAAAGCCATTGCTATGGTCAGTGTGTTACACAATTACCCCGCCGGCTCGAAAGACCAAAATGTTGAATAGAAGAAAATGTTAAACGTAACTGTACACTGTGATGTTCGACGACACGGTTGGCCCAGTGGTTTAGCGATTGACTGCTGCGCTGCGTGTTGCGGGTTCGATTTCCTCACGGAACAAAATATTTGTATTACCTACAAGTAGTTGTTCCGGGTCTGGCAGTTTGTGTATGTGAGTTTAAATGTTTGTGCACCCACGATACAGTAGAAATTAGTGAAATATTGTGGGGCAACGTTTTATAATATATTATATATATTAATATTTGAGCGTACAATTTTTCTCTAAAATACAGTAGTTAAGTTTGAAATAAAAGTAACTTGTCAAGTGGTTGTGGTAAACCTTTCCATATTATATTTTCAACATGTTTTTATTGACAAACACATCGACTTTTGCGATAGCATACAAAAACAATACCATTATGATCCATATAATGTCCATGCTAGGTTTAAGATAGAAAGTCCACTAACGAAAATCTATAAATCGTAGACCCACAAATCTGATAGTACCAGGCTCTCATAACACGCACGTTGTACAAATATGCAAAACCATTCAATAAAGGTGAAATTATACGAAACAGGGGCAGTGGGCCAATGGCATGCAACCATGGCTAACATTGTTTGTTCCATTGTAAATCTTTATGACCAGGCAAATGGAACAACTGCACTATTGGTGCATGGAACTTGTATTAGGTTTAAGAGGTCATATTTGCTGTTCGGTTCTTGTGAAGACGAGTTTGTAGTTTCGATTTCGTGGTTGGAAAGTACATATAATATGGCATATAGTTATAATAAAGCAGTTCTGTGACCAACCTATAGGCAGATTAGGTTGTCAGCTTAAACCACAAATGGAGAAGACATGATTGTACTAGGACTTTACCTTAATCACTGAGCGTATGAAACACGTGGATTAAATCACGGGCAATAGTTTTTGCCTAATGTTTCAGATAAAAATAAGAAGCCTCTTTAATTATACGTTTTCGTTTAAAGTCGGTGGTTTGCGCCTGGCAACTTCATAGAGCAATCACCGATTTGTTTGGTAAACTTTACTTTTGAGTTTTGCAGGATTATGTTGAATCCGACTATATAATGTGTGTGTGTTTAGGTGATTTTCTGTACGAGTATAAACAACACTATCGATAATGTAAATCGTATAGACTATAGAGGAACGAAGAACAAAGTTCACTCATCCTCCATAGAAGATTGAGGATCCTCCGACTAGATGAGTGTCGGGTCTGGTGGGCTACTGCCCGACGATAGATGTCGGGACGTTGTATATTTGCAAGTTTTTTCGTGACAACAGTGTGATGCGTACACACAAGAGTACACAACGTTTCAGATAAGAATTCCTTCGAATATAATATCGATTTGCCATCGGTAACTGGATATTTGTTACACATCTAAATTATAATATAAAAATAATAATAAATAATATCCCTGGACATTTCACACAGCGCCATCTAGTCCCAAGCTAAGCAACCTAATGCTTGTGTTATGGTAACAAGATGGCTGATAAACTACTTATATACATTTTTTTTTTGTAAATACATACGTATTATAGATAGAAAAACACCCAGACTCAAAACAAATACATGTAGGTCATACAAATATTTGTTCCGTGCATAGCTTAGCCACTGCGCCAACCGTGCCGTCAAAAAAATTGATCGTGTCTTGCATCATACACTACACTGAATCAGTCAGATCAAACAATGCCATCAATTGATTGCAGTCAGAATATTACAAGATCAAATAATAATAAAATACAAAAAATCCTTAAACAAAAACAATAATTTATACATAATACAAGCAATATCAATACATATACAATACATCCTAAAAGCTAGTACAACGGAGCTTTTCTTTTTGGTTTAACGAATCGTCCTTGAATTTCTTCAACAGTCAATCCTTTCGTCTCTGGTAAGAAGAATGCACAGAAGGTGGAACTTAAAAAGCAAATGACGGCAAAGATGTAGAAGACAGGACCCCAGCCGAGAGCCTTGAGGAGAGGGTTGAAGATATAGAGAATCACGAAGTTGCAGAGCCATGCGTGTTCGAATAGCACCATGGAGAAGAAACTCTTGACCTGGAAAGAGAAAACACATTTATTTTAGACACTTATACTGTGAATGAGCATGTGGTCCTTTATTTTTCAGTATGAGCTAAAAGAATAAGGGCAAATTTATTATCGACAGATCATTTTTATACGTGCAATAAAATTGACGTCTGACAGATTTTGCATTAGAAAAAAGATAAAGATGTAGAATGGGTAAATTGGAAAAAGGTGAAATTGATTAGCTGTGAGATTGAATACCCCGGACGAGCCCCCAAAATGTAGAATGGGGATTTTGGGGCAAGTAAAATGATAGAAAACAGTTTATATAATTATATATCTTCTTAATTATATTTATTCAATCTTCGTCTTTACTCTCCATACAAAAATGACAACCGTTCCCTTCAAGTGCTGATCCGCCATTCTTCCCTCTCTCCCTCTCACTGTCGTTCCTTCTCTCTCTCATGCGTTACGTTCCATTCATCATAGACTTACATTAAAATACTCATCCTACAAAGATATATCGTAGACAATGACATCGGATCATATGCCCTATAAAAATGCTAAAATATGCGTGCAAATGTGCACTGGTAAGGGCGAAATATGCACAAAATATGCACAGTCAAAAAACCATGTATTATTAGAATTAACGAAATATGAGGCAGTAGTTGTTGTCGACTCCTTGTAGTTTTCTGTCTTGCAGCTAAATGGGAAGCAGTACTCACATGTTTATCGATTTGATTTTTTTTTTTATGAAGGTTTTTTTCAAAAACCTTGCAGAAAATCACAGTGCCATCAGTCGTAAATTGGCCTCGGTAATTTTTTATCCAAGATTCTATTAAAGTCGGGGTACTTTTTTTTTCACAGGCGGCATTATTTCAACAAAAATAAGATTTTCGTAGATGGATAAACAAATACAGCGAGACAAAAACAATTGAATTGCGTTAGACGCATAATAAAACATGCCTAACACGTTTAACTACTGAAATAAGCACTGTCAATGAAAAAGTACCAAAATATGCAATAACGCTATAAAAATAGAATTATATGCTTTGGCATATTCAACCATGCAAATGCATTTAATCCGATGTCTAGATATATTATGTTACAGATGGATTGTCGAATCCACTGTTTTACATAACCGCTGTTTTAAAAAACAGCTCCGTTATGTAAAACAGCTGTGCGTTGTTCAGCTGTTTTATCAATCCAGTTGAGCAACGTTCAGCGTTTAGACGACTGTAATCTTTTCTTCTTTGTTCTTTTATAAACTACTAGGATCACATAAAACAATAGCATTACTCACTTCAGGCAAGAACACTTCGCCTAGAAGAACGAAGGGCACAGTTCCCGCACTACAGGTGTACATGACTGCAAACACGTAGATGAACAGTGCCGTCACCCAGCTCGGTCCCCAATGAAGCTGCATTTGTGTTCCTAGTACCACACAGCTTATTCCGGCGCCCAGTGATGCGTAGATCATGAGAGGCTGAAATTAATCGGATTTCTTGGTTATCTTTTTGCACGGCTTTTTTTATAATATCTTTTAGTTTTAACGGATGTTAGGGAGAAGCAGAGGATCGGAGTTTATTTCTAGAACCTGAACCTAATAACCACTACTCGAACCTTAATAACCATTTTCAGTTAAAGACAGATCGCTTCTGATGGTAGCCAGTATAATCATAACTGAAAGTATAATATAATTAACCGACACAAATAAAGACTTTGGGGCTCCTAACTAAGCAATTTATAATGTAAAAACCCACCACGACCATACTAAAAATACCAGGTTAACAGAAAACAAAAGAGTCTCACCCGTCTCCCAAGCGCATCAGTGCCGTACGCAGCAAGCATCCCGGCGACAACAGTTGTAACAGCCAACATGACACTCAAAAGAGTTGGAGACACGGTAGGTACTGCTTCAGTGAATATGGGTTCCGCGTATATTTGAACCACGACTAAACCTTGGAAAATGGCTGCTGTCATCACAAACATGTTTACGGTGAAAGCTCGTTGCGATGATTTTGATTTTCCTGTGGAAATAAAGACGGATTTCGAAATTAATGTAAAAGTTATAATCATCAAAGTTGGTATTTGATTATCTGTCTCTGCGCTTCAGAAAGCAGATTCTGTTCCCGTTTCTCAAAAGCCAGACCTACTGAGAGTACTCTACCACGTGGTGGTGGTCTCAGTAGCTCTGGGTAGCAGTGTGGGTTGGTAGATCTCACGTGTCTTCGAATTTTTGGTTCTACGATATGCCGGTTTTCTCACGATGTTTTCCTTCACCGTCTTGAGAGCAGTGAAGATGAAATTATTTATTGCCTGGGTTCGAACTCACTTCGACTTGTAAGCCGGGCGGTCAATACCACTGGCCCTCTACTGTTCTCTACTGCTCGGAAAACTACTAGTGATTATTAATTACACTACTGCCTTCACGCACAATGGTCCACTTGAAGGACTAAGTGCGGAAACCAAACCTGTAACATAGAACATACACTACTACTACTTTTTTTAAAAAAGGATAGAAATACTTACTAATGAACTTCCATAGAGACATTTTTTCAGCGGGTTTCATGTCAGGTTTCAGGTTTTCTTCTTCAGGCGTCTCTTCTGTAGAAAAAATACGTTATACGTATGAAAATATTCTGATAATTATAATCCAAATTAAAAGTCATTTATTCAAATTAGGCTGAGAATCAGCACTTTTCAAAAGTCAAAATGACAAAAGACAGTCCCCAAAACGCCCACCCTTCACCACTTCCTAGGGCTTTCGCTGGGAAGAAGAAGTGGTAGAATATAAAATAATATATGTAATTACTATACAATATTGTATGTCACAATACAGCTAACGTGGTTATAAGTTAACTTGCTGCGCGTTAAAAGGGTCATGTACTCATTAGTTCAGCTTAGTCTTATAGTCTGTAACTTTGTGTACGAGTACATTATGCAAAAATTAAAAATACCATTAGCAAAATCAGCCTATAATGTTCCCACTGCTGGAGCTCAGGCCATCTCTCGGCGAGAGGAATTGGGCCGTAATCAACCACGCGGGCCCAGTGCGGGCTGATACATGTCACATGTCTTCGAATTTTTGGATTTAGGACATGCCGATTTCCTCACGATGTTTTCCTTCACCGTTTTGAGAGCAGTGGTGATGAAATAATTTATATAAAGTAAAGCGCCTGTCAGGGTTCGAACCTCCGACCTATATCTCGTAACTCATGGTCGTTACCACTGGGCCACCACTGCTCTAAAATTATCATTAACTTAGCATAATGTTGGCCTGTATATAGTTCTTCTGCCTGCTCAGCTGCAACGCTAGGAAGTGGTGAAGAGTGGAAGCGTTTTGGGAGCTGCCTTTTGTAACTTTCGACGTTCAAATGTGCCGAATTTCAGAACAAACTCAAACTCAAATCATATAATTCAACTAAACCAATTACAGGCACTTTTGAACTGTCAAAGGGTCGGTCAGTCAGAAAGATGAAGCTAGTTGCCCATTCCATAGGTCTATTCTGGACCTATGGAGAAGAACGGGCAAGAAACTCCACGGACACTCTTTTAAATCATAAAAATTGTTACAAAACATTTGATTACATCATTCGTGTTGAAATTAACCATGTGAGAACGATGTAGAAAGACGTGCACGTTAAAAGCTTCCATTATAGAAAACATAAAAACAATTCAGAAATTAAAAATTAGAATAAGAGATGACCGGCTACTAACGGCGCCCGTTCACAAACATGACTTATGGATCAGCACCATTCAGCTCAACCGTTTTGGAGGGAACTTAATGATCCAATACACACGCCACCACCAGCGAGACATTAGAGTGAGCATGACATACTCACAGTCAATGAAAGACGTACCCAGTAAATATCCAATTTGAATCAATGGATTTATAATTATAATGCCACACAACAAAAAGGAGTTGTTTTTTGTTTAGGTACTAGTGACCAGTTGTTGCTTTGTACGGTACTTACGTCATGAAATAATGCCGAGATTTCTTTATATGTTAGTTTAATACTAATACATACAAATCTTTTAGAATTATCATCATCTCCTAGCTTTTTCTCAACTATGTTGGTATCGGCTTCCAGTCAAACCGGGTGCAGCTGAATACCAGTATTTTACACGAAGCGACCTCCAATACAATACCCTTTGTAAGAATGTTTGTCAGACTTTCGAGCTTCTGACTAGCCGTAACGACTGCTAAAGGTCCAGGAATGACAGCCAGCCATCAGCTAAACATACTTTCGGAATAAACGTTAATGGTGCAATCCGCATCAAAATCCTTTGTGTAGTCTGGAGTAACTCAGCAGTCATATAGACAGACTCGAATATAGGGGAATCTGTTTTGTACTATATACTATATAGATACAGATACTAACCTCCAAGGTCTGGGTTCAGAGCGCGTTTCATGGTGTTAATTTCATCCAGAAGCTCCTTAGAATCCAACTTCCACATTCTATAGAAGGCTAAAGATTGTGCTGCTTCCTAAAAAATAAACAAGGTTACTATAGTGTCTACATTATCCATATCCATATATACTACATATTTTAGGTTCCTTTGAGCTTCTAGTCGCAGGAACGAGAAATGGATACTCGAAAGGAAAAAACTGAATTTTCACGTTTTTTTTTAATTCTAATAGTATTTTATCATACTAATCAAAATAGGCTTGGATATTGGCATTCAGATTGAAATATACTTTTGAAACAAGCAACTACAACAACAATAAGCAACTATAATTTTGTTATTAGTGCAAAAGCACATGATACTTTCCAACATCTCAACAAAATCCTTTACTTTCAAAGCGTCCTGATTATCCTTAAAAGATTATCTTTAAAGAGTAACCTTGGGTTACTCTTGAACACAAGGCGAACAAACCACTTCCAAACGAAAAAAGATAATCACCTTTTCTTTTCCATTCCTGAGTAAGTGCATGGGCGATTCCCTCAAAATGAACAGCAAACATGCCCCAGCAACTGACGCGGATATTCCCACGTACAGCATTATATTGTAAGGCAGAAATCCTCCCAGCATATAGGAAAACAACATCCCTATTCCATATGACACTATCATAGTCGCCGTCATGGAACCTCGAATGGAATCTTGACAGATTTCACTGATGTACACCGTGGCTACTAGGCCTACATTACTGGCGACCCCAGAAAGGAATACGGCTGCTAGGACTGTTTCTACATTCCTGGTGCATACTAATAGGACCCAAGCGAGCTGTAAACAAGATAAAATGTTTTATTGTATCAGCCTATTAAGGACTATCTATTCAATTAATACTAATAGATTTAACTTAAAAATATTAAAGCAGCTTTGTGAGGTGCAAAAGCCAGAAATAGGCATAAATACTAGAAAACGTAAAAAAATGTGTTTAGAGAAATAACTTTTTTGAAAAAAAAAACAGACTTCCAAAAACGACAGTACAAAGTGAAAAATAACTTTAATTTTGGAAGTCAGTGTCGTTGGGTTCGCATTTTCATTGTTTGCCCCCGACTTCCGAAATTAAAGTTATTTTTCACTTTGTAGTGTCGTTTTTGGAAGTCGGTTGTTTTTTTTTTAAGTTTTTATTTTTCACTTTTTAGTTGTACCTACCCAACACAAATTCGTATATACATACAAGATTAGAGGTACCCCAATAACAATTTTGACAGAAATGAGGGTGTACCGTGGTATACTGAACACATCTGCGTACCCCTTTAGAGCGTACAGGCGTGACGTTATGTTGTGTGATTGCGTAAACAATACAATACATAAGCGATAGCAGCAATAGCCGTTGATTTGCTGGCATTTATTGAAGAGCTCCGTTGTCTGTCTCCGAAACTCATTATCAGATCTTGTCGAAATTTCTATGGGACCATTTGGGAAGTATACCCTTTCCAACAAAAAAATAATTTTTCAAATCGGTGGGCAAGCGACGGAGTTATGCGCGAACAAACATAAAAAAAAATACGAACATCCGAATTGAGAACCTCCTCCTTTTTTACAAGTCGGTTGAAAAGAAAAATTACTTACAACTATACCCAAGGCATTCAGAACAGAGCTATATCTTCGCCCCAACTTCTCCAACATATAACCAGCGGTCGGTGTAGACACAAGAGCTCCTATTGAAGACAAGCTGCCGAACAGTGATATCTCTGTGTCTGTCATTGGCCTGGTCAGCGTTGTGTTTGTCGTTTGGAACATGGTAATGGTGAACGCTGGCCACGCGTAGATCATACCCATGTTTATACCCATGGTGCTTACTGTGGACAGAAGTGAGGGTTATAAGGGGCATAAATACGGATAAGGATCCCTTGTACAGAATATCAGCAGCCTAGTATATTCAATTAAAACTTATTTTGGAGAAAAGAAATATTACGTAAGGTTAAGTTACTTTAACAATTATAATAATAAAAATTAAAAAAAAATATATATCATCCTGGCCGAATTCAGTCACGGCGGCCAATCTCCACGGAATTAGACAAGTACGCAGGAGATATAGTGCACAAATGTGTGCACCAACACACGTGCTCTTTTTCCCTCACTCTCATAATAAGACACGACCCAGGTCAGTTTAGGCGCAGGACTACCGGCTTTACTTTTTTTCCGAGGCAGGGGGTGTGTCACACAACAACTTCCAAGCTCTGGGTTACTACTGAAATATTCCTAGTGAAAACATCCAGTAACACTTTGCCTGGTCTAGGAATCGGACCCAGCATTCCACGCTCAGCAGGGCGCTTGCGACTTCAAGACGTACGGGTACTAATTTAAGGGAATTGGCGATAGTTTTACGAAAGCTGGTGATATATCCTCGCTTCTCTATAGGGATATGAGGAACAGGGTGTAAAGTTCACTCATCCTCCATAGAAAAGCGAGGATCCTCTGACCAGATGGGTCTCGTGTCTGGTGCGCTTCTGCCCAACGATTAATGTCGGGATGTTGTATACTAGCTGCGCGGTAAACTCTGCTTGCGCAATGCAGGATTTTGCGTGACGTCAGTATGATGCCTAGTTCGTATGTGGCGGTGTAGATGCGAACAACAACACATTTTATTTTATCTACAGTAGTTAGCAGTTAGTAGCACATGTACTAATAATGTCTGTAGTATGTTAAGTAAATATTGCGATGGAATTTGGAAGATGTACCATAAGTGCAAACTAAAGTTAAGCGCATGGCACTTTTATGCAAAAAAGTGTGATGAGGCCCGCCTGTTAGGTAGTGTGCGATGGTTCATACAAAATGTACGAAAGTGATGTAGGAGATTTTTTGCAATACGGTGCTGCCCGCCTAAATCTGTGTCAAAAATACCTCTAATTTCTCTACATTTTTGACATTGACTGTCGCTGAGATGAGAGATTGCGACTAGATTTTGAATGTTTTCAATTACGGGAATTTGCCTTCAGGAGGTCTATTCCCAACGCGAGAATTTCGTAGTTCCGGGCAAAAATTATGGGTATAATTCTGTATGAGAAATTGTAGAAAATAAAGTCAAACTGGCACTGCCAAGCTTTGGACCTGGTATTTCAGAAAACGGACAATCAGGAAGATTTGAATGAGAAAATAGTATTCAAAAATAATTTTAACTTAATAAAATCGGTAAACCTCGTAAAATGTTAATAATTATAACGTCTCGTCTCGTTTATAGTCATAATACTCTTTGATGTTTGTGTAAGATTATAAATACTGACAAAATACTATGTGTTTTAGATTACAGATTTAATACTACAAATTCTAGTTTTATGAGTTTCACAAACACTCTTGATATTTAGGTTTTTCTTATCTCTTTGTTAATTAGGAGTTTCCATTTAGTTTCATGAAATGGAGGCGAATTAGGATAGTAAAATAGATACTGTAATAAATGTTAATCCCTTTATGGACTATATTTAAGCAATTCTTATTGACAAAAAAATATAGCTAAGGCACTAAATAGTCACATAGAACAGAACAATTTTGTAACCTGCGTTTACGCTCCAAACAAGCTGTGATAATTGTTTTCTACAATTCTCGTAAAAGATTTTTTTAAAACCTTTAACTGCCACTACCATACATTGTGTTGGCGTAGTTTAAGACATGTAGGTATTGTAAACTATTTTGTTCACCTTTTTGACATTTTTGACAAGCGTTGTATACAGCAGAATAGTCATTGGTTGTTTAAGGTGTAAACGATAAACGAAAACAGTAGACACAACATGTAGAATACATGTTTTATACCTTGCTGTAAATGCGGGTTAAGTATGACTTTTGCAACTTTGACAATGATAGATTGGTTTGTTCTGATGTATGTGTTTCATGAACCTCTAACTTGTATAGGTTACACGGCTTTACACAGTCATTTGTATGTGTAATCATCCGCCGTGTAATCATCGTGTTTTCATACACAAATGTGTATGGCCACACCTCTTTGTTTTGATGTTTTTGTGTAATGTTTCAAAAAAACACGCGCAGGTACACGGCTTTACACAGTCATTTGTATGTGTATATGTTACCGGCAATCTGCATAATCCGGTATTCTATACAATACCTAGGCAATGTATAGAATGCTTGAGGCGTCCAGGCAATGTATGAAATATTATTTATTTTATACTTTGCCTAGGCATTCTATACAGTACCGAATGCGCAGCCGGCAATGTGTGAAAAAGACGAAAGCGGGGAAAGGGAAGACGTGCGAGCAGCCAGTACTATAGAGGAAACTTACATCTGACCAATTTGAAAACAAAATATACGTGTCGAATTGAGAACCTCCCCCTTTATTTTCATCGGTTAAAAATCACATGCACATGATGAACACATCTGATTAATATAGCCGCCGTGTATTTCAAGCAAGAGAGTCCTTACGGTGTATAGATGGTCGTTTCTCCCATGGTACTTACATAACATTGATAAATATAGACCAAATCTATTTACTTACACATTGCCGGTGAACCAGCAGGTATTCTATACAATCCCTAGGAAATGTATACATTACCTAGGCAAAGTATGTAACGGACAATAATATTCATAATATTTCAATTGCCTGGACGCCTCAGGTATTCTATACATTGCCTAGGTATTGTATAGAATACCTGAATTATACACATTGCCGGTAACATAATACATACAAATACTGTGTAAAGCCGATTTTGTTTTCCGAGCTGCATGGGAAACATTCCTCGCGCGGGTGGGGAGGGGAAAGGTTTATTTCATTTTCAGCCAACACGTGCACCACGCTCATCTAGCATTTAGTATTTCTAAAGCTTAATTCCTATTGACACAAGATTTGAGGTTATATTGTCTTGTGAATATTTGATACTACTTTTAAAAATATTTTAGTACGCAGGAGACAGCTTGTGTATAAAAAGAAATGTTTATGTTTAAGGTTTTTTGTGTAATGTTTCGCAAAAACACGAGCAGGAGACACGGCTTAACCTATACTAAATGACTGTTATGTTATCTGCAATGTTAAATAATTACCGGGTTAATTTCCTTTTGCTTCAAAAGAACGAAATTTAAAGTTAAATATATAAACAAAAACTCTCGACATGTTTTATGGATACCTAATTTAGTTTAAAAAAATTGTACTCACTTATCGCCGTGCCAAGAAACTGGTATAGCACACCCATTTTGGAAACTTAAAATAAACTTTCACACTTTAAAGAAATCAGATCTTTAGTTTAGTTTCCTGACTTACAGACGTTTTCAATGCTGGCCCAAGGGTACAACTGGCTAGTAAATACAATATCATTTTTGTTATACTATTTGTTATCAGGGGTGATAATGATATGATGTACTAGGCAAACATAAATACAATGAGCGTAGATTAGGTAATTAAGATGATACGCTTCATCGTGATTTCTGTCGAGACTCGTTCATAAACTTAGGTTATATTGCTGATTAGCTACGAAATCTGATCTATTTCGACGTTTCTCTATGATAGTTTTTGCTAGTTTTTTTTTTGTTAAATCTGTGGCACGCATAAACTATCAACAGCATGTTAAGGCAGATGTACCTGCGCCTTTAAGGTAACATGAAATAAATTAAAATCATAATTAGCATCGAAGGCAATCTAACGGAAAACCAAAATAGGCGACATAGCCCACAGAATAAAGACGACTTGCAAACGACAGCAGTTAGGCGTCGTGTCGGCTACGGATTTGTACCTAAAGCAAGCTACAGTGACAGTGGACCAAACAATAGTGGCCATAGAACCATTAGTCATTGGTGTAGACATTTTTGTAGAGTAGACTGCGAAAAAGAACTTTTTGACAAAAAAATTGAACCGCCGAAAAAACTGAAAAGCAAAAAATAATAAACCTTTTTTATTTAACCTTAATAACTTAATAAGTTTTTTGTTAAAAAGTTTTTATTTTACAATTTTTTGTGGCTATAATCTACTAATTGTTTTCCGTAGGGCAGGCATATGTGGAACTGAGTAGAGTAATAAACTAATAATACACAACTCAGCATTCAAATCTGTAAGTGAACAATAAATCACCCCTATTTTCCCACCCTTAGGGTTTTTTTTTTTTCAAATTTAAATTTATATGGGACCAACTTTGGGGTATACCCTTTCCAATAAAAAAAGAATTATCAAAATCGGACTGTTCTGTAAAGTTATGCGTGGTTATACACAAAAATAAAATATATATATATACGAGTATATACGCGGCGACTTGAGAACCTTCTCCGTTTTTTTGTCGTCAATTAAAAAGGAAGCCCTCGGCTAGGGAGCTGCGATCCCCGTGGAATGGTTACAGCTAGAGTAGACATAAATGCCGTGCGATTGGAGAGGCGTATGATAAAGAGTGCAAGGTAGACTATTTGCACATGACTATTTTGAACCGTGAATTAAGAAAGATTTTGTAAAAAAAAATAGGGACCAACGTCATCGTCATCATCATTCACAGCCCGACTTAACCCTCTGCTGAGCACAGGCCTTTCTTTTCTTGTACCTACCAATCCCCACGCTCCAGTGCCAGCATCTTCCAAGTTCTACCCGGTAATGATGTCACCATCTCGCCCACGGACGACCGAAGCTTCGTCTTTCAGCCCTTGGACGTCACTCGGTCGCTACCTTACTTCACCTGTCATCACTGCGCCTTGCCAGAAAGCCTGCCCAACTTCACTTTTGAGTCCCATGACTCGTTTACCGATATCGACAACTGTCGTTCGTCTTCGGATCTCGATGTTTGGAACTCGATCTGTAAGTCTTATGCCGAGCATGGCACGCTCCACGCTACGCTCTCTGTGCAACGAGCGATGTCTCAGAACCGTACGTATATCAGCTGATTTCAGTATGTCGTCCCATTTGCTAAAAGCAGCCCACCCAAGCTGTATTATTCTCGATATTTCTGCTTTTTTAATGTTTTATGCCGAATGAAAGAATATGGTCAAGATAGACATACTGATCAACCTTTTCCAATGTTTCATTTCCTAATTTCACAAAAGAATTTTAATTGCTGAAGATGTTTTTTTAATCTTTGTCTTGCCATATTCATCCCAAGTCCCACCTTAAAAGAAGCATCATAAAGGCTTTGAAGCATTTTCTCGAGGTCATCACAGTTTTCAGCGAAAATCATAAATAAAAATATGTTTTGTCGCTATAAGTTATAATAAAAGAGTTTTTTGACCAACCTGGATAGGCAGACAACGCAGCTTAACCCACAACGGAAAAGACTTGTTTGTTCTAAGACTTTAGCTTTTTAATCACCCAGTGGATCAAACAGGTGGATTAAATTACCCCTATTTTGGAGGAGACTTAAAAAACTACAAAACTACGGCAATTTTTCTAGGACTAACAGTAGATGCCAAACTTCCTCATATAACAAGTCTAGCAGGAAGGCTCAGTTCGGCTGGCTACGCCGTCAGGAAAGTAAGACAATACACTGACGTTGATACAGCTCGTTTAGTCTATTTTAGTTATTTTCACAGCGTTATGTCCTACGGTATCCTGCTGTAGGGCAAAGCGGCTGATATACAAATTATATTTGTCCTTCAAAAACTGCTGTTCGAGCAATCTACCAGCTAGGTGCCAGAGTTTCTCTAAGAGATTTTTTAAAGATATTGGTATTCTCACGGTTGCATCACAATTCATCTTTGCCAACATCTTATTTACTAGGCAAAATTTACACTTGTACACTAAAAACAGTGATATTCATAGTGTTAACACTAGAAATAAGGACAAACTACGTACCCCCTTTCACCGGCTTCATAAGGTTCATAACTCATTGGTTGGCCTTTTATAACTTCTTTGCAAGACTTGTCTTTTAATGCATTTAAAGCTGAAGTAAAATCTAACCTTTGTTCAAAGGCATACTATTCCATCAACGACTACTTACACGATAAGAATAGTTGGTCGCCTTATTTTAACGCAAGACAATGTTTATGTTCTTTCTCCAGAATTAGCTTACTGACAGGTTATTGTTATTAACTTATTTATTTATTTTACTTCGATGGTCTTAGTTTATCATTTGTGACTTCAAGTGACAGCTATGTAAATAGAACCCAGCAATGCATAAATATGTAAGCTGTCACGCCCTTTATGCCTGGAGGCTTTTATTTGAGTAGTAAGTTTTTATTTACATTTTAATTTTAATTAATTATTTTTTAGCTTGAGTACATATAGTTTTTATCACATTTTTTGGTATATTGGCGTCGCTAGCTGACATATGGCAAATAATTTAATTTTATGTTCTGGTCTTGTAATGTTAATTATGAACATAGGTTCCTAGTATTGTATACAATCAACTATTTTCTAACTGAACAGAAGCTGTGCTGCTGGGGAGTGTGTTGCGCCACTTCTTTCCAGCGATAGCACTAAGAAGTGGTGAAGGGCGAGCGTTTTTGGGGGGACTGTCTTTTGACGTTCGAAAAGTGCTGATTCTCAGCCTAATTTGAATAAATGACTTTTGATTTTGACTTTAAGTTTACGTCGTCGTTGCTCTATGGACGGTTAGCAACAGTTTGCGCCTAGCAACTTAAGACAGCAACCATTGATCTGTTTGCTAAACATTACTTTCGGCTTCTGTAGAATTGGTTATATTGAAATAATATTTTGTATAAATACCACTATCGATAGTATTAATGGTTCGAGGTAAGAAATCCTTCAATTATAATATCGATTAATAATTGGTTACTCGATATTCGTTACACATCTTTGATTGACGTCAATGTAAATTGATCGTGTCTTGTGTCATTTATACTACACTGGATCAGCCTAAACGGATAATGTCATCAATTTAATGCAGTCAAAATATTTCAAGTAAAAGAAACACAAAAGTTCCTTAAATAACAATAATTTATTATAACCGACAAGCTAGTACAACGGAGCTTTTCTTTTTGGTTTAACGAATCCTGCTTGAATCTCTTCTACTGTTAATCCTTTCGTCTCTGGTAAGAAGAAGGCAGAGAAGGCGGAACTTAGGAAGCAAATGACGGCAAAGATGTAGAAGACAGGACCCCAACCGAGAGCCTTGAGGAGAGGGTTGAAGATAAAGAGGATCACGAAGTTGCAAAGCCACACGTATTCGAATAGTACCATTGTGAAGAAACTCTTGACCTGGAAAGAGAAGAGACATAAGGTTCTTTGTTTTTTAGTATGAGTTAAAAGACCACAACGTATCTTGCCTGCCAAAATATCAAAGGAATTAAGTGTATATTATGTTAATGCATAGTTTTATGACACACACTACAGCTTTGACTTCGTTACTATTGTAGCGATCTTAGCGACGCGATTGTTGAATTACAATTTTGATATGGTAAAGGAACTCGAGCGCTATACTCGCCAGTCGCTTACATACCATCGCCCTGACACGTTCACATTTACTATAATAAGCAATCAGAGTTATGTTGAACCTTTATGAAATATATTAACAATTTCAGTAACAAACTAGTTTCGCGTATCATTTATCTGGTCCTTATTAATAACACGCACAACGAGTGGTGACCCCGAACGTTTACAGGCAATATTTTCGAGTTTTTATTTTTTTATTTTGCGCGTGTGGCAAGGGCGCGTTTGAATACCGCGTGGGTAAAGTACAGTGAATAGTCTCGAAACCAGTGAGCTGCCACGATGACTACCCCAACGACAGCCGGAAAGGTCGCGGCTGCCCAGGCAGCTGCCACCAGAATAGCAGCGGTATCGGTACATACAAAGATACCAGATTTTTGGACTGATATACCTAAATCATGTTTCTGTCACTATTATAATATATATATATATATATATGGTATGTCTAATTACACTGTCCGCACATCAAACAGTAGCATCACTCACCTCAGGCAAGAACACTTCGCCTAGAAGAACGAAGGGCACAGTTCCCGCGCCACAGGTGTACATGACTGCAAACACGTAGATGAACAGTGCCGTCACCCAGCTCGGTCCCCAATGAAGCTGCATCAGTGTTCCTAGTACCACACAGCTTATTCCGGCGCCCAGGGATGCGTAGATCATGAGAGGCTGAAATTAATCGCATTGCTTTGTCATATTTTTGCACGGCTTTTTACATAATATCTTTTGATTTTAATGGATATCTGGGAAAAGCGGAGGATCAGGCAGGCTGCTTCACGAGCTAAAATCACCAAAAGAATCTACCCCATCAATCCGCGTCACATACCGCCTTATTGAAAGTAATTCTATAATTGAGTTTAACCGACACAAATACAGACTTCGGGCTCCTACTAAGTAATTTTTATCTAAAACCCTTTAAAAGTCTGATCAACCTGGGAATTGAACTCCTGTTCAGCAGTCGTGTTTGCAATCACTAGGACAAATACCATAATAAAAGTACCAGGTTAACATTAAACAAAAGAGCCTCACCCGTCTTCCAAGCAGATCAGTGCCGTACGCAGCAACCATCCCGGCGACAACAGTTGTAACAGCCAACATGACACTTAAAAGAGTAGCAGACGCTGTAGGCACTGCTTTAGTGAATATAGGTTCCGCGTATATTTGAACCACGACTAAACCTTGGAAAATGGCTGCGGTCAACACAACTGTGCTTACAATGAAGGCTCGTTGTGATGATTTTGATTTTTCTGTAAAATTGAATAACAGATTATTAAAGATTGGGCATATTATAATCATCAAAGTTGATGTTTATCGGACTACGGGAAAGCCAAAAGGAATTTATAGTCTTCGAGTTTCAGAGAACGGAACCTGGTCCCGATTCTCAAAAGCCAGAGCAACGGACAGTACTCGGAAAACTACCAGTGCTTATAAGTCTACTGCTATATATTTTTAATAGGTTAGAAATACTTACTAATGAACTTCCATAGAGACATTTTTTCAGCGGGTTTCATGTCAGGTTTCAGTATTTCTTCTTCAGGCGTCTCCTCTGGAGGCAAAATAATTGCAAAATATTAATTTTCTATCTTAGAAGTAACAAAATATCGTGATATTACTTATTGAGCAATATTTTATGTTACTCAATAAGTATAAGTTAACTCGCAGCGCTCTGATAGGGTCACGTACTCATTAGTTTGTAACTTTGTGCATTAAATAAATAAAAAAAAAAACTATTAGCTTAGCGTAGGCGTCTCGTATTTTGTTGTTCTTCTATCTGCCCAACTAACAAAGCTACTCTAGGAAGTGGTGGAGAGAGGAGGTGTTTTGGGAGCTATTTTATGTGACTTTCGATGTTCAAATGTTTTTTTAAACACAAAGATGGAGTTGCTTATGGTTTACTAGCAACCCACTCCTGAAACGGTTGCAAAAACGACATTTCAATACATCGATATTTCTGTGCTATATATACATCTCAGTTAAATATTAATGTAAGATCATATAAGTACATAAACTTTCCAAAATAAATACTCTATCATCCTTTGGAGTGTTTACGCGGCCAAACAGAGCAGAGCAGAGTATCTAGGTGTAGATATAGATACATACCTCCAAGGTCTGGATTCAGAGCGCGTTTCATGCTGTTCATTTCATCCAGAAGTTCTTTAGAATCCAACTTCCACATTCTATAAAAAGCTAAAGATTGTGCTGCTTCCTGAAAAAGATAATTAGGTTATTAGTTTCCACATTGAGAACAAAGGTACAGTATAGAGGTATGAGGAACAGGGTGTAAAGTACACTCATCTTCCATAGAAACGAGAGGATAGGTGATTCCTCCGAACAAGATAGGTGTTGTGTCTGGTGCTACTGCCTGACGATTAGTATCGGGATGTTGTATATAAACTAATGAAGTAAACTCTGCTTGCGCGATGCAAGATTTGGCGTGACGTTACTGTGTTGCGTAGTTTGCCTGTGCCGATATAGATGCCACAACAGGACACATTTTAGGTTCCATCGACCCAATCGAACAATGCGTTTGGTAACAAGACCAAAATAAAATAATAAGTATTATAATTATTGTATTATAATGATATTTTCTAACGTTCCAATAAAATCCCTTACTTTCTAAGCATCCTACTTGGGTTACTCTCAAACACAAAACGACAAAACTAATTCTAAAAATAAAAATAAGCTGAATCACCTTTTCCTTCCCATTATTTAACAAATGCATGGGTGATTCTTTCAAAATAAACAGCGTGCATGCTCCTGCAACTGACCCCGACAGTCCAACATACAGCATTATATTGTAAGGCAAAAATCCTCCCAGCATATAGGAAAACAGCATCCCTATTCCATATGACACTATATTAGTAGCCGTCATGGAACCTCGAATGGAATCTTGGCAGATTTCACTGATGTACACCGTGGCTACTAGGACCACTGAGCTAGCGATTCCAGAAAAGAATACGGCTGCTAGGACTGTTTCTACGTTCCTGGTGCATACTAATAGGACCCAGACGAACTGTGAACAAAATTGAGATTACTTTATCAGCTTAAAAACTATCACCTCTTCAAACAACGGCAAAACTGCCATACATAACACACATACATAATCAGCCTTTAATGTTCCCACTGCTGGGACTCAGGCCTTCTCACTTCGAGAGGAGAGGGAGTGGGCTGTAATCCACCTCGCGGGCCCAGTGCGGGTTGGTAGATATCACATGTCTTCGAAAAACTGCCATAGTGAGAGTCCAATAAATTTTAATTTGAAAATATTAAAGCAGCTTTATGAGACGCATAGGCCTAAAAAAAGAACGTTTTAAAATTCATAAAAATAAAAGGCCCATTATTTGGTTTCTCGTATAAAAAACTGGTCCTAAAGAGAAAGACCAGCAAGACAAGCAAATCAGCATCAAGCCGTAACTAAAGCACACATTTATTTATTAATCAAATTGAACATAATAAAATTCTAGTTTGTAAGGTGACCCCCAAACTCGACGTTTGCCTGTATCTATGTAAAGAAAGAGTACTTACAACCAAACCCAAGGCATTCAGAACAGAGCAGTATTTTCTCCCCAACTTCTCCAACATATAACCAGCGGTCGGTGTAGACAAAAGAGCTCCTATTGAAGACAAGCTGCCAAACAGTGAAATCTCTGTGTCTGTCATTGGCCTGTTCAGCGTTGTGCTTGTCGTTTGGAACATTGTAATGGTGAAGGCTGGCCACGCGAAGATCACACCCATGTTCAAACCCATGGTGCTTACTGTGGACAAAAGTAGAAGTTATTAACGGTTTCATAACAGGTAGTCTAAAAATTAATAAATGCCTTATTTTATACGGAGCAAGCAGACTGGGTAGCGACCCCAACTATATATTTGAGAGAAAGCTGGGCGGGTCGTGATGATAAAAGGCCATATAGCTAGGAAACAACAAAGAGCCTAGTATAGTCTTCAATGTTATCTGGAGTGAATAACTTTCAACAAAGGTTAAGTTAACTTGGCAATTATTTAAACCTAACGTTCTAGACAACGTGACATTCTATCAGCGATAACGGTGATGAAAAATGGTAGCTTATGTCAATCCAATCAAAAATGTATTGGATTGACATAAGCTACCGAAAAGCAACTGTCAATCCTGTTGGAAAGTCGTTGTAGAAATACGAAATGCTTTGAAAGCAATTATCACTTGTCTAGGTTCTTTGGTGATCTGATCTCGCATATGCAATGAGCACACTAGAGGTACTTCTAAAAGAGACAAAACACGTTAATGATAGTCACGGAAGAGAAATAAACACATTGTAAAGTTTACAAGTCACTATTACGTATGTGATTACAATAAATTTTATTTTATCTGCAGCAGTTATCTTAGCACATGTAGTATTATTGTCTGTAGTATGTAAAATAAATATGGCAATGGAATGTGGACTCTGTATTGTGAATGCCAACTTAAGAGCTGAAAGGAATTAGTGATCCTTTGAGTCGGTAAGCTATTCCAGAGTGATTACATGATGAGTAATAACGAGCATTGACCAGCATGCAGCATGCTTTGCTCGCTACGTGTTACCTACATATGTAAGTCAAAATAGGGGTAAGCCAAAGTGACCAGCAGTAGGATAATGAAGGCTGCCGGTAACCAGTAAGTTCAGATTTGCGTACAATCTTTTCGCCTAGCAAATGATAAATGGTTTTATTTTGTAAGTAGGTTTGTACAAACACTTTTACACGTCATTCGTATTTTAAAACTAGATGACGTCGGCGTTTTCTATCTGACTAGTCTGAGAAGAAAGGCCGAAACAAACTCAGACGTCACAGTCTCTTTTAAAGTCCAGACATAATTCTTGTCAGATCATATGAAGACTATGTAGGTCGATGTCTGAGATGGTCTTTTGAGGAATGAACCACACAGATTGAGAGGACCTGTCCAGTCAGTGCACGCATGTGTCAGAAATCGTGCAGCTCAACTCAAAACTTAAGGAGCTCAACGATTCGACGAACAATACCAAAGAAAGGACATTTGGGTAGGCCACATCAATTACTCAAACTGCCAGACCATGACAAAAACTAACAGAACAGAAAGAAAAATAAAAATAAAATGACCCACAAAGTCTTCACATTCACAATAATTAAAATAATAGAAAACACTTATTCGCAAACCTATGAGAAATTGAAGAAGGGTTATGGCACTGCCAAGCTTTGGACCTGATATTTCATAAAAAGGACTAGCATGAAGATATGAAAGAGAAAATCGTATTTTCTAATAAAAAAAAAAAATGATAATTTAAACTTAATTAATCTGAGTATCTACTTCGTTTTATGAGATTTCTGCAAAATAGTATCGACAAATATACTTTAATAAATGTTAATACGAGTATTTTTATTTTTTATGAGCCTGTGTTGTCCCCCGGCAGGACAAAAGCCTCCTTTCCCTTCTTCCACTTTCCCGGTCTACTGCGATTGTGGGCCAATCCTTTGAGAAGGAGTCCAGCTCATCCCGCCATCTCTTTCTGGGCCTGTCGCGCGGTCGTTTCCTGTCATTTGGGATCCACTGAGTGGTGACTTTTGCATATTGCTGCTTTTGCATATTCTTGATAGATCATATTTTTGGCTATAGTTATCTTCTTATTGACTATTTGTGCGAAAATTAATAAGCTTAGACACTGAGTAGTTCTATAAGGGTCAAAGGACAACCTTTCAGTTTTAGTTAACCAGGTGGTGCGTAAGTGGTTTGTTTCGGTGTATGGTTTCTTGAATCTCTCTAATCTATTACAAATGAGTAAAATGATATCCGAAAGGTTAATTTAAAAGCTTTTATTGGCTTTATTTACCCACTGACATAAAAAAAATTTGCCTTAATTTTTGCCTTATTTGAACGAAAAATTGAGTAATATAACTTTCGATTTTTAATGGATTTCTTTTAAGTATAAAATACCAGTCGACAGCGATGTGGAGGAATATTTCAATATTTTAGGTTTTTTAATAATTTTAGTTGGATATTATATTCTTATTTTAATCATTTGTAGTTTATTTAGTATTAGAAGTTTGTAAATATTATGTTTATTGTTAAAGTCTATTAAATTTCCCAGTATAAAATAATTGTACTCACTTATAGCCGTGCCAAGAAACTGGTATAGCACACCCATTTTGAAAACTTAAAATAAACTGTTACACTAAATCAGATCTAATTTGTTTTACTTCCAGGCGTTGTCAATACTGGTCCATGAATGCAACTGGCTAGTAAATAAAAGATTTTTAGTTATATCATCTGTTATCAGGGGTAATAATGCAATATCGTACTAGGTAAACAAATACAATAAGTGAGGATTAAGTTATTAAGTTGATATCAAGATGGCATCATCGTGATTTTTGACGAGACTCGTTCATAAGCGTAGTTTATGATGCAGATTAGCTACGAAATTCTATTTAGGTTCCGTGTTATAGCTTTTGGGACAGTGTTATAGTCACACACACATGCTTTCCTAGATAAAAGTTGAATTTCTTTTATATGTACTACACTCCTACATTATTATTGTTTCTAGTTTTAGAAGCGCGGGGTCTCCTAGCACAGGTATCGTTTACTTAAAAGGAGGCCTCTATTGTAAGCATTACTAGTATATTGTAGAAGTTTGTCAAGTTAACAGTAATAAATATTATTATTATTTTGACAAATCTCGGGACCACGGGGTCCCGGTCCTTTAGAAGGCGTAAGAGGGGCCGAAGCCAACTCGCAAAGGCCCCTTAGGAAATTTTATTGAAATGTGGCACCACCCGCCGATTATCCCTGTATGCACTATGGAAGTGCACCCAAGGATAACCCCCGGTTAGTGTAGGACTATTGCAAGATATGGAAAAATACAAATTTGGACTATGGGTTTGGGTGATTAAAGTGGACTGGCAATAACTATGGAAGAAGTATGGCCCCAGCCTGATCAATGTTTTATATATACTCGGATAAAATGGCAGGGAGTGACATGCACACTCAATAATGGGCCCCCGAAAACGGTCGCTAGCACATAGTGTCGTAGCGACAAGGGGGCAACATGTCCTGAGGTGCTTATGAGGAGTGGAGAGGTATTCCACGGCTATCAGGACAATCTCGGAAGTACGGTCACGATCCCTTCCAGCATCTTACTGAAATACTTCCTTTCTCCGAGCACGTTTGCTCTTGCGAATCTCCACTCAAGCCAGCCAATAAAGGCAAGAATGAGGTGGGAGCTCTGAAGGCCAATTCTCGTAGTTTAAAACATTCCAAATCTTATCGCAGCTTCATCTCGGCGACAAACAAATGTCCAAAACTTGTCAAAATTAAGTATTTTTTAACAGATTGAGACTCAGATCAGACTGTGAACGTTCTTAAAATTACGAGTATTGCCCTTCTGTTCCTCGTCAGTGTTCACTCCAGTCAATAAATATTATTATTTTAGTGGTCTTTGACATATCTCGGGACCTTGGGGTCCCGGACCTTTGAAAGGCGTACCAGGGGCCGAAGCAAACTCGCAGAGGCTCTTTAGACAATTTTAAATGATGAGGAGGCACCAACCGACGATTATCCCTGTATGCACCATGCAAGTGCACTCAAAGACAACCCCCGGTTGGTGCAGGACTATTGCAGAACATGGAATATATAATTTATAGGTTGTCTTAGGAGTTGGGGTATACGCTTAGGGGTATTATGAGTAGCAAAGAAAACAAGAAAATAAATAAATAAACAAAGCGTTTATTCGTGGTGACAGCCTAAATGTGCGGTGCGGTGCGGTGTGTCCGGGGACCTCCGACAGGAACGAAGTTCCTTTCGCGATACTACGCGTACACACACACTCGAATATGAAGAAGAGACAGAAAGTGATTTTAATACGCGTTTTTAATGCAGAGCCATCTAGTATAAGTTTTTAGAAGCTCTCATAAAGTTTTTGCCATCATGGATTTTCATTTTGATCTCACTATTTGCTTCAGCCTCCTCGCAAAACAGGAAAACGACACCAATGATGAAATATTTTAAAATTTAGCAGTCGCCATCTTGGATTTTCATTTTTAACCATGCTTGCTGCTGGGTGCTTTAGCACCCTCAAAAACCACGAAAACTATCTCTCTTTCATCTCTCAGTCTCTATATTATATAATACAAAGATAGGGGTCACCATTGCTGTCGGCAAAGTATGGGTATAAAACAGTTCATCTCCGTCTATCGCTTCGGGAATACCTCGTGTTGTTATACATACATCCAATTGAATACACATACATACTTTTAACCTAAATCCCATAGTATCGGTACACTTCCATGGCGATTTCTTTCAAAGCTGCTAAACAGTTTGATTTAGACTTGCTGATTCGTAGATAAATATCTTCGTGAGTTAATTCTGTTAGTAATGCCACGACTTTGATCTGATAATCGAGACACGTTACTTCTAGTATGTTTGGTCTGTTCATATCCTGTTCCTACGACCCAAAATAAAGGATCAAGTCAGGCTGGTTGCTGGTAGGATCGATTTCCACACGACCGAGCGCGTTGTCATTTTGATATCTGGGGGCCTAAAAAGGCCACTTTGGCAGAATCATAATAGGATAACAAGAATCATACGAGTATTAGAAATCTTAAAATGGTCACAAACTGACAATTCATATTATGATCTGTGTGCAATTTATATTACAATGAAATAACATTTAAGCTGTAGAAATAAAAAATAAAAAACCAATTTGATTAATAAAAACTGTAATGAAAAATTTACTGATAAAATTTTATTTTATGGTCATTTCCAAACTATTTATCCCGTTTGTTGTACCTGCCATGTTTTGTACCTGCGTCGCCCTAAGGTTGACTGGTAGTAAATGCCTCATGCTTAATGCATGTCCGCCTTTGTACAGTTTTTTTTCGTTACGACGCGTATTGACTAATTCGCATTATGACCAATGATGGTTATCGTTATAAATACGCGAAATGACCAATCGCTAAATGACCAACACGCTTAATGACCAACGCGCTTAATGACCAATACGCTAATGACCCACACGTGAAATGATAGGTGAAACGACCAACTAATGCAATCCATAGCCTACAGTTGTCCACTATTGGACAATAGAATTGATATGGCCCGAAAATCTGACAACCAGTCTTACCAGGGGGTATCATCGTATTACCAGTAACTGGGTTGTGGAGGTCAGATAGGCAGTCGCTCCATGTAAAATACTGGTATTCAGCTGCATCCGGTTAGACTGGAAGCCGACCCCAACATAGCTGGGAAAAGGCTAGGGTGATGATACCTAGTAATTAAAATAAAAAACTATATATTCTATGGTAATGATGATAAATGATTTTATTTAGTAAGTAGGTTTGTACAAACACTTTTACACGTCAATCATATTTTAAAAACTAGATGAGGTCGGCGTTTCCTATCTGACTAGTCTGAGAAGAAAGGCCGAAACAAACTCAGAGGTCACAGTCTCTTATATAGTCTAGACGTAATCTTGGTCAGCACCCTAATTGCGTAACACACGATCAATCGGAATCGGTTTCATTTTGACTGTTCAACAACATTCATTGCGTTATTTACGTGTTGAGCAGACAAATTTTTAGAACTTTTGAAGCAATGGATTAGCAATTTGCTTCAAAATGATTCAGATTCCGATTGATCGTGTGTTACGCAATTAGGGTGCAGATCATGTAGATCGATGTCTGAGATGGTCTTTTGAGGAAAGAACCACACAGATTGAGAGGACCTGTCCAGTCAGTGCACGCATTTGTCAGAAATCGTGCAGCTCAACTCAAAACTTAAGGAGCTCAACGATTCGACGAACAATATCAAAGAACGGACATTTGGGTAGGTCACATAAATTACTCAAACTGCCAGACCATGACAAAACTAACAGAACACAGAGAAAAAAATACAAAAAAAAAATGACCCCGGATAGTCTTCACATTCACAATAATTAAAATAATAGAAACTAAACTTATTAACACGTCCACCAATACTGCTGAGCGTGCCCGCCTGCTGGCTGTGGGTGAATTGGAGTCGGGCCTCTGGCTTCAGGTGCTACCGTCACCCAATATAGGCACTATGCTGGGTGACTCCACATTCCGGCTCGCTACATATTTGTGTCTGGACGCTCCTTGCATAGCTCCATATCGCTGTCAATGCGGTGAAGCTGTCGACTGCCTCGGACACCACGGCCTATCCTGCAGCAAGAGCGCAAAAAGCTCCCTTGTCACTCCTTGTGTACCTAACTGAAAGTCTTTGACTCTTAAGCGCACATTTGATATTGGTCATTTGGCATCAATAATATAGGTCAATATGAGTAATTGAAATTGGTCATTTTGCGTATTGGTTATTTTGCGTGTTGGTTATTTCGCGTTTTGGTCCTTCTGCGTTATTTTCACCAATACATATTGGTCATTATGCGTCTAAACCTTTTTTTTACTTGTGCATAAAGTTTTAATACATTTTACCCCCTTTTCTTTCCTATAATTCCTCAAACAATCCATTAACAAAAGGATCCCGAATTTTCTCCTGGAATCAACCGCTTTTCCAAGTATCAGTTTGTAAGGAATATCAACTGATAGTTTTTTTTTTTAAAATAACATTCGAAAACCATGCAGCCAAAGTTGCTGACTCAATTAGGTCTAAAACATAGTAATAAATAGTACGCATTAAATGAAGACGTAATTTAACACCCGTATGCCAGTCACCATGAATCTCAATTTTCGTTTATCTCTCTTTATCTCTGAATAGAATAAAATAATTTCTCTGAAGTTGTATGTCTGTTCGAATAAGGCTCTGAAAATACTTGAAGGATGTCGATGCGATTTTGAGCATCACTAAGATCATAATTATATTATTTTGTTGATGTTTAGAACTGTTACCATCATCAGCTTACAGCAGTACAATCAGCTTATAATGTCCCCATTGTTTGGATACCGGCCTCCTCTCTGTGAGAGGGAGTGGGCCGTAACTAATTTTTGAATTAGATTTTTGGGTTCTACGACATGCCGGTTTCCTTACGACGTTTTCCTTAACCGTATTTGACAGAAGTGGTTATTTGCACTAAGTGCCTGTCTGAGTTCGAACCCAGAACCTACGACAAGTAACTCGGAGCTGTTACCACCGGACCACCACTGCTCTCACCATCTGCTGTGACCCCCTTATCATCGTAGCAAACTCAAACTCAAATCATTTATTTCAATTAAACCATTTCAGGTACTTTTGAATTGTCAAAATTAAATAGTCGGTCAGTTAGTCAGAAAGTTGAAGCTAGTTGCCCATTTAGCGTTGCCAGCCGGACATAGGTAGGCTTTTTGATTGCGTGTCCGGCCAAAATAAACGGTGTACTTTTTACATTTCGCAAACGAGCGAGCGCCGATGACTGATTATGACAATAATTAAAAAAGCTTGATTTTAAATACAGTTTTTTTGTCGTACCTATTAATACTGAAACACAGATTCCTCAATAATGTAGGGTGTCCGGCCTTTCTACCCAAATGTCCGGCCAAACTGGCTGGTCTGTCCGGCTATTAGGTTTGGCGACCTGGCAACCCGGCCATTCCAAAACGTAGACCTCTTTGGAGAAGAACGGGCAAGAAACTCCAAGGACAGTCTTTTAAATCAAGATATTATTACAAAATCCTGGGTACATTATTCTTATTGCTTCTATATGTGAGAACAATGTAAAAAAGAAACAATTTAAAATATAAAATTAAAAATAAGCCTAAAACCAATCATTGCTTATTCTCGTTCTCAATTCATTTCTAAACAATTACTAGTTGCACTACACGATCGTTCAAGCAACGCCGGGGTAAGCCGTGGCGTACAGACGGACAAAAAGTTTTTGTAACTGTTGCCTTCTTATACGACCACTTAAAACCGTAATAAAGTTGTGTGAATTGTCATGAAAAGGAGATAAAATACGCCGGGAAAAGTGTTTAATGATACTCGTAACAAAATGATATTACGTAATAAAGCGAGACATACGTAGTAAACCGAGACTTTAAAAACCCGAAATATTTAAGACGTAAACAAAATCTTTTCCGTTTTATATGAGGGAAAACCTTGATGGATATATTCCGTGTAGAAATCATATTTTATTTTCTTTCATAAGAAGTTAAAAATGATTAGAGGAGCCCGTGACTAAATAATAACAGCCGCACAGGTCGATCGGTCAGGTTAAGCTACGCTTGCCGCGGTTGGTCTGTGGATGGGTGACCATCTTTAAATACCGAAACCCCTCCGTGCCTCGGATAGCACGTTAAGCCGTTGGCCCCGGCTGTCATTCGTGGATCTTTGACAGTCGTTACGGGTAGTCAGAAGCCCGAAAGTCTGACCACCAGTCTTACCAAGGGGTATCGTATTACCCAGTAACTGGGTTGTGGAGGTCAGATAGGCAGTCGCTCCATGTAAAATACTGGTATTCAGCTGCATCCGGTCAGACTGGAAGCCGACCCCAACATAGTTGGGAAAAGGCTAGGCAGATGATGAAGAAGTTCACAATTTGACATAATGTCTCCGGTATTTCTAATTAAAAATCAGTGTGTCATCTATATCTATACTTATAATAAATCTGTAGAAGTGAAAATTCTGTACATTGAAAATATCAAAAAAATAAATGGCAGGGGGTGTTACTAGACCGACACCGAACCCAAAAATGTGATTAAAAAAATTTTTGTCTGTCTGTCTGTCTGTCTGTCTGTCTGTCTGTTTGTTCAGGCATCACGCAAAAACTACCGGTTCGATTACGATGAAACTTGGTATAATTATTCTTTAATAGCCTGGGCACCACTCTGGGTACTTTTTATCCCGGAAAAGTATATACAATAAAAAACAAACTTAATTTTGCGGTTTGATCCCTAGATCCGATTACTGTACCAACCGCAAATAATAAGTTTGTCGTAGGTTAGTTCACACGCAGTGGAGTTCATTTTTATTCCTTTTACTTTTTAGAGTTATTTAGGTTTATTTTTATATAAGTCGTAGGTATAGATTTTATTTTAAAGTATAGGTAGTATATTTGATAGTGTACGTAGTGACCGTAGGTTATTTTATAATACTGTTAGGTAGGATAGTCATTCGTATAGATATTAGTTTTTAGAGATTTTGCTTATTTATTGAGTTTAGATTGAGGGGCCCGTGGCTAAATAATAACAGCCGCACAGGTCGATCGGTCAGGTTAAGCTACGCTTGCCGTGGTCGGTCTGTGGATGGGTGACCATCTTTACATACCGAGACACCTCCGTGCCTCGGAAAGCACGTTAAGCTGTTGGTCCCGGCTGTCATTCGTGGATCTTTGACAGTCGTTACGGGTAGTCAGAAGCCCGAAAGTCTGACAACCAGTCGTACCAAGGGTATCGTATTACCCAATAACTGGGTTGTGGAGGTCAGATAGGCAGTCGCTCCATGTAAAATACTGGTATTCAGCTGCATCCGGTTAGACTGGAAGCCGGCCCTGAACATAGTTGGGAAAAGGCTAGGCAGATGATGATTGAGTTTAGATTAGTTATCGTCATAAATAGGTTTATTTAGGTAGGTAGGTATTTTATTTTCTGTTATTGAGTTTATTTATTTTTTTAATTAGGTAGGTACTTAGGTAAAGGTATCATATAGGTTAATGGTGATTAAGAGATCACCATTAATGAGACACAATTGGTTTTCTATTGTAATTAGCCACAAAGGGCCCGCGAGATAGATGGCATCCTGGTGCACATACATTTTATCCTGTTAGCACGTTCCCGTGGGATAATTTCCGACATCCACGCGGGCGAAGCCGCGGGCAGCAGCTAGTCTTTAATTTATTTCGAATGTATTACTGGACTTTATGTTCAAGCAAAGCGTAGGTAATCAAGTGCCTGTAGTCATGACTTCATTAGTTACCTATTCAGTCTTTTTATGATATTAAGTTTGCGATTCGCACCTACTTTTTAACCGACTTCAAAAAAGGAGGAGGTTCTCAATTCAACGGAATGTCTTTTTTTTTGTGTGTTTGTTACGCGATTACTCCGCCAATTGTGGACCGATTTTCAAAATTCTTTTTTTGTTCGAAAGGAGATACTTCTGAAGTGGTCCCATAGAAATTTCATCGAAAACGGTTCAGTAGTTTGGTTTTTAAACCAAAATTACAACTTAAAAGTGAAAAATAAAAACTTTTTTGCAAAAAAAAACAACCAACTTCCAAAAACGAAACTACAAAGTGAAAAATAACTTTAATTTCGGAAGTCAGTGGCAAACAACGAAAATGCGAACCCGACGACACCGACTTCCGAAATTAAAGTTATTTTTCACTTTGTAGTTTCGTTTTTGGAAGTCGGTTGTTTTTGTTTTGCAAAAAAATTTTGTGCTATAAACTTTTTTATTCTGAATTTCTGACTGTGACTTTCGCTATTTTACCAGGATTTTTAAGCAAGCAGAAAATTTTTTTAACTTTCTTTCACTACCAGGACAACAAAAATGAACGAAACTACCCTTAAAACTTTCACCACACGAGCACACAAGGCGATACAACTTCTAAAACGTGATTAACGTTCCATTAGTCTATGCATGCCTGGTACCCGGTATATGTAATATTTGGTTAACTTTAATTGGTTTAGTTTAACCGGCACAGGATCAGATTGTAATAGTTTACAATCCCTTAGCTGTTAGAAGTTATTCAGTTAACGGTTTTGATAATAAACTGTGTGGGCAAGATAAAATTAACTTAATACCTGTTAACATACCTTAATACAGCTTGGAAACGGTCGGGCTTTTGAAAATATTCTAAAGGGTTTTTTTTAATCCAATGTTCTTAAAGGATGGAAATCTTTTCAAATGTACAGACGCCAGCACTTCAAGCTACTACAATCTGTCAAATTTCTTTAATAGATTTTCAACTTTATCGCTAAAGCATTAGGTTCAAGGTTGATTGGGTAAATTTGACAGTTTCGAGTAGCTTGATGTGCGTCTGTACGCTTTGATGGGTCAGCTTAAAAAAAAGCGACTTTTTAAAAGCTTTGCCCGAGCTTCTTGTCAAATTAAAGCTTATATATTATGTAGGTATAACTAGGTAGCTTCTGCCCGCGACTTCGTCCGCGTGAAATTCTTGTTCCCCCGCCCCACCCCATCGCATCGCATCGCCTGCCCGCGCTATCACTTCGTTTTCACTTAGTTCTCTTTCTGAATGTATTCATTTTGACCTAGCGTGATGTTGGACAGACCCGAACGTTATCATACCTATTTTGTTGCGGAGTTATTTTAAAATGATATCTCCTAAGATGTTGATTGCAATCAAGTGATTTCAAGGGCAATTTTGTTCACAGTTAAATACTTGTGATGAATAACGTATTTATTTGGATAAGGAATATCATTTGGATAAAGATATCATGTTGGTAAAACACCTTCGCAAATAATGCATTAACTTCTAAGAAATTTGATTACCATAAAAAAGGTTATAGTGAGTCAATCTTAAAAGATAGACATATGCTGTCCCGGACATTTTTTTGCAATTTTTAAAGAGTAACATATCCATAATACATAATTTTTGCGTAACTTAAACCGTTTACGCAGCGCACGCAACGGAAAAAGGAATAATTTTTCCCGTTTTTGCAACATTTTCCACTGATGCTACGCTCCTATTGGTCGCAGCGTGATGTTATATAACCTTCCTCATGAATTGGGCTATCAAATGCAAAAATAATTATTCAAATTCGACTGGTACGAGTAGTTCCAGAGATTACCCCCTATATACATACAAACAAACAAATTTTATCTCTTTATAATATTAGTATAGATAAAATACGTGTAAATATAAAATTCACTTAATCAAATTAGTTAATTTAAAAAAAAAGTGTGGGGTCGGGTGACCCCGGCAGGAACGAAGTTCAAAATGAAATACCAAGATAGATCTTGGATTTTCATTTTGATCTTACTATGTATTTATTGGCTTCAGCAGCCTCGACATCCAGGAAAACGATAACCATAACTAAAAATTTTGCAGCCGCCTTCTTGGGTTTTCATTTTGACCTCACTATCGGCTTCAGCACCCTCGAAAACCACGAAAACTATCTCTCTCTCTGACTCTCTATTATATGTAAGAAAAAGTCGCATGGCGGGCATAACGCTTTTTCGTTACGTGACGGTTTCTCCCAATTTACTCCTATCGCAAGCTTTAAAGAAATTCGTAAAGAATAGTATGTTTTTTTTTTAAATAAAGCCTTTAAAACATTTTCCATCTGACTACCTGTAAGAAGAAATGACGAATCAAACTCAGTGCTCAACTGAGTTTGTTTCGTCATTTCTCAGTCAGAGAGACGTCGTTTTGTGTTTTTTTTTTTTAATTTTCTCTCGAGCTTTGACGGCAGTACTCTTAGAACTAGTACTGTACAGGTACATACGCCAGCACATCAAGCTACCCGAAACTGTCAAATTTTCCCAATCCAACCTTGAACCTAATGCTGTAGCGATAAAGTTGAAAATCTATTAAAGAAATTTGACAGATTGTAGTAGCTTGATGTGCCTCACTTACTTAATAAATTAATTCAATAAGACAAACGGGTTATTCGATTAAACACACTAATCAGCTAAATACTTGTGGGAAGTAGGTTACAACTACCTATAGGCGAATGATTAGCAATTCATAGGTATGTTTACACCAAGCTTAGTTCGTGTTAAGAGTCTTAACATCAATGTTTAACATGGGTTTGAGCACTTTTGCTTTAACACTCTCTAAGAATAGAATGTGCATTAAAATAACCTTCAGTGGGCCTAATATATGTTCGGCGCACCTTGGCTGTTAGCTCCACTACTACCTTGCTGGCTGGATAAAGTTTAATCCTAGAGCATGAGTTATATATGTCGGAGTCATTCGTTTGACTATTCGGAACGCTAGCGCCATCTCGTGACGCTAGACAGAGTCTAGCCTGAGTTCGTGGAGGTGGACGGAGAGCTACAAGAACGGTGTTCGTACGATGTCCAATGATCATCGAATCATTGGACATCGTACGAGCAACATGTGCTCAGAAACTGTCAGCGTTCCGTATCGTTGAATATGTACCTATAGTGCGTGATCCGCTAGTGTGACTAACTTGTTCGTAAATTATAATCTGATTTGAACTGTAAACCGTGTTTCTATTGTGCAATAACCGACACTACCCATAGTACGCCCACAGTAATTAAAACATGCCTGATGCTAATGAGAGACAGACATACCATCTCCGACATACACATATTTTAATTAAGTTTGTCTTTGTACAGATGTGATTTTGCTGGGGCTTGTGGCTGTCGGGGGTTGCGGAAGGATCGTACGTTCCCGCGACCCCGGCGTAGGTTTGAGATTTCCATGTCACACCTACGCAAGCACCGGGGTGGTATTTAGTCAGTAAGAGTCTGATAGACCCCGCCGCCCACCCCAGGACGGCGGACACCCATCGGGATTTTCCATCCCGGGAAAAAAAGAAAAAAAAAAAAGGGGCTTGGGGCTAAGGCTGGAGCTTGTATATGTATGTCATATGAGGAACCCGTGGCTAAATAATAACAGCCTCACGGGTCAACTGATCAGGTTGTGCTACGCTTGCCGCGGTTGTTCTGTGGATGGGTAACCATCTTGACATACTAAGACCCCTCCGTGCCTCGGAAAGCACGTTAAACCGTTGGTCCTGACCGTCATTAGTGGATCTTTGACAGTCGTTACGGGTCGTCAGAAGCCCGAAAGTCTGACGACCAGTCTTACCAAGGGGTATAGTATTACCCAGTTACTGGGTTGTGGAGGTCGGATAGGAAGTCGCTACATGTAAAATATCGTAGTTCTCGCGGGTTGCGAGAACTACGCGCCTGACCTTTCTGAAGAACATCACCAATAAGGTCATATGATTGTCCTTCTAAGGTGTCAGCGTTTCCACTCACATCTACTTTGTAAATATTGCCTTTTGTTAGTTGCCTTTCAAGATCCTCGCAACATTCCCAAACTATCTAAGCATATACACCGATAAATTTTGATCTTTTTAATCCTTAAAAGGGGTCATTGTACTCATCATTATGAACAACTTTTACTACGGGACCAAGCCTGAAATCGTAAAAAAAGAATCAGTTGATCCATACATTATGTCGAGTTGTGCGAACATAAATCTATGGATCAACTGATTTTTTTTCACGATTTCAGGGTTAGTCCCGTAGTAAAAGTTATTCATAATGATGAGTACAATGACCCCTTATAATTTAACGGTGTATTCACACTGTACCTGTACATGAAACTTTGTGGAGTCTGGATGGCTGTACAATATGTGTGTATATAATGTGTGTGTAAAGTTTTTGATTGAGTGATTGTTTAGTTATAGGTAATGTTTAGCGGTAAATGTATTGTTTATAAAATATAAAATTGTATATGGGAGCTACATATGCCAACAAACTCCTCTGCAGTTTGGCAGAAGTAAAATTTATTTGTAAAATTTAGGCTGTCACCACGAATAATCGCTTTTTCATTTTTTCATCCTTTTTATCCAGTGATATACATATGTACCCAACCCTATTTGTGTTAGGTATGGCACTTATTACATATATTTTTAAGTTATTGCGTGGAAAGATCCCAGGTGTACTATAGGATGTGTGTCTAAACGTGCCGGATAATTACGTGTCGCGGCGACGGAGACCGCGGTTACTGGCGGCGCCTCGCGGCCGGACCAACCTGCTGGGTAAAGCACCTTTGACGCGCGCCTTGCATACACTTAACGAAATCGCGGAAAGGGTGGATTTATTTACCTGTTCTCTGAATGAGTTCACAAAAATTACTTTACATGTGATAAGCTGTATTTAATGGAAAAAAATATTGTTTAATACCACGCTACCGATTTGGGGCAACCTGTAATGATAGTTGTGTTGGGATAAATAAATAAATAAATACTGTTTTAAATTTTTGTCACTACATTTTCATTTACACCGCACCGTTGCCTTACCACATCATTCATGTATTTTAACTTAAAGTTTTCCCAGTTTGAGACCTAAGCCCCATATACACGATTGCATGTAGCATTCAACAAAATTGAATCAACAACTGACTTGCATCGTGTAAACACTTGCATTGTTTAGACGGTGCAAGTTTTATTTTTGCTTGGACTTATTGCATGCCACTGGAATTTAAATCGCACTGTGTAGATCAGTCTTTATTCAGTGACTGCGCTGCCATATTTTAGTCATTGCAACCTGCTTACATAATAAGCATATAATGTTCCTACTGCTGGGACACAAATCTCCTCTCGGTGAAAGGGAGTGGGCTCAAATCCACAGTGCGGGTTAATAGATGTCATGCAACCTGCTTAGAGGTGTCCAATACCATGGGGTTAATACGATGGTCACTTGGTTATCGTTACGCTTATCATCACTACGTCTTTATGTATGTACCAACACTTTTTTAAATTTTTTTATATACAAGCTGTTGTTTTGCATCCTCGTCAAATTTCAGGAGGCTGTTATGAAAGACATAAATAATCAAATAAAATTACGATCCCTGGTAAATAATGAATACAAACTTGTTTTTTTAGTTATTTAAGTTTGACAGTATTTCAGAATACACCACTCTCAAAGAACAGAATCGCGTTATGGTATCGTATAAGCGGCCGCGTTTTTATGTGTGTGTAAAATGGCAGTTACAGTGCGGTCTCACACAGGCCACGTTTTAAAATGCGTGTCCCACACATGCCGATTTCCGAAAAGTAGAAAAAAAATTAAATCTACTTATTTTATTATTGATTCGTGTTGAGAATCAGTAGCATAGTTACCTCCTTGAATTTGACGAGGATGCAAAACGACACCTTGTATATTGCAACTCTTAGTTGACCTAGAGAGGTCGTGACTACTTAACCGGACTAGCCTGTGGTTGCCTTAAGAAAACTTAAAGCCTTCTGCCAGGTCTTAAAAACTAATTAAAAATTAAGCGACTGCACGCTAAGGGCACCCCTGTGGGGTACGAACCTCGGTTTAGGGCGTCACTGAGAGAGGGCAGCAAGATGGGACAGGCTGGATCGAATTTTTATTATTAGTGCTTTGATGAGAACGGCGTTTCCTAGGACTATCTCTGAGAAGAAAGGCCGAAACAAACTCAGAGGTCACAGTCAGGAATTTAAAGTTATAAGCTCAGCTACGACGCGAGCTGACACTTCATCACAGAATGATCGGGCGGGTGAATTTACTTGGGGACGTCGCAAGGGACCTCGGAGGCGAGGTCGGAATTCTTTTGAAAAAAAAATGTCGGTTTTTAGTTTTTGTGAACTGTGCTCGTTGCCCTATTGTTCTCCTGGAGGAGGGTTGTGGGGTCATCGGGGTGTACCAACACTACTGTTTAAGTTGTGTAGATGCCAGCACATCAAGTTACTGCAATCTGTCATTTTTTTTTTTTATAGATTTTTAACTTTATCACTAAAGCATTAGGTTCAAGGTTAATTGAGAAAATTTGACAGTCTCGGGTAGCTCGATGTGCTGGCGTCTGTATATACGAGTACTAATAAAATTGAATTATATGATCAGCACCCTAATTGCGTAACACACTATCAATCACAATCTGAATCATTTTGAAGGATATTGATAATCCATTACTGCATATGTTCGAAAAAATTCTGTGCTAAACAACGTAAATAACGCAATGAATGTTGTTGAATTGTCAAAATAAAAGCCGTTGCTACTTATAGTGTGTCACGTAGCTACCTCGCTGATCTCATAAAGTAATGTTCAACCCATAAATCCTTTCCTATTGTTGAAATTCACTTAGCTTTAACCATTACCTGTCCGTTTAATACTAAAACCCAGTTTAAACCAAAGTTATAAATAAAATCAACCCAGTTTCCCGGCCCTTAAGCTTCAACGGGTCCATTCCGTTATGATATTATGATCGTCAATATCTTATAGTAAGACACTGGTATCAAGACAGTGCGTACACTAGAAACCAAACAGTTCAGTCAATGGTACAGGGTGAAATTAAATTAGCTAGCTAAACTCTGCAGAAGTGATGGGTATCGTTATCAAAACATGATAAAAGACAATGAAAACGAGGGTCTGAGCAAAAGTTTTGCTTATTGACTTTTGATCCCTATCTTTCTTTTTTTTTTATTGACAATAGGCTCACTCTTGACCTCAATCCAGCCCAGAGGCAGAGATGAGATCTACGGTGGAACGAGCTTGGTTGCGGGTTGGTAGATGTCACATGTCTTCGAATTTTTGGTTCTAGGACATGCCGGTTTCCTTACGATGTTTTTCCTTCACCGTTTTGAGAGCAGTGGTGCTGAAATAATTTACACATATTAAAGCGCCTGTTTGGGTTCGATCCTATGACCTACAACTCGTACAACTCGAAGCTGTTACCACTGGGCCACCGCACCGCTGAGAGCAGTACAGTGGCAGGTTTTTTTTTTTGTGTTTGCGTTCTTTTTTATGCGTCATGTTTGCCGCAAATAAATGTATTTTCTTTTTAGGGTTCCGTAGCCAAATTGCAAAAAACAGAACCCTTATGGATTCTTCATGTCTGTCTGTCTGTCTGTCCGTCGTATGTCACAGCCACTTTTTTCCGAAACTATAAGAACTATACTGTTGAAACTTGGTAAGTAGATGTATTCTGTAAACCGCATTAAAATTTTCACACAAAAATAGAAAAAAAAAAAACAGTAAATTTTGGGGGTTCGGATTTCATACTTAGAACTGAAACTCAAAAACTTTTTTTCATCAAACCCATACGTGTGGGGTATCTATGGATAGGCCTTCAAAAATGATATTGAGGTTTTTAATATAATTTTTTTCTAAGCTGAATAGTTTGCGCGAGAGACACTTTCAAAGTGGTAAAATGTGCCCCCCCCCCCCTCTGTAACTTCTAAAATAAGAGAATGATAAAACTAAATAAATATATGATGTAATTGCTATGTAAACTTCCACCGAAAATTGGTTTGAACGAGATCTAGTAAGTAGTTTTTTTTAATACGTCATATATCGTAAACCGCAATTTACCTTTCATTCAATCAACTCAACGGAATCCTTCATGGGTGAATCCGACGCGCACTTGGCCGCTTTTTTTTCTTTTTTGCAGTTTGTTTTAGATAGATCGAAATTCAGTCTAACGAGAGTCTTTACTCAGTCTAATCACAGTGTAAGTCGAGTCTTTTTTATTGGCTCATTACAGTTAATTTTAAGTTTGTTATTCTGAAGTGGTATTTTACAAGTGATTTGAATTTCTAAGATGAGAATTGTTTAATGCTGACTGCATTGATCTAGTAGTCTCAAGTGGCACTGCTGACCTGGTTCAATGATTGGCTATCTATTTTCTACGATATCCATATTTCTAAACTAATATTATAAATGCGAAAGAAGCTCTGTCTGTCTGTATGTTACCTTTTCACGCCTAAATGGTTGTATAGTTATGAATGGCACACTGATATACGATACACTGATACACTGATATATATATTAGGAGTAGGACGTAGGATACTTTTCATCCCGGTACTACGTTTCAGTGGGACTGTTTATCATGCATGATCAAAGGCCACTCATCAGTTCAACAATATAAAGTGTACCTATTTGTCAAAAGGTTCGTACACGACGTAACTAGATGGCGTTGGCTCGTGAGCGTTGTGTGACAACGATTTGGTTGGGTTCATGTGAATTTCAGCAAATATAATTATCAGTCATAGAACAGTTTACAGTTTGGTTGTTTTATTCAGACTTTCAACCCTACTAGTATACACATAAGATCAACATTTAAATACCTACTGTACTCAGTAGGTTAGTGGTAGGCATACCAGAGGGGCAATTCTCGTAATGTTAAGAATGTTCACAGTCAGAAGGCCAATTCTAGTAATTTAAAACTACCAAAATCTAGTCGCAGTCTCATCTCGGCGACAAACAAATGTCAAAATGTAGGGAAATTAGACGTCTTTTTTGACAGATTGAGACTGAGATCAGACTGTGACTGTTCTTAAAATTACGAGAATTTCCCCTCTGATCTAAGTCTCAATCTGTCAAAAATACCTCTAATTTCCCTACATTTTGACAAGTTTTTGACATTTATTTGTCGTCGAGATTATTTATTAATTTTTTATTATTATTTATTTATTAAAAATCTCCAATTGCTATCATTACAGGTTCTACCTAATGCGATAGCGTGGTCTTAAAATTAACATATACAATTTAAAACTATGAAAAACGTAAAAAACTAGTATTACTTACTTATAATACGTTTACAAATAATAACTACTTTACTAATTTCCCTATATAAAATTAAAATAAAAACACAAAATATAGCCTACTCTAATCTACACTATAACATAAAAAGAATATCAGTATTTTTGCGAATTCACTCAAAACATGCCGTAAATACATCGATCTTCACGTGAAGATCGTTAATAACCCGAATTGCGCGGGTCAATGGTGTTTTGGCGAGAAGGTTGCTCCTGGCAACAGGCACGGACAGCAGTGGCGGGCGGCGCCGCCTCCACACATAGCGGTCTGGTACACATAGACTAATGCGCTGCAGTACTCCTGGATTATTTATTATTATTATTTATTTATTCCCAAATTTCGTAAATAACAACCTAACAGCTATAACGCCAATGCGATGTTACTACCCAAAAATATGCCACGAAGTAACCTAACCAGATACGCGACAAGCGAGAATTCCTGTCGTACCCTCAGTTGGTTGTACCCGACCATACCAAGCACAAACAGAGTGGGGTACATCAAGTGAGACTGCGACTAGATTTTGAACGTTTTAAATTACGAGAATTGGCCTTCAGGTGTTCGGTATTTAACAGGGACATTTCTTGACTTCTGCGCCCATGTGGAAGTGTTCAAACAAAACAACCTATGGCACTAAGTCCGCTTCTGTACATTTTTATGTGCTTGAAGTATTAAATAAATAAAATACCTATTAAACAGAAGATTACCATAATATGTCCCCTGCTGATACAGGATAATACGAATAACTTTGCGAAACACCACCAACTCCAACTACCCCGTTGTACTGTATAGTAGACATTTCGCCAACACTGTCTGCTACTGAAAAGTGGTCTGAAATACGTAATAACACTTTATCGATCCGGGTATCGAACTTAGGATCCTACGCTCATAAGCTGCGCCACTTGAACAACGAATGATGAGATGCCTTTGTCCTAACTTTTTTTATCTATCTCTTTTGTTTAGCTTAACTTTGTATTGTCAAGTTTAAATCCAGGGAAGTTCTAAATTAACGCGGTAATTTCAGATCCGTATCCGATCCGATACGTATTTAGGGCTGATTTTTCGAACGCCGGATAACTTTTATTCGAGGATTAAAATTGACGTTTGACAGTTTTTGTATGAAAAAACTGTCATTATTTCAAAATTATTCTTCGAATAAAGTTATTAGATAATTGAAAAATCAGCCCTTAAACGGATAAATAGTGGTCTGGTTGACATTAAAACTTTTAACTGCCAATGAAGGAAAGGTCTAGGATTAGATTTTCTTCGTTTCCTGTTTTAAATGCATTTATTATTTTCTTTCAATTTTGCCTGTTATAATAAATTACTATACCGTGGTGTTGTCACAATCATAGCGAAAATAAACGCTAACTTTTCTGGAACAAGAAATTGCATTTGTGGATTCAATTCAATTTGACAGGCGACAACATCCTGGTTGATGACGATGATTCAAATTCAGAAAGCTTTTTTCGTGTCAATGGTTCAATTTAAATATTGTTATAGTCACAATCATATAGCCTGAGCAGCAGCACTTGGTCTGGCCAATTAGATTGTCCTAAACCCATGCAGGAGTTTTGGGACAGTGGACATGTCAGAAAGCTTGAAAATAAACATGAAGCTTTTTTATAATTCCACCAAAAAGACGTCAAAAAACTATCAGCATTGTACCAGGAGCGCATAGCAACGCAGCAGTTCGAAAACCACTCAGCACCCGACGCGTATTCGAAAACGTAGAAAACGGGCGAGTGCGGGCTCCGTCAGGCTCCTCATTAACCCAGAAAGTGGTGGCCGCCGACTCGAAGCTAAACCAGTGAAAGACGATGAAAACTAGTATACGAGATATATTAGCTTGTGGTGAAGCGAACGCGGGCTCAGTCGTGAAGCGTCCGCGGACGGAACCGCACGTGTATATCGCTCTTCTCAATCCCGATCGCGTTTGAGCGTTCCAAATTTGAATTTTGCTGGAACTTGGCTGTGTTTGTGTGTTGAAGCGTGCTTTGGGAATTATTTTGAGTAAGTTTGTTCTTTTATATTTTTTTATAGTTAGGAATTAAAATTTAACGATGTAATTAAAAGTAATTAGTCAATTAAATTTGAAAGAAAAGTAACAGTTCAGAAAGTCATTGAGCTTTTAAGTGGAGGAGTTTTTGTGAAACAACTTATTTTTAAGTTAACTTTTTAATTACGACAGAAGCTAGAAAAAACTTCTTACGGAAATTAAAATAGATGTAGATACAAAATAATATATTCCCTACTAAACAAGCAATTTACAACGAAAAAAATGCATTCAATAAAGTTGACCAACGAATGTGAATTAAATTCACCTGGCCTTTAAAAGACCTATTTTTTAAATCACAAACGAGTTCTGTAGTGCTCATTACCCACATTGGTATTCATGGAAAGCCATGGATAATCTACGATGTTCATTAAATACAGTCACCTCATACATGCCATTAAAAAAAAAAAAATATTAACCGCAATGTGCGGTTTTCAAATGGAGAATATTTTTAAAGCTGGCAGGTTTATGGTTAATTTAAAGATTAGAAGAGTATATATTGCTTTGGTTTCATTTACTTTGCTATCGATATTTGATTGGGAAAAAAGTTGGAAAAACATATTGAGCGCCTTGGGAATTTTGTGCGCACTCAGTTGCAACTAAAATTTTGTGAACTCTAATCACAAAATGAAGTCTGATATTTAATTCAGATTAAAATAATTGATGATCAAAGTGTGACTGATGATAAAAAGCTCTTACAAAATACTACCTCATACTGATAAAATTAGATGCATCAATTTAATCTAGACAGTAAATTTAAACATTTAAGTTTATAGAGGTATGAGGAGCAGGGTGTAAAGTTCACTCATACTCCATAGACAAGGCAGAATGCGACCACAAGCTTGTCGTATTATAGCAATAGTAAAATGAGGCAAATTTATACTGCAAAAGTGCCCTTGCACTACCATCACCATCATCATTAGCAGCCAGAGACACCACATAATTGTGAGAAACATCTTCCATTAAATATAAGCAACTAATCACGGTCTACCACCATACAACCATAACGTATGAGTAACGAATCATTTACAGGCATTACGGCTTCATCCACAGACGGCATACGGTACTGTCTGTGCGGTCCAGACACGGCAATTTAAGCATTAGAAACAATCAAATAAGCGTGCGGTTGAATTACTTGTTGACAGCTATGTTTTACTTGTGGTGTTTCTATTAAGGATATATTCTTCTGCTTGGACATGTTAATGCCAATAGGACTAGTTTTATCAAAAACAGTGACGTCAAATTGACCATCATTGTCGAAAACATCCATAAAATAAACATTTTTGAACACAGCCACTGCAGAGTTACTTATAACAGTTCACTTTTCCTTACGGCTTAGATATGTTGCATTCGATTTGTACGTCCATCCTTAACAGACGTCACTTAAGGCCGCAAAGTAGTCAAGGAAAATATATGATAAGTTAAAGGAACCTACAGAGACCTACCAGCCTAACAGTCCCTACGACCCTAAGCCCTATAAGCCCTACAGCCCTAACCTATCACGTAAAAAACAAAACGTACGTGATAAATAAATATATAAATAAGTTCAGGATGTCTGCACCATGCGACCTAAGGTTACAGACTGATTGTAGACAGGATTTCCAGGTTCGGGAAAGGGTAGACTCACTGCCAGTCCCGCAGACTCACGAGACTGATCAAAAAAAGACTGAACAAAGCAAAGTATTTCTACACCGACTTTCAATAGAATTAACATAAGCTTTTCATTAGTTTGTCTGTTCCATAAATTTTTGAATGTCATCATCGTTATCGCTGATAGAATGTCACTTTGTCTAGGCACTCTTGTCCTCTCGTTAATATTGTTCTTCTCTTGTTTTAGCAAAAGTTTTACTAGAGAATCAGCTCATGTCACGGTAAAAAGAGTTACCAGTCAACAGTTTGGTGGCCCAGCTGACTACTCAGACCAAAATGCTTAGTACTGTCAGTCGTGAAACCTTTTCATAAGGAATCACTGTTTAAGCCTGCAAGTCTTCATGTTTTGCAGGAATAAGTTCCTTTCTTTCTTCAAGGTGTACACCATCGTTAAATGCATCACTGCTTACCATCAGATGATATAGTAGTCAAACGTCTTTTGAATAAAAAATAACGTTGATCTGCCTACAAGACACTATCTTCAACAATTACTGAGTAGCTTGATAATGCAGAGATAACAACATTACCTAGGTCATTAGGTCTTAAGGTTGCAATAGTAGCGATAGCAATATAAATACTGGTCAAACGCAAGACCGTCAAATAAAAAAAAAAACGTTGATCTTCCTTCCAGATACCATCTTCAACGGTTACTGAGTAGCTTGATGATGCAGAGATAGCAACAATACCTAGGTCATTAGGTCTTAAGGTTGCAATGGTAGTGATAGTAATATAATATTAATGTTGGGTCAGCCGGCCATCAAGATATACTCTTACAAAGCAATAACTCTCTCATTTCAATTTGAAGCTATTGCTGTTAATACTTTTTTATTTCTACCTTAACAAAGCATAGAAGTTCTTGATTCTTTCTAAATATCCTACTATGTACTACTATTAGCCTGCATCATCCTACTGCTGGACAAAGCCTCTCCCTATGACTTCCAGCTCTTTCGATCCAGGGTTAAAGTGGAGCACTGGTCGTAAGAGCTCCTAAGTTGATCATTTTAATTTAGGACAGTTAAGTCCATCATAATCAGGGAATTAAATGTTCTTAAAGGTCTTCAATCAACGTTTCTGTTTCTTTTTTTTTTACTTGGATAGTTCCTTCTCCTACTGGATAAATGAGGTAGCCAATGACTTTATTGATTTATCACACATAACTCATTAAACTAGAAGATTCCAGTTTCTATATGGTGGGATAACAAGCAGCTGATCCCTTCATTCACAGTAAGGAAGTAATAAAAAACTAATCTGGCTTAGTTGGAACTGGTAATGTCAGTTCTGTGCAATCAAGTCTAGCCTTTAAAATAGGAAGAGTTAAGGGCATACTGATCGTGGTTTAAGATCTGTATAATTAATTGGTGGAAGCTTTATTAAATTATATTAATTAATTAAATTAAATTATTAATTATTATGTCATGCGGTTTAGAATTATTAGAAGACAGTAAAGTAAAACTTACAATACCTAATGATAGAGGTGTTGATAAACCAGATCGTTTGTCAATTGTTTTGCATTTCTCAATTAAGGAAGAAAATGCAACGATTTCAAAGGAGTAAAAGTGGCATACTGTATAGTTAAAAAAAGTAGTTTCAAAAACTTTTAACGTACAAAAGACTAATTTATTTATTTATTTGATGAATTATAAAGATCGAAAATGAACTTGCATATTCGGACCATTTAATAAACTACAACAAAACATCAACACTCGATCATAATAAACACAAGAATACATCTGTCGATCAAATTTTAAAAAAAACTTGAACAAAAAAACCGTTACACCAATCTACAAGGATCAATATCCTATTCAGGCTTTGAACCATCAATCGGTAAAGCAAAAAATGATCAGTATTGTTCATAAGATTTGGGTCAGATTTTGGCACAGTTTTTAAAATGATTTCGATATTTTGGGCCACAGAATCGAATACGTACAGAATGTCGGCTCTATCTCCAAAACGCACACACACATACAGCTTCACGTACAGCGAATGCAAGCGCATTCGCGACTGGCATTCGTTTGAGTTCTCCGTCAGTGAGCGTCTTTGTCTGCGTGCGCCTGTTTTCGCTTGTTCTTTATAGCTTCTGTACCTATTCATTCTGTGTTTGGGCGGTACTGATGCCTACTGCGATCTTAACGGTGTGCAAGTGGACCACAATTGGAGTATTGTTGGTCTCCTTTGAAGTTATTACGATCCTTTTCTTCTGATAGTGAAAGGTCAAGTGAATGATTCTCGTGACTGATATTACAGGCATTTGGGCATTTGGGGTGGCGTGACGATTTTGAGTTTCGGAACTGACAGTTTTTATATTCTTGAGTGATTGTTGGTCTACGATGCTGTGTACTGCATTAAGCTTAATGTCTTTATTATTGTTTGGATTGCATTGAATATATATCTTTTTGACAGTTTACGGTAAGAGTTGACGAGGTATATCGTCTTTCAAAGCTTCAATGTTGTTAGCAAGAGCATGTAATATTGTTCTTTTTAAAAGCGGTCCTGTTCTTGTTTCTTTATTCTCGGGTAGTAACTTTTTATGGTTTTATAGCTTGCGTATGCCCTTTTCTGTTCTTTTTAATACCATTCGACATAAGTTTAAAGTTAATTTCTCTTTCCTTTCATCTTCGTTACTTAAGCTTTTGTGGTCTATTTTAACTTTTAGCTTTCAAGATATTAGTTTTCTAAACATTTTCATAAATTACGTCGTAGTACAGAACCGAAAGTATTATTTAAACATGTTGCTTTTAAGTTGAGCTTTTAACCGATCAAACTCAGGATCTTCTTAGTGGCAGCAGCTAGTGGCAGCTTCTTAGAGGCTGAATTAATTTGATTTAGTTAAGCGGCAATAGATTCATCCTTTTTGAACATATTATGGAACATATTATATAACTAGATTAATGTTGGTGTTCTACTGTTTATTCATTTAGATAATACAGGCGAGATGATTTGTTGACTTCGGACTGAACACTATTCCAAAAAAATTGGAAAGTGATACGTACTAGATGTTTTAAATTGATATAGTCTAACAACTTTTCTTAAAACTAGACTGCAAACCATATCCAAGTTTCAAATGACTAAAACGTACAGGCACGAGGACTAATATGTATACACTGAGCAACATTTAAAAACGATTTTCTCCTCTTTTTTTTGTGGATGGGAAATCATCAAATGACCCCTCCCGCTCTGGGTGGAGCAGAAGGGAGTATCAGACTCTTACTGACTAAAACCCACCCGTGTTCCTTCCTTAGACCTTTATGTTCCAGGGCAGCGGCGCCTACAGTCTTGATTTTAATTTTTTTGTTATTACGAAAATAGCGTTTCCAAATCCATACCAATATGAAATAGGCTCCACCTCAAAATTGTAATCGTTATTCCACAAGGAAGTCGCTTTTGAATTTTGCTAAGTGTATACATATAAGTGCTTATTCTGTAATTCTGTTGATTCTATCTTAAGAGAAGCATAAACGATTTTAAGTGTATTCCCATAACACTGATCATTAACACTGATTGAAAACTCGCATCCTGAGTTCTATTAAGCTACATAAATCGCTCGTGTAATTAAACTTTACTGAACTGAACATAAACGGTGAACCTAGAATTGAAATGCTTCGTCAATGAGAAATTTTACTTAGAACGGCGTTTTCAGAGTAGTTATGTGCATATAGCAGGACTCTTTAGTAATAATTACAATAAAGCTTTAGAGTTTTTTTTAACGTTCGAATCTCTGGAACTGCCAATCGGATTTGAAAAAATTCTGAGGCCCTTTTGGCATTATAATCTTTGTTTTTGTTTTTGTAGTTTTAAGGTGTCATTTTGTGTAATGTCAATAAATGCATTTTTCTTTCTTTCTTTGTTTCTTTCAAAATCCTTTTGCATTTGTTAGAGGAAGGTTATAAGCTATTTAACATCACGCTACGACTCTTAGGCTGAGTTGAGCAAAAAGGAAAAAAGTCAGAAAGAACGCTAAGCGAAAAAGAAGTAATAACGCGGGCGGGCGATGCGATGCGACGCGGTGGGACGGGGGCCGAGGAAGTTTTATAAAAAAGTGGCTGTTATTTTAGTATATTGTGTATCCACGCGAACGAAGTCGCGGGCAGACGCTAGTTCCTGATTAATCTCAGGCCAATATAAATACGCTGCTTAGCACGTGTAATGGCTTAGATATGTTCCCGTCTCTATCTTACACTTGTAGTTTAGCAGTTGTGCGACAGTGACAGACAGGCATAATGCTTAATCATGCGTGATAAGTTACATTTAATAATCTCAGCCTAAGTTTTCTATAGCTTTATCGTGTAAAAAATCAAAACATCAACTGCAGAAATCCCCATTAAAAACTAGAAAGCATGTATCATCAGCAATATAATGTGGTGGACCAAGTCCAAGATGTAAATGAACACAATGTATGGCCTTAATCGCGTTATTCAGGCCTTCGGGTCACTCCCAAGTAATTTCTCGATGCTCGTTAAGAATTAATTCAACTACTTATTGGTATCAATTGAATGAATGTGGAGCAAGAAATTCTGTTAGTAGACCTTTTTTATTGAGTAAATTGATTTAATTCAATTCTTTTGTTTAGTTTTGATGGGTTTCGAGTTTTTGTCTGACCTTTCGTGTCCAGTGAATCTTTGATAAGAGAAATTCGCTGTAGAACTGTTATTCGAGTCGGGAAGTTCCGGGACTGTTCATAAAATCCAACTTCATAAGTCAGACTATTGTGTGAGTTTTTTGCTAAGAAAAGTCTCTAGACTATCTAATGTATATCTCCGGCGGTTCCGGTTTAGATAGCGCCAGCTGATGTACAGAGCAACAGATGATATCAGTGCAAATTTACACTTCAACGTGTAATTAATTGATCTCACGGAATTGGTTCGATCTAGCTATTAATCACCTAGCAAATTGTGTGCGAATTGGAACGTCCGAACCTTGTCTAGCGTAATCACAACTTTCATCCACTACGAGGAGGCGAATTAAAATCGTATCAATATACTTTCGAACGTAATGACTTACTACAACACAGTGAGATGGAATAATGACAGTAGTAATAACTATAATGTTAACATTATCAGGTTGCGTGTTATGACTGTTATGTGCAGCATCTGTAACTACACGGTTGTGGATGACCGTACTATTATTATTTTTACTAACAAGATAAGTATTACTGATTTGTGTCAAGAAATTCTTAACAAGAATGAGATAGTGATCGATATTTTAATTGCTGGTGAAATGCCGGAGATGAAAACTTGGTGTTGAAAAGATGATACTTAAAGTATACGAGTATTGGAATAATTGTAGGAAGAAAAGTGTTGAAGATTATCTATATTAGCATGATAGGAAATAAACGCAACAGTTGACCATCGGGCTATGAGAGTGAGGGAATAGGGGGTGCACCTAATGTTGCGCACACACCTGTACGTACATTATAATATCTCCTGCGTTTTCCAGTCTCCATTAAGATTAGCCGCTGTGACAAAAATTCGGCCAAGGTAGATATAAAAGAAGAAATTTTGCATTGAACTAACAATCTAAATACATTTAGTTCAATCTCCACCTGTTGCATGACTTAAACTTTGAAGCGAGCGTAACAACAGTAGTAAAGCTATTTCAACAAGTAACGTTTGGAAAGTGCAATACACTTGGGAGAATGCTTTTTGTAAAGCAACCGATTCTCAAAGCTACCATGCTTCTTTGTACAATAGAACCGTAGAATTGGGTTCAATCAAATAGTTTAGACGTTAGTTTCGACCAGTATTCTTTGGAAAGGCAGCCCTCTGGATTTGGCTGGTAATTGTATCGACTGATCGAATTCTTCTTTGTTGCCTTCGTTTTGTACGTTTTTATGACGATTTTTACACTTTCCAGTCGATTGTGCTGAAGATGATGTCACTCTAACACTTTATCTGCATGATGTAGGATGCTCTCGAAATATGTTAAAATGCATTTCAAGTTCCGAGTTCCTATCAATAGGAGAACGGATGGGGTAGCAATTTTGCATCACAAGATTGTATTCACGATCTGCGTGAGACAAGATCAATCTAAGTCATCATTGGTAGGTTTCAGTTAAATTATTGAAACAGAATACATCTAAACTAATTCCAACCCATTGAATCTTTACGATTTCGTGACAGTAATCACAGATCAGATCGAAAGCAATACGAGCAATAATGACGGATCTTATAAATGTGATGGGAGAAATAATAAACATGTATACCGGACAAAACATGACCAGTGCTAGTGCAGATAAAAATCAGGAAATCCGAATATCTCGACTTAAAATTTATGCGTAACTGTGTTACATACGTGAAGATAACGGTGGAAGTGCAGTATATATGTCTAAATATAAGTTCAACAGGAAACTACAAAGCGTTAAGCATACCATAAGATTAAATATTCATGAACTTGTGGTTTTTTTCAACGCAATGCAGCGGCGAGCAAAGTTTTTAATGATTGACAAAAAGCTCCGTTTTAAATGTGCTGTTGGAATTTTTAACTTCCGTATTATTTTTATTGGGGAAATAATAAATAAGCGTGTATGATTACTGGAAAACATTATAGGAAAGTAACGGGATCTAATAAGAGAATGCATGTTATCGCGATTGATGATTGTAAAATCAAGAAATGATTTCAAAACAATAAGTACAAATTGTGTTGAGTAAGATTAGACAATAATATTTCTGTAAACCGCTCGTATTGAGCTAAATATTATGCCTGTAATCGGAGTGAGTTTATGTCAATAATAGAACGGGTGGATTCGAAACCATGATCTATCGGTCACAACTCAGACCCCATAACTGTTGAGCTTAACTTGGTGTTGGAAGAAAGCATTGTTAAGAAAGACAATCACAAAGTTGTCAAATACAAATGTAACAAAAAGCAGCCATGAAAAATAAATAATATCGTGCAAAAAATCTCATAAAAATTTGCATTCTTGCGCTTCAAAACCTAAGCCAATTAAGCCAGACATTTTTTGCGCCGGGTATTAGAGAGACAATTTTCTGGTTGATTAGTAAACTGATTAGCTATGGCAACTCATAAATATTGGAGGCAGCTAGATCGACGACCTCGCAACCAAGTTGCTAAGCCTTTTTATTCTGTTAGTGCCTGAGGGCGAGAGAGAGATCTTAGGGAGTTGGTTGGTTAGGGTTCGTTGGTAATTAAAATAGTAATTTTTCATGCCGCAGAGGGGTAAGCTTTGAGTGACTAGTCTAGCAGTTGACAGTTAATACTGAAAAACTGATTGTGAAAGTAAAAAAAAAAAACATATGCAGTCGCGAGTTAAATATTATACAAACATTATTAGAATATTGTTAGCAGCATCATGATCATTAATTACGAACGGTACACAAGATATGTACAAGATAAGACGATGAAGATGAGATATGCAAGTATGCAAATGCAAGTCTTGCGAACAGTAATGTTAGGAATTTGAATACATTATTATTGAAGTCTCAGCATATCATGTTCAACTGCAATCTTTTGACTGCCTCGTTGGAGTAATGGTCGTAAGCGCAACTGCTTAGTTTTAGGTCTTGCTTACGATCCCCAGTTCTGTCAAAGTGTTTCTTGGTTTCTTCATTTGCAATTTCTCATTAGTAGCCGTATGTAGTAGTATATACTTGTATCTCATCGAGGGCAGTAGGCTCGCCCCTTATTGCATAAGATTTAGAAACAGACATAACTGATGAAATGTGGGCGTACCATCCCTCTGTGGCAACTACCTTGGGAATCAAAGGCGTGATTTTTGTTTGTTTTATTAAATTACGTATTAATCGTTTGGCAAAAGCTATATGAATACTATTGGATTGAACAATAATTTTTGTTGTTCAATCCTTCCGTATCACGCCTTTTAGGCGAACTGAATTTTAATTCATCACGGGATTCAATTCAATTGAGCTAATAAATAACATGGTGACCGATTTTAAAAACAATGTCGCATCGTATTGTGCAATAGTTTGCGCTGTTGTGAACAATTACAATTGTCAATAGGCGGTGTGCTTTCAACCATACTCAACTTTCTGTGGAATATAAATGATTGTGTTTTTCATTTGTATTTTTATCGAGTTTTTTAAAGTCCCGTTTGATGGTTTATTGTCTTGCAGCAAAACCTTCTTCTATATAGGTGTGCAATCTGGTACTTATTTAAAGCTGGTCCTTAAATCTACGCCACTACGGCATTGTAAACTTATTACACGTAGAAACTAAATTATGGATACAACGGTTTGGAAATAATTCCTTTATCAATTCGCACAAAGCAGGTTATTCTGGATTCCAAGCTCAAAATTCCCAACCCAAACCTGCAGAACAGAAGTCTAGGTACAACTATCACACCAAAATCGGTCACCATCTTAGTTTTATGTAAATCAATCGCTGTATCGCTGCATTATTTGTTACTTATAAACTTAACAATGAACAGTTTTGTTCAATGCTAGCGGCTAGCGCTTTACGGTACTGATTTAGCGGTTCGATAGTTTTGTTAGAATTCAATTATGGCGGAGAGCAGTGACCCTGGTGTATGCACTCGGCAATGCTCATTGGCGTATAGTAACGTTCGGAGTATTTTAATCGGAAATGTGTTATTCCAATATCGTGGTTTGTTTGTTTTTCAATGAGGTTCCTATTGAATAGAAATATTGGAGGAATATTTTGCTATATCGGTATCCTTTAATTTTTTTTTTGTGATCATTATTCTTGGAGGTAAAATGAGTTTGGTTACCAGTAAACGTTTTCTATCAATGGTGTACTTTTTTTTGAGATATTTTAGAATTGAGATGATTTTATTTAACAAAATTATCTAGTCTTGATAAAAACAGGATCCCATTTTACTTGTATATGACGATTTTTTTCGTCAAACATAAAAATTGCTTCATTTAAGTTTTTGTAAGACAATACCTACATTTTAAACTAGATTACTTTCTGTTATAAATAGCATGTCATGTAGCAGCAGATTAATAATTTCGTGAAAGTAGGTTTACTTGCCAACGAGCCAGGTATATGTTAATTAAGATAAAAGAGACGGTTTATTTTAATCGTTACTTGCATTTTATTATGCAGATATATTTTTGGGGTTTAATTTTTATTATAAACCTTATAAAATTTATTTGAAAGTAGAATTTGATGTCATCATCTGCCTAGCCTTTTCCCAACTATGTTGGGGTCGGCTTCCAGTCTAACCGGATGCAGCTGAATACCAGTATTTTACATGGAGCGACTGCCTATCTGACCTCCACAACCCAGTTACTGGATAATATGATACCCCTTGGTAAGACTGGATGTCAGACTTTCGGGCTTCTGACTACCCGTAACGACTGTCAAAGATCCACGAATGACAGCCGGGACCAACGGCTTAACGTGCTTTCCGAGGCACGGAGGGGTCTCGGTATGTTTTTTAAATAAATTCCCGTCCATTTATCTAAGTGGATATTTTGATTGTGAAAAGAATAGGCAATAGTAGTTGTAGTGGCTACGTTTTTACAAATTGCATTTTTAATTTTTTTCAGTAGCCGTTAATGTCCCACTGCTGGGCAAAGGCCTCCCTACTCTCTTTCCTTCTTTCTCTGTCCAGAGCTGCCAAGGACCAATCTTTATGAAAGGAGTCCAGCTCATCCCGCCATCTCCGTCTGGGCCTGCCGCGATGTCGTTTGCCATTAAGCGGGACCCACTGGGTCGTAAATTTGGCCCATTGATCGTCTGATATGCGGCAGATGTCTCTAGCCCAATTCCATTTAAGCGTGGCAGCTTTCCGAGTGACATCAGTTATTTTAGTGATGGAACGGATTGTTGTATGCTTAACCCGGTTCACAAGTTTAATACCCAGAATACTACGTTCCATAGCTCTCTGGCAAACCTCGAGGGTGGACCTCTGCTGAATTGTCAAAGACCATGTTTGACTAGAAGAGAAGACTCATCGACATGTGTACTCTTCTCATCCTCATGAGAAGAGTACAGATGTCGATGATTCTTCTCTTGAGGGATAGAGGAAGATCGCCCTTCATTATATCTTTCATAGCCCAATAAATTGGGCCAAATTGAATTACGGTAGTTTTAAAGTCAAACAATCTTGTCAAAGACGTATCTGAAAATATTTACATGGTTTTGTGACCCCTCAACTTATTTGCACGCGACTTAAATCCTAAGTGTGAAAAGTAAACATTGAAAAGAGTTAATTAGCAAATGATTAGTGTAAACAAACCGTGTGGTCTGCATAAATTTGTTGGACCAACCACAACTTCTTGCGGCACACCGCCCCAGTGTTCATCAACTACGAGTGCTGAATACAAATCGCCACCTCGTTATGCTCCCCTGGTACATTCAGAACCAAATCAGTACATAAAAGCGTTTCTGACGTTCCCAACATGGCGAATAAAACGTAAAAACCCACTTAAACAGTGTCGAAAGCATGTTAATGTACCAAGAAGAAACTTTTAGGATCAACGTGTTACTTTCCACATTTAAAGTGTAATTCTAGAATTTCACTGAATTCCGGAATCCAGATCGACGGTATTGGTAAAATTTTAAGTGTTCAAATTGTTAGGCTAGACACGTTTTGAGATATAAATTGGTGGAGATTTACTACTGATTTACTGAGGAATTCTTGAGGAAGAAATGTATGCTCTAGGAGTCTAGGTTGTGTGACTCATAGAAAAAAATTTAAACTACCTAAATATGCTTAGTAGAGAAAGTAAGCCTAGAAGAATTATGCCACCCTATCACTGTCTTTTACTCCTTGCAGGAGTAAGCAGATGTGTATACTACAGCCACATTTCATCAGATAGAATTAACGCATATACTTAGATACCAAAACGGTGCAAGAGTCCAGACTCAATCAAAAACGTTTATAAATATGTAGGTTAAAAACGGTATCTTACTAAGCCTTTCTTAAAGCCCTAGGGACATCAAGTAGAATGTTAAACATCACAGCTATGTTAATAGTCATAATGCACACAGGATATAAACTAACGAGTTCACGCTTGCGGCGACTATTTTATTTACTTCTTAATTGCGTTATAATAAATTGTGAATGATGTCTAGAACTAGTTTTTTTTTTCTGTTATTCACATGAATGGAAGCATAAATGTCTAGCTTTAATATATGTTTATCCGTTTAGTTAAATGCATGAGACAGATTTAATTAGTGCTTATTTATGTCCAAAATAAAGTATTATTGCCTTTTAATGGGCATTGACAGGATAAATTAATTGATGATGATCATTAATTAATTTCATGGCTAGGCAGATGCCTATCATTTTCCTTATATTGTTGGAGTCGGTTTTGCCGAATAAACCTAAAAACTACTATTTTACATGGAGCCTTCTACAACCCTGTTACTGGGTAACACGATATCTTTTAGTAAGGCTGGTTGTCAGAGCTCAGGCTTCTGACTACCCGTAACGGCTGTCAACGAACTACGAATGACAGCTGGTATGTACTTTCCGAAGCACGATAGGGTCTCGCTATGAAATGGATATTCGCCGATGCACGGACGAACCTGGCAAGCGTTGATTAACCTTGATGAAAAAAATAAACTATCCTGCTGTATATAAATAGCAAAAGCAGATTTCAGTCAACAAAATATAATGGAGTATTAAACACTTCTTCGAGAGTATAGGAATCAGAATATTTAACACCTAAGTGCAAAACTCGAAGCATTTATAACCACGATTCATATCTCGAACATTTTACTATTACCATTGAATTGTAAGTGTATATTATCATTTTATCCGTTCAGTTCGTGCTTTAAGACTGCCATTGTACCAATAATGGCTTGATCTGTCGGCTCCGTCGAACTACTTTGTAGCTTTAGTGTCAACCATCACAATAGCCATTAAGACGCTAATGTCCCTATAAAAGTTTATAGAATCTGATGCACTAAGTAAAGCTGGTGTGGAGTTGACTGTTTATTTTTATTTTAGATCGTTTTTTGTTATGAGGGCTGTAAATTTTGTGCCAGTTTTAAATGGAGGAGTAGCTGATAATGAAAATGTGCTAGATTTAAATGTTAGGAGAATAACGTTTATCTTGGACATTATGATATCGGCGAAGGAAAACATCGTGAGGAAACCTGGACTTATAGTTAATATAACTTTGAAGACGCCAACCCGTTTTGAGTGTGGCGATCAATGCTCGTGCCTTCTCTGTATGAAAAGAGGCCTTTGCACTGAAGTGGGACGATAATTAAATAGGCTGGTATTGTTTATTACAAAGTTTAATGAGATAGTGGGAGAAACAGTTTATAGTAAGTATTGGATGGTTAGTAATGAATAGGCAAGGACTAAGCTCCATTGGAAAAGTCAAGTCAATCGGTGAACTGCTGATGATTTTGAAAGAAGAAAGAAAGTGTATTTATTGCGACTCGTACAGGAAGGTCATAAAACTAAACTGAACTAAACACAATCAAAAATAAAAAAAATACCAATTTTTCAAAAAAAAAAAAAAAACAGAAAGTCCTATACGAGGCCAAAAGGCTCCTATCTCAGCATGATGCTACAACATTTAAAAAAATAAATGTCGCAGCGTTGGTATTCTGGTAGGGCCAGCTGTGTATGTGATACAGAAACAAGATCAATTACTCGTATTAAGAAATAACTCAATGAGTTCTAGAAAACGCTGTCTATCCTTTTAACTGTTGGCCCGAACTCAAACATCGTTAAGTAAAGGGAACGACAGACCTATATCTCTTGCAACTGTGGTGGCGAAAGTATTCGACGGTGTGCTTAACACACAGATAAATAGACATGTTACACTCCATGATAACCAGTTTGGTTTTCGACCTAAACTGTCCACAGAGAGTGCAATACTGTGTCTAAAGCACACCGTTAAATACTACACGAAGAGAAAGACCCCGGTATACCGATTTATCCAAGGCCTTTGACCTCGTTTCGCACGACATCCTCTTGGGGAAGCTGGAGAGCACGGGCTTGCCATGGGAACTCATCAGCATCCTCCAGTACTGGTACGGGCACCAGGTCAATAGTGTCCGCTGGGCAGCAGACATGTCGGACCCTTATACTAACGAATGTGGCGTAAGACAGGGCGGTCTGACCTCGCCTACATTGTTCAAACTCTACTTGAACGAACTGATCGTCTCGCTCAGCAGTCAACATGTCGGATGCTATATTGACGGAGTCTGTTTCAAAAATATGAGTTATGCGGACGACATGGTGCTAAGCGCGTCGATCTGTGGGCTGAGGAGACTACTCAGTACGTGTACGGAATACGCGCATGGACATGGTTTGAAATATAATGGGAAGAAAAGCCAATACATGGTTTTTCAGGCCATCGGTGTGTGCGCCCGATGAACATTCCAAATGTTTATCTCAATGGTGTTCCAATAGACCGAGTGGATCAATTTAAATATTTAGGAAATCTACTCACCGAGGACCTTAAAGACCATGCTGACATGAACCGGGAGCGGAGGGCACTGTCGGTGCGAGCCAACATGATAGCCCGCAGGTTTTCGCGTTGTACTACAGGTGTGAAGGTCACACATTTCAGAGCGTACTGCACATTGCTATATACGTGTAGCCTGTGGGTTGACTATAGCGAAATGGCATATAGTGCCCTCCGTGTCCAGTACAACAACGCGTTCCGGGCGGTGTTGGGGTTGCCCCGTTTCTGTAGCGTATCAGGGACTGATTGTTTCCACGCTTCTATGCGTAAGCGGTGTGCGTATCTGGTGCGCCGGGTGCGGATCAGCCCCAATGCTATGCTGGCAATGATCGCGTACAGGCTGGACTGCCCTTATGTCCAGCATTGCATTGCAGGCATGGTGCTGTTGCACCATGGCAGGCCAGTGCCGGTTAGGAAATTGTAATTATTGTGTTTGTTTTATTTTTATGACCAATAATGTATGTAATATGAATTTTGAAAAAGTTTAATTTAATTGTATATTTTGTATGCTTGTGTAGTTTTTTTGAAATTTTGTGCCAAATAATGAGTCTTTTATGTTACTTGATCATAAATAAATAATAATAATAAGAGTTTACTTTGCCGGATCAGGCCTAGGGTGAGGAGCCAGACCAAGAGAGATACAGGAACCCGCAGGGCAGCATGTGGCGAGTTGTTGGGTAGTAGCGACCTCACGGACCCTATCTCCCGGGAGAAGTCTTGTTCCTCACCTCTGGCTTGCCTTTATTGGCCGGCTGGAGTGAATAATGACGAGGAACAGAGCTCCCACCTCATTCTTGCCTTTATTGGCCGGCTTGAGTGGAGATTCGCAAGAGCAAACGTGCTCGGAGGAAGGAAGTATTTCAGTAAGATGCTGGTAGGGATTTTGACCGTACTTCCGGGATTGTCCTGATAGCCGTGGAATACCTCTCCACTCCTCATAAGCACCTTAGGACATATTGCCCCCTTGTCGGTACAATACTACGAGGTACTAGCGACCGTTGTCGGGGGGCCATTATTGAGCGTGCAAGTCACACCCTGCCATTTCATTTGTGAATATTATAATTATCATTGGTCAAGCAAGGGACATAGACCTTCCATAGTTCAAGGTGACCGATCCACTATAGCCACCCAAACCCATAGCCCAGTATATTTTGTTTCCATGTTCTGCAATAATCCTGCACCAACCGGGGGTTGTCCTTGGGTGCACTTGTATGGTGCATACAGGGATATTCGTCGGTTGGTGCCTCCTCATCATTTAGAATTGTGTGAAGGGCCTCTGCGAGTTTCCTTCGGTCCCTAGTGCGCCTTTCACCTTTGAAAGGCGCTGTTTTTATATATCCCGGGACCCCAGGGTCCCGAGATATATAAAAACATTTAAAAAAATATATATCTAATACTAACTTCTGCCCGGGACTTCGTTCGCGTAAAATTTCTTGCTTTAAAATAAAATATATCCTCTGACACACACGAAATATTGTAGCTACATATTAGTGAAGAATTTTCTGAATAGGATTAATAGTCCCGAAGACTAGTCTCTACGTACAAACTCGCAAGTAATAATAATAATAATCGTTTATTTATAAACAGGGAATACATTTACATTTAATACCTTAACAATTAAAAATAGCGCACAGTTGCTGATTTGCCTGAACTAGGTTGAATCTGTGCTTCAGGCTAGTGCTATGTTTAATACAAACATTAAACACCGGTTAGTGGAAGATGTCGTCATGTAACATCTTCCGATCCCAAGACATTTCGTAGGGCTAACTGCAAAAAAAACTGCAAAAAAACTGCAAAAAAACTCCAAAAAAAACTGCAAAATCCAAACTAAAACGTCAATCTCTTACCCCAATCGCACCCCATAGTACAATCACTTTTAAAATACATCAACACCTACCGCACCAACTCTCTCTCCTCACTCATACATACCCACACTTACTTCATAGCCTCTTACTCACACAAATAACACACACACACTCACACATACCCCTGCATTCACACACACGAACATACACATAATCACTAGCGCACACATTTAATTTACCCAATTTGATTTGTTTTGTTTAATTTAGACTCCTATAAAATGAAGGATTTGTCTTCTTATTTTTTACTAAGTACTTTCATTTTCATTTTCAATAACTCGAATACAACACTGTACTGTAGTTGAAGGGCGGAATGTCCTAACACAAGCATTTATTTTGCTTAAAGGGTCATTCCTAAAAGTAATAAAAATGGAACTATTGTAAGTTATTGAAATAAACATTTTTTTTTTTTTATAGATAGTAAATACTTAATGAAATAAATTAACAACAAATATAACGTAAAAACTAAATTAAAAACTTGGGTAAAAAAAGTAAAATATCATGTTAGTAGTTTTATTTGCAGACAATATACTCGTAATTCGATGATTAGTAAATAATTAAGTATAATTTTTTTACAGCTATATACCTCTTTACAATATTGTAGTATAGATGTGCCTTGCATAATTGAAAAGGTTAATTAAAACTTTATAGCCAGAAGTCAATAAAACACAATAACAAATGAACAAGGAATGTTTACTGAATATGAACGTAATTTGGTTGTTCTGTAGTAAAACTGCAGTTAAATTAAACTGAAGCGATACCTTTGTAAAATATATCGGAATTGAAATAGAATTGAGTCTGAATACACAGTGCCTTTGTCTATTTTATTTATTGTAAAAGCAATACAAGAGAGCCGTTGTATAGTTCTTACCTCTGCTATTATTTTGATGTTCAATTGTTTTGTTAGTTATATTATCCGTTATTTAAAATGCTAGCTTTTAGCCTGCGACTTCGTTTGTCAAGTATACAACGGTCAACCTATTCATTCCTCCTCAATCCTTCTTTAAAACATTCTTTCTTCAGTGGTACTGGCGGAGGATTATCTGTCACTACGATGCTGTTTCATACTTATTTATTTATGTTTTTTTGCCCCTAAGGGGACATGTCTCAAAAGTGTCAAACGACTTTTTTGTTCAATCAGTCGGGAACATAAATGTTTCAAGATGATCTAGGTTTTTATTTTGACGAAGTTTATTCTGTTTTGCTGTATTACGTCTTATTTTTGGTTTTATAAAGACTAGTTTCCTTTGATGCTTCGTGCACATAATAATTACATGATGCACTTCATAAGATTTTATGGCTCAAGAATATTGGAAGTATTTTATAGTTTGTGGAAAAAATAACCATCATATTGTCAGTACCGGTTGGGAAATTAATGCTGCTGTGGAAAAAACAACCAATTTAATCAAGAAATAATTGGAAATAAGCGTTATTTTCCCAGAAAAGGAACAATAGATGGTATGTGTACGATAAATATGTGACTAATTAGCAGTCGCGCACAGAACGCGTTTTTATTCTATTTAAAAACTTTTAACTAAAACCTAACCGGACAGTAATCTACGCTGGCCGCAAATAAAAATATTAAAAAGTTTAATGACAGCGCGGGGTGGCGAATAAAAAACCATCATGGCGGACAATGGCAGGAGGCAAAGACAATGATAGTTGTACCAGACCGTGAATGTACGCTTTTGGCGCGATTATTGTGGAGTATTTTTTTAAAATAACAAGAATTATAAGGATTCCACGAAAAAGGTACGCTCATTAAAATGTAGTATGTGTGTTGTGTATGTTGTATGTATGTATGTGTTCCTTTTTGGTACAAAAATGGAAGGAGAAATTGATATTCTGCGTAATTTGCTCTGGAATTTTTAAAGGTTGTTGTAATGCAGTTTTGTAACATAATTGTATAGTAGGCTGGTAATTGATTTCAAATTCTTAAAATACGAGGCCTGAAGTCATTTGAATATTTGTTGCTTTTTTATTTACCTACAGCTTTTTTATGGCTTCTGTTTAGGATCTTCTTTTTTGGACGACATTGTCGTTTGTTGTTGGCATTTTGTTAAACGATTGCTTTTTTACTTTATTGATATTGTCATCAATCCTAAGGGCTTTATCATTAATTATATCTTTTCTGCTGATGGGATGAACATAGTGATATTAGTAATAGACACATAAATATCCTTTTTATAACATCAAATCATTGGCTTAGGTACTGCGACCAATTCGGCTTGGTTGGTCACGGTCCTAACCTCATCTAACTCGTTTGGTCGGGGTATCCTAGCTTTGTTACTGCGACCATCTGTGGGAGCAGCACCCTAATTGCGTAGCACACAATCAATAGTAATCTGAATCGTTTTGAAGCAAATTGCTAATCCATTGCTTCATAAGTTCGAAAAATTTGTCTGCTCAACACGTAAATAACGCAATGAATGTTGTTGAACAGTCAAAATGAAACCGATTCCGATTAATTGTGTGTTACGCAATTCGGGTGCTGGAAACAAAATTAAAAAGAGGCTGATTTACTAAAAAACGGTGTGTATCATAAGAAGCCTAAAATTTTTTAGAGAATCAGTTAAATATTTCCCATAAAATTTGCGATGACAGATCGTGAAAAGCCTTGACCAACACACATAACAAATCAATTGATGATCAATGAACACGCTTTTGCTCTTACTTAAGCCTCAAGCAATCCATAATAGTCTCTCAAAACACTAAATTACCATTTATATTTTAACAACCTTTAACCAGGCGGTTCAAAATAAATTTTCCAATTCCGAGTAGGTAGCTTGTAAAGTTACAGCAGCTATGCGATAAACGCAATGAATATAAGAGAGATAAGTTACACCACACAAAACCACAGCTATAATCATTTTAAATTATGCACATATTCATACTTAATAAAGAATAATATCGTCTTGTACTGGAACGTAGACTCAATGCAGCCACACGAGAATGCCGTAGCGTATTTCAATACATACGGCATCTGCCAACCATTTATATCAGCCATCCAGTTTATAAGACCCTTCGTTTTCTTCATCAGTCAGTTGCAAGACAGAGGTGGCGGAGGTCAAAATAAACTGGTCTCCGCTATCTGGTCTTAAAAGTACTATTGTCAGGAGAGGAACTTATTGGTGATATTGGAAGATAACTCTCCCGGGTCTGTGTGTAATGATGAAAGGGTTTTTATTATTCGTTGGTGGTAAATTTAAGGATGGTTGTGCAAACAATTCATTAAGTTGTGACTGTTGGGAATTTATGTTTGCCTGGTACTTTTGTGCGAAATGGGAGGTTGTTACACGAACAGTTTCTGATAGTTTGCATTTTTTCCAGCGTGCAAAATGCTGTAAATGAAAGCATGGCTTTATATTACTATTTACTAAATTATTTTGTGGTTGAATAAAAATGTTTTGAAATATAATCACGGCTTTTAACATCACAGTGGATCATTAAATGGCATAACAACACAATTCGTTCAATCTCTTTTCTTAAATTCGTTTTCATAAACAAGTAAAAGATGAGACTAACAAAGCAACTAAAATCAGCATTGAAACGAATCAATTTTAAGAATCTTCTTTTTATATGCTAAATCGACTCCTCATTCAAAATATCGAAATCTAATTGAGTACAATTCGATTCTAATCGAGACAATCCGTCAAGGAGGAAAAAGACACTCGAACAAATTCAAGTATGTATTTTACATATCGTAGTGATGTGAAAACGAAAGTTAAAAAAATAACAGTTCCAAATACCACTTTCACTTGCTCCAGTACAATAGCTGTCAAAACAATTGAAGATGAAACGAACTGTTTGACTTAATAACACCTTCTGACCGTTATACTTATAATACGTACTGTAATCAACTTTTGGGCGCTGTCGCCGCCCCAAGAGGTTTGTAACGATTAACAAGTTTGAGAAACCTCATTCTGTCTGGTTTTGATCAATAAGGTGATTAAGGATTTTGTTCAGTCGTCAAGTTGATAATTTGGAGAAATGTTTGGTGTAATAATTGTCTAGTGGTTTGCGATTTTTTGCGTCAATGCAAATTGTACTTGTCTGGTTTACATAGCCAAATAGAATTTGCGTTGAAGTTGAAGAAAAGTGAAGTATCTAACCTGGATTTATTTTTATGTAGGATACTAGCATCATTTCTTGAAAAGTGTTTAAAGACGCGTTCTTTGCCCAACGTGCATTTTATTATTATTGGTTAGCGTGGATCTCCCATCCTTGTTTAGCAGTGGGAGCTTATAAACCGATTTTCTTCTCTTGTGTCACAGTATACGAGGACAGGCCATGTCACTGAGAAAATTATTAAACTATTCCGTGTGTACCAGACATTTTTAAGTATCACTCGTAGATGCTCATTTTAGCACCCAATAAGATCCATATTTATCCCCCTTATCCTCTTTTATTTTTCTTATTACCATACCGACTTAAACTATCTATCAATAAAGATTAATTTATGACTCTTAAATACAACAACGCACTTAACATCAGTGATGGATGACTCGTTCGTCCACTAACACTATTAAATTATACTGACCGGCTCAGTTGACCCCGCAGCGTTAAACAGTTCACTTCGAGAAAGTGATCTATTGGTATATTGCACGTTGAGTATTGAACAGATTCCTTGAGTAAAAATAACTGTTATAAATCTTGGTCGCGTTTTGAAATCCTTGGTTCTCTGATTGAAAGGTGGTTTTTAGTTATTTTTTTGTTAAAGAATTCTTTAGACAGTTGAATAGTAAGAGATCTGTTTAAGAAAGAAAGAAAAAAGTTTATTTGGACACAGTTCTTGAAACACAAAATACAAAATTAATAAAATAAAAAATAATGTTTCAAACCAAAATTATAGTGTGTGCATCACGGCTGCGTGCTTAATGCCAGACAGATGCTGTCCGACGCTGGTTTTCTAATGAACCTTTAGGGAAAAGTGACGGGGAGTAAACACAGTTTCAACATACTTATTACATACTTATAAATAAATAAATAAACTAGTAATCACGTACTTAACCTTTATTTTACAAAAATGGTGGTCTGTACATTTATACCCGGACAGGTATAAATCTACGGACTACCATTTTTGTTACGGACCACCTAAGCTGAAGGTTAGGCATGCTGTCATTTAAATATCTTATTATGATTTTTCCAATGTCGTGGTGAGTAGATGGCTGAGTAGAGGAAGACCAAATAAACGATAATGTATTGTATGAAAGATGATATGGCTAACTTGAAAGAAATTATGTCTGAGATCTAATTGAAATGTTTAGAAGAAGAACTTCCTTTGAAGGAAAACAGTACAAGGATAGACTTGATGCTCTGAAATCCCAATACGCAATGATCAAGCTTTTACGAACAAGTTTATGTATTGTAAAAGTGGTTCTCGCCCCCAAACGTCGGTTCTTATTACGCACACTATATCATTAATGAGTGCCCATCATCATAATTATTAAAGGTTTCAATCAATAAACCAGTTTTTGATACAAAGTAACAGGTAAAGAGATGTTTCGAAAAGGGAACCGGTAAAAAAGATATTTCAATGTTCCTAAAGGAAATAATTTTATGCATCATTTTATTAATCTTAACGGTCATGTCCATGTAAGGAAGAAGTATTAAATGCATGTCTTTTGTCATTATTTTACAGCTTTTACTTTGAAAGATTCCACGTTAGGTTTACTTCCCAAGAATCTTCAATGGATTTCGCTAACCCGAATACAAGGACGTGACTGGACAAAATTGTGCCCTATGGTGACCAAAACCATCGTTAACATTAATGTTATCGATAGCTTTTACTATGTGGCAAGGTTTTATTATGGTTAAAGTTTATTTCTCAATAAGAAATTACAAAGATTTCACTTACTTGAGAACATTTTTAAAACTTAAATGTATTATTAAGGATTTCAAAAAGACTTTGTCATTAAATTTCCAAATATGATTAACTTTACGATTCTGCATTCATTCACAACATGCTGCCAGCCAGTAATTCGCAAATCCGTCAATCAGCAACACAATAATATTCTCAAAAAATACAAGTAGCACTTTTAAAAATAAGACATAATTCATCACTTGCTAAGTTTGACAGCCGCTCCACCAAGGTGTATCATCAGATGGTCATCAAGCTAAATGAGTACCTGCCAATTCACATGTCAAAAATGCGAGTTTGTTTAATACTTTCTTTTTTAAAAGCACTCATAATTCGCTTTCAAATGAGCTGTATTCTTATTTTTTAGGCTTGCTGTAGACTAACGATTTGGCGGAGCTTTTAATCCTAAAGTTTTGTTAGATTTTGAAGATACAACGTGATTAATTATACATAGATAAGCTGGTTGATTTATGTTACTGGAAATATGGTTGACTTTTATAGTGTTATGAACATGTCACTTGTAAGCAAACGTTATTCAAATGAGCTATAAAAAGATGTGGTCGAAATCCAATCAAGCTAAATCACATATTTCGAAAAAGAAAATTCATCACATTTTATTTCATTACAGCAGCATGGTAATGAAGTTGACAAAGAACAGATAATATCTCCAATTTCCACTTTTACTGCTCATCCGCTGGATAATAAACATCAATTTATTCCCAAACTAGCAAAAAGCTAAAAATAAACCACAACAAAGCTGCGAAAATCGTATCAATAATTTTTTCATTGTCTTTTTTTTCAAACGGAATGTGTCGCAAAAAATACGTTTTAATTTAATCGAGCTTGTGGAGCCGCCTTTATTCGAGATCCGTATATATTCAGCAAAAAATGACTCTTTGTGTGCGTTTCCATTCAAGTTAGTGTAGTGGCAAAAAATGGTTGGTACTTGACATTTTTTAGACATGAACGTCGGCGGTGAGAAATTGGACTTATCGGTCAGTTAACAATTTAGTAAATGTGGTCACTGATTGAATGATAATACCTTGATTTTACACAGAATGATTTGATAAAGTGATGATTTGCAAAAAGTTGAAAGCATGCAAATTTGGGTAAGATGAAAGTTGTCTTTTGTACATTCATTTTTCGCAGACATTGCACAGACTGCTTTTGTGAGAATTCCCGTTACGAAAAATGACTGAAAGCTTTGAAACTTAGTGCTATTGAAAGAGCAGTGGTGGCTCAGTGGCAACGGCCCCTACGCGTTGTAGGTCGTGGGTTCGAACCCAGTCAGGCGCTTTACTTTGTATAAATAATTTCATCACCACTGCTCTCAAAACGGCGAAGAAAACATCGTGCGGAAACCAGCATGTCCTAGATTAAAAAACGAAGACATGTGAACAACCCGCACTGGGTCCGCGTGAGATTATAGCCCACTCCCTCTCGAAAAGTCTTTGTCCCAGCAGTGGGAACATTGTTATGCTATTGAAAGTAATGCATGAGATCTACGAAACCAAGGAAGACGAATAAGATAACTTAGTAATGTTAATTAAATAATGTTGCTGAAGTTTGAACACAAATAATGCTTGGATAGTAATTCGTCATCATTTCCAAATACGTTCACTGCTGGACATTGGCCAATACACCAAACATAGCCAACGTAATTCATATCACGATCATAGTCGTACCTTGTTATAAAAAAGCAGAAAGATTAGCATACCATGATTTTTAACCTACAAATAGCAAGAAATAAATACCACAAAAAACTAAACCATTATCATAATGACGTACACAGCAACAGTTTGTAAATCTAAAGTTAGTTTAACGGTCAAAATTCAGTTAATCGTTGTGCCGTTGCCTCGGATTACCGTTAACCATTATTAACAAGATAGTTTAGCCGTAAGATTGAGGAGTAATTGTAATTAATTCATCTATTGTGGAGCTAACGACTGGCTGTAATTTATGTGGCTCTGGTACAATTAGTATTACGTGGATACGCTCGTGTACTTCTTCGTCATTACTTTCTTTCTTTCTTCCTTACGATCATGGACTTTTTCTATCACTTTTGTACTGTGGTCAACAATTTATTTGACTTGATGAATAGGGAATTAATCTATTCTGACACTAAAGCTAAAGAGATTGTTTGTTTGAACACGCTAATCTCTGGAAATACCGGTCGGATTTGAAAAATTCTTCTGGATCTTGATAGCCCAATTCTTGGGGAAGATTTCGGGCTATTTAACATTACGCTAGGACCTATAAAAGCCTAGCAAAAAAAAAAACAAGTCCAGAAAGAACGCTAAGCGAAAACCAAGTAACAGCGCGGGCAGGCGATGCGATGCGACGGGAGAACGAGAAATTTCTTGTGGACGAAATGGCGAGCAGAAGTTATTTAATATAAAAAAATGACACCCAACACTGGTCGCATAATATCAAAGAGGATGCAATTAATTAAAGTGACGCAATTCTCGAATCAGATAAGATGGTTGATGAAATAACCGCTCTAAGTGAAAACTCCAAGTTTTAGCATGTTACAGTAAAAATGCCAAGTAGGTAGATATAATTGAAGATGGAATTCAAAGAAAAGATGGGTTGATTGTGAAAAATATAGCCTGAGAGAAATTAGGTAATAATGATCCAGGTTGAAAAAAATGTTGGACCCATGAATACGGATGATACTCTAGTTAACAAGTTAGACAGCGAAGCTCATTGTCCACTGATCATAATTCATAAGGGCACTTTGTTTTATGCTAGTAGTACACCATCACAACTCGCTAATGTTACAAAATACATAGCTGAATTTTAACCAGAGAGAGGGAGCTTTGGTTAGCTCTGGCAACTGCACTTACCTCAAAAGGATTCACAAACAGTTTAGACTCTGTAATTTACCAAGTACTAAGTGCAATGCTTTCTCCCGAGGGTAAACCACAGTGGGTATTACTTCCATATTACCTGTATCCTCGATCCCACGACCACAGACTCATCATTATGTCGTAATACCATTTTAATGGGCGCCATCTTGTGAACTAGGTCATCATATTGTACAGCAATTTAAAAATCTTTTACTCGTTAAATCTTTACGTGTCCTGAGAACGGTGGCGCCATCCATCATTTTTGATTTTGGTGTATTAGATTGGAAATAAGGATCCTTGTTTTGATTTGCTAGTCATCTATCATCTTCATGTTTCTCATTTATTGTTCCAAGTTGTAAGGATATACTTTTAGTGACTAAAAAGTCACAATATTTTGCTTTCGTGTCAGCAGTTATTGTTTTTAGGAGTCCTTTTCTTGTATTAATTATCAGGTATCGTTACAGTTTTTCATTAGAGCATAACAACAGTATTATTCGATTATGTTTTCATAAAAATAAATAATGTGATTTGCGACTGGATTACAAAATGTAAAAACCAATTTGACCTCCTTTATTGTGCCACAAAATTTTAAAGGATGTCTGATGACATTCACAAAGAAATTCAATGTGATTCACAAGTTAACTGATCACAAAGATCCTCTGCATTGTGCTGCCGTTACGTACAGTTAGAATTGCACAAACACCCGACCAAATAAACAGGGTTAAATTAAATAAGCTGGCGAAACTTCACAGATTGTCCTCACTGTCTACCACAGATAATCCACCACGGGTTATATTCAGTAGACATCCAGTCTTACCGAGAGATATTATGTTACCCAGTAACTTGGTTGGGGAGGTCAGATAGGCAGTCGTTACGTGTTAAATACTGGTACTCAGCTGCATCCGGTTAGAGTAATGGCCGACCCCAACATAGTTGTGAAAAGACTAAGCAGATGATGATAATTTGAATCTGAAGAAGTTTCGCAATTTTCCATCGTCAAATAAATCTTTGCGCGTTTAGTACGCTCAGCCTCTCCAACTGCAGTTAGGTCGTCCAAATAACTTATATACACTTTTAATGGATATTTTAAAATACCAGTAATGCGGTAATTTCGTCCGTCTGGGTCAGCGTCATTCGCCCACTTCTGTTTTTCTGTGCATATCATACTTAATGGTTATGACTTTATTTTCTTTTATTGTTCTTTGAGTAGACTTTTTGTCGAATTTAGAAGATGGTTGGATCATCTACCATTGTGACTATGATGGGTTTCTAGAACTTTATATAATGAGTTTAATCTTCTTTAATGCAATAATATCTGGACTCATTTTTTTGCCTCCAATTGGTATCTGGTAGTTGGTATCATCAACAAAATTAAGATGAATTCTGGTTTTGTGCATATAAGTTTCATTAAGCCCAGTTTTAGATCGATCATAAATTACCATTGAATTTATTAGCTACATGTGTTTGGAACTACTGTCCAGCTGGAGACTCCACGCAGCTTTGTCAAGTTGGCCAGTTCCAAGGTCGTCTGCAGTTATTTTATCTAACTTTTTACTTAAATCCATCAATCCATTTGGCTTATATCAATTCTCTCTAGCAACTTTATTTTTATTCGTTCTCTTTAATCTATCAATTCAATCAGATTTGACTTCAGATTATTTTTAGAAAATTTTATCATTACGAACTTTCGTAAAGAGATATTCGCAAACAAACCGATACTAATCGCAGCTAATTTGACACACTTCTCAGTTTTATCGATACAGGCAAAAACAGGTTCCTAAATTGAATGACAAAAAATCTACATATAACCGTTATACACGGAGTTGCGGAAATAATGGCAAACCTCTCTGGATGCAGCAAACATATATAAAAAAAAGTTTGTGCCCACTTTGGGTCGTAAAGTAATCAATGTTTCTTTTGTGGTTTTCCGTGGAAAGGGCGACATTGTGGTCTTAGTGAGAGAAAAGATTTCAATTGGTGTCATTATTTGATGTTATCCTCAATATCTAAATCGATATTTGTTGAGGTCGCTGTCGACACGCGTTACCCACTGATGCGTTAAATGCTTGTCCTCTATAAGCATGTCTATTCTTTTTTGTCGTTGCAATTTTATCACTTTATGTAAATCGGCGTCATTATGTGATGTTGGCCATACCCGCATTTTTGCATTGAATATAAGCGATCAATGTAACGTTATCATGTTGAATGTACCAGCATAATTTGCGGGAACTGAAGTGCACTTTGCCAAACATGTGCAGTTGATAGTGTTAAAGCTAAAAGTAAATATAATTTTATATTTCCACGGAGTAGACATATACAGCAGTAATTAATTGAAAGAAATGTGTTCGCCCATGTCTATGACAATATTACAGACATTCAAGTGTTTTTTAGACGATCGGTTAGTTACTATTTTATTCTCTCCACAAGAAAAGAATAAAAAAACTAAGAAACACGGTAATTCCTTTGCAGATAACGATTGACGACGTTTAAAGTTTCCGTTGTCATTAACAAAATCACCGTATAGAACCGATTGTAAACCAAAGGCAATTACGGAGCTCGCAAAATTGTTCAAAAACTATTCTAAACGTGTGTGTACCAGGCCGGCATGACCCGCGTGAAAGTCTTTCAAGGTATTGTGCGAAGAACTACTTTCGTTGCACTCTTCCGGGTCATGGGTCATGCGGACTCAAGGTTGATCGGTCAATGCAGTGACCTGTTTGATTTTATGATTACCTAGTACCTACATTGTACACGGTTGAAGTTGTTGACACTAATTCGTGCGTGCATTATCTTCTTGCCTTTTGCCTTGATACTGTGGAACAAGTTTGCGAAAAAGCTCTCTTCGTAAAATCCTAAACGGTATTTTTTTTTTCATAATGGTTGCTGTCTCGCCCACGTCGAAAGCCATCATTTCATATCGATATGAAAATTATTTCTAAAATGAAAATCAGTAACCCTGCTCAAGTGACCACAATACATGAATACAACCTCAGACGGTCATCCGCATTTGACCCACAACAGAATTAGGTGAATCAACCCACGTGAAGGTTTTTATCCGTTCAAAGCCAATGTCAAGGTCTTAGTGCCGTTAGCGAGATAATATTACGGCATAACCGTCGGTGGCCTCGAATCGTATATTGTAAACTATCATAGGCTATTGACTTACACCGTGATTAGTATTAACGTTTCTCTTTGATGCCTGATGAATGACGGTATTGATCGAGGTGTTAGTTCCATTCAAAATATTTAATAGGCTAGCTGTAAGAGATTTTGTTAACTTTTAGATGCGATTTTGTTTCGTATTGTTTTGACAGTATATAGTGTTTGAGGTCACTATGAAACAAGTGAAATTCAAGAGCGAAACTGAATTTATACTTCTGCACGCATTTTCTTTTCTTAAAAGGATATTAAGCTCTTCTCTTCTTTTGTTATGCTTCATTTGTTTCATTATTGACTTTGTTGGTGTTTTTCAAAGTGCTCTTTTGTTCTTATGCTGTTGTGTTTGTTTACGCATACATATGTCAGTGTTATTGTACCACAGCTGCTGCCTATTCCATATATACCAAACTACTTTACTCTACTAACCCAGTAAAGAAATAACTTAATAAATATACTCCTGCTCATGTTTGACTCCCTAGTAACAATGATTCCGCTATCCACGCAGTCCAACAATCTATTACTATCAGAGATGAAAGTTAGAACGCTTTATGTTTCTGCGATCCTGGTATAAACGTTAAGTTTAGCACAATGTGGGTCGGAGAAAAGATAATTAACATAGAACAATAGTATAATGTTAAAGTACGCAATTAACTTTAATAAGATGTGGAAGAAAGCGTTTGAATGATTGAATTGAACGTTTTGTTGTTGTGTGACATACGAATGTTATTTTGCGATGTCTTGACCATCTATTTAATTTTCTGCCTTCAGAGATTCATCAATGAAGTAAGTCATATTATGGGGGCTCTGTCTAGAAAGTATTATATTTACAGTTTTGCTATTAAACTTATACTTTTAAATCGTCTTCATTTCACGATCAATAAAGATAATTGTGCACTCCCTAGATTCGCTTTCGTTTTATCTTGAAGCAACATTTAGTAGATTTTAACAAGATCATGATTATGTAGTTGACGGCACGTCTGTGGTGATAATATTTGAGATTGACATCACCTTTACATCGTAGTTGTTTTGTTATTCTGACATGCGGTTGACCGTATCAAAGTACCAGAACTGACCGTAATTTCAAAATTCAAGTTATAATGTTGGACAGCCAAAATATAACATGCTGGGCGATCGGCGGTTCTCAAAGGAATGTTTCTCAGAGAACGGTTTAAGCTCGGATTAAATGCATGCCCGACCGAGTGACATACTGGCGAGAAGCAGGGCTGGCAAAATCAAGATAATTTTTTTGAAGAAAAAATGCAATGTATTCATGAAAAATTTGTTCATAAGCCATTGCTAGTGAAGGGCCCGCCCTTCACTAGCAATGGCTTATGGACAAATTTGGACGTTCATTTTGGAGGACTGTCTTATGTCATTTCGACATTCAAAAAGTGCTGATTCTCAGCCTAGTTTAAATAAACTGCTTCTGATTGATTTTGATTGTAAGAGCTGGCATTGCGTCAGCGTTAGTGTTACATTAATTGATTCACCAGTACCTGCATAACTAATTTCATCCTTTATTATATTATCTTTATATCTAATATTCACTCATGGGTTTGAAATAGTTTTAGTACTGACGTGTTTAGAATTCAATTTAAATCTTGCCATCTCTTAGACTCCATTACATCGCTTCTGACTCCGTTATCAAGATAATTATGTTGGATTACGATCGTCAGATTGCTAGATATTTATCAGAATGATTACAATTATAACCATTTCTATGAATGCAACGGCAGCCAGCCCTAACAGTACCGTTGACAACGAGATTAATACTAGAATTCCGAGCGGTACCTGCGGTTGTGGTGGAACTATCGAACAATATCCATTGTGGTGCCCGGTTACACACATATACGGGAAAGAAGAGAAATTGTCCTCTTGTGTATTATTTACTGCCTTAATGTTTGTATCAGTTTTTATAGCAGATAAAACGCGTAGCATGTCCATCGCTATATCTGATCTTTCTTTATGTTTTGCTTGGACGGTCTACGTTCTATTTGGGACTAGGAGGTGGCTAGATTTATTCCGGCGTCAGAGGTATTGTTGAGATCGTCAAGGGTGTAGGTGAATGGGACACTAGCAGATGGGGCATAATCTACGAAGAAAAGACTCATCTCTTTTCATACATACTGACATTTCTTTTCTTCAATTTTGTGAGACGGACCGCAGAAATCTTTCTACAAAATGTCATTTTATGTTTCGTATCTTCCATTTCTTCAATGGTCAAGCTACGCGCATGCAGAATGTAAAGGGATATTTTGGTGGCTTTAGAATCATTGTTAATCTTTAAATCGATAAATCTATTCGGTCGGTATTCTTCTCCTTTTCTCGTTCAACGTTACCATAGTTACTGCCTTAATGCCAATCACGTGGAACAATTTATCAGATTCCGATTTCTCAACGATATTCTTTCGAGGAAATTGTGTAAAAAACTTTACAAGAAACTGTGATCATAAAATATTTAATAGCTTTTCAATACCGCTCGCTCTTGACCTCCGTGATCATTATTTAAACAAAATACGATCATTACGCCTTTAGACGCCACTAAATAGAATCTTATACATCTTTTCAGTAAAATGGGGAAAGTGCAATGTATTGAGTGGATAGCTATAAAGTAAGACATGGTAAATGGCATTTAATACAAGGTCACAGTCGTGAGACGTCGCGAGGGAAGGGCCATTCTAAAGTACTAGAAAGTTAGCACAGTGCTGGAGATTTGTAAGACGTTCTACACAGTAATTGTTTTGCGTTTGTTTAGATAGAAATGAATGCTAATGGTCGACCTTGGGACAGAGGTGAAGGTGAAAAGACAATGCTTATGGAACATTATAAAACGCTTTTTGTAAAAGAAATGAACGAATGGAAGATACCGAAAAGTGCAAATTGGTATAAACGAAATCTAAGAATCTGCGGCTTAATTTTAAACGAAAATTAAACATGATTCTGAAAACGTGCCTATTAATATGGAAATTTTATTGATATAAAAATCATTGCAATACAAAATAGAACTATTCAAACACAGTAAAAGCATTAATTCATCAGATTTCATCGGATGTGGATTAACACTGTTCGGTCTGCAAACGCTAAGCTTCAAATGTAATGGATGTAAAGTGCCCTCCAGTGCTTTCCATCATTGTGTAAGCTACACTTCAACGTGTAGAAAATGGTAAATACCATGTTATTAAGTAGAAGCCTGGTATTTGTACAACAATACTATAATTAAGTGTTTGGAGTGACTATTGAATACATTGTAACTTTCTGTGTATTTACGCAGCAACAGAAATTATGGAGAGCAGTGTTGGTCCAGTGATCACGGCCGCGACTTACGAGTTGTAGGTCGTAGGTTCGAACCCAGTCAGGCGCTTTACTTTGTGTAGGTATATTATATCATCACCACTGCTCTCAAAACGGTGAAGGAAAACATCGTGAGGAAACGGGCATGTCCTAGAACCAAAAATTCGAAGACATGTGACATCTACCAACCCGCACTGGGCCCGCGTGGTGGATTACGGCCCACTCCCTCTCACAGAGAGGAGGCCTGTGGGAACATTAAAGGCTGATTATGTTATGTAGACATTATGGTGTATACTGAAAACTAAATTTCACCATTAGTTCCCATGTAGCGAGCTTGTTGCATATTAATCGTTGCTACAGTGACCCGCCTCATTAAATGGGTGATCCCTTAGGAATTTCTCAGTACCAGTCTGGAGTCTGTGTTCGTGCCTGGTCGATGGAAATAAACATGAAGCAAGAATGAAACCTACCTCTACCTACCTCTTTCTTTCTAGAAAGAAAATACGTTTATTTTTGGTATACATGATGCAGAGAAAAACACAAAAAAAAAACAAGTTGGGAAAATATGCGTCACATCCACGCAAAATGGCCATCACTCAGCTTAATGCTACGACCCTATGCGAGACAGAGCCCTAGTGTTGGTTTTCAGCGACAGCCGGCGTTACAGACAGCTGTGCTGCTGGGGAGTTTGTTGCGCCACTTCTTCTTCCCAGCGATAGCACTAGGAAGTGGTGAAGGGCGGGCGTTTTTGGGAGACTGTCTTTTGTCATTTTGACGTTCGAAAAGTGCTGATTCTCAGCCTAATTTGAATAAATGACTTTTGATTTTTTGACGTGATGACGTCATATCCTTTTGTTTTGAATTTAGAAGAGTTTCCGTAGAGTTTCTTACCCGTTTGTCTCCATAGGAACCCACTACGCTTTTGAATTGGCAATTAGCCACACTTTCTGTCTGACCGACTTGTTGACAACTCAAAAGTGCCTGTCAATGGTTTATTTGAAATGCTTCAGTTTGAGGGCATACGTTTCTAACTTGAGAACCGATTTTTAACGTTTTTTTTTTCTTTTTGTTACAGAATCTCAACATCATGGACGACTGACTGCACTGCTCAGTGTTATTTAATTTATAGTTATTGTTAAAGACTGACTAGTGTTAAACTGTGTTCAAGTGTCCGTTTATACAAAATGGAGGCCAAGACACATATACTTGCGGCTGCCGCGCTTCTAATAATTGGTAAGTTATAGTTTATCGTACATAAACAGACCTGAAGCTAGAAAAAGAGAGACAAAAACTAGAAACTGTACAGCTCAATCTTTGTCTCGCTTCAGGAACTTTTGTATTTTAAATTCGGACGTATGGTACCCTAAAACCAGGGCCTTAAATTCACCTCAGCGACCTTGTAAGTTATCCGGAAAAGAACCAGAGATACTAAAGTAGCTTGCAGAGTAGGTAAGCTGAAGTGGCAGAGGGCTGGCCATTTTTGTCGAAGGACCGACGGCCGCTGGCGCAGACGAGTCCTGCAGTGAAGAGCTGAAGATCGCGTATCGGCAAGTGCAGTGTGGAACGCCCCTCAACTAAATGAACCGACGACGACGACCCTAAAACGTGGCTGGGACAGACTAGATGCGGAAGGCTGAGGACAGGGTGTGGCGCAGTCTGGGAGAGGCCTATGTCCAGCACTGGACTGCGATACCCTGGCTTGATTGACCTCGTTCGCCCAAAGTAACTCACATCATTTAGGCTATCAATGGCTTTCGTTTTAAAAGAGGAAAATGATTTATACTTATTTATTTACTTGAACTCATAAACTACGCGTATTTGTTTGTCAAATAATGCTATAAATAGCCGGACAGGCGGGGAAAACATGTCAAATAGTCACACCTAACTTAAAAACCACTTACTTTCCTTGTATGCAAATAGCCTACAAAGTGCCAGTCATGCGGTTAAAATAATCTTTCTATTTTGTTTGACCACAACCTGTAGTTTGTTCAATATTTTTATAACAAGCGTCAGGGATAATAAAAGACGATCTATAAATAAATATTCCAGTCTTTAGTGCTTGTTATTACAAGCATGCATATTGCGTAACATAATGTCAATTATAATCTGAATCATTTTGAAGGAAATAATGGTTAATCCATTGCTTCATAAATGTTCAAAAAATTTGTCTGTTCAACAACGTAAATAATGCATTGAATTTTGTTGAACTGTCAAAATTAAAACCATTGCTACTGCTGTTAGTGTGGTACGATATTACCCTTCTGATTCAATATTTGGTTTTGTATGTCAATCTTTTGCAGTTTTGGAAAAGTGGCACTTGAAAAAATTGTAAAGATATCTACTTTTTCATGAAATCAAAAATTAATTTCATGCTGGGCTTTCTGTAAAGAAAACGACAAATGAGACATTGCATACATTAAAATATATTATTAAAATCATTTATATTCGTTGACTAACAACAACATTAAACTACCAAAATCAAATTAATCAAATCTGATTCATAATCAATAACCCCAAAGAAGTATCACTTAAAAATAAATCACCATTTCTATTGAGTTGAGTAACTGTTAAAAAAACTCCTCCATTTTTTGCGTGCTCAAATGATATTACCAATAATAACATAAGCAAAAAATTGACGATACTTTAAAAGAAAGCTCAGTCCTTTTAATATACTCCGAATCATAAAGACTGCTTCAAATAATTGATTATAACCAGTTTCGATATCGATAATGATATGGCCACATCATACATATATTTGAATTAAGAATTTGAGATAATTTTCAAGATAAGGAACAACAAACTGACTGTCATACTTTCCTTTTTGTTACAAATGGTCACTCAAAAATCAACTTAGAATACATTTAATTAAAGTAGAAATGGCGATGAAATGTAAATTATCTGTGATTATGAACACTGCTATAGCTGAAATTGGCCCAAATTTTTTACGAGTATAAAATCATATGAAATTATCGAGGTGTTAAAATAGCAAAATGGCTTGACTGATTTGCGTGTGTATTTATGGATTTCATTTTTGATTATGATAGACAGTTTGGACAGGTTTGATAGACATGCTTTTTATGAGTTTTATACGGTAGTTTAATAATGCATATTGCAGGTATCAATAAAATCTGTTATACCTATGTTGTTAATTCAGTGAGATGAGATGATAAAAACCAATTCTAAGGGCTAGACAAGTGGCAATCTCTTTCAAAGCATTTCGTATTTATACAGCATTATTCGGTCATCATCGTCATCAATTCAGCCGAAAGACGTCCCCTGCTGGACATATGCCTCTCCCAAGCACCTCCACTTCGGCCGGTTCTGTGCTTCTCGCATCCAACAGGTTCCTGCAGCAGCTATTCGGTAGCTCCCATAAATTTTTGACTTTTCATCATCGTTATCGCTGATAGAATGTCACTTTGTTTAGGCCTTCAAGTCATGGTTTGTTAGGCTAGTGATCAAATAAATCAACTTCATACAAATTGTACAAAGATTGTTTAATCGGGCAGAAGTGATTAGTCTTTACCCAATTTAAATAATTATCAAAACTGTCCAGCATTTCAACGTTACTTACATTTTGTCTCATAATAATTTAATTTAATGAAAGTAATAACAAGTATAATAACTGTTTATATAAAATGATTGAATAATAAACTATTCAATAAACTCAAAAACAGCTATCGTTGTGTATTGCGAATTGCAATAAAAGTTAACTGCATTTAAACAGTATCCAGAATTAATTAATGACACTATAATAAAGTTGTAGTCATTAATTTTATTAGCTATTCGCAATAAAATGACTATGTTATTTTGCTCTTTTCGACATAAAACAAATTACTTTGCTGCATACACTATTTAATTACTGTATGTTTGTAATATTATCATTTACGTGTGTTCTTATACTATAACTAACATCACGCCAGTATTTCATGAAGGGTTAGGCAGGGGTGCACCTCTGGTACACCCAGTCCCATGTATTAGGGGCGAGCATAATGTCCACACAGGTCTCCTCTCAGCGAGAGGCCGTAATCCACCACGCGGGTCCAGTGCAGGGTAGGCGTCACATGTCTTCGAACTTTTGATTCTAGGATATGCCGGTTTCCTGACGATGTTTTCCTTTAACGTTTTTTTTTTCGGCCTACTGCCTTAACCGGGTAGAAATCCAGATTTTTATAATATGGTCTTTGTATTAGTTATGTTTTTTGCTGACCAAGAGCTTTAGGCTCGGCAAACAGCCGATCTGTTCTGAAAAAATCTCACCGTGAAATCTCTCTCAGCTGCCACGGCTTATTTTAATTTTAAATTTCTGAATTGTTTTTATGTTTTTTATAAGTAACGGACTCTTTTAACGTGCACGTATTTCTGCATCGTTCTCACATGGTTAATTTCAACACGAATGATGTAATCAAATATTTTGTAACAATTTTATGATTTAAATGACTGTCCATGGAGTTTCTTGCCCGTTCTTCTCCATAGGTACCTATGCTTGGAATGGGCAACTAGCTTCATCTTTCTGACTGACCGACCCTTTGACAATTCAAAAGTGCCAAATTGGTTTAGTTGAATTAAATGATTGGAGTTTGAGTTTGTGAAAACTTACATGAAATGACCTTGAAGTGAGCAGTCATTCCACCTGATTGACAATATTGATGGGATTGACAATATTGACAGCTCACTTCACCTAAATTTTCACGGAGTGATTTTTATAGAATAGCTCGGCTGATTCATAATTGAATCACTTTTATGAACTTGGCTTCTGTCTGCGACTTCATCCTCGTTCAGTCTCTTATTTCATCATAACTATATCTATAAATATTTACTATGGCACTCGGCAAAGGTAGTCTATCTTTTCGGTCAGTGAAAGAATTTTTTTAATTGGATCAATACTTCCAAAGATTACCTCTAACAAACAATCGAGCAATGCACTTGTATATAGATTTCGTTTAGACGTTCCTTATTGACTTATTATAATTCAATTTGAAAAAAAAATGTGTATTTGTTCCGGCTAATCTCCGAAACGCTAAACCGATTTTGATGAAAGTTGGTATGGAGATACATTGAACCCTGAAGAAGGACAAAGGCTTGCTTTTTATCGACATACCACGCGGGCAAAGCTGCGGGCGGAAGCTAGAGTTGAATAATATTCACATGAGATGACAAAAGCTTCTTTTATCCCAGACTCGATATCAACCATAAACAAAATATCTTTCTCCAAAACTCAACCAAAGCTTGCCAAATCACTCAAGTGTGGCTCCGCCATAAATCTTCAAGATATAAAAATCGAGACGAACCAATTATCTTATAAAATAAGGCGGCCATGACACTTTGCGAGCATAACCGTACTTAATTAGGTAGTAATTAGTTCTTCGAAACAGAATCTTGGACTCCCATCGATTTTTATCGTTTAATATGGTCAGAGGTATTTTTATTGGCATGTAAAATATATAAATGAATGAAAGAAAGGTTTTTCGACGTGTTTTTAATTATTTATGTGGTGGATTTGTATCGTGGGAGTTTGGTTCTGATATGCAAACGAATTAGGTTGAAATGTTTGGCGTTTTGTTGTATTTATTATTCATGTTAGGTATTGTTGTTGGAAGCTTTTTGAGTTTAAAAAAATATAGATAAAAATGAAGAAAAAAAAATAGATATTGTAGCTATAAATAAAACAAATAAAAAACAAAATTAGTTTAATTCAAATAACAAGACTCATATACAAACAGATACATAAAATGATACAGACAGTATAACAAGCACAGAGAAAAACGAACACTCACAACAAGGCTATAATCAAAAAGCAAATTCTCGTAATTTAAAACGTTGAAAATTTAGTCTCAATCTCATCTCGGCCCCAATTAATGTAAAAACTTGTCAAAATTGCAGGGAAATAAGAGGTATTTTTGACAGATTCGGACTGAGATCAGAGTGTGAACGTTCTTAAAATTCCGTGAATTGCCCCTCTGATATATCTGCTAGGTAAAAACTGAAATTGAACAAAAATAGTAACTAACAAACTAAAAGGCAAATGTTCAATTTCTTTTCTTCAATCGTTGTTATAATGTAACGGTGGAAGGGAGACATCGTCACACAAACTTTCACCATGGATTCAGTACATGATTCTAGATCAAAGGCGCTGAAATTTTTCGTCGGCTATTTATAAAGTATCTGCTGTTCCATACCATATGCAAAGCCTATGCGGTCAAAAGAGCTGTTATTTGGTGTATTATGTGGCTACACTGGCCATCTTTAGGGTCGAGCTCAACTGGGAACTAAAAGTGAAATGCAGTAAATGAAAAAAAAATTAAGCATAAACCACACAGCACATTTTTGAAAACCAGATATCTTTAAAACTTTACGATAAGCTTCATTGAGCCCATATCTCCGAGTGAAAGCTTACCCCATAAACTTTTAAAAAGTGCAAAATATTTGTCCTTTTTTTACATTCACACACGCACGCGTTTCGATTCTTATTAAGATTATTGCGATCGATCATTGCTATCTTTAAAATTGACTTAACCCAGAAATATCAGGTCGCACTTGTATGTATGTATGCATGTATTTACTTTAACATTTTTAAATGTCGGTAAAAAACTGAGGATGAATTAAATCATAATTTAATTTGTTGCGCTTTTGATCATGGCACTGATGTTCATCTTTATCTTGATCGGCGATAATAATGTAGAGACACAGAAGGACCAGTTTTCATACTATGCAAAGGTATAAGGCAATTAGAATTGGCTAAACCAAGTAATTATAATCGGAGAATTCTCATAATTTTTGTGTATTTACAGTCACGAGCAAACGTATGTATACACTCGGCTTTATTTAAAAGCGATTTACTGCTTTATTTTCGAATGAAATTTTAAGTTGTTACGAACATAGCATTTTCGAACCCATAGGTTTATGTAATGTGTCGTATTTCAACATTGCGTTCGTTATTTCACGAAAAATCGCAATTGTAAGTTGCCAAGTGTTGACATATTGGTGCTCGTGACTGTACATCGTCAGAATCTATATCTGACCACCGTAAGGACTATTCCTGCTTGCAGCGCTATTATTAGTCAACCTAAAAAAGATCCTCTTTTGTTTTACTTACGGACGCAGCTGTGGTCATGATGTGCATGGGACTTTGTTTTCAAAATAGTCAGGTATAGGTTTTGGCGAGTTGTGATTTGACGGCAAGCGAGAAGTGTTGTTTCAATTTCCAGCCGAATTGTGCTGTATCATCATCATTTCGTCCGAAAGACGTCCACAGTTGGACGTAGGCCAGCCATCGCCACTTCGACCGGTTTTGTGCTTCTTGAAGTAAAATCTTAGGTAGATAATTAGATAAACCATTTATTTGGCGCACACAAAAAAGACAGCACAACACACAAAAGTACACTATTAGATGATAACCAAACTACCCACGTGATTATAATATAAAATAAGGTGCCGATAAAGAAGACAACATGAAAAACACACAAATATCGAAATAAAAGCGACACTATGACGAATTAAATTAATAACGAAACATACACAGTGCGGTGTGCATCTCAAGGTTGCACCAAATGGGAGTCCAGCTCAGCATGTGTCAGACAAATGTACCTAACGCTGATATTCTGCTTATCTTAAGATTCATTCACTCGAAGCAAAATCTTAAGACCCATTCTTTACTTCATGGCATCTACCTACTGACTCTTTTATAAAACCGACACACAATTTTCATTCGGATACACATTCAGTTAGTTCAACAAAAATTATCAGATAATTATTTCTGTTGCTATCGATTTACAACCTTCATTTATGTTAGATTTCTTAAATACGTATAGTATTGAGTGAAACTTCTGCACCGCAAGTTTATAGTGGATAATGGCGCTAATGTTATTCGACGTTAGATCAATGATCTATAGATTGTGATCGATGACGCGTGCGCGGCCGTCAATAACCGTTAATACGACACTTGTTTTGATTGATTATTCCATATTTTTTTTGTTATTAGTGATCTGGGAAAATTTTTGTGGCTTTACGAAAATGTTTTATTTATTAGTTGTCATTTATCATTTATCTGGTTTGGGTGTAGAAAACTAAGTTTTTTTGAACAAAGCGTAAGACTCTTTGTACACGGCACGTTTCGTTATGGTTCGGCGCATAAAACGCGCCGTAGAAAAAACGTATCTATCAACAAGCTTCCATAAAGATCCATACAACACTGACGGTCGTGCCTACACGCGGCGAATAAACAGTAGTTTTTCACGGCAAGAAAACGTATGTTAACAAAGGATCTATAATAAAAATATATTGCCCTTAGTGCATTAGACATCAGAAGGCCAATTCTAGTTATTTAAAATGTTCAAAATTTAGTCGCAGTCTCATCTCAGCGACAAACAAATGTCAAAAACTTGTCAAAATGTAGGGAAATTAGAAGTATTTTTTGACAGATTGAGACTGAGATCAGACTGTGAACGGTCTTAAAATTACGAGAATTGCCCCCTCAGAGCATCAACTGCTCTAGTAGTTGGGGAGTCCAACAAGTTAAGCTTAAAAAGGTTAAAAAACCTTTAAAAATAAGTCATTGCAAACTGCACCATATCCTTATTAGGTAAATTATTCATAGTGCAAGAAGCCTTCGATCCGAGTTAGTCTTAAAATGTAAAATGCCAGTAATTAAGGAAAGCTCATCTTTTCGCGACTGACTGACTGACTCGGTACAAATATCTGCAGACCTTAAAAATCAATGGATGAACAGAACTCTCAAAATGGGTTGGCAAAATACCTATATTTACTTCAATGCAATTTGGATTTTGTATGATTTTCGGTGCAATGCGGCAGCATACTCGATAGCACAAAACTTTAGCTTTAAAAAGGCTTTTTAAAAGTTCTAGCGATAAATGCGAAAATTTCAGAAACGTGGTTTGGTGCTGAAATTCGGCTTGTTCAAGAATTTAATTTTGCACTTTTAGTTCCACGGAATTTGGCTTGAAACTATTTATGTTTTTATGTTTTATTTTTCTGTAGAACTAAATTGAATAGCCTTTTTTGAGAATTTTTACATAGTTTCTCAGGCTATGTTAAACCGGTTACCTACTAAAGGAGATTGACCAAATCCAGTCTAGAAAAGTTGCACGTATGAAAACCAAATTGATATACAAATTATTTGCTTATTTTTTACAAGCTTTTCACTTCAGGAATTTTGTTTTCGTATCCGGAATTATGATTTTAGGATAAACAGTAAATTAACGATTGCTAGGTACATTTCCGTATAGTCATGATGGACGTTTCGTTCTCTTCATTTGTACGAGTTACGTAAGTATGAGCCTTTACATAAAACCATCACAAAAATGATATTAAACTCATAAATAGCTAAATAATTAGTAATATCATAATCATAACGTAGGTACTGTATATTATTTCATAGTTCCGTTGTGAAAATATTTATTTTTGTGTTTCGTCTCACGCAGATGCAACTGTCAAGGCAGATGACAGACGTACCGGTAGGGATGACGATTATTCCTAAACAAGATCGATTTTTAAATCTATCCGAATCGCAGGAAAGAATCGATTCAGCAATAAATTGAGTTCTGATAGATTTGTTCCCGCCATTATTCTACATCGACAGCTTTACTATAGATAATCACTTATTCGTTTTGGTGTTACCAGCATAATTAGTCAAATGTAATGAATAATCGAATACAAAATAAATTAAATAATATTCTTGGTTACAAAAAACAGAACAAAGAAACTGCGTATCAAAACTTAATAGTTGTAATCCGCAGGAAAAACATCGGGAACTCGTTTTCAAGTTTCTAAAATCGATTAAAAAAATCTATAATTCATTGTTTAGGATCGATAAAAAAAACAATTTACTTGACCTATAAAATCGATTCTAGATCGCCATCCCTAAGCCGGCGCCTGCGGACGGAAGCCGCCATTACTGACTTACTGTTTATGTTGTCGATAGTATAGTCAGCGTAATTAATCTCTCCACTTAAATAGTAATACTTACGGAAATTCGTTGGTATGTTTGTTTTAAACAACTTAGCGTGTTTCATGTAACTAACGACAGGACGTTTTCATATTTTAATTGTGTTCTATTACGCCAGGACGTTTTTGTGTTGTGTTTCTGAACTCTTGAGATTCTAATCATGTCGATGCTTGATTCTGATCAACCGATGCCGGTGGTAATGAGAAGTCGACGTGTCAATTGTTCACTTTTGATACCCAGAAATCACCGCAACATTCCTTGCAACAAGCGTCTACGGCGATGATTACTTTATTACGATCTTGGACAACTCCTACTGGTACTGAGGTAAGTTTCACTATATTACCTACTTCTAGATTATCAGACATGCTAGCATCCTGTACTTTGAATAGCTGACTAATATCCTATAATCTTAGTGTGGTGCAACTTCTAAGTTGTACCATGTTATTAAACCTAACAAAGATTTTCTATTGATCCTTTAATTAAATCTTGGAATAGTGAACTTTGATGTGAAGAATACAGCAATGTAATACTGATGTAGGTACTGTATAATAAACCAGAATACTTTTTTTATTTGTTTCTAATCTCGGGAATTATAGTGTTGATTTAAAAAAAAAAAAATTATTATATGATTCATATTTATGAAGAATACTTCAGTAGTTTAGTTTAGGGTATAGTTTACAAGTCCTATAGTTTACAAGAATATGTGGGGAACACAGCAAGACACAGCTTTGCATGGGTGATAAAAATCTTTTGAAATTCTTGGTTTTTCTCTATTATAAAATGCATGTATTCTACACCTAAACCTTCCCCATGAATCGCCCTGTCTATTGGTGGAAACTGCATGAATATCTGTTCAGTACTTTTTGAGTTTATCATATTCATACAGACCAACAGTTACAGTTATATACAGTTTTTAAATCATAGAATGTGTATTCAATAAAGATTTACAATATGCAATGATTTTGCAATGTGTATGTCTTTGTTATATAATAATTATGTGAGGATTCAATGATGATTGATGATTGGTGAATAACCTGAGTTAAATATTTTAGAAAAACAGCAACATTGAGAAATAATTTCTTTTATTTCAGCTTTCATCAGAAAGTGTACTATGTACGGAGTGTATGGTAATACTTCAAGATCGAGCAAGCACATTCATTGATGGAAATGCTATACCATTGCCTGCATTTGGTCACAGAAGTCTATGCTTTTCTTGTGGAAAGTCTATTTTACATACAACAAGAACACATGCTGTGAGATCTGACCGCCAAGAAAGGAACATTATATTAAGAAAGGTTCCACTGCACTTGGTAAATATTTTTTGACTTACACATTTTCTATAATGTTAATTTTCATTCTTGGGGAACTTCACTACCACCCAGAAAACTGCAGCAAAACAACTAAGTGGTTTCTGTGAGCGTATAAGGTCACCGGTAAGTCAAAGCCGCGGTGATTTCTAATAAAAGTATTTGACTTTGAGCAGTAATAATCTATACACTGGACTAAAGCTGATATAATTTCTCAGTAATAATAATATTGTCTTAACTTAGTTCCTGGTAACCAGACCACTTAAGACTTCAAAACCCATAGCCCTATTAACTTTGTATTCATATGTTTTATGTATGTATGTTTCATTTTAATTCTGAATACATAGTATGTCAATTTGTTCTTTTTTAGGTTTCAAGATTGGAAAGAGTATGTAATGCTTGTTGGTTGGCAGCTTATAGGGAAGTGAGACGTCAAAACCAACATGACACCAATCGCCCCATTCTGTCTGAAGTAGGAGCGAGTGGAGAATTTAATATACCTGTACCGCCACCCCTTCCGCAACATACCTCACAACATTCCAGGCAACCTTCTCCAGCAAGAGCTAAAATAACATCAGCAGTATACAGACGTGCTGCTAATACAGCTAGTCATTGCATATTTGTTGACTGTTTCGAATCAGAACGTTTACTTATACCTGCTGCCATAAAGGAGCTTTTACTTTTAAATCACAAGTTTTATATACTTCTAGGAGCACGAATATATAATTATCACTTAAATCATGGCCATTGGAATGAATTAACCTCCCTGTTAAGAGACTTTACTGGTACACAGTTTGACAACATTTTAAATATGTTGCAGCGAGCTGCCAAATACCACTTTGATTTTTCGAATATTGCAATTATGCCAGAATATTTGTCATTATTGGTTAGGTATGACTTCTAATCAATTTTATGATTTATTAAATTCTATACCAAATCTATCAAAGTCTGTACCTAATGCCACTATTGCTTTGTGCATGTATTTAGTTAAGCTGAGAACTGGTGACAGTAATGAAAGATTGGCTACACTATTTGAGAAATCTCGAACTATCTTAGAATGCTGGTTGAATTCAGCTAGAGAGTGTCTAACTAGACAGTTTGTACCGATGCATTTGGGATTTAATCACCAACCACCGTAGAAGATGTTGCTTCTATAAACAGAATAATCCCAGAAGGATTATTCGGAAATCCTCATTTGCCCTCAAATACCAAACCAGCAATAGTTATGTGTGATGCAACTTATGTATTTATCCAAAGTAGCGCTAATTATTTATTTCAAAAAGAAGCTTACAGTTTGCAGAAACTGGATAATCTAGTTTTAAACCGTTTATGATGGTATGTTGTGATGGTCACACAATTGATTGTCTCGGGCCTTATAAAGCTACCACTAATGATGCTACAATTACTAGTTTAAACCTTCGTACTGAGGAATCTGGCCTTTTTTTTTAAGGTAATTTTTCCGGAACGGTCACATTTATATACTTGACAAAGGATTCAGGGATGTCATAAATGAATTACAAGAATATGGCTTTGTGACACACATGCCAGAATCTTTATTTGAAAATGAATTTCAATTAACAACACAACAAGCAAATCGGTCTCGTTTTGTAACCATGTCTCGCTGGGTTGTAGAAGTTGTTAATGGGAGAATTAAGAGGGATTTCAGACTCTTTCGGCATGTATTTAATAATCGCGCTGCTTTGCATTTAAAGGATGATTTTAGAATTTGTTGTGCGCTAACTAATAAGTTCCACACATCCATACAGGATCCAACGGACGCTGCAGAGTATGTAAGAATTGGTACTTAACACGTATTTCTGCTGATTTTACATGTCAAATACGTAAAACCTATAGATGTTCTCAGTCAGTCAGTTAGGTGTATTTAATGTTACAAGTATACCTTTATAGGTATACTTGTAACATTAAATACACCTAATGACTACCTACATGAAAAGTCTGTTCATATTATGTTTTATACCTTTGTAGACATTAGGTAGGTAACTAACTTATTCATTTGTGTATAGATCTGGGATAAATTGAAGTTAATAAAATAAAATCTCTTTCTGACTGAAGTTGTTTTATTTCGATAATGTCACATCAACGTTGCGAGGTCATAAAAAGCACGATTATTCGTTATTCACGATTATTCGCGTTTTTTTTTCAATTAGCAGCTGTTCTCTTATCTTGTTTTTAACTATCTTTGTTGTTTTGTACCTACATGAGTGATCTGTGGCCATTTTATAAGTTGCGAGTAGTTTAGACATAATTTTTAGGTTACCTCCGAATTTGTTTAATTACTTTAAAACTCGGATACTCCTGTGAAAATTAACACTTTTATTTAATAGTATATAAAGCGTAGTCAATAATAAATAAAGATTTATTGTGTTTCAAGTAGTTTCAACTTAAGACGGATTTCCATACATGGATGGTCATGATCCTTTAGTTTTTTTAAATACTATTCTATTTTTACCGCTTTTTTAGTTTTACACGTGGATGACTATTTCTAATGCAGCTCAGTTTGTTGAATCTTTTATAAAATCTTCTACTATTTTCCTTACAAAAATACATAAAATGTCCCCTTAAAAGAAAAAACAAGTATTTCGCAGAACAATTGAAACTTTACCTATCATTTTAGTACGATGTATGTGAACGGGGCTTGTGGTTAAGCAGTAACGTGTAAAATATGACATTCAGTTCATGTCATGTCATCACTGCCAGGATCACCCAGAGGACACGGTGGAGCATACGGAGGAGGTCTGCCCCGCTTGGGCAGAGCACCGCCGTGTCCTCGTAGAGGCGATCGGCAGCGGCGGCGACCTCTCGCGTCCGGCCCTGGTTCAAGCCATGGTCCGGGGCGAGAGGGAGTGGGAGGCAGTCACCTCCTTCCGCGAAGCAGTCATGCTAGCGAAAGAGGTGGCGGGGTGGACGAGGGAACGAATCTCACGCCTCAGCCGCCGCGGGAGACGCTCCGGGCGTCGGGAGCCGCGTGACGACTCCCGGCCACCGTAGGGGGCCACCGGGCCAGCGGGCGGAGAGTAATGGGTAACTCACCGTCCGATCAGGACCAGGTCCGTGCCGGACGGCGCGTATGTGTTCCAGGCGCGCCTCAAAGAGATGTCAGCACGAGTGACGGGGTCCGATAGGGCCGAAGCCTGCCAGGGTAGCGGGATCGTCCGAAAGGGATACCGCTGCCCTGGAACATAAAGTGCTAAGGAAGGAACACGGATGGGTTTTAGTCAGTTAGAGTTTGACACTCCCTTCCGCTCCACCCAGAGCGGGAGTGGTCATTTGATGATTTCCCACCCACAAAAAAAAAAGTATGACATTCAGTTTATTGTTCCATAACTTGAAAATTATCTCAAATTATTAATTCAAATATACTCGTATGTATGATATGGCCATATAGATAAAATGGGGGAGGGAGGGGCTTTGGCTACGTAATAACAGACGCACGGGTCGATCGATCAGGTTAAGCTACCGTTACCACGGTCGGTCCGTTGATGGGTGACCATCTTTACATACCAAGACCCTTCCGTGCCTCTTAAAGCACGTTAAGCCCTTAGTTCCAGCTGTCATTCGTGGATCTTTGACAGTCGTTACGGGTCGTCAAAAACCCGAAAGTCTGACAACCAGTCTTACCAAGGGGTATCGTATTACCCAGTAGCTGGGTTGTGGAGGTCAGATAGGCAAAATACTGGTACTCAGCTGCATTCGGTCAGACTGGATCCCGACCGACCGAAAAGGCTAGGCAGAAGATGATGTACGTGAACGTCCACTAACCTCATAAATTAGTATGTCGTTTACTTATTTTTCTACGTAAACGAAAACGTACCTACAATTTTCCCGCAGGTATCGTGCATACATCGCAGTTCGTCACCTTTTTTATCTAGCAGCTTAAAGTATGCATAGTGCCAAAATGCTGTGTTCTGCACAAAACCGCACGTTTTCCCGCTAAACCTGAGTAAGCATGCTCGCACGTACGCCTGTGTTACACTGAGCCTGTTTTTTTGCACGACGAATAAAACTTAGCGGTAAATCCGTTTATATACAGGCTGTTAACATTTTAATTTGTTTTGTTTCTTCGTTAACGTACCGTTTTTTGTTAAAATAAGTTAAATGCTGTCATGAACTTTGTAATCGGTTGACGTTTTTCTTGTTTTTTAAGCTGATTACTTTTCTAGATGTGTTTTTGTGGAAATGTCACTGTAGTGTAAGTTTGTTTTTAGAAACTGTACATTTTTAGGTTAATGGTATTGCCAATTTATCAAACTCAGTTGATAAAAAAAACAGTTGATCCATAGATTTATGTTTGCATAACTCGACATAATGGATGGATCAACTGATTTTTTTTCACGATTTCAGGGTTGGTCCCGTAGAAGTTGTTCATAATGATGAGTACAATGACCGCTTTTAAGGATTAAAACGATCAAAATTTAACGGTGTATATTGTGAATAAATTACTTGTGTTAATTAGAAAGGATACTCAATGTAGAATATGGCCCCCGCAAAAACGAGTGCATGATATTTTTATATTTCGACAAACAAAATAAAAACAACATTGGACTGATTTCGATCAGCCTTCACTATACTTACCGCATTTTCAAAACACGTTTTTCGATTTTATTTTACGCATATACCCTCTGCCGTGATAGTATTTACGCGTACCTACATGAGAATGAGTACCATCATAAATCTGTTAACAAACGGCCACAATTTCACTTTCTCACATTCAATACAATATTAAAACTAGAGCAAAATCAGCAACATCATTGAAACTTGTTTTTTAATAACACGTAGGTCGTTAACGACCGGACACTTCTTATTAAAACTTGTAAATAATGATAAACAGTGTGAAATTAGTCCGGTTTAATAACACCGTTGATTATTATTATTAGCGTTTCTTCAATAACTTGATATTTTCACTTGGTTGCAGAGAATATGAATTGCCTTTCCCTTATGGGCTACATATGGCTCGTAAAATGTCTGTGAAGCTTGCATAGGTAACAATTTCAAGGTATATCGATCACTAGAATCCGTAACTGCACAGACAATTCGTAATAAAAGTTCTCTTGAAGTAATATTTTAGTTGTTATTTAAAAAAATCGTAAAGATTTAGCCTTCTTCTGGTCGAGAACATTTCTGGGAGTAATTTTAAAATATACAAATTTTTACCTATTTCGTCGTAAAACGCCATTTAAATAAATATATTGTTAATCATATTTTGATCGTAAAGGTGAAGACCGTCTTTTGTTGATGGCACTTAAAACCTTATCCTCCGCCAGGGCAGCGGGTTGTTCGAAAGAGATACCGTGGCCCCTGGCATAGGCAACTGAAGGAACACGGGTGGGTTTTAGTCAGTAAAAGTCTGATACGCCCTTTCGCTTAGCCCAGAGCGGGAGAGGTCATTTGATGATTTTTTCCCACCCAAAAAAAAAAAAACTTATCCTTAACTTAAACTTAAAACAGAACTGCGGGGTAATTGCGTGACACACTAACAGTAGCAATGGCTTTCAACTTTGACAGTTCAACAATATTCATTGAGTTATTTATGTTGTTGAGCAGACATAATATATGTTTGTGTAATTATGTTCGAACATAATTATGGAGCAATGGAGTAGTAATATCCTTCGAAATCATTAAGTTTGTAATATGCTACAAGGGTGCTGGTGAAATGTGGTTGTACAACTATCCTTTTGCGTATCATAAAGTTTAATAAATAAAGACACGTTTTTTTGTTTGATACCCTTTAGATCAATCTTTTCCAGCCTATACCGTAATCTCTCACTTCCTCAATAGATACTCGATATCAATATCCATTATGTAACAGCTAACTGCCCGTTAAGCCGGCAATATCTTGGAATCTGGTGCTAATTAAAACTAAAATAAAAACCAGCCTTATCAGATCACAGTCCTTATTGAGAATATAGCTCAGACTTGATAAGCGACAGCCATTAGCAGAGAAATGCAGACAAATGATACAAATGCAGACAAAATGCTTTACGGAAAATAAAAATGTAATCAGCGTGTTAGTATTCAACGTGTGTTAAAATAAGTGTGTACTTGACATACATGTTTATTTTTTTAATCTTTTTGAAACACATTTTGTGATATAGGTACGTGTTTAATAAAACTTTAAAACAATAATACCAAATGTTACTTTTTGCGTAAGCTCAAAACGCATTTAATTTTTTTTTTTTTGGATTTAGTTTGTTAATATTAATTTTAACAAAAAAACTAATAATCTAATCTACCTGCATAATTCATAATTATGTAACTACTTATGACTCTTGAAAATAATATTTTCCAAACGGTAACTAATTTCGTTTATATTCTGTTATTCCAAAACGAAACCAACCTGTATGTAAAACCACGAACGCGCTTTACATCAGTAAGCGCCAACCTACTGACACATGTTTTTAACCGAATCTATCCGACACACGGGAAAGTATATACCTACTAGTTATATGTATTATACTTCACCACTCTAACGAAGGCTATTGATGCTGTGAGAGTAAAAGGGAATTTGAATTGGACCAGTCTTTGAAACTCAAAAAATATTTTTGTTGAAATATTCTTCAGGGTTAGGATAAGATTTTCAACCACTTTTTTTTTGTTTCTTTTCTTTTTTTTTTTCAAAGTTTGGCATCCTCGTATACCATGCTGATTTTACATTTCTATGATACTGATGCTACCATATTATTGGTTCCTATTAGTGCACACACAATTTTAACAGACCTAGTGATGCATGTGCCCAACATGTTTTTTTTTTTTGTTAGCCAAATTTTTGTTCCTCAGCTGGGCAAAAGCCTCCTTCGTTTTCCTTCCAAATGTCGTGACAACTTTCCTGTCGTGTGCGGTCCCTGGTCATGTTGACCCTGCAAAAGTAATCAGGTCGTCACATAAACTTCGCTGTGGTCTACTTCGACAGCGATATCCCTCAGGTGTCCAGTGAATGACGATCTTACACATACATACCTAAAAAAACGCGTGTGATATACCTCGCCTAAATTGTAAAAAGTCGGCGAGAAGTAGGTTATTTAAGAGTAGGTAGACTAAACTCAACCCGTCGGCGTCGCCAATCACGTACAGTAAGTTAGAGGTGATCTTTAGACCCGACACGTTTTACTGGCTTTGAATGATGCCGACGCACTTATAAGGATTTTGTGCATTTCTACTTACTTTTTTTTTACTATTCAAATAATGCACGTATTGTTTTTTTGTGTGAGGGAAATGGCATTTAATGTTTTAACTATCAAAGCAAGAGTGGAGTCATCTTCTGGATACGTTAGTTCTGTCCCAGACTCCATGTATCACTTTCAGTGGAAAGTGGCTTCATCTATCACTTTTAATGGAAAGTGACTTCATCCGTTCATCTATCACTTTCAGATGCAGTTAAAAGTGGACAAATCCTACTTCCCATTAATATTATAACCGAAAAAGTTTGTGAGTATGGCTGGCTGTTTGTTACTCTTTCACGCAAAAACGACTGAACGGATTTTATTGAAACTTTACAGTAATATAGCTTATACATTAGAATAACACATATAATACTTTTTATTCCGATATTCTCACGGGATCAACACTTATGCGGGTGAAACCGGGGCGCAGCTAGTTAATGAATAAATTAATGTCACTTTGAAAAGATCAGCACCGCTGAGCTTTTCAAAGTTGAATCCAACACTGTTGGCAGTTGACCTGCTGATTCAGCAGGTCAACTGCCAACAGTGTTGACCGCCAAAATCTTACTCTGGACAGACAGAATATTATCACTCTTGTGTTCTTAGTTCACTTTTCAAGATGAGAAAAAGATTGAGCAACCCGAAATGTAAGTCCCACTCAAAACTCGCATTTCAGATAAACATTTTACCGACTATCATTACCAAATTAAACAAGATAAACACTCTACGAAATTAATGCCCCATTCCCGAGGGCGCCATGTTGTATGCAAAATAAATACAGTTTCATCACATTAAGTACCGTACCGTTACAGACGCACGACTTTTTGCGCCGATCTTGGCTGCTATGCGACTTTTTGTCGCTACGTGCATGCCCGATTATCATAAACATGATTTAGATACACTGTGTTACGATCGAGCGTGCAGTTTGTTTACTTTTTGCCTTGTTGTAACTGTTTTCGTAACCTATTGACCTGTGGCTTTTGTGGTAGACTGGTCGGTTTATGCAGCCCTGGTACCGGTACTTTGGTCTATGCAAAATAATTATGTAGTTTTTCAAAGAGATCATTATTACATACATGCCGCCTTCCTTTATATATTTTTCAATAATACTAGAATAACCGATTTCTAAAAAACCGGCCAAGTGCGAGTCGGACTCGCCCATGAAGGGTTCCGTTACGTTACGATTTATGACGTATTAAAAAAAAACTACTCACTAGATCTCGTTCAAACCAATTTTCGGTGGAAGCATTAGAAAAAAATGATATTAGAAACCTCAATATCATTTTTGAAGACCTATCCATAGATACCCCACACGTATGGGTTTGATGAAAAAAAAAATTTTGAGTTTCAGTTCTAAGTATGGGGACCCCCAAAATTTATTGTTTTTTTTCTATTTTTGTGTGAAAATCTTAATGCGGTTCACAGAATACATCTACTTACCAAGTTTCAACAGTATAGCTCTTATAGTTTCGGAAAAAAGCGGCTGTGACATACGGACGGACAGACAGACAGACAGACAGACAGACATGGCGAATCCATAAGGGTTCCGTTGCCATTTGGCTACGGAACCCTAAAAAGGGCAACCATCAGAATAAGTAATGAAAAAACACAAAATTAAAAAAAAAAGTAGATATATGAGACTCGTAGAACCAGCACCCCAATGCGGCTAACACACTATCAATTTCAACCTGAATTATTTTGAAGGATATTGCTAATTCATTGCTTCATATGTTCGAAAAATTTGTCTGCTCAACAACGTTGTGTTAGGAATAAAAGTCTTTATATCGAAATCAACACGTTTAATTAGAGGTATGTTCTACCCATCAAAACACATGCAATACGTTCGTCACTCATAGAGAAGGGGGTCGACTGCCGGGTCGCGGGTGCACACTGCGGCCAGCTTTGAGTGATATCACGAGGCTGCCTGCTCGGACGAGCCCATACTGCTAAAACGGCCATACTGACGACTGCTTCGCCCTCGAAGCTCCTACTGAAATAAAAATATAGAGCGAGATAACGCAATGAATGTTGTTTAACCCCGCGGTTGTAGAACGAGGAATATCGCTGGTCCTTCATAATTCAGGAACCACAACATATTTTATTTTAACTCTGCATCCTTGCAACTTTCTTCGAGGATTATTAATTTGAAGACCTATACGTTTCTATAATCAGTTTGTTTCAACTTACGTGATTATAGAAACTTAAAATCACGTAAGTTGAAACAAACTTAAATCAAGTCTTCAAAATCATATGTGGACTAGGTCAAGTACCTTGTTATGAATATTCCCACGGAAACATCAAAAGCTTTTTTGCATCTCGTTTAAAATTCCATGTTCATTCATTATTAATCAATTCATTCATTTACTGATCAGAACACAGCCATAATTTATTCATCACACATAAAATTGAATGGAACGATAATTTCGACGAATTTTAAGTGGATTATAATTTGAAATTTGACATCTTTATCATTTTGGTTTGAATTAATTAATTAAAACCTGTTTTCAATTAAAATATACATAGTTAAAAATATAATTTACGCTCAAATGCTCAATACGAGATTGTCAACACCTGTTACCGTAAATATTTCTATAAGGAGTTTCTAATACAAGTTTCAGGAACCCATTTTTTAAGCTTTTTCATGACAGGAAGCGGTTACGGGGGTTAACTTGCCCTATAAAACTTCCGTTCCAAATGAGTTATAGTAGGTACAGCTCTTTGTAAAGTTCGTGAAGGAAATAATACCATGATACCATGTTTTATACACCGATTACATCCTTACACCCTTAAAACCGAAACACAGCAGCGTCAAGTTACAGCTTAAAGTTAAATAAGTCTACAGATACAATTTTGTACTTAATTTGTGGAAGACTGGTGCCCAAAACCTGTAAAGTCAGGTTACCAGACCCCCTTAACAATTTCGATCATGAAACATTGCAGCTTTTTGTCCCTGCACAGAATATAATATAATAGAATACTTTTTATTATGTACTTGTACAGTCACGAGCACCAATATGTCAACACTTGGCAACTTTCAATTGCGATTTTTTCGAGAAATAACTAATGCAACGCTGAATTACGACACATTACATAAACCTATGGGTTCGAAAATGCTATGTTCGTAACAACATAAAATTTCATTAAAAAATAAAGGAGTAAATGGCTTTTGAATAAAGCCGAGTGTATACATACTTTTGTTCGTGACTGTACACCATACAAATCCAGGACAGCAACATACCAACAATATCTCTGATATTGTATATCTAGTTGTAGCTGGTGGTGAACACTTACTGAAAGGTGGGAGACTGCTTGGTTAAGAAAAAACTTTTTGCAAAAAGTGAAAAAATAAAAACTTTTTGCAAAAAAAAGTTTTTATTTTTTCACTTTTAAGTTGTAATTTTTACCAGTAATTTTGGTTTAAAAACCAAACTACAGAACCGTTTTTGATGAAATTTCTATGGGACCACTTCAGAAGTATCTTCTTTCGAACAGAAAAAGAATTTCGAAAATCGGTCCACAATTGGTGGAGTAATCGCGTAACAAACACAAAAAAAAACATACCGTCGAATTGAGAACCTCCTCCTTTTTTGAAGTTGGTTAAAAAACTGTGTGCCAACATAGTGAGTCACTCTTACACCGAAAGAAAAAAAAAAAAAAGTAAACTTAGTATAGTTTATTTATTTAAAAAATCTCTCATCTTAATAATCATCCGACAGTTTTGATTAATGACTGCCATTATCTATGAAAGTAAGATTATCAAGAAAGTAGAACGCTGCGTTTACCTTCACTTAAGGTAGCTAACTAAGTAATGAATAAGCCATGAAGTGTAAGCTCTACTTTGTAATTTATGTGTCTTAGACAAAATTAGTAAAAGTGTTAAGAAATATTAGGTATCAATTTATCTTATAGTCTCATGTAAACAAATTGATTGATTTGAAGCGTGTTTTGGCTGAGGCTGTTTCCGAGACGATAAAAATCTTGAGGTCTGATAGGGTCCCAGCTCCCGGCGGAAGTGTGCAGCGCATGAGATGGACACGATCCATCAATGAAAATGTCATGCGCTCATACTATGGGGCTACAGAGGAGGCAAACAATCTGACCGCGTACCGTATTCGGATGCTCTCTCTTTTTCAGGTGCTTGAGCCAGCTGTCAACGTTACGGCACAACGACTGTCGGATTGATTGATTTACTAAGAATTGATGAACTTTAATCATCAGATCTGGCAAAAATTTGGTGACAGCTATAATTAATATGTATTTAAAGAAGTTAAGTGGCCATTTAGTAATAGAGGTCACAGTCCAGAGGCCATCAAACTACCAGGATCGCAGAGAACAAAAGAGTAAACAAAAAAAGAAAACAACAACCAGGCATGATTCCCACCCTAACTTTCAAAGCGTTTAGCATGAGGATATACAATTTAAATGTATCACAGCCTACAATCGATTAAGGAAAACATGAGGAGAGATACCAAGAGATAATGAATTCTGGTCATGTAGCTGCAATTGCTGGTGCATCGTTGATACATTAAGGATCGAACATCGATAAATATAGGTTTTCTTTACGTTTCGTACTTTCCTTCGAGTAAAATTTTCGACGATAGTAGATTTCATTTTGGTATCTACAACGTAAAACGTTATTAATAAACGAGTAAAACGTTATAACTTATAAATATTTGGTCCTTTGATACGCAAAGTTTTTTTGATTGTTCAGCCCCAGCAGTCTCGACATTCATAGCGATCGCTTTACGACCGAATTCGGTCGCAAAGTCCCGAATTGACAGGTGAAATGTATAGAGTGACAGGACTTTGCGACCGAATTCGGTCGTAAAGCGATGGCAGGTAATTGTCAATACAAGAATCACTTTTTGTTTGTTTTCCAGTTTTCCTGCGATTTTTCACGAGTATGTACGAGTATTTATTGCTTAGTCTGGAGCTTAGCGATAGACAATTTAATCTTTTAGAAAAAAATAAGTCGTTATTTAGCTTAGTGTCCAATTATTTTTGTAATCCCTTGTGATATTTCATTGTAAATCCATTCAGAAATATTACTAAACACAACAGTACCAGGACCACATAGATTGCAGGCGCACTTTAATTAATACCCGTCTACCTTCAGCCACAATAAATCATTTAAAACGGCCATCGATCAAAAGCAGGTAACCACGGATCATTCATATTGCTCTCTATTTATGTTATTTATGTCAGATAATAGATAAATCTGTGGTAATCCTTCTGACTTTTATGCTGTCTTAGTAATGTGCTACGATTTATTTATTAAAAGTCAGTTAGTACAAAAATCTCACAATATTTTTATCATCTTTCAATACGATTTGAGTTGACCAAAGAATTTGACTTAATCACAGTGGTGGTTTGAGATAACTAGGTTTTAGCGGTTTTTCGAGAAGACAATAAAAAATCTTTGGTACACGTACTCTTTTTAACTACGAACTATGTATGAAACAGCTAAAATTTTGTATTTATAATACGCACGCTTCCGCGAAGACCTTCAGAAGATCACGGGGAAGACCTGGGTGATACTCGCACAGACCAGGAAAGCATGGCATAAAAGGGAGGTGGCCTATATTACTCAGCGGTGGGTGGAACAACCAACGATGATGATGATGACGGTTCCATAACATGCAATAATATAATATTGTAACTTCACTGTAGATTATGTATAAAAATAAATTAAATACGGTCAATTATTCCCAAAATATGGTATTACCACGTCAATAAATAGAAATTAAAGTTATAAATGGAATAAAAATGTATGTAGATTAGAAACAGCTTGACACATTTTGTTAAAACTTCCTGTTTTACTTCAAGCTTTAATGGAATAATATTTAGCTGCCTACATGTTAAGTCAAGCCATGCCAATGAAATAAATCCGCTGAAGCTTAATTTAATTTAATAATTATAAAGCATAAGATGCAAGACAGCGTAATTATAATAATAAATATAACCTAACATTTGTATAGCATTTCTAATACATATTATTATTATGAACTAATTTGCTATAAATTATTATTTCTGAGATGGTCGTTCATTTATTTATTATTTTTCTCGTATTTCAAAACTCAAACTCAAACTCAAATCATTTATTTCAATTAAACCCTTTCAGGCACTTTTGAATGGTCAAAATTAAATTGTCGGTCAGTTAGTCAGAAAATTGAAGCTAGTTGCCCATTCCAAAACGTAGATCTCTGTGGAGAAGAACGGGCAAGAAACTCCACGGACACTCTTTTAAATCAAGATATTATTACAAAATCCTGGGTACATTATTTTTATTGCTTCTATATGTGAGAACAATGTAAAAAAACTAAACAATTTAAAATATAAAATTCAAAAATAAGCCCTGGCAGTTAAGAGATGACCAGTCTCAACCGACGGCGCCCGTTCACGAACATGACGCATGGATCAGCACCATCCAGCTCAACCATTTCGTAGGGAACCGAATGATCCAACACACGCGCCACCACCAGTGAGACATTTAAGTGAGCATGACATATTCTTAACTGCCATGCTCTGTCAAGTCAACATCAAAATATCGTAAAAAAAATGAAACGAATCCATGGTTCTTACATTTACAAAATTTAAAAAAATGCTTCTAAATTATACAAAACTATAGTTTGCAATTTATTTAAATATGAGAAAAAAGAAAAAAATACTACCAATCAGGAAGAGGTATATAATATTGAAGTATATTAAGAATTAAAACTTGAATGAATGAAGTATACATTAAGTTCGTAATGTCAAAAATATTTTAAAAAAAACAAAAATAAAAAGGGGAAGCATCTCTTCCAAATATTGAAATTGCAATCAACTAGCGTACCCAAGTGCCTGTGGAGCAGGACCAGCATTAAGCCAAGCATTTTTATCAACGATGTACTCATCCAATTTATAATATGCCTGTCTACATAGTGTGCGTTTAATGCATGTTTTAAATTTCTTCTCATTTAGTTGAAGAATATCGTGTGGTATTTTATTATAACATTTTACACAGTACCCCATAAAAGAAGTTTTTACTTTAGACAATCTGAAGCGCGGTTGATCTAGCTTGTTCCTATTCCTGGTGTTAAAATTATGCCTGTCACTTATCTTACTAAAAAGATGTAGATTTTTCCGAACGTACATAATGTTTTCGTATATATATTGACAAGCAACCGTCATGATGTTAATTTTTTTAAACAGTTCCCTTAGAGATTCGCGTCTGCTGAGATTGTAGATGGCTCTGATAGCCCTCTTTTGCAGGATGAAAATAGACTCAATATCTGCAGCCCGTCCCCACAGCAAAATACCGTAAGACATGATGCTATGGAAGTAACTAAAATAATTAATTTCAATGCCCAGTGCATAATTTATTATAATAACATTATGGTTTTGTGCTGTACCCAAAGGGTGCCGACAGATTAGCATCTATCATAACTTTCGAAGTTAATCTATTCCTCAAAAAAGCGGTATCTCAATAACACTAAGTGATTATCTGGTTATACTTTTAAAGATGGTGCATTCATCATCATATTATTGGTAGCCTTTGTCCACCAACTGCTCAGTATAAGCGTCTTCCCTTTTGTGCCATGTTTCCCTGGTCTGTGGGAGCCTCATCCAGGTCTTCCCCGCTATCCTCTGTAGGTCGACCACCCACCACCTACCTAGCTATTGTTCTGCCGACATAAAATAGATAGTGCATTAGTTAAGGAGTATTGTGTGCATGTTTTATGGGCTATATAATGGTCTAAAATCATCGTATACGACGCTTTATTGAATAAGAAGTGGAGTTTGCCCTAAAGTACCACAGTTACATGCTTTTATACGCATTAAAGAGAAAACGTGATCAAAAGTTCTTTATTACGGCGACTACGTTAAGAAGGTAATTTAAATTAATAAAAGAGACTTTCAAAGTTTAAATAAAATTGAATTTTACCATAAAATGATTTTAATAAAATCAAACTAAGCTACTGTCGGTACAATTTTAGCATTAAAATTCATACCTTAAGTCAAAAAACATTAAGTTCAAAATGCTCTACAGAATTATTAGATACAGTCGGCTCTTTCTAGGTAATTATTGGGAATTGGCAAGGTAAAATATAATATTTTATATTACGTATTATGATCAAGTTGTCATAAAAGATAGTTTATGTTGCAATAAACATTGGGAGTTATTTTAATCCCTGGTTTTCTGTATTCGTACATATATTTTATACGGCTCGAAGGGATTAACTTTTTCTATCTGGAATGACGTTTAGTACTGTAGTTTGAAATAGAACTTCCATGTTTTAATTTAAGATGGGAAAGTGTGATTGGGAATTGGGATTGGGAATATGTACGTATGTCTGTGTGATTGATTTAGATTTGATTTGAGGTTTTTAGATTTACATCTGCATTTACATCATCAAAATGAAAACTTAAAAAAAGTGTAGTAAATATTGCAATAGATTGGTTAGATTTCTTTAAACTCCTACAAGGTATATTTTGCCCTACCTTCATTATTTTGTTCATTAACTTACCCTCTTTTACAAGAGACTTTAAACATAACCTACTAAATATAGTTTACTTTAGGAATCACAGTAACTTGTGTTATTCTGACCGAGTAAGCAACATTATAAGATCAACAATTTATTGAATACTATTCAAGCCCCAAGCTATCACACTGCATATTAATATCTAAGACATTACGAAGACCGTGCTATTACTATTCTGACGGAATAATCGTTTAATTTATTGTTTTCTTCATTAGCATATTTTTAGACAGAATACTAATAGACATGTCTTTCTTTAATGGCTGAAGAGGTTTGTAGGTCAACAGCTGGTGCTTATGCCATACATACAAAACATAAGGTTTATTAAATCCCACTATATTTACCGTCTTTTGGACCATATACGATCTACGTATAAAATATCCAGAGATCAGAGCGCATATGGGTTCATTTAAAACCTCCACGATTGACAATGGCGCCGATTCCCTTGTTCACAAACTAAACTAAATTTAAGTTCAGTGCACCTTTTTCTTTCTATTTCATTAAAAAAAGAACAGAAGACAAATATTAGTTTAGTCCTGTTAAATTAAGATACTCCAAAGACAAGTTTAGACGTGATTAAAAAATTGGCTACTAAAAATACGTCAATTTACGTCAGGCGCTTACTAATTTGACAGGACGAAACTAATATTTATTAATAATGAATTAGAAAGCTTATGAAATAGAAAGAAGAAGATTCACTGAACTTAAATTTAGTTTAGTTTGTGAACAAGGGAATCGGCGCCAAGATAGTCTGACGAACCCTTTGCAGTCAGCCCCGTTACTAAAGTTGACTGAGTATTTTTTTTAACATGACATGGGCCTTGTGAATTACTTCAAGGGCAAGTGAAGTATGGAAAAGACAACAAAGTAAACAAAATTCAGTGATCCATCACATAACATTAAAAAAGCATTGGATAAACCTGTAGTATACTTGATTATCATTCACCACATGTCTTGCAATTCAACTGAATTAAATAAATTCCTTTTAATATGACGTTGCGGGCAGAGAGCCAGCAATCTTATGTTATTTCATTGTAGTCAAACAGTAGGTTTTAAGCCAGGATTTAGTCATAGTCCTGTCAGGTATTTCCAAATACCCACCATTGTTTAAGTGGTAAAGCGCTACCAGTTGGATCCCTGAATCAAAAATCAAACTGCCTATCCTGAGGTTCGCTTCCAGACTAACCGGATGCAGCTGAATGCCAGTATTTTACATGGAGCGACTGCCTATATGACCTCTACAAGCCAGTTACTGGGTAACATGATACACCCCCTGGTAAGACTTGTAGACTTCAATTACCAGCCGGCACCAACGGCTTAACGCGCTTTTCAAGACATGGAGATGTCTCAATATGTAATGGTTTGTCCATCCACGAACCGACCGCGGCTAGCGTAGCTTACCTTTGATCATCCCGTGTGGCTGGTATTATTTAGCCACGAGCCCCTCCCTGAATTAATGTTGCTTTATTTAGTTGGCAGCGCATCAGAAAACTCCTGTTTTGCAGGTTAGGCAGCACAGCGGTGACCAATTTCCATTAGATGGCTGAAGACCCTTTTTTCATTAGCAGCCGTGAATTGAGTCAGTTGAGCTGCAGGGGGTTGGGGCTAGGCCCTAGTCATCAGGCCCCTTGTCGCATTTACAAATCGAAAGGATGACCCATATAAGTACACAATATTGTACAAAGTCGGTGAACCTAGTTAAAATCGACGATCGAATGATTCACGGGTATTTTACCAAATATAATTTGCATTCAATGACAGCGCTTGGTACAAGTAATACACTTTCCTGTTAACTTGCAAATACCTCTTCGTTTATTTATACCTTTACTGCACCATACAATCAGGAATGTTAATGTACCCACAATGTAAATATTCTTAACGAGACAACTCGTTACTTAAAATCGGAAAACAGGATCTTTCTCGCTCCATCATCAATCATGGGCACTGCACTCGTTCAAACAAAATAACAGCTGATGAAACCAAATACCGACATTCTTCAAGTTTGATGCCTAACAAGGACAACATGATGTGAGAACGAGACAGCTACACGGACTGGATGTACCGTACGCTCCAGATTCACAAAACGTTTTCTCAGTAAAGACAATTTTGTTTAAATACCTACCAGGAACGCATAAGCTCGCAGGTACATAAGATTTGATGCGGGGATAAAGTTTAAACAGCACGAATTGTTTGCGCTAGCTTCTTGAAATTGCTGTTGCGTTATGTTTTCCTGGTACACACATTGTTAGGATTTAAAGCTCTTGTCAATTTTGAGCTTACAAAGTTTTTTGGTCCTTTACGGCTTTGGTCCTTTTCATCAAACATTTGTAATTGGCAATGTTTATGATAGGAAATCACATTTAATATAGTCAGAAAGCTCATCAACAGGAAAAGTGAAAGGGACCTATGTATGCTTTACGAAGACCTTGTGGGTGGGTACACACGGTACATTATTCATGGTACAAGGTGATGGTAATTGTCATGGTACTTTCGATCTTGTCTCGATGTCATGTGTGGCATTCGAAAACGATGATTTCACTTTTATGATGGATAAACTAAAGAGACCTTCTAGGGGGGGGGGGGTCCTTCGAAGGACTTTTGAAATCAAAACTTATGACTATAAATTATATGTATAAAAGCTCGGATAAAACTCATTAAATAGGGTGACAATATGAAGACGTAACTTTCTCAGTAGGTAAGGCTTTTTAAGGTTTTATGTTCTTTATTTTACTTTTTTCAATAAAAAAGAGAAGTAATGAACCTGTGGTAACGGCCGCGAATGAGAGCTGTTGTGGCCCAGTGGTAAAAGCCGTGACTTACGAGTTGTAGGTCGTAGGTTCGTTCCCAGACCGGGCACTTTGCTTTGTGTAAATTATTTCATCTTTACTGCTCTTATAAACAACGGTGAAGGAAAATATCATGAGGAAACCGACATGTCTTAGAACCAAAAATTCGAAGACATGTGACATGTACCAACCCGCACTAGGCCCGCGTTGTGGATTACGGCCCACTTCCTCTCGCCGAGAGGAGGCCTGTGTCCCAGCAGTGGGAACAGTACAGGCTGATTATGTTATGCAACAAAACATATGTTGTAGAGAAAATTTCAGTTAATATCCGAATGGTTACTGGTAAAGTTGATTACTGTCTAAGGTTTTTTTTATTTTTGTTTAAGTTCTTAGTGATGGATTACAATCTAGCCTAACAGACTAATAAGCAATTTGACTCTATCTTAATATTTTACCAGATAATGTTATAACTAAGAATAGTGTCAATTTGCACTTTTCTAATGTGGTTTTTCTTCGCAGTATCGATGATTCCACTTGTTTGTTCTAAAGCTTCGACCAGAATTTGGCCACTTCGATAGCCTTATCGTTGGCTTCGCAAAGGTCTTACATAGTGCAGGTGTAGCACAGAGTGCCCGACCAGAGATATTGTTTGCGATGTGCATCTGTGCACTGTAGCTCATCGGAGTCGGCGTGCCTGACCAAGTTAGCTAGAAGCGAATGAAAGACACCGTGAAATTTAAATATTTTCTGCATGTTTGAGTGAAAATCAAAACCTACGAAGCCGAAAAAAAACGATATGATATCGTAGTTATTCAATTTTACCAAACTTATTTCAAGTTATGTTATAAGCTGTTGATACATGGATGTTAACAAAATTGTTTCGTTCTTCGAGCCGAATCTTTCCCTGAAGCAGAATATTGAGCAGCTTGTAATTCATACGACACCTAAATCAATTTTGTCAAAGCGGATACGTAACATGATTGGAGCATGTGCAAGATAGTTTTGCATATAGTTAACATATTAATGAAGTCAATTGAATCTTGAATACACGGTCTAGAACCCTCTTAGCATCTGCCTTGTGTGTATCGTTTAAAATGATGATAGATGAAATAGTGACTTCAAAGGTTTAAAAGACCATATAATTTCCTGTGGTGTTTCTCCATAGTAACAAGTCTTTGGAACAGTGAATTTGAATTTTACACCTAAGCAAACTAATTGGTACCAAAACACTTGGGTTGGAAAGTAATTCTATGCATTACACACACCTGGTGAAAAGATAAATATAAAAATATATTCTCCAAATGATTTTCTTTAAAATTTTGGACAGAGAAACTGCGCTCCGTACTTAATAAACACATGTAAGACAAACAAAGGCGCGTCTTTGGAGGCAGTAGTGTTTTGTTTTAACACATGTGTGTAAATGTATGAATATTTATTAGATTGTTTATTTTCACATGTGCATAGTAAATTTTGGAGGTCGTCGACGTGTAGAAAGCTTGGGAATGCGTTGGCAATTAAGTCGTGTATTTCCAGAAGGAAAATAGATCATAGTTATGAGAAGCTAAGAAAATATTGACACTGTATTGATATAATTAAAAGCTGATATAAAATTTGTATTAGATGCCAATGGAACTTAAAAATAAGACTAGTTTTTAAAATAATGGTGCCGATTCCCTTGTTCACAAACTAAACTAAATTTAAGTTCAGTGCATCTTTTTCTTTCTATTTCATTAAGAAAAGGACAGAAAATAAATATTAGTTTAGTCCTGTCAAATTAAGATACTCCATATACAGTTTAGACGTGATTGGAAACATGGCTACTAAAAATACGCCAATTTACGTCAAAAACACCCAAAAATCTCATTTATTAATATTATATTATGTTTAGTTTGTGGACCAGGGAATCGGCACTAATGTAAAGGTTTGCCAACTATGGCTTAAAACCAGAAAAAAGAAACTAATAAATTACATATAAGCTGTTGTAGACAAAAATTGCTGAGTTAGTCTACACTTTACTTACAAACAAGCCCCAACTTCTATACTTTACACAAAAATCATACTTCGAAGCCAATATCGCTTCAAAAAGCGACAACTCAACACCATACAAGCAGAAGCAAGAATGTACCAAAAGACACAATACCACCAGTAGTGACAATGAATATTCAGCATATCTACTAAACTCAGCTATGTACGTCATAACATCATGAACAGTCCCGTTGTACCAGGATAGCATACTGGTAAAGATACCATTTCAAGTTTTATGACCATTGTCGCGTACAATGTCGGAACAGCCTGTAAATGTCTATTGGGTTGTGAGCGTTTGCGATCCGAATTACAAATGTACGACAAACCATTAAACTCCTTACAACATTTTGTATCGTAGAGTGCTTCTGATTTTGGTATCTTTCGGTCTTTGGTGGCCTTCTAATAAATATTGGTAATTATAACATGCTTAACAAATTGGTCACTTGTCCCGAGATCTTCTGTTTACATCTAAATCAACGTCTCTAAGGACCAAAAAAACAAAGTAACAGACTACTTTATTATCATACTTTAGGAATATGAACTCCTAGTACCAATGACTGCTAGTACAATGTCGGATTATGCAGTTACTCAAAACTAAGAAGTTATGAATAAGCAGTACATCACCTCACATCTCCTGAGCCCCTAGTACAAATGACTCCCAATACATTTCAGCTGCAGTTACTATTTAAGACAAGGACCTCATAAATAAGCGATCTATTATGTCACTGCTGAGCAATGACATCATAACAAAGTCCCGTTGTACCAGGATTGCATACTGTTCGAGATATTGCTGAATAGCGTAAATTACCATTTTCGCGGACAATGCGGGGTCTTTCACCTTACGCGTGCATCACATTTAAAGCGCGCACAGATTTGAATTTAAGCGAAGGTTGCGGCGCATGTAGTCGCCCACGGCTCGCGCGTTGCATGACGATAGTGTAGGGTTGGCCAAGCTAACGAATTTTGTGCTTTTCCGAAATGTTCCTTCAAATGCAATAACAGAGCCTATGTCTTATGATGGCGACAATATAGCCCACCGCGCTACCTGAATAATCATTTCACTACGAAATGGACTTTAAGAAGGCCATCTAAAGCCTTCCAACGTTTCAATCCAATCTGTATTAATAACTCATAATCTACGCTATACTCGAATAAATTTCAAAATATATTTTTTCAAAAATCTGCCATATCCAGATCAAGAAGAAAGAAGACTGTTCTAATCGAATGAATTAGTTCCAATGATGTTTATAGATTCGATGATAAATCCTACTAATATTATAAACGCGAAAGTTTGTATGGATGGATGGATGTTTGTTACTCTTTCACGCCAAAACTACTGAACGGATTTGGATGAAATTTGGCTGACAGATAGTTTATAATTAGGGTTAACACATAGGACACTTTTTATTCCGATATTCCCACGGGATCGAAACGTATGCGGGTGAAACCGCGGGGCGCAGCTAGTAATGTCATAAAAACACAACGAGGAACAGTACCATCGATACGAAAAGAAGGAGAAGCATAAAGTATCTACAAATTACTTGTTTTTTGCTCAATAACAAAGCTGTCTTCCACGAGCTTCAGTATAAAACATAAAACTAAATTTATTATAAGTCTAAACGTAAAGAGTTGTAATTGGCTTTCTGTCGACTATTGCTTCCCTATTTATGTTTGTTTTTTTAGCTGTAAGTCTTCCATGCTGTAATAAATAAATAAATAAAGTTAATCCGGAGAATGTAATAGATTTCAGCACAGCCCTAACTCAAGCATTCTAAGCGACACACTCATTATTCAGTACATTTATCCTGTATCTACTTGTGATATAGTTTAAACGGGTTGTCCGCACCAAGGGTGATAGCAACCTGTCTGCGAACACCACGGTTTGCACTCAGAGCTCAAGTTACACCGGTCTGAGTTAAAACACTACAAAGGACCAGTATTTCCTGGTCCTTAGACTCTTAGGACCACGTTTTCTATTGGAGTTCAAGTTGTACTGGGTACATTTTTAACAGTAAGGGTTTCTTGTTTGTTTCGGTCTTTATTTTAAACAATAAAAGGGGTTTGGTTTTCATAGTGTTTACTTTTATACGGATTTAAAAAGGAAGTTATTTATTGCACAGTAATTAGAATTATGTTACCCAGTAACTGGGTTGTGGAGGTCAGATAGACAGTCGCTCCATGTAAAATACTGGTATTCAGCTGCATCCGGTTAGACTGGAAGCCGACCCCAACATAGTTGGGAAAAGGCTAGGCAGATGATGATGAATTAGAATTATGTTGCTAGATATATTTTGTTGTAATTTTTTGATCAAGGGGATCAAAAAAAAATCGGAAAATTTTGTTTTTCTTTAGGTTGTGATTATATTATTTTATTTGGTTCTTATTATCGTCAGTATCTGCGATTTGATCCTTTTTCCGGTTAAGAATCGGTACGATTACCGTTTGGCCGGTTGGCCACCCATGGATGTTGCAAAGGGTAATTAATAAGCCTTTTAAACCAGGTTAAGAATAACGGCTGTAGACCTGTTAATACTTAAATGCAATAGAAAATCTTTAATCCATCTGCTAAGTAATTATGGAAATATGTCATATAATTACCAACAGGTGTTAGGTGTGATAGTGTGACGTATTTAAATGTAAAATAATTTGCATCAGATTAATAATATATTTGTAAGGACATGTTTGTGCTTGCTTGCATACAGTTATTAAAACTATAATCTATAATAAAAAAAAAACTAAACTATAATCTATTTATTAAAATTTTCTGCATAATTAAAAAAAAAATAATGTACGAAGGCGGACTTTATACCTGAGGCAGTTTCTACCAGTCAACCTTTGGGTGATGTAGATACAAAAATGGCAGGTAAGGGACAAAAAAACTCAAAATGAATAAATACAAAATAAAAATACATACCTAATTATACTTAAACAGAATAAATTTTGTCAAGAGAAGTAACTTTAGCTAGAGGAGAAAATATATTACATATATTCAATCAAGAATAATAATAAAACCAGCTCTTGTCAATGCAAAATCACTATAAGACCTACTTACGAGAATCTCATCAAAGCTTAGAACATAAAGAAATCTAGAAGGACATAGTTCCCACACTTAGACCGAGAAAAATTGGTATTCAGCCTCAAACACTCACTTTCCAGCATGAAAGAGTGTTAGAAATCGTGTAGTGTGTCAACGCACTAACTCAATCTGAGCTGATACAGCCTGGATGTCCTAAAAAATATCAACGTGTTTGGCAAAATTAGCAAAGATTTTTATAGATGAAATGAACGATATTCCATTGATGGATACATTATATTGATTTTTATAAGAAGGTTTTTACAAAGACTTTTGCACGTCAAAAATATTGAATAATAAACGAGGTTGGTGTTTCCTATCCAACTAGTCTGAGAAGTTTTCATTTCAAGTTACTGGGGGTTTACTCTGAAGAGACACATCTGAATGTTTGGGACTGACCGAAACACGACCGAAGCTTACATTGTTGTCCTAATACGAAAAGAGTTCGGGTTGGTTCAGTTCAGTCAGCACCATAGTCATATTCGGCAGTGTTGGACCGAACGAAATGTAGTGCCAAAGATGCACGTTTTATCGAAATGTTTTTCTTACTCATTAATATTAATTTCGATATAATTTAACTGTTGAATTACAGGGTCCTTTTCCTACTTTTCATGGGCATTAAGCCGTGAAAACTGTGAAACCGAAGCCGTGGATTATTTTATTCGCATTGATTTGATTGGACAGGGCTAAGATATGAATCGAAGAAAAAAAAACATCGATAAGCGCAAAAAATACCTTAAAGTCGACATCAGTAAAAATATGCAAACTACGGTCTGAAATACCGTTGAAACAAGGATGTAAAATAACAGTTAAAAGTTTTTAAATGACTGCTGCAAAAACTAATCTGACACGGCAGCTTGTCAAATCACAAACCTTTTTCAGCCTGCTAAAAATAGAACAGTACTGATTGATTTTCCTGCTTTTAACTCGATTTTATAAAACGGGTTAGTGTAACGACTCGGCTCAATGCTACTGTTACGATCAGTAAATCCTGTTTTGAATACTGTCCATAGAAAGTTATATTTAAATCCTACCGATTAATGAGTTTGAGATCAGGTGACCGCAAGGAATCAGCATGTTTTCTTTTTTTGGTCCTTGTATACTGTCCAGAATTCCAAACTGGCAACCGGGATGCTTTATACAGAATAAGAAGGGGATGGAAATGCTACTGTGGTTAACGAGTGTGTTCTATTTATATATACATGTATATACTACCAAAGGGTCTTGCTATGTGATAATTTTATGCCCATATTAACATGATCAGCAATTTTTTCGTACGTATTTGGTTGATTTTTTTTAATTAGGGGCTGTTCATTTATTACGTAAGACGATTTGAGGGGGGATGGAATCCAAAAAAGTCTTATTTTTTCTTACGTGGGGGTAGGAGTCTAGATCGTTCTTACGTAAGATCATAAAAGTAAGCAAAAACTATAACTTTTTAATTGTTTTGCTATTTTTTCTTTGCAATTTTGGTAGATCTTACGTAAGATTTAAAGGGGCGGAGGGGGTTTCACAAGTCTTATTTTTTCTTACGGGGAGGAGGGGAAGGGATGTCAGAAAGTGGTCAAAATGATCTTACGTATTAAATGAACAGCCCCTTATTATTCTCTTTTTTGATGCGCCTGATGTCTACGCTCCGCAATCTTTATGAAACGCGATTGTTAGTAAATTATTACTAGTAGTATCAATACAGTAGTAAAGGTTAATTAGGGGCTGTCTACCGTTTTTAGGATACCAATGGAATCCTTTACTAAGCCTCCGCTGTCCGCCCGTCAGTCTGACTGTCAACGGGTTGTTTCTCATGAACCGTAATAGGTAGTCAGTTGAGATTTTCACAGAGAGTTGTGTATTTCTATTGCCGATATAACAACAAAAAATAAAATAAAATAAGTAAAAATTAAGGGCCTCCATACAAGAAACGTGTTGTTTTCAGCGTCTTTAGGCTTGTGATACCTAACTCTTCGTGTGCGAGTCCGACTCACACTTGGCTGGTTTTTTATGGCTTTATTCCTTTTATAACGAAGGACCAAGAAGCGGAAAATACTACACTAATAATCAGAAGCAAACTTGCTCGTTGCCGCATGCATAGCAGAGTGTTATATGTATATGAATAGTAATATTTCAAATTCCTATTGAATATTCGATTCAAATCAGCGAATAGAGAAAATCTAATAGATGGACCTGACAGTTACAGACAAGCTCCTGACTAACGAAAGGAAATCAGATTTATCAGCCGTTTTGATTAAATCATTCCAATTTATCAACGATTTCGATTAAATCAGTCCGATTTATTAACTTATGGAACTGACAGATCCTGGGATGAGTGGCTCGTATTTCAGGCCATTACTTTTATAGTAGCAGGAGCAATAGAGAAATGAAAAATTGTGAAGTGCAATATTTCATTTGAAATCACCGGACTGACCCAGTTCTTTTTTGGCTCTGATGACGTCAAATAAAATTTCAATGGAGTCAACCAGATGAAGGCAATTGAATAGTGAATCGATTGCAAATATTAAATTTTGAATACCTATGCTTCTCACTACCTATCGATATTGCCATGTATCAGAAAACTAGTTTCATAATAATACCAAAAACTAGAACCAAATATGGCAAAAAAATGCTTTTAGTTGATGGAACACAACTTTATAATAAAATTGCCTCACGAATAAGAAATGTACACTCATTCAATATATTTAAAACTCAGCTCAGCCAGTATGTTAAACTTCTGGAGAAATAAATGCGTTGGGAGGGTCGGGTTTCGGATATGTTGATTAATCTGTAACTGGTGATGTCGAACTTTTTGTAAATTTAAATTATGATTAGTATTGTTCTCAAGTAAGTGACATGTTATGTTTTCATTGAGAATAAAGTTTCTTTAAACCTAAACCTATAATATATACAAAAATGCCATATCAACGAACATATTGAATAACTGACGGCGATATTAAAGAGAACAAAAATTCTCACAACTTAACAATAATTCAGAATCTTTGAAAGAAGCTGGTTAAGCTGTTTAGAAATTAAAGTATTATTCCATATTCAGAAACATCTAGTAAAATGGGAAACCAACTTTAATATACGTATGTACAAAAGGCAAAGCTGATTATGGTAAAAAAAATAAACAATCGTGCTGCAAAAGCCACCCATACGACCGATTCGATTATTCGTTTTTATTCCTTCATATAAATCATACCTATAAAGGTATGATTTTTTTGTAGACAAAAAGACAATTTGGAATAACTATGATTAAGGTAAGGCCTTAATGATAGTTATTCCAAATTGTCTTTTGTCAGTGACTGTATTTCAAAAGATGCCGCGGGATAAAGTCAAAAACAATATTTTTTTTAACAGCCTCATGCTCTTTTTGATGTGAAAGCAATTAGTACAGTCATCGACAGAATTTATTTCAGTTTTACGATCGTCTAATTGCAGCTAGGTTTGGCTCGCAATTCAATTATATTTTCATAAAAATATATTTTTATGTTATGATTTTTTAAGTTTTAGTACACACTGCGAGCGAGTTTTTATAAGGTAATTTATAACATCTCGTGTAGCAGGGTATCATAAACATAGGCCCATACAAAAAATCTAAAACCGTGCACAAAGACCACATAACAATTACGAGATGCTCCATTTCTCAGACGTCAATAAAAAAATGTTAAAGCGTGCACTTACTCGAGCGATGGTACTGCACACAATTTATTTGATTACAAACTAGTATAAAGAACACTCTCGCGTTCATGATTGCCTGGTACTCGCAGACGGCGTTTATTATAAAAATAATTAGGAATCACTTTATCTCAAGTAAGCCAAGTTTTATTGTGTAATTAAATTCTATAGGCAATATAGAGCCTATTGAAAATTACTTATACTGTTGTTAGCGTAGGTTTTATTTATGTTTTTGTTGTAATTAGGCCTTTTTTATTTGCTGTTGAATGTAGGTTGCAATAACTACGGGATAAACTTGAATGTATCCTTGCAAGATTTCTTTGCAAAGCTCGTTTCTAGTCATTTTATTTTCTCTATGGACTTTGCGCTTTACTTGTATTTATGTCAGTTTCCCTTGAGCTCTTAGTGACAGAACATTGGCACGCAACCAAAAATATATAATTATATATTTTTGGTAACCACCAAAAATATATATTTATACTACTACCAAATATACGGCTACCAAAAGAGTCATTTACTTCAGGATTTGCGGGTTTTGTGACGTAATACAAAATATTATAAAATCAATCAATTTGATACAGAACCAGAACCAATCGCGACAAATTGCTGGAAATTGATAATTTTCATAAATGTAATATGAAAAGATGCGTTTAAAAATAAATTCGTGAAATTATAACATTTTCTTCTAAATATGACATTACATCACCCATTATCATCAAACATCGTTTTACCCGAAGGGTTAGGCAGAGGGGTGTGTATATTATACACCCACATGTCCATGTTCAAGCACCATGTATACTTATTATCATGATAATTGGAAGAGCGAAGATCACCTAACACAAGCATCTTCTTGCTTAAAAGGTGATCTCCAACTAATGTGTTTTTCATTTGTATGTAATTGCAATAAATATTTTTTTTTTGTTTTTCATCTAATTTGTGTCAAGCCAACTGCCATCACTGGTTGGTAGTGAAAAATTTCTAATGGAAGACTCATTAACACTTTGCCGGAGCTGGGAATCGAACCCAAGACCTAAAATGTTGATGGTCTTAAATTTTCATATTTTTCTCATTTATTCCTAAACTTGCTTTTGCTCGCGACTTCCTCCGCGTGAAGCAACTTTCTTATATTTTTTGCTGTAAGAACCTTCTACAAAGTATTAGAAAACTTAAAAAAAAAGATTGATGAAATCGGTAAAGTCGTTCTCAAGTTATGACGTGACCGACGTGACGGGAAATAGGGATTCATTTTTATATATATAGATAGATATCAGTACGACTGTTGATTTTAAAGTAGACGTAGAAACATCTACTTTAACCTACGCGACTACCAGGCAATCATGAACACGAGAGCGCTCTTTATAGAACAAGCTAGTTCAATAGTAAGAACTTGACCCCAATCAGACCCTTTGGACTGCAGCTGCATACATTGCAGGCTACCAATAGGGATGTGACCCAATTCGAGCTCTCAAGGGCGAGCGTACGCTCTGCACTATCTATGATCGCCTAGTTAAATATATATTAGATACATGTGTTTTGTCTCTTTGGATTTAGCGTATAAGGAATTATAAATGAGGCCACGAGAATTGTGGGCAAAACTTAAGTTTTGAATTAATCCATTGGGGTTCATTATGATTCCTTGACAATACAAAAGTGCCTGTGATTGGTTTGAATGAAGTAAATATTTTGTGAGTTAGATTCATTGCAGTGAAGTACTTTTACATATCAACTAAATTGACAATTGCTCATACATTGCATGTATTGTGTTGCGTGTTGTGAGTTAATACTCTTAAAAATGTATATCAGTTCGAAATTTTTATGAATATTTTGCTGATTTTTCCTACGCGCTAATGGCCGATTTTTCCAACGCCAAATAATTTTATCTGAGGAATAATTTTGAATTTTTGACAGTTCTTCCATACAGAAACTGTCAGACGTCAATTCTATTCCACGAACACAAATTATCTGTCGATTGGAAAATCAGCACTAAGGAGGAGAAAGATTATTTTTTATTATGTTGACTGTATTATAGGTATTTTCTTGCAACAGGCAACACTGGGTTTGCAAGAAAATACCAACTTGACTACCACAAAACAGTGTTTATCAGTTGTTTAGGCTAAACACCTTTTAAACACGACATAATTATATGGACTTTGACATAACACTGACATTAAACACTCGTTCAACAAGTGTTTGTAGTAAGACCCCAAAGGTCTACATTATAAAAAAAAAATGGTCCTCTCCTTAGTACGTCTGAGATAAGAGATCAATTAAGGAAGAGCGTAATTACAGAGAAATAAAGTAAAGCTAAAGTAATATCTATTGAACTTATTCCAAATAGATTGGCAAGTTTCATACAATTTCTACAGTAATTTCATATATCATCATTATCTGATCGCATGCAAAATGGTCTGCAGTTTCGTCGTAAAGATGGATAATTTACTTTTATAAGTTACAGCACAGTAAGTTACTTACAATTTTCCTATACTTTATTACTGGTGCCGTTTTCTAAGTCTGGCTATTGATTACTGATTGCCTTGGTTTATCTTTCTTGAGTGTTTTCTCTTAGGATGTGAAATGCTTTCTAGATTGTTAGTAGTAATATTTCATATACATAGGTAGAATTAATAAGAACTAAAGTTCTTAGTAATGGATTACAATCTAGCCTAACAGACTAATAAGCAGTTTAACTCTAACTTAATATTTTATGAGATAGATTATGTTATAACTAAGAATAGTTTCAATTTGCACTTTTACACAGTTTCGTAGCACTTTCTTTGGGTCTGATAAATGATAAAACACTTTGTTCATGTGTTACATGTATAGCACTATTAGCATCGCACTATTATTCATTCACTATATGTATAAATACTACATTAACTCAAATGGTTTAGTTCTCTTTAGCCTACGCACTAAGTCCGTGTTGTCTAGCAGCTGAACTGCCTCGACATTCACATGTCGGTGAAGTCTGTGTTCGTGGGCTTCAGCAAATTTTTGAATGATGGTGATGACGAGTTCCATTTTAAGGTCACGGTGGAGGTCGTCATTTCTAATGACGTAGGTATATGAAATATCACAGCTTTAGCATGCTCTACTATGCCAAATCATCATTCTTCTGCCCATATCCCAATTTATTTGGGGTCGGGACAACAAGTTTATTTATTTATTTTATCATTTATGTACACACATATATATATGTATAAACAGACAAGAAACAAAACAGAACAGAAAAATAGGTACAGAGGTGATGCTTATTTCATAAGAAGTCTCTTGAACCAAAAAATCGAAATCATGTGACATCTACCAACCCGCACTGGGCCCGCGTAGTATATTACAGCCCACTCCCTCTCGAAAAGAGGAGGTATGTGTCCCAGCAATGGGAATATTATAGTCTAACTAGCTGCGCTCCTCGGTTTCACCCGCATAAGTTTCGATCCCGTGGAATATCGGGATAAAAAGTCTCCTATATGTTAATCCTGGTTATAAACCATCTGTGTGCCAAATTTCATCCAAATCCGTTCAGTAGTTTTTGCGTGAAAGAGTAACAAACATCCATCCATCCATCCATACAAATTTTCACGTTTATAATATTAGTAGGATAAATTATGCTATAAATACGAAATATTATATCTAATCTTTCATAGAAATTAAACACATTAAAACACACTTTCGAAAAGTGATGTGACTATTATTAGCTGTATTTCCTTTTCTTTTATTTGGTGTGCCTGAAAAAGTATTACATTACTCCCTCTTTCTGTTATTAGTGTGTTAAAAAGAGTATTCCAACCAATACTATCTAATAGGTATGTTTATAAAATAAAACAAAACAGCATCTATCACGACATATATGCACAAAACAGCAAAATCCTTTCCTTTTTACCCTAACATTTTTATGCAACAAGGTTTATCTAGTAAGATAAGTGCGGGTGTCGGTCCGCGGTTTGTGCTAATGGACTTCCCTAGTCACGGGCGAGCCCGCGGCGACTTGCTAGCTGTATGGCTGTAAAGTGAGCGAGTTGAGAGAATATCGAAAAAGGTATCGTGTGTTACGTATTTAGAGCGTCGGGTTCTCGTGACCTATTTTAAGGGTGGAATTTTTTTGAGAAAATGTACGAATTACTTTGAATATGGTTGTGAAATAGCCTTTGGCATTTGCGGCATACAGGAGTAATAAAGGTTTAATTGAAAACATGACTCGAGTTGTGCCTGATGAGCAGCATTCGGCAATGACACGTGATAGGTTTAGAATTAGAAAAAAATAATAAAAGTAGAAGAAAGAAAGAAACATTGTTTTATCACAGGAACACGAGCATATAAAAAGTTATTAATTACATGATGAGTCATTTATTCAAATTAGGCTGAGAATCAGCACTTTTCAAACGTCAAAATGACAAAAGACAATCCCCAAAACGCCCGCCCTTCACCACTTCCTAGGGCTTTCGCTGGGAAGAAGAAGTGGTAGAATATAAAATAATATATGTAATTACTATACAACATTGTATGTAACAATATAGCTAACGTGGTTATAAGTTAACTTGCTGCGCGTTAAAAGGGTCATGTACTCATTAGTTCAGCTTAGTCTTATAGTCTGTAACTTTGTGTGCGAGTGCATTATGCAATAAATAAAAAATACCATTAGCAAAATCAGTCTATAGCGTTCCCACTGCTGGGACACAGGCCTCCTCTCTGTGAGAGGGAGTGGGCAGTAATCCACCACGCGGGCCCAGTGCAGGTTGGTGGATGTCACATGTTTCCGAATTTTTTGTCCTAAAACATCGTGAGGCATCACCACTGTATGATGAAATAAATTATATAAAGTAAAGCGCCTGTCTGGGTTCGAACCCATGACCTACAACTCGTAAGTCGGGGCTGTAACCACTGAGCCACCACTGCTTTCGATTAGATGATTGATTCGATTAAATTGATCGTAAATTTAAAACAATGTTGCTGACTTTGGCTGTAGCCAAGAACATACCCATGTTTTTGGCATCTGCAGCGTGCATTACTGCAATATCTCCGGGCCCCACACTGCATCTCGTATTTTATATCCACGGCGTCTTATCTGAGTGTTGTATTGTTGAGATTCAGTTTAGTCTCCCTATCTAGAGAATTTCAACGGACCTTTATTTTATTTTATGCACCCCAACACTGTTGAGATTTTACACTGAATGTTGTATTCTTGGATTTCTTATTGGAATCTTTTCAGTATTATTACAATTTAGATATATCTACCTATTTTTATAACGAATGTGAAGTGTGTACTGAAGATTACCAGGTTTTCATGTTTATCTAATGTTAGATAAAGCATTTTATGATTAAACGAACTTATCTGCACGTGAAGTTCGCTCATAATTATACGATGGCTTCGTCCGAAGATTAAGGCCAAAGCCGATCGACAACTGTTTAAAGTTCCATATTGAGCACCTGAATCAAGTCATGTGGTCAGAAATAGAATCACGTCATTGATTGATGCCCCGAAAATGTTGATATTCTTAGATAAACAAAAATTGTACCATTTCTTGAGACAGGTATCGTATTGTTTTATCGATGTAACGGAGAGGGAAGCCAACATTACGCCAATTGCAGGCGATGGAATATTTCTTCTCAGCAACGAGTCCCGGACAAGAGACCGGGCAGCCAGGGTAAACCGAGGGTGTGCATTGATGTTGCTGGAAGGTGATAAGATTGTTTGTTTATTTGGATGAAAATACAAAACCCGTGTTTTGCGTGTTAGATGTGGATATTGTATGCCTCCCATCTAATTTATGTAGGATATGGCTGTGGTCTTGTCAATACGAAGTAGTATTTGACAACTTTTCATAGCTACAGCAAAAACTTTTAAACCAAAAATGGCAGCAACGATTTCTAAATAATTGATTATGATGCCATTGTTCTTCAATTGTCCATGCCCCACAAGGTATCTCTTTTCCACACGCCGCGCCCCACCCCGTAGTCGAAGCATCACTAAAAATATCTAGGCAGTATTCATCATATTCAATTTTATTAATAGGATTATCTGATGCATTAAGCCACCAATCAATATCTGTCGATAAGTATGACTGTATGTTCATTATACTTGTCATAGTTCAAAGGGTCATTTCTTAAATTAAAAAATTTACTTCTTTTTAAATTCTTTGTGTAGTATAGCCATCCAAGTTATTTACGTAATGTCGTAGGCGATAGGTTGCTTTTATCTTTATTTATAATAAACGCTAAACATGACAATAGTTGCCGAGTTACCGCTATATTTTCAAACATCATCGTAAGAATTGCCAATAAGCAATAAATCATCTAAATAGACACATATCTGCAGGAGCGGAGCAGCCCGACAACCGGTTTCATTATCTTAATGAATACAAAAGGTGCCGTGTTTAGGCCGAAAGGTAATACATTAAATTCATACAAAACATTGTCAAATTCAAATCTAAGGTATTTTTTTATAATCGTCATGAATTTTTATTAAAAAATATGCATCTTTTCCATTAAATTATTTAATATAGGAAGGGAGGTATTTATGGCAGATTGAGTCTGAAATAACAATGTGAACGTTCTTAAAATTATGGGAATTACCTGCTGGAAGACAGAAAGTCACCTTATTTTAGAAGGTCACAGCGCTGTCAGCCGGTGACCAATACTGCTACTACTAGGCTACGATTAACATAAGCGAGAACATGGCGTGGGTCATTATGACCCTGATCTGACATAAACATACTTAAGTATATTTTCTCTGCTATAGTTTAACCACATCAATAGCCTTCTCATGTTCATAACAATCTTCATCCTTACTTTACATTGCTCACCTCCTCATTTCTTTGTTACAGCCGCATCGTGGTGCGAGGGTGCCCGCGACGCCACCTGCCCCAGGATCTGTGGACCCTCACTGCAAAGCGAACCGGTCTGCGCTACTGACGGGTACATCTACCCTTCACTCTGTGAGATGAGGAAGAAGACTTGTGGGAAAGGTATGAATATTTTTTACATTACCAACGTTTTGGCAAACACTTTGTTGCAAGTAGGTGGTCCAGTTGAGTCCCTTCGGATAATCGGAGTATACTTATAATTGAAGGGTGTTAAAGCCGAGTCATACCTGTATGGAAGCTTCAAAATTAGGATATATTACATGCCGGTTTGATACCCTAGCCGTTGGATTAATTTAACTTACTTGATTATTACTTGGCATAATATTAAATTTTACTGTGTACTATGCAAATGTAAAATTACTGAAGTACCAAAACATAATAACATTTCGATTACAGAAGATCAAAAAAAACGTGCGCATTTTTTTCTTAATAGCGAGCAGCAGTGCGATTCTGTAACCATCTCACCGTGAAAATTTAGGTGAAATGTGAGCGTGGAGTGAGCTGTCATTCCAACTAATGCTGGGGATTGACACTATTGACAGCGCACTCTAAACTCACTTCACCTAACTTTTCACGGTGAGGTTTTTACAGAGTCGATCGGCAGCAGTGCGATTCTGTAACCATCTCACCGTGAAAGTTTAAGTGAAGTGAGCGTGGAGTGAGCTGTCATCCCAACTAATACTAGGGATTGACACTATTGACAGCTCACTCTAAGCTCACTTCACCTAACTTTTCACGGTGAGATTACAGAATCGATCAGCAGTTTGCTGCTAAGGTGTCCCAGCTTAGCAGCAAACTTAATTCAGACTGTACGTATTCAGATTTGGGCTTCAAAAAAGGCTAACCTCTAGTTTATTTCGGTGTTTCTTTTCGGAGTAGTCGAAGAGTAATCACCGAACTCATCTAGTTTCGAAAATATTATTGACGCGTAAAACTACTGAAATAAACATGATTTATCAGAAACTTTAAAATTCCTTTCCAATATTTTCAGGAGTACGCCTAGCCCAGGACCAGACTTCCTGCTCCCGAGCCCAGGGGTCCAAATGCGAACATCGGTGTACGTCGGAGCGAGACCCAGTCTGCGGGACCAATGGGAGGACTTATCTCAATAGATGCATGCTACAAGTCGAGATTTGCAGGTAAATTGACACATAACATGCTATACCTACAGTTAAACCAAAAAAGGTATGTGCTTCGGCAATCTTCGTGTTTCAGAATTACCACGAACGTCACGCCACAGAGTAACCCCCACATCACAGTCCCCAGCCCTAACATCACAGTTTTGTACTGCCATGCTTTGTAGTAGTGCACGTATCATTGCGCGTTTGTATGATTTTTTCTTTCCACAGATCGACATTTGTCACTCAACAGTTTTTTTTTGCATAAAGTTATAAATCTAAATTTTGTAATCATGTTAATACAAAATAGAAAAGGCAAATATTTCCATGGTTGTAACCACTTTATATTGGATTTCATCATCGCGCGTTATTATTTTCGAAGAAACACGATAATTCCTGAAGTGCATTATTTTCTTGGGATAACTGTGTCTACATGAAAGAAAGAAAGAAAAAATACATCCCTACATCATCTGTCTATACTTTTCCCCAACTATGTTGGGTTCAGCTCCCAGTCCAACTGAATACAGCTGAGTGAAACATGGAGTGACTGCCTATCTGACCTGCTCAGCCAAGCGTGATGTTATCATCATCATCTGTCCAACCTTTTCCCAACTATGTTGGGGTCGGCTTCCAGTCTAACCGGATTCAGCTGAATACCAGTATTTTACATGGATCGGTTGCCTATCTGACCCCCACAGCCAAGCGTGATGTGAAATAAAACTACAAAATTGATTATATTGTTCCAATTTTTAATCAAATAATCTGCTGTTTCGTTTAGCGTCCTTGTTGGGGACATGCACATTCAATTTTATCATTTTTATCATATTCATCTCGATTCATCTTAGTAGAAGAAGTAGTAGAAGTTCTATCTTTAATATCTTCAACGAATTTGACTTCTTGTTTTTCAGAGTCGGTATTGGGCTGTCGCATTTGGGTGCTTGCAATAACATCAGTGCTCATCGAGAAAATTGTCCTGTCGACTGTTCCCAGGCTCCCCTCGATGGCCCCATCTGCGGTTCTGATGGAAACGTGTACAAAAGCACTTGTCAGATGAAGCTGTTAACTTGTGGGTGAGTGGCTATGTTTTATGAAGCCCTGGTGGCTGGTACCTGATTCAAGTAGTTTAAAAACCAATTAGCTGAAAATAATACTCGAAATTGAGAAGTTTGGAAAAGTGGGGGGAGGGAAGTTTTCTAAATAAATTATATGTTTCGGTGCTCATAACTTATCAAAAATTTGTGTTGTCACTCTTAGAAAGTTTTTCATGGATACGTTCATCTGGCACAAGTTTTTGATTATATACGAGCAAAATTATGTCTTTGTTTTTTTATACGCTATTCATCACAGACGCCAGCAGGTCAAGCTACCCGAAACTGCCAAATTTTCCCAATCAACCTTGAACCTTAATTCTTTAGCAATAAAGTTGAAAATCTATTAAAGAAATTTGACAGATTGTAGTAGCTTGATGGGCTGGCGTCTGTACAAAAAAAAACAAATTTATTTCAGATACATTAAAATGCTTACAAAAACTAAAGCACACTTATGCGTTTTTGTTGATAAAGATTACCTTTCAATCATTAATCATTTACTTTACACAATGAGGTTTTTTTAAGATAATTTTCTGCTTGAGTTCAATCCCAGGCGCCTGGCACTTTACTTGGTGTATCTAATTTGATCACCACTGCTTTCAAAACGGTAACGGAAAGCATCGAGAAGCCTACACTCACAGAGAGAAGACTTGTGTCCCAGCAGTGGGAATATTATAGACTAATTATGCTGAATATACATTTTTTTTTTATCAGGAACAATTTATATTGTGTTTGATACATTAGTTTACATTACATAGATCATAATTAATTAAATCTAATATAAATTCTAAAAGTGAACATGCATATTATTAATTTTAAAAAAGCATGTTTATAAAATCAATAATAATCAATAGCAATTTTTGTTTTCTATAGAAAATTGGAATATTAACATTAAATTACAGTTCGCCCATTGAGTACCTACAAGTTTTTATCCAACAGAAATGCTTTGAGCTTAGCCTTAAAAGAGCTAGTGTTTAATAAAATCTTCAAATCTGCTGGCAGTATTAAATATTTGTACAGCTTGGTAATGGGGGCTATGCTTGACAATGTTAAAATTAGGTAAAAATTTATTTTTAAAGTCCTTTCTACGAGTGTTTTGCCTGGCTATTCTTTCTTCTCCGGACTCGTATTCATAGATATATTTTTTTAAATTAACTAGCAACACAAGTATGTATAAGCTGGGCAATGTTAGAATATTTAAACGCTGAAAATGAGATCGACAGCTTTGCATACATTGCAGCATTGACTATGCAAACCCTAACTTTTTCAAAATAACCCAATTTAATCCTTTGAAATAAAATTTTCAGGCAAGGTGTAGTACGAACTAATAAAAAGCATTGCCAAACAACCCGTCATTGCCGCGAATCATGTTGGCGTGTCGCCAGACCGACGTGTGGATCTGATGGGAAGCTGTATGCCAACGCTTGCAGGATGAAGGCTAGTAATTGCGGGTATGTACTTTTGAAAGTATGGAGGGAGAAGAGGAATTTTGTATGGTCTTTTTGATTTTACAGAAGAGTGAACTGTATCAGCCTTATTACAAAACATATTTTTTATCATTGGTTTTTCTTCATCAGAAGGTCAATTCTCGTAATGTAAAACGTTTAAAATTTATTCGCAGTCTCATCTTGGCGACAAACAAAAGTTAAAAACTTGTCAAAAATGTAGGGTTAATTAGGGGTAGTTTTGACATATTGAGACAGATTAAACGTTCTCAAAAAAATACGAAAATGGGATGGTATAAACCATCGAGCCGCTTTTGAACTTCAAACTTTATTCTGACAAAGTTCTCTAAATACAAAATGTGTTTTTAAACCAGTCTCAGTTGTTAATTTTGTATTAATATAAGAATGCGGAACATAGTTAGGAATAAGTTTCGAATTATGCAAACTGGCTCGAAGGTTAGACTTGGACCAAAGCTAGAATTCATTTTGAATGAGACGGTCCTTGTTAAAAATGAGTCATTTCTGTTGTAGAGGAGATTAAACCATATCCCTTCCGTCTTTGAACGCAATGAAATAAGAAAATAAATATTTGTTGGGAGAGAAATAAAGTTTAATATCTTCGATTAATTATTATTGTTAAGTTTCGGAACAGAATTTGTTGTTTAAGAAAAAAATTAATTTAATTTTGGAGGGGTTCGAACCTTTTTCTATGGAAGCTGACATATCCGTTAGAGGAGACAAAACATCGTTTAGAGGAGACAAAAAGATCCAATCTAAGATGTCGCAAGTGAAGATGATGTATCAAAATCCTTCACAACGACAGTTTTCTGAGAATGTTCTGTCAGTTGCCATTGTAAAAACTTTAGTACAATTGGGTCGGCCGTCTTATTTATTGTAATATCATTAATGTTTCCAGAAAACACGTATTCGAAGTACCCATGGCATTCTGCGTATCACAAGAGAGAACCTCAGGAGGGGAGTCCTGCCCCAAGGACTGTGTAGGACAGAAAGAGAAGCTAGTCTGCGGCTCCGATGAAATGGTGTACAGGAACGAGTGTGAGATGAAGATGTTGAATTGTGGGTAAGTGTTGAAGAGAGAGGGAGAAAGCGACAAGTAGTTTTAATAATAATAATAAAAATTTAAGTTTCAACACTGTATATGTAAATGTGTTGGTTTTTATGGTTCCGTACTTCGTACGAAAAACAGAACCCTTATTAGGATCACTTCGTTGTCCGTCTGTCCGTCTGTCAAGACCTTACTTCTCAGTAATAAAAATATTAAAAGAAGTAAAATTAATATCAATAACCTGAGTATTGGATATTAATTTCAACTTGATACGTGTTACTGTAAGGGTACGTGTTACTCTAAACGGTGAAGGAAAACATCGTGAGGAAACCGGCATGTCCTAGAACCAAAAAATTCGAAGACATGTGTCATCTACCAACCCGCACTGGGCCCGCGTGGTGGATTAAGGCCCACTCCCTCTCACAGAGAGGAGGCCTGTGTCCCAGCAGTGGGAACATTATAGGCTGATTATGACTGCAAGGGTCTCTTGCAGTGGTGACAAAATCAAACTTCTAAGTCAACGCGATCAAATGATACGGCCTTCTATGCTCCATTTTTGCCGCATATTTTGACACTCGCAAAGAAATCAAAACCTATAGGGTACTTCCCGTTGACCTAGAATCATGAAATTTGGCATGAAGCAATGTCATGTAGCACAAGTAAAGGAAAAAATCCGAAAATAGTAAATTTGTAGTTGCATCACAAAAAAAATTACTTTTGCGATTACAAACGTATTTGCAGTTGGTAAACTAACCGCGTCCTATGTCGATGTTTGGGGACAACAGTTTTCCAAAGGCAAAGTTAAGTTTGTACGTTTTGAGGACTGATTTATTGGGAAAATCTTCGAAACTCGATTTGATGAACGAACTATTTACTTAACTAAAAGTTTGTACGGAATCCTCGGTGCGCGAGTCCGCTTGCACTTGGCCAGTTTTTTTTTTTAATTACAACGTGGAATGCTGTCAGCCTTTTGGGCACTGTTCCTGTTGACAGCGATGCGGACGAATTTTTTGATGCTCTATGATTATTTTGCTTATTTTTATACTATTTTTCTCACATGTAAATATTGACGAAACTATCAAAAACAAAAATTAAAATTAGTTGCACAATGAGAGCTTGATATTAGTATTCAAAAAGATGTATAAGCCCTTGATAGTTATGAACATCGTTAGTTTATTACCTATCTCGTTACAACCTTAAGTTAGGGTTTTCTTAGACCGCGGTGGCTGGAATTTCCGTCAAATAAATTGACACTGAAACGTTATTTAAGAATGTTAAGGTTGTCAAAAAATAAAAGGCCCGTTTTGACATTGACAGTTCGAGTAGTTAATACAGATCAAATTCGCAAAACACGTATTCGTTTGTATGAAACTGACAGATGTCGCTTTCTCAAATGTTAAAACGGGCCTTTTATTTTTTGACAACTTCAGTTGACGTGCTTTGCTAGAGAGCGATTTTTGACACCGTAAAGTCAGTCGGTGCCATAATTTTCATGACAGCCGTCACTGAGGTCATTATCTTAAAAAATTCTATAACTTTACCTAAGTACTATCCCAAGAGATATCGGACAGGACGTGGTTAGTAGGTTGGTACTAGAAAATAAATAACAAAGCCTACGTATAATACTGAGGAAAGCAATACTTACTCATGCAACCACCCAGCCGGCAAGGTGCAACAGGGATATATGGGCAACCAGGCATATAACCTAGAAAGAATACAGAAGTAGGTATAAATAAGTAATATATTATAAACGTGAAAGTTTGTATGGATAGATGGATGGATGGATGGATGTTTGTTACTCTTTCACGCAAAAACTACTAAACGGATTTGGATGAAATTTGGCACACACATAGTTTATAGCCAGGATTAACGCATATGATACTTTTTATCCGGATATTCCCGCGGGATCGAAACTCATGCGGGTGAAACCACGGGGCGCAGCAGGTAATAAGTAAAAAGCGCTTGCTCACATTGCGTTGGCGATTTCTTTAGAGAAAAATTAAGGTCCATCGTCCACACGCTACTCAAAAGTAATGTTTTACAAACACGTGATTACCTAGATTTTTATTGGTCATCACCAATGAAATACTAGTGCTGGAGACATTCTCGCGAGTAGCGAGAATGTCTCCAGCAAAGGTGATTTGAGTTTGTAACACGTTACTTCTGAGTAGCGTCGTAGACGATGGGCCTAAGATTGCATTAGTACTAGTCATTCTGAAATCAATTGTATTTACACTGGGGTAAAGTTTATATTTGTTTAAGTGCGAATACAATCAATTTGAAACAACGATCTGAATGGTCTACATAGTTTAGTTCTTAGGAAGCGGGTTTCTGTAATCTTAACAGTTTATTATCTTCAACAGGAGTGTAAGCAACCGAAAGATTGTGAAGAAGGTGGACATGGAGAAGTGCCGCGGCAAAATGAACAGGTGCATGAAGGTCAAGTGTCCCGCCGACCTTGACCCCGTCTGTGGTACCGACCAGAAGGTGTACACCAACCCTTGCTTCTTGAAGGTCGCTACTTGCCTGTGAGTAATAAGTTTTTATGTTATCCTAGTTTAATTTCCAGTTTTTATTTAATATTTCATTCATAGCTTGGTTTAGAATCTTCCTTTTAAAATTCTTATTAATTTTTTTTATTTAAAAATATATTTTTTGAGGAGATGTTTTGTTCAAACCAAATCAAATCCATTTATTTGCCAGAATGTAGGTTTACAATATTGTATGGTAATCAAACTATAATGGCCCCTTTACATTCTACCATTACATAACGGTGTGCAAATATTTAATTTTAACCTGCACAATGTTAATAATATAATTAGTTACATTCATAAAAATAAAATAAACATAGACAGCAACAACAATAAGATCTCATGCTTAAGGATTTATAGGAACAAATTAATTAGTTGGTGTCAATAGTTCCACCTATGTCAGTTCAAGAGATAAAGTTTAATAAAATGTCAGATTTATAAATAATTGTAATTGATAATCTCATAACTAATATAATTTCAAAGTGTTGGTATGGTAAAATTCATACATCAATCAATTATTATAAGGTATATACCAATATTAATGATTTATGATTCCTTGTCCGTGATCTGACAGCCTATAAAAGCATTTTTCCTTTAACCATTGCGTTACCTTTTTTTTAAACATGGTCAAAGGTAAATCTTTAAAAGCGTCCGATAATTTGTAATATACCTTTACAGCATTTATGTACGAGTTCCTGTTTTAAATTCCGTCCGTAGCCTAAATTGAACTTTTACAATTTTGGGACTAAACATTATACAATCTAATGTTATATGCTATGGTAGAGGGTACTTAATACATGCGCTTTGTCCTATATTTTCGGACACCAGCCCGTAATTACCGATCTAAGGTAGAGGTTGTTGCTCATTCACTTAAAAGAAAGAAATGTATGTTTTTCCTATTTCATCATCTGCCTAGCCTTTTCCCAACTATGTTGGGGTCGGCTTCCAGTCTAACCGGATGCAGCTGAATACCAGTATTTTACATGGAGCGACTGCCTATCTGACCTCCACAATCCAGTTACTGGGTAATACGATACCCCTTGGTAAGACTGGTTGACAGACTTTCGGGCTTCTGACTACCCGAAACGACTGTCAAAGATCCACGAATGACAGTTTGTCATCCACGTTTTTCCTATTTATTAGATTAATATCAACTTTCATTCGGTCTTAAAGACATCTTCCCTAAAGGTCATCATTCATTTCATACCCAAAAAAAGCCAGAAAAAAAAGTACTGCTGACTTATGGGAAATGACCTCTTGAGCATTTTTAGGGTTCCGTACCCAAAGGGTAAAAACAGGACCCTATTACTAAGACTTCGTTGTCTGTCCGTCCGTCTGTCCATCCGTCTGTCTGGCATCAGGCTGTATCTCAAGAACCGCGATATCTAGACAGTTGAAATTTTTAAAAATTATGTATTTCTGTTGCCGCTATAACAACAAATACTAAAAACAAAATAAAAAAATATTTAAGGGGGGCTCCCATACAACAGACGTGATTTTTATAGATAATGGTACAGAACCCTTTGTGCGAGTGTCCGACTCGCACTTGGCCGGTTTTTACAATTACAACTATAGTCTACCATTACCATTGTTATAAAAATAAGATTTTTGATATTTTCAATATCAAATAGCAGCCGGGGTTAATTTTTTCGGGGGGTGGCTTTCGCTGTAATAATAAAAAAATGCTCAAGATGTTATTTCTCGTAAGAAAATAGTACTTGTTTTTCTGGTCGGCTCTTTAATTTTTGGGTACAAAACATTCAACATGTGAATGATAATTATCGGGTCCTTTCACATTCGATTCCAATGACTATTTTTTGCCATTCATCATCATCGTCTCCATAATTTTTTACCACCTTCTTTTACAAAAGGTTGTGTTTGATTACAGTAAAGGAATCCAACTGGCACACTTCGGCAACTGCACACTACTGCCTCGGTTCAAAGAAGACTGTCCCGACACCTGTGAGAACGTGGTGGATCAACCCGTCTGCGGCTCCGACGGAAATGTTTATAGGTTAGTAGATTTGGTTCAATCATCATTCATCGTTGCCTTATTAAATTTTATTTGTGGTGGGCGCAATACGTCTATTTTCTTCCTAACATCGTTTTTAGAATTCAACGCAATGGTTGATTTTTTGGTGCAAGTAGGAGAATTGTTCTTATAAGTTCAAGCCCACTGAAAAAAAAAATGGTCTGTATAGTTATAATTTTAATGTAACTGAAGACGTACAAAACTTTATTTGCTAGAGCATCAATTGTAAAAATTTTATGTACACAGCTCTTTAGGGCTGATTTTTCAATCGACGGATAATTTTTACTTGTGGAATAAAATTGATGTCTGACAGGTTTTGTATGGAAGCACTGTCAAAAATTATTCCTCGGATAAAATTATCTGGCGTTGGAAAAACCATCCCATATAAAGATTTTTTTTTAAATCGATGCCCCTCACTAGGAATTCACACACGATCAGACGCCTTTCCCAAACTAATAACTTAATTTTCGATTCCATTATCCTCTTGCCAAAACCAACGAACCCCTGTTGCCCACCAGATCAGAATGCGAGCTCCGCCTGGCGACGTGCGGGCAGCACGTGGTGCCGGTGGCGGCGCCGCACTGCCGCACGACGGCGCTGTGCCACGAGGACTGCCCCGACACGCCCGCCTTCATCTGCGGCTCCGACAACCGGTTCTATAAGAACGAGTGTTTGATGAAGAAGGAGAATTGCGGGTGAGTACCATCGGGTTTTAATTTCAGCTCGATGACAGAGGCACAGGACCGGTTGATCTAGTGACGCTTGGGGACGCCTATTTCCAGCAGTGGACGATTTTCTGCTGAATGATAGGTACTACTTTTATGTGAAATGTTTGGCTATCTTCGTGAGCAGTCCCAATATCGAATCAACCACCGGAAAATTCTTCTTCTAAGATCTTGCTGATTTTGAGTTTAAACTTTGTGCCAAATAATTTATCTTGGGCTTCAAATTTTCGATTCAATTTATTCTCAACAAATAAGTTTGTCATAAAACGTGTGAAAAGGACACAGAATCTGCACTCTGTTTTAAAACTCCATACTGGACAACAGACTGTCACTGTCAACTGTCATGTTTCATGACATACTTGCTTTCGCATTTCATGACCACAACTAGCACGAACGTTGACTGACTACACTATTGTAGCATCGTGTATCTATCAGAAGACTTCGTTCCTTAATATTCCACTGTTATTTTAATCGTAAGCGTATTTTTGGGTTTACAAACCAAAAAGGAAAAAAAATCAAACAACAAACTTCACGGATGGACACACAAGTTGTTACAAAAAAAAAAAAATACATAGCACACAAGAACAAGAGAGAGAGAGAGTAACTGGGTTGTGGAGGTCAGATAGGCAGTCGCTCCATGTAAAATACTGGTATTCAGCTACATCCGGTTAGACTGGAAGCTGACCCCAACATAGTTGGGAAAAGGCTAGGCAGATGATGACATAGCACATAAGAAACCAGATACCAAGTGCACATACTAAACAAAGAGTTCTATCGTCTATTCACAGCAAGCACGTGTTCGTGGTACCTCTGAAGCGTTGCCTGGCGCGCTTCCAGTACTCCGGGTGCGCGCGCGTGTGCCCGCCCGAGTACGACCCCGTCTGCGGCACCGACAACAAGACGTACTCTAACAAATGCTTCCTGGAGATGGAGAACTGCCGGTCTAGGTGAGTTCCTATGAATTTGTGAGAACCTGGTAATTTTCTCATCAACATATCGAGTTCTAAGCAATTATTTTATTGACAATTGCTTGATAATCTATCTACAAATGTTTGTTGGAGATAGAGAATTACCAGCGAGTTATTCGGCTTATGATACTTTCGCTTCATAATATCGTTAACATATAAAAGCAAGTAGTATAAGTTTGCACGCTGCTCGTTCAAAGTCAAGAATACTCTGTTTCGAGCTTATTGTACAACGTTTTACAAGCAACCTGTAGGCTAGATATACCCAACGGTCGTACAACGCCCTTCGTGTCCAATACAACAACACTTTCAGGGTGTTGGTGGGGCTGTCCCGTTTTTGTAGCGCATCGGGAATGTTCGCGGACGCACATATAAATTGCTTTTACGCAACGATACGAATTAGATGTGCATCTCTGGTGCGCAGAGTACGGGCCAGCTCCAACAATATCCTTAAAATGATCGCTAGCAGGCTCGATTGCATGTACATCAATCACTGCAGTGTCATCTCCCATGGGATGAAATAATTTTTAAATACAATAAAACTAACATAGTTCTTAAGTTTACTAACACAGTGAGTCCTTGTTACTTAAATAAATAAATTATAAATAAAATAAATAAATAAGTGCAGTATAAACAACAAGGACTAAAAAATATATTACATTTTTGCCTTAGTGTGCATACACACGAGCGACACACGTCAACGACAGAGACAATTGCAGCCGTCGACGAGTGTTGACGGCTACCGTCAACGCATGTCAGCGGCTGCAGTCGCATGTGTTTGAACACTTAGAGGTGGCAACTAAAACTAGAAGAAGGCTCTATATGTGTTCTTTGAACTTATGGGAGCCTGGTACTTAGCGTCATGTGACTTTCCAAGCATTAATTGCGTAACTGGACTTCTATAGTGCGAATGAATGAAGAGTACAAAGAAAAAATGGAATTTATGGAAAGTCCATAACGTAGCCTTCTTTTATCAGTGGGTATTTCCAACTGCATAGTTCCCGCCGATAATGGATAGACTAAGTAAGCAAAATAAATAGACAACAGGCAATCCCCAAGGATTGCCTTTGACGTCATGGCTATTGTTCTGCAAGAATAATATCACAATCTATGATCACTCTTCTGTTTGGCAAGCATTTGCGTTTCGAGTTTTGTATGGCACGAGGCTCGAGGCCAGACGGGGTTTTCCATATATCTCTATTAGCCGTCATCTCAGTAGTAACCCAGTCAGGTATGATTCGCATCTTTCACACAATCCACGTATCGTTTCTTTGCTCTTCCTGTATTCTTATATCTTCGCGACATGTTCTTCATCCCTTCACATAATATGCCCATGTGATGACTAACGTTTTCCAAACTATTTCATGGTCACCGCCACTTTCAGGCTTCTGCCTTTTTTGACTATTATCTTTAAAACATCCTGTGAGAACGCCATCCATACCAACAGTATACATACGTAAATGCAAAAGTATGTACGAGTATGTATGTCAATATAGATGCCAACACATCAAACTACCCGAAACTGTCAAATTTCCCTAATCAACCTTGAACCTAATGCTTTAGCAAAAAAGTTGAAAATCTATTAAAGACATTTGACAGATTGCAGTAGCTTGATGTGCTGGCGTCTGTACCAGATGTATGAACGTAAACAAGGCAAAAGGAGTATGTAAGGATCGTAGCAGGTGGTGTTTCTGCCTACCCCCATAGGAAGAAGACGTGAGTATGTATGTGAAAGTAACTCCGCCTGTCTGTCAAGCCTTAACGGACGCGGATTTTGATGTTTGGCACATAAGTGGATCACAACCTGGGTTGGGATTCGGATCTAAGAGTACTTTTTATCCCGGCAGCGTGTTCCCGTGGGATAATTCCCGACCTCCTCAAGGGCGAAGCCACGGGCGAAAGTTAGTCTTGAATAATCGTAATGAGCTGATGCAATACCGTCTTCGTCTCCGTGAGGGGTCCGTGGCTAAGTAATAACGGCCGCACAGGTCGATTGATCAGGTTAAGCTACGCTTGCCGCGGTGGATCTGTGGATGGGTGACCATCTTTACATACCGAGACCCATCCGTGCCTCGGAAAGCACGTTAAGCCGTTGGTTCCGGCTGTCATTCGTGGATCTTTGACAGTCGTTACGGGTAGTCAGAAGCCCGAAAGTCTAACAACCAGTCTTAGGGGTATCGTATTACCCAGTAACTTGGTTGTGGAGGTTAGATAGGCAATCGCTCCATGTAAAATACTGGTATTCAGCTGCATCCAGTTAAACTGGAAGCCGACCCCAACATAGTTGGGAAAAGGCTCGGCAGATGATGAGCTGATGCAATACCGTCTTAAAATCTATATACAATGTTATTTATAGAATACGCAAACTACGCTTTGTATATACAATAACGCGTTCAGGATGTTGATGGGGTTGCCACGCTTTTGTAGCACATCAGGTATGTTTGCAGACGCGCAAGTGGATGGCTTTCAAGCGATACATCGCAAAAGAATTGCGTCTCTGATGCGCTGCATACGGGGCAGCCCCAACAGCTTCCTGCAGCTTATTGCAGGGGGAATGGATGTGGATTGCTCCTTCATGGAGCATTGGACAAAACTCCATGTACGAGTAGTGCGGTCCTGATCCAATATTTCTATTGTATAGTTTGTAAAAGTTTACTAACATAGTTTTTTAAGTCATTGTCACTAACATTATATGGATTATGTGTACTTGTATGTGTAGTCCGAAATAAAGAAAATTATTATTATTATTATTTGTACAAACACATAGTGACTGGTTACCTAATTTTGTTATCTTTTAAACACATAAATACATGTTTGTTAATATGAACATTATTTGCATTAGTTATCTTTCGTAATCGACGTGAGTAAAACGCGTGATTACTTTGTAAATAATTTAATTATTCCATTCCCAAGATTATTTGTGCTATTTACTCTTTACGGTCGTTCATTGTCTTTGTTATTGACAGATTTATATGACAAAAATGCGCAATTATTCTTGGTCGTTTACCCGAATTCGGATGCGTGTAGGATTCGGGGAAGGTCGTTATCGTCCAATTCCAGAGACACACGGATTCGTCAAGCCTATAAGAGAGGGTGCCCACAAGCAACTTAATTGCCCAGCAACTTTTTTGTCTCTGTCGCCGTCTCCTCGCCGAGATTTGGACGATGTGCACACGGGAGCGACAGCAACGCTACTTTTTTGTTAAATTTTCGGTTGAGCGGGAACTAGCTAGCCGGCAACTTTCTTGTCGCCGTGCGCGCACCTGCCTTACAACCAATAGACGGGCAACAGTTGCGTCCAAACCCGCGGACAAAAATGTCTCTCAGCTGTTGCGCTGCTACATACGCGGACTGTCATACAAACCCGTAGACATGATGTGAGAGACAAATTATTTGCAGAGACAATAGTTGCTCGTGGGCGCAACTAAGGCTACGGATTTTCATGATGTCCCTTATAAAGATGACGGAAATGCTCATCTAGGAGGCTTCAGAGTGTAAAATTATCGTGTCGTACAACAGAATGAGGGCTTAACGACCAAAAGTAATTTGCGTAACATGACAACTTCGCCACTCAATATTTCCTAAACTACATTAACTTTGAGTTTCGACTCTTAGATGATAAATTAATAGGTGTTTCTTTCTTTCTTTTCAGGAGTCTGGTACAACTGAAGCACCTGGGCACATGCACGGACCCCATCGCGGAAGAACCGAAAAACTATCTTTATCGATAAACTAATCGATTATCACAGTCATATCGATATATAGCTTTCTTTCCATAATCATACTCTCGGGGAGTGGAGTCCCACTATTAGTGCCAACTTTTATATAAGTAAAAATATACTGTAAAATAATGTAAGCGACCAATCTTCGTCTTCCAATAATCGATAAATTTAAGTATCACTTAATTTATCTTCATAGCTTAATCGATTAGAAATCGATAAGGGTTCCACACTAATCAATCGCAAATATTTCTTCATATTAGGTTTTTAATAGTAACGGTATTTGGATCTTTCTGCTTCGTACAAATTAGTGTGGCGATTCTTATTCGTCTTATATTGAGGCCAAGAATCGATTAAACTATGCAATTCAATACGAACATTTACATTTTAAAAATAGATCAGTACAAACATTCGAACTCAAATTCGCAAGATGGCGGACAAAATGGCCGATCTTACTAAAAACTCTTTAGATAATGTTTAGTGATTTTAGAATTAATATCTGACTGTTTATTTATTCTATTTATTATCTGTGCGTAGATATTAAGTAAGATCATTATTTTTTTGTAAATAATTAGTGAATTTTTCGACGTATTTATTGTGTTTTCATAAGAATCGATGCATTTAGAAGAAGACTTTATTATTTAACGATTATGACAATAAGAATTTAAAATCGAATTGGAGACATTTGTGTGCGTTTGCCGCCTATTTAAGCAAAATTTAAAATAGGTTTTCAAGCATTCCAGTATTTTAATAACTGTTTCATATTTTCGTTTGACGTTTGAACAAATCGCTCAGATATAAGGGTGCATAATTTGCGTACCGACTTGGCATAAACTCGTTGAAGCGCTTTCGAGGATTTTAACTATGTGAACACATCCTTGCATTAAAAAGCTTCATTGCCTTCGAGTTACAAAAATACAATGCATAATAATTGAATCATTAAAATTTTTCATTATAAACATTTCAAACGTTAAACGAAGTTGCTGCAATTGCAAATTGTATAAATGAATCAGTTATTTTTATAGCAAACCGAATGGTTTTATAACGATTTTAATAGACATACAAATAACATAGATTTACGTATTTATTTTTTAATTTTTAGCCTAAATAATAATTGAACAAAAACTGTACTTTTTAGTCAATTTAAACTGCATTTTTTCAATTTATCTACAAATATTTAATATACTACATTTCAATAACATTTTTTATACTCTATAATCATAGTCTACCGTGTATTGCCAGGTGTAATAACAAACCAATAAAAAGATTATACAATACTTCTTATTTCATTTAATTAATCATCTTAAATTATTTATTTAATCATGCGCGTAGTGGATTTACTTGCGCGTGTAAGTTTTTAATAAATAAATAAATGTCCCGAAAATTAAACTTGGAGTATGTTGGGGTTGAGTAAGTTCAGCGCTGGGAAAAGACAGTACAAATCAAATTGCCGGCTAATTTCGCAACATTTTTTAACGTTGGCAACATTGAATTAATCTGCCTCTACTTTCGGGGCAGAATAAATTGGCGCAGAATTTGATCCGTACGGTATTATACGTGCGCCGAACTTAACATATCTTAGTCACCATTGCTTCATTGTTCGAAACATTTGTCTGCTCAAAAACGTAAATAACGCTGTTAACGCAATTACCCCGCAGTAAAATATCGTACTGATCAATGTCGTGTGAACGTATGTCGTTATTAGCGACCAATAATAATTAAGTACGACTTATTAGCGACTAATTTGGTACGAAGCAACGTCTTACAGCATAGATAAAGGAAAAATTGCGAAAACCGTAAATTTTTAGTTGCATACCCACAATTTTTTACGGAACCCTCGGTGCGCGAGTCCGACTCGTACTTGACCGGTTTTTTATAAAACCAGGAGATCCTTTATGCTCGGTAAGTGCTTTTGGGCTTTTTCAAATTAGTAATTTCTTAGCAATAGCCCGGAGTTTGGAAGCTGGCGGTGTGATACACCCGTGCCTCGGTAAACACGTTAACGTTACAAAAAAAATATAAAAGGTGAAACCCTACATAAGGAAAAAAATAACCTTGAAATTATGACCCTACGTAAGTACGTATGAAATTTTTTGAGTAAATGTTGTCGCGTCGGGGTCCGCTACTATTTTAAACTTTAACAGAACGTTAGGCTAAAAGTTAGAGCGGTCTCCCGACGCGGCGACGCGACCACATTTAATCAAAATAATTTTATACGTACTTACGTAGGAGTATTTTTTTCTTTTTATAGGGTTTTCACATTTATACCTTTTTTATTACTATTTTTATTATTATTTTGCGCCGGGGGTTTTTAATTAAATTTTTTATTTCATGCTTTTTTCATCATGGACACATTAATAAATTCTTATTTTTTATTTTTTGTTAATTTTCATACAAACTAATTACCGTGACGTAAATCACCCGATATGCATGCCTCTTTTTCTTTTTATCAGAAGCATTTGATAGATTTATCGTTTTAATTGCACTAAGCGGCAACATAGGCCAAATTAAGACCCTTTCTTACTGCATAGCTCAATTAAATTTCATTAAATGAAATTACAAATATCTTTGTAACGAAGCCTTTTTAAGTACTACTTCTTTTTTAGATTTGATTTGTAAAAGCTATAGAAGCGTTTGCCAAAGTTTATGGATAACGTGAAGAACACGGCATATAGAAGAGGGACCTACTTAACCTCAGGTTATTCTTTACCGAACACCACGGTACAATCGATTACCGTTGAGTTTATTTCTGCTATTTTTCCATACACAACCTGGTGACCAGGTCGAAGGGGTAGTTCATTGGTTTGAAGTAAATCGCTAGCTCTTCCACCAGGACCCTGAATTTTGCTGAGAATCCTTCTAAAGCTTCCATCCTGAAGTCGTCGTTATATGCCATTATTGCACCTGTGGATGAAAAAGATGTTAGAGTTATATGCAGGTACTAGCTGCGCCCCGCGGTTTCACCCGCATAAGTTTCGATCCCGTGGGAATATTGGGATTAAAGTATCCTGTATGTTAATCTTGGTTATAAACCATCTGTGTGCCAAATTTCATTCAAATCCGTTCAGAAGTTTCTGCGTGAAAGAGTAACAAATATCCATCCATCCATATAAACTTTCACGTTTATAATATTACAGTAGAATTAACTTCTATACAGTAATAATAATAATAAATCGTTTATTAGCCAAATGGTGTTCTTATATTTCTTTATAACTAAAATACAAATCATCTACTCCTAAAATTATTGTTACAAGGGAAACATAAGTTTAATGTTTTAACTTGCGGACACCACACAAGCCTGTCTCGTCGAGTCCTTGAGAGTTTTAAACAATTTGAAATTTCAGGGTCGATACTGTAAATTTATTTATTAAAATATATTGTTTTGAAAATTTGACGTAAACGTAATTAAAAATGAAGACTTGAAAAATAAAATATAGTCGTAAAACCAATAAATATTGTTTGAAACACACAACTATCAGTCCTGGGCAGTCCACATGCAGCAGTGTCAAGCAACCTCGACTCTGTTTGACAGGTAGGATGTTGGCAGAAAGAGAAGGAACAATGAGAGCTCCTGTATACTCGTATAATTTTCCAGGCATGATAATTCAGCGGGTTGATTGCCTTGTAAACTTACAATGGCAGTGTCCATTTTGACCATTCAACACCATTCATTGCGTTATTTACGTTGTCGAGCAGACAAATTTTCAAACACATGAGGCCATGCATTAGGTATTTCTTTCAAAATCCTTTAGGTTGTGCTAGCAAGTTTGTTGCAATCAGAGTGTTGGTCCCGATACAACATAGTATTATTATTTTCAAAGAACTTACTTGCAATCATAGCATAGAAAGCTACCCACATCCAGTATCCCATTTTGTGTCAGCTGCTTAGATTTATCTGTTAAAAAAAGGTTTGGTTATATTTTTATTTGTGGCATAAAAATAAAGAGTGAATTCTATAATACTGAACGGTTGACTCAAACTCAAAGACCAATTCGATTCAATTCAACCATTTACAGACCCTGTACGCAAAATACGCGCATTAACTTGGATTTGGGGACATAAGCCCGTATTACTATTACCTTGATAATTCAAAAGTGTCTAAATGGTCAGACACCTTTGAATTGTCAAACGAGTCAGAAGGTCAGTCTGAAAGATGAAGCTAGTTGCCCTCTCCAAAGCATAGTAGGTTCTTATAAACTTTTTCTTCTTCTTCTTCTTATGGAGAAGATCGGACAAGAAATTCCATAAGACATTCTTTGAAAACTCTTCATCATATTAGCCAAGAGTCGCTCCATAGGTGGTCAAAGGCCTTCCCCAATGAACACTGCTGCACTGCGCACACCCAGAAAAGTCCTGCGGACAATTCCTAGGTCGTCGATGTCGACATTTCTGGGAAACCACTGGTGAGGAAACCTTGGCCTGATTCTTTGTAAAAAAAAGACATATCTTGGAACCCTGGGCTCCTGGACTTTTTGAAGACGTATGAGAGGCCGAAACCAACTCGCAGAGGCCCATTAGAGTCTTGATTATCCCTATGTATACGCACTAGGCAAGTGCACCCAAGGAGAACCCTCGGTTGCCCGATAGGACCGAAGGCCCGATAGGGCCGAAGCCTGCCAGGGTAGCGGGATCGTCCGAAAGGGTTACCGCTGCCCTGGAACATAAAGGGCTAAGGAAGGGACACGGGTGGGTTTTAAGTCAGTAAGAGTCTGACACTCCCTTCTGCTCCACCCAGAGCGGGAGGGGTCATTTGATGATTTCCCATCCTTAAAAAAAAAAAAAAGGAGAACCCTCGGCTGGTGCAGCCTTGTTATTTATTTATTACTTTATTTAAAAGCAAAGTTTCACGTCTAAGGGCTGAGCCCGTTGTCATTAGTTGGGCGCAATTGTTAATTCAAAAGAATACTTACTACAAAAGGTTTGCATGAATTCGTGACTATATTTAAATATATTTGGCGTGAATTATATCCGTATTTTTTCATTTTGGCGCATTATTTTGCGGACTACGAGTGTATGCTCTACATTTTGGAAATTATTGACAGCAGATGTCATACTAGTTATTCTGACGCTCCTGACAGCAGATTAAAGAATTTTAAAAGTGGAAAAGGTTTGAGGAATTAGGTTGTATTTCGTGGGCTTAGTTCAAATACCAACTAACTCGAAAATAATGATAATGAGCAATGATGTTTTGATAGTTTGATTCCTAAAATTTCATGTATCACTTTAGAAAATGGATTATTGAGAAATGGTATCTAATTGATAATTTAATAAAGTATGCTTTGATTTATATCTTTTCAAAGGAAAGTCACACTGTTTCACAGAAAATTACACTTTGCACCCCAAACCCCCCTATTTAGTTGCTTTTACCTCTCTATCAAGAAAACACTGTATTTTGGAAACTAAAAGTTATTGCTGAGTGCTACTAAATCTATATTTTTATTAATTTAAATATATAAAAATTAAACATACGAAGATTTTAATAATCCTTTTAACTTTCTATAAAAACGGAAAAATGCAAAATACTAGTTGGTTTTACTTCTCAAGTTTAGTTTTTTTTTTTTATTAACCTTTACTTCCTGTCAAGAAATGCTGATTTACTAAGAAAAACTTTTAAGAGCTATCAATAATAGTGTTTTTTTTATTTAAAAATAAACAATATTTAAAAGTAGGTAATCATTTTATTATCAAATAAAATACTTGACAGGAATTGAAGGAATTTGAAATTGTAAAAACATTATTACTCTTCATCAGAAGACACATCAGACTGCGTAACACCTTGGGTACAGTCTATTTTAGTACTATCAGTCGCTAAATTTTCAAACCACGCGTGATATTCTTCTGGAATTACTTCTTTCTTACACAATTTCAGTAAGTCAGATTTTTTTGCTTCTGAAATGGGTAGTGGTGCATGATACAACTGATTCAGTTTGACTGGAAGTCTGGTACCTTCGTTGTAGTTTGTAGTTATAGCTGCCAAATTTACCATGGTCTTTTTTTGTCTGGTTCCATAACGATGAGCGGGAACCTCAGGAGCAGCATTGGGAAGAACAGACTCCATGTTTATTTTCTGATCTATAACGAAGAAGTTATCGGACATGTCATAGTTATACAAGATCTTCATCTGACCCTTTTCATATTTCATGCGTTTTATCTTTAACCAATTCACTTTGTCTCCTTCTGTGTTTTTATTCTTGTTTTTCATGATGCTGCCTGCCAATGTTTTTAAATCGAAAAAGTCGTTGAATTTCATCTCTCTTACGTTATAGGGTTTTAGTTTTTTTTTATTTTTCGTCGATAGAGAAGACCTAGCCCGTCGGAAAACGTTAAGCCATTCCGACATAGAATAAATCTTTGAGTGTTTCTGAGCCGACTCTATGCTACTATGCATCGAATCAACCTCCATGTAAGAGTGGCCCGATTCCAAAAATTTGTGCTCAATTATTGTTAAATTTTCAATGGTTTGCACCGCCCATAGCAAGACAGATGCCACATATTGGTTGCGATTCTGGCCTCCGCATGTGTCGGAAAAAAAAGCCACTTCGTTGACATGTGTCGGTACATACTGAGACAAATAAAGATATAATATAGATCCGATTTCCGCGCTGCCTTTTTTACCGTGTGCCTCTGACCAAGCAAAGCAATAAGCTTCATTAGGCAAGGCACTTTCATAAATGGTGAGGTTGTAGACCGTCAATTTACGGCAATAGTATAACAGACTAACTTGGTCGGTTGGTATTTGCAATACGGCTTGCAGATCAAAAGTTGCCGAAATAAAATTCGTGTCTTTAGTCGCTCTTTCTTTGTCTCTTTTCTTTTCTTCATTGCATGCTTCTTTTCGCTCAATGTGGGCTTTGTATTCATTTCTTAAACCTTCTTCATTTTCAGATTCCAAACGTTGGTATTTTGTACATAAGGGACATTGATCCTTTTTAGGAACATAGAACCCGAGATTAAAATCTGTGCAAAATACCTTGCGGTATGTATTTTCTGTAACCGCAATACTCTGCTTCTCCTGACACTTCTCTACATAAAGTGCATACATTTTTTTAATGGAAAGTTTACTGTCCAAATATTTACGCCGTGTATCTTTTCGTACGTAATGACTTTCGATTGTAGGAAAAGATTCAATGTGTTGTCGAACTTCCTTCAAAATTTCCGGAGGTGTTTTGTTCGGAGGTTCTTTATTGCCACGTGGATCACAAGCGGGTCCAAATACCCCTATGGAATTCCGTTTGTTCACGGCATCTGTAATCACCGCTGGTGAAATGCAAAAAGTTTTACAGAAAAAATTAAGGCAGACCTGTTTTTTCTCTTCGTTTTTATAAAAAAAATATTTCTTGCTATTTGTTCTTAGAGTTGAGCGTTTTCTGTTTACTACAACAGTTTTAATCGGTAGCACTTCGATCAAACTTAAGATGAAGTTTTTTTTGCCTGCATAGTCTCGATTCCAATAGCTTCGACAAATTAGTGAACGATCTTCTTCTGTAAAATTTAAACTGCATTTATAGTGACACTTAGTGCAGTCTACTGGCTTTGGAACTTTTGGCTGTCGACGAACCTTTTTCGTGACATAAGGTAAACCATCAGCACGTCGCTTTTTAGCCACATTTTCTTTCCATGATGCTGGGTCAGGCACACACCAACGGCTACGTGGTTTTATCATTTTCCATGCTCTTATGAAAATATTGTCTACAATTTCGAATACATGTGATGAAGCACTTGTAACAGCACGGTCAAATATTTCCATTACAGTTATTGTTGCTACCATTGACGCCTCACTTATATCATCTTCTTTTTCCATATCCATATCAAGACGGCTCAAAGGTTGTAAATCAAGTGCGTGTTGTGCAGTAAAAGAGGAAATAGGATCCAGTAAATCTTCTAGTGTTATAAGATCTTCTAAATACACTCGAGAGCAATGAATCCGGGTCACTTAAAGAATGTTAAAAATCTCGGAAACTAAAAATGATAGGTTAATGCAATAAATTGTATTTAATAGACAATGTAATACTCCTTAAATGAAAGTAAAAAAAATATGAGTCACGATACATTTTATTAACACAAAATTACATAAAGAAAAAAACTGCTGATCTCTCCTTAAAACAAAAATAGGAAACATGAAATTTTTGAACTTTATTACGATTTTCTTGAATTTTAATACTTCGTATTGCCTCCTCGTGCTTCCATTACTGCGTTTACGCGGTTTGGCATGCTGTACACCAAGTTCCTTATACGATTTTGGGGAATATTCTCCCATTCCTCTGTGAGAGCAATTTTGAGCTCACGAAGCGTGATTGCGGGAGGGTTTCGTTGTTTTACGCATCTGCCTAGCTCGTCCCAAGCATGCTCGATCGGGTTGATATCCGGGCTGCGCGCTGGCCACTCCATACGAGTAATGTTCATCTCTTGAAGGTAGTCATTCACAATCCTACCTGTATGAGGTCGGGCATTGTCATGCATAAATATAGCATCCTCACCTAAATTGACCATAAATGGACCAACGTGATCATTGAGGATTTCTTCCACATATCTTACGCTAGTTAAAGAGCCGTTTTCTATGATCACCAGCTCTGTGCGACTTTCAGAAGAAATTCCGGCCCACACAAGTACAGACCCACCACCGTAGGCTACTTTTTCTTCGATGCATGCTTGCTTGAATCTTTCCCCTGGTCTTCGATACACTCTGTGTCTTCCATCGTGCTTGTAGAGCATAAATTTTGATTCGTCGGAGAACATAACTTTTGACCAATCTTCAATACTCCAATTTACGTGGCTCTGGGCATATCTTAGTCTTGAAATACGATGCCCACGCTCCAGTTTAGGGCCGTTTGCAGGTCTAAGGGGTTTTAAGTTAGATTCAGCAAGCCGACGTCTTACTGTCCATGCACTTGGGTTACTTCCTCCGAGGCGTCGAAACTGATTTGTGAGTTCAGTTCCTGTGAGAAAGCGATTTCGAAGCATGGTGTTCACCAAGTATCGGTCTTCTCGTGCTGTGGTACACCTGGTTCTGCCCGTTCCTGGTCTGCGTAGGTTAGAACCAGTTTCTTCGTAACGTCGGAGAACTCTTTGTACTGTTAACAGCGACACACCGACAGTCCTGGCTGTATCGCGCTGACTCCGGCCGGTTTCCAGCATTGTAAGTATTCTGGTGCATTCTTCAGGCGTAAGCGACATAATTTCAGCTTGAATAATGAATATAGAGCACTATCAACATGGTTTATGTACCCACATAAATGACAGATTACAAACAAAAGCAAAACCAAATGCTGTAATTTCGTAGTTCCATCTTCGAAAGTGGCCCTTTTTCAAATTTGATTTTTTTATGATATAACTTTACAATAACTAAGAAGTTTTAATACCTTCATTTAAGGAGTATTACATTGTCTATTAAATACAATTTATTGCATTAACCTAGCATTTTTAGTTTCCGAGATTTTTAGGATTCTTCAAGTGACCCGGATTCATTGCTCTCGAGTGTAGTTTTTTTCAGGGTTTTTGTTGATTAAAGTAATAGACGTTTCTTGACTAAACATTTTCTCCAATTTTTCTTCCATACCATCCACATAATTTCCTGAAAATTAAAGTTAAATAATGACATTCTATCTGCTAGTTATCGCTGCAGAGCTAAACATAAAAGGCTACTAACAAAACAAAAAGACACGCGTCCCACTCATGGCTCCCAACTAGGATCCCCTCCCTCTATATCGGGATCGCATGGATGGCATGGCAAAGTACACAGACAAACACCAGAGGCCCAGACCAAAAAAAAAAACAAATTCATCAGTCAGATGTCAAATCTATGCAGTTTAAAATATGACCTTTTAAACTTTTGCGCAGAAAGTACATGAAGTACCTACGAACTACGCTAGGTATCTATATAATTATGGATGTCGTCCGACTACCCACTTTAAGGCCCGGTATTATGCCGTTCACCTTGCTCAAATGGGCGTTACCGCTGAAAATGCCCCGCGCGCCCCTCATCGTACTTACGCGCGAAGCGGTCACGAAGTTTCTATTTTGTAGGGCTAGCTGCCATAGTTTCAGACGCGCGACGCTCACATATAGGTAGCTAACAGCATTTATTGCAGAGCAGTGGTGTATATTTATATTTGTTTACAAACAAAGAACTCGTAATATTAATAAAATAGAAAATATTATCAATGTAACCGGGCGGCAGAATTTAAACAGTTATTATTAAATTAGCTTTTCCCTACGATTTCGCTCACAAATAAAAGTGAATAAGTTAGTACCTACTTACTTTTTTTTTTTTAACGCAGAATAGATCGACTGGAAATTCTGAGCAATATACATATCTGCCGGCCATATCGGCACCGTTTGCACGAAGATCAAATGCCATATTGGGTTCATGGAGCCCATGAACCACAATGCGCCCTATATCGATACCTCGGGGCTCAAAGGATGAACACGACTTTTCACGAAATCCAATAAATCGTTAGAGAAAGAAAAACTGAACAAGATGGTGTAAATAACTCTAATTGGCCAAAATGTGCTATATATACGCCCTTTGAGCCCCGATGTATGGAATTATGGTTTGTGGGACCCGTGTATAACCCGTGACCCCCAATTTAATTTATTATCCAGAAGTTTATCTAGAAGCCACAAGCGGTCGTGGGCTCGAAACTTTTTAGTTCAATAAGGCCGGCCACATACGGACGGAATTCCGTTTGAAAATATCGATTCGGCATTTTCGAAGGCAAAGAATTCATACAAAATCAAGGAACTACCTCACACGTACTTACAGTAGTTCTCCATTCGAAATTTTCTGCCTTCGAAGATCCGAATCGATATTTCCGAACGGAATTCCGATTTTGCCAGCCGAGTAAAGACTATACAGGGTCCAATTTTTAGTTTGTAATGAAAAAAAAAGATAAAGAGAGCGAGAGTGAGAGAGAAAGTGAAAAAAATTGTGAAAGTGAGAAAGAAAAAAAATTAAATCAAAAGTCATTTATTCAAATTAGTCTGAGAATCAGCACATTTCGAATGCCAAAATTACAAAAGACAGTCCCCCAAAAACGCCCGCCCTTCACCACTTGCTAGTGCTATCGCTGGGAAGAAGATGGCCATTGAGAAGAGGTGCAAAATGGCCATTTAATCAAGACGTCTGTGAATAAATCGAAAGCTGCCTGGCAGATTATCAATAAAAATAGAAATTGTCTGCCACAAGAAGTAGTATCAACAATACATAAACACAATTCAACATTTACACACCCTGCTGACATCGCAAATGCATTTAATAACCATTTTATTGACGAAATTGAACATAATATAAAACCTGACATAAATCGAACTAATAAAAATAAAAATCTGACAATGCAATCTATGTTCATGCAGCCTATAATGAAAGATGAAATCATACAAGCCATTAACAGTTTAAAAAACACCAATACTATCGGGTATGACGGGGTGTCCACTAAAGTTATTAAATTCGTCAGTGAAAAAATAGCAGATCCACTAACGCATATTTTAAATCAGTCTATCTCTGATGGCGTGTACCCAGACAGCCTAAAACAAGTAATAATAAAGCCATTACACAAGAAAGGAGACAAAACTGACATAACAAATTATAGACCAATAGTCAAAATTCCTGGCTTTCGTAAAAATACTACGATTAATATGACTATTTTTGACTTAATTTATAATACCATGACATGTGTAGACAAGAACATCCCTATTTGCGCAATGTACACCGATATGACCAAGGCCTTCGATTATGTTGAACACAGTGCCCTATTGGCGAAACTTTATGGATACGGAATTAGAGGTAATGTACTGGAACTTCTAAAATCTTATTTAGAGAATCGATACCAATGTACAGAAGTCGCTAGATTATGTCCCAAAACAAAAGAATTAATAACCTACCTATCTAAATCAAGAGCTATCAAATACGGCGTGCCACAAGGAAGTGTGTTGGGACCACTGTTATTCTTGATTTATATAAATGATTTACCCAGAGTCACAAGACATATGATGGTTCTTTTCGCAGACGACAGTACAGCCCTAATCAAATGCACAAATATAAATGAATATGAAAATGACATAAATAATTGTTTAATTGACATTATAAATTGGCTTGATAATAATAATTTAATTATGAACTTAAGTAAAACAAAAATAATGCACTTTCATCAAAAATGTGACATTCCTAAAGTTTGCTGTGCCTATAATAATATTGAAATAGAAGACGTAAAAATAACTAAATTCTTAGGAATAATGATAGACAATAAACTGACCTGGAAACCCCACATAGAAAAAATATGCAATCGACTTAGTAAAACTGCTTATGCGCTTTACCAACTCGCAAAAAAAGTAAATATTGACACACTTCTAACGGCATACCACGGACTTGTGGTTTCGGTTTTGAGGTTTGGCATCATTTTCTGGGGCTATTCTACTGGTAGGGAACAAGCATTTAAAATACAAAAAAGATGCATAAGGTCAATGTGTGGTCTGAAAGCAACAGACAGCTGTGCACCAGTTTTCAAGGAGCATAAACTGTTAACATTGCCATCACTGTACATTTTGGAAGTGGCACTGTTTACAAAACAAAATGTAAAGTTATTTGACAAAGTCGCTACAGTACGAGATGTTCCCCTTCGTACCCAATATAAAAACAAATTAAGCACTGTGAAATGCAAAACAGCATTAATGAAAAAAAGTATTCTTAGTATGGCACCTCGTATCTTTAATAAGATTCCAGATAGTTTTAAGGAAATGACTTATGTAAAATTTAAAAAAAACCTGACTAATTTACTGATAGAAAAATGTTATTATACTGTTGACGAATTTCTAAATGACTTAACAATATGATGTGACTTTTTAAATTTATTGTGATTTTTTATGTACCCACTTATTTTACTTTTTATGACATTTCGTATTTTTTTATAATCTTTCAAACCTAATTTAATTTTATATTACTAATTGTGTTGTAATTAAATTGAGTATGATTGTTATTTTAAACAATCGTTATGTTAAAATATTTGTATGCTGTAATAGCATGGCGACCTACTTATATAAATATGTCATGCAAGAACCCAATGTACCTATGTTTGACAAATAAAATTCTGATTCTGATTCTGAAGAAGTGGCGCAACAAACTCTGCTGGGGAGTTTGTTGCGCCACTTCTTCACGCACAGCTGTCTGTTCAGTTAAAAAATACTTGATTGTATACAATAATAGGTATGTTAAATAAATTAACATTACAAGATACAGAACATTAAATTAAATTGTTTGCCACATGTCAGTTAGCCACGCCAATATACCATCAAAGATACTAAAAACTATACTAAGATTGATGTAGGGATTAATTTTGTTCAGGTAAGCGAACATTGGCGCCGATTCCCGATTCGAATTTAGTCATCAACCTGACAAACGTGCAGATACGATTTCAATTGACTTTAAGCCGCAGTCTAAAGGTCCGGCTTGATATTTCTTGGAGTGATTTAAAAAACTTACTGATGTTTACTTTACGTCTACCAATCGATAATTTTTCAGTTTCCCTAAAACAAAGTAAAATATAAAATTCAGTTGAAATACTGACGGCTTTTAAATATATATAATATTCAAACAGGCAGGTTTTGATCAAACAAAATCCACAATGTTGAAAACTACCTTTCAGCGTCATAGGTCGTTCGATCTAGTTCTTCGTGTAAATTTACATCGAAATCAAAATCACAATCAAAAGTCATTTATTCAAATTAGGCTGAGGATCAGCACTTTTCGAACGTCAAAATTACAAAAGACAGTCCCCCAAAAACGCCCGCCCTTCACCACTTCCTACTCCTAGTACTATCGCTGGGAAGAAGAAGTGGCGCAACAAACCCCCAGCAGCACAGCTATCTGTTCAGTTAGAAAATACTTGATACTTGATTGTATACAATACGGGTGTTAAGTAATTAACATTATAAGGCACAGAACATAAAATTAAATTATTTGCCATATGTCAGCTAGCCATGCCAATATACCAACAAATATAATAAAAACTATACATAGGTACTCATAAAATAATTAATTAAAATTAAAATGTGAATAAAAACTTACTACCTAAATAAAAGCCTGCAGGTATAAAGGGCGTGACTGCTTACATATTTACGCATTACTGGGTTCTGGTCACATAGCTGTCACTTGAAGTCACAGATGATAAACTAGGACCATCGAAGTAAAATAAATAAATAAGTTAATACTAATAACAATAACCTGTCAGTAAGCTAATTCTGGAGAAAGAACATGAACATTGTCTTGAGTTAATTAGGGCGACCAACTATTCTTATCGTGTAAGTAGTCGTTGATGGAATAGTAAGCCTTTGGAACAAAGGTTGAATTTTACTTGATGAACACTTTGCTTGATGATGACATCGAATTCAATAAATGATGATGGCTTTTCAGTAGCAGGACTGCAAAAAAACAACAAATATTTTTGAAAATAATACAATGTATTCTATGATAGGTGTGTTTATATCTATTATTTTATAATTCATTATTTCAGAATACATTGACATAATATGGGCGATATTATGTCAATCTATTCTGAAACTTTGTCATTTGTTGTCGGATACTAAGTTCAGATTTTATTCAATAGATTGATCACTAAATATTTCATTAAACCCTATAATGTCTTAATCAAGATGTTGTAGTGATAGATCACTAAATCCCACAGGACTAGAAGAATAATACGAAATTCGAAAAATTCCCTGTTTTCTTCTTGAAATGCCTTTTGATTTGCTTGAATATTGTGAACAATAGATGATGATGACTTTTCAATAGTAGAACTGGAAAAATACAATATTGATTTAATATACACTAGCTTATGCCCGCGAATTCATCCACGTGAACGTATAAAAGGTATACGTAGGTAAGTAAAAAAAAAAATCAATTCCGAACCGATATTTTGAAACGGATTTACGTAACGGAATTCCGACTGTATGTGGCCGGCCTAATATTATTACCCCGTATTTAACAGTCTGGTAGTTATGAGTAATAAAACAATAATACAGAGTGAAATTAAATTAGCTAGCGAAACTATATATATTTCAACACGATAAAACAGATTTTATCAACTTACACTTCAAGTAACAACAATAGCAGCGGTCATTGACCCCAAACAAAACATATTTTTTTTTATTTTGTCGTGTTTAGTAGATATCGATACCCATCATGTCTTGAGACAAAATAAAAAAATTATGATTTTTTTGGGGTCATTGACCCCATTGACCTGAGACCGCTGTTATTGTTGTTACTTGAAGTGTAAGTTGATAAAATCTGTTTTATCGTGTTGAGATATCGATACCCGTCTGTTAAGTATACAAAAAAAATAAAAATTTAACGGATATTTTAATTGACTATACTACCGACGGTGGATGACCCCAAAAAAGTCCTAGCCCAACTAGAAACAACACCTAAAGTTGTTATTCCCCGTGGGAATCGAACCCGCGATCGAGAAGATATCCCTTTCACCACTAAACCAAGGAAGCATTCTATTTTAATGAGTAGGTAGGTACTTACTCAACATCCAATCGAGAAGCAGTATCATCCAGTTCTTGAGTAGCAATTTGCTTGTTCGCCAATCTAAAATAATAAAATCATTGAAATACAATTGGAAGCACAGCTGACCCTACTGTAGGTACTTACTCTGTGGCCTTCGGTGAGCCTCAGGTCACTCAGGTGATTATATGATTCGGAAAATCAATTTCAACTTAGTAACAATGCCTATAATAGAGTGTACTCTATATCTATAGGCATTATTAATTACTAAGTTAGAAGTATTAAATTCACGAGAAATATATTTATTTTTATCATTCTTTATTTAGGTAGGTACTTATAATAAAGTTTCTTACCGTCTTCGTGCTATATTCTGCACACTCTGGAGTAAACGCTTTCGACGAGCAGCTTTCCATCTCTTCCCACTATTATATTTATTTCCCATTTTTATTTTCACGGTACAAAACGTAAAAATTCCACTGCGGAGCGAAAAGCGACACAGGTCCGTTCTCAACAACGTTCCAAGGAACACTGACGCGGTGCAGGCAGCAAGGAATGAGCAAGCGTATGTCGTAAAAACGTTCATAAAATCGTATAAAATTAGATATTAACTTTTTATTAAAAACTAATGGATCACTGGATGCAGTTTTGCATTAGAAATTTTATGGTATATTTTTTATTATAATTATTGTTGTTAATAAAGAGATAAACTGCTTTTAAAAACAAAGAAGAGGTTTGTTTGAAGATTTTTTTGATGCATTAATGTATGTTTAATTATGATTTGGGCTGGATCACTGTATTAAAATAAGACTTGAAAATATCATACTTTTTTTTTAGATCCTAATTATTTACGGTTTAAGAGATATACTGCTTTAAAAAACAACTTTTTGACCGTTTTCGTGAAATCTCCGCCTTAAATGAAAAAATATCTGATGGATTGTGTCAAAAAGAAGTTGGTATAGGTAGGTACATATTTAACCTTTGAAAAAAGTATGACCAAATTAAGCCAAAGTCGCGCGCCGTAAATGTCAGCCCTACACTAGAACAATCTAAATTTTTCATATTCTAATTTACTTAAGTATTTACTTGCCTTCTCCCTTCGATAGTACTTTTTGATCTTCAACATTTTCTGATCGAGACAATACGAACTTATCATAAGCTTGAGACAAAAATACGTCGTTGTCATCATCCATCAGAATATTATCTTCATCACCGCCTGAAAAATAAATAATCTTACCTCAACAGTTATAATATCGTATCACAGTGATGGGTAAGATACAAACGACAAAAAAACAATTTACCCGACTTTTCAAAGTCCAATTATGATTGACCCCCAGTTTTGAACCAGATGAATGGACTGAGGTGTCAAGTTATAATGGAGGATTTAAAAACGTCAAAACAAGCTTGAAATGACATGTTGACACAATTTGAGTTTTGTGAACTCAAATTACTGACAAGTAACTAAGCTAAGCAGGTTTTCTGTCTTACAATATTGTTGTTTTGTTTTGTAACTGAATAAAAAAACGAAAGCGTGGGTCAAAACATAACCTCTAATAATAACACTGTGGAATTGAATTATAAGACACTCTTAGTTTGAAAGTCTTCGGGACTCAAAAGAGATGCTTACCTTGTAAAGAATCCATTTCAGTAGACCACACAAACACTTAATCGAATTATTATGCCGACACCAAAAATAACACGAGCTGTTCTCGCGGCGCGAGAGCAGAAACGACTAACGCTGAACGCATGCGCTGCGCCTGCCCGCCCGGCGTCGTAACTCGAGAATTTATATCAACTACCCTGGGTTAGCCGGTATTACCTCTAGATATTGCGCGTGGAATATGAGCAAAATTATAGAAGCAAAACATATTACACCAATTTACTAGTAATGACTTCGTTATATTGTGTCCAGTTAGATAATACGCGATCAATAGGAAAACCAAATAACCTCTAGTAATTGTTATTAAAATTATAAAACTGTGAGTTTTCTCTAATATCTTAGTACTAAAACCAACTAAACAGAATAAGATCGTTTCACTTTTTAAATGTTCCGTATTTTAGTCGCAAAGTTTTATTTTGATAACTGATAAGTGTAGGTATTTTGTTTGACTTCGATAAAAATATATATTTTCACTGATTAACAAGGAATATTAGGTTTTCATACAATTATCAGCTTAATTTAGTTGGTTTTAAGATTCAGTATCTCCAAAACGAAGCAACGCAAGGGTTAGTTGGTTTTACCCGTAGAAAAAGGAAAAAAATTGGAATTGATTTGTATATTAAACTCAATCTGCCAAAATTTCGAGTTAGTTGGTATTTGAACTAAGCCCACGATTTTATATAAAATATACTACTTAATAACGGTGGAAAAGATCCTGAGAAAACTAAGGTCCACACTTAAAACATAACATAATATCATCCTGTAATCAAAGGGTTAAGCAGAGATGTTCCTATAGTAATACTCACATTTCACCAGTTATGTTTGAGTCCCACGTAATAAGGGACAAGTTTTTTGCCATCACCCGGGCACAAATCCAGATTCCGGGAAACCAGCATGTCCTGAAACCACTGGACCGGCGTTGTGGATTACCGCCCACTCCCTCTTACCGAGAGGATGAGATGAAACTATGTACAAGCAGGGAACATTATAGAAATGACAAATTCATTGTGGAAAAACCCAATATCACTGCCCAACCTGGGAACTTTGGGTCAATAGTTATAAATTACTAACCAGTAGTCATGGAGCGTACCTACTTGTTCCTTCTTTTTAAGGGTACCCGAAACGAATGACAGTCTTTCCATGTACAGACGCCAGCACATCAAGCTACTACAATCTGTCAAATTTCTTAAATAGATTTTGAACTTTATCGCTAAAGCATTAAGGTTCAAGGTTGATTGGGAAAATTTGACAGTTTCGGGTAGCTTGACCTGCTGGCGTCTGTACATACAGTGTTTATTGTCAATCGCTTCAACAGCATTTTGTAGACGATCATTTTGCGTATCAATGTGCGTAAAAATTAACAATTACAATATTGATCGTTTCGAGGACCCTTTAGGCCCTTTGTACACGGCACGGTTTCTTTACGGTACGGCGTATAAACCGCGCCGTGGGAAAAACGTGTCCGTCTAAAAGCTTCCGTAGTGATGCATACAACACTGGCGACTGTGATCCGACACGGCGAATGAAAATTAGTTTTTCACGGCAAAATTAAACATGTGTGTACTCACAAAGAGCCTAACGATAAAATGGCGACAACCCTGCATTAGAAAGAAAAGTTACGGAATGGTTACAATGTAACGTGACCACTGACAGCATAATCTTTTCCGTTTCAAAGTTTACAAAGATTTGACGTCATCGGTCACCGTCATAGTCGTGCGCTATTACATGATTAAATAAAAGTGGGAAAACCGCGGTTTTATTTCTATTGACCGAGTTATTTCAAACAATATCACGTTTACAATCTAAAGACATAACGTTTCTACTTACTGGGTAATGTTACCGGTTGAGCAAACAAAAAAATGTATTGAACAAATATTTAATTATGTACACATGTCAATCATTTTTAGTACTAATTAGGCGAAAAAGTCTCACGCGAGTAAAGATACAGCGGATATTATACTTACTGAAGAATTTTACCAGTTGAGCAAACAATAAAATTTATTTTATACAAATATTTAGTTTCTTAAACATGTCTGGTTGGTTTTAATTAGCCGTAAATGTCGCACGCGATTTCGACTAAAGCTAAAGAAACAAATATTTCCCACTGTCTTGTTTGTGCGCTGTCAGCTTTTACAATTTGTAACTAACTGCTAACATTGTTACTGATTCCGTAGTAGTAGCAAAATACGTTTAAATAGGATAGTCAGATTAACGTATTATACACATAAACCTCCGGAATAACTGCTCTAAAATGACCGCCCTGAACCTTGCTTGAGCCAGACCGTACCGCAAAGTGTAGCTTTAAATTCCTCCCTAAATCCACCCCGTCCCTTCCTGCCCTCTGCCAGTAACGCCCTAAGTTGAAGTCCGTACCCCACAGGGGGTGTCCTAAGCGTGTAGTCGTTAAATCATAAGTTTTATATCCTGGCTGAAGGCTTTAATTTCATAAGGCATCCACAGGATAGCCCGGTTAAACAGCCGACAACCTCCTAGATTGAACTGCAAGATGCCAAACACCCAAAAAAAAAAAGCTTTAAAATGATGATAAAACCCGCAACAATATTCATTGTGTAGTTTAGTAAATAAAAGCGGCTGTACAGACATACACTAAAAGCGTGTTTGTTTTATAGTAAGTGTGTGTACTGTAGTATGACGTTTTGATAGTATTTTTTTATTTGCGCAGACACTTCTGTTACCACCAGCATTTGATTTCTTGATAAGTAATTGATCTTTAAAACAAATAAAAAGTCCAGATATATCAAAGAGCTTCCTTGTGTCTTAATTCAGTTCAGAACTGACCGTGAAAACGGAACGACGAGTAGTGAGAAAATGGGTTGCCGATAAACCTATTTTTATTAAGGATAACCGTTTTAGGTTACCTCGTATATTTTAATGTAATTAGGTATTTATTTAGCAGTGATTACTGTAAAGTGATATTATTTAAAATCTAATATTTATTTTTGATATAAGATAGTGTTTTAAGTTGACATAAATATTTACGAAGAATTTAGTATTTTTAATAGTTGTACGTAGTATTCAACAATGACGAAATATTACTTCATTTTCAATGAGGGGAGCAAGATCAACCAAATAATATGTGCTGTGCTTAGTAAGTACCTTTTAAATTATTTTCATCTACACCAGCCACCCTATGTAGGGGGTTACTTTACCACAATCACAATTTTATTATTTTCTTAATTAGCCAAGTCTATTTTATTTGATAGACTATGGGACAATAAACAATATAAAATGTTTACAAATAACAATAATATAGGCTTATATTAATATTATAGATGTAGTATTAACAATATTGCAGCCCACTGCTTTATCCGCATGTTAACAAAATTAAGATAAAGAAAAAGTGCCACTAGATTAGCGTAACTCGGAAATATAAAATAAAAAATAATTGATTATTAAAATACAATACAATGAAATAATTAATTATTAAAAAAATAAAAATATATTAATTTTTGGATAAAATTAACAATTTGGGATTGTTCCTTATTATCATAAATAAGAATTCAGATTATAAAAAAAAAGGAATTGACAGTACAATACAATCCTAATAATATATAATTATATATATGTATATCCTAGTCTACAACCTAATAATACAAGGTAGCAGGGACATCGACGCACAACTAGTCGATTACAAGAAAAAAAATTGCTGTTCCATACATTTTGACAGCATGGATATTTGGTATACAATTTTCTATGAAACAGCAGATTTTTTTTGTTATAACAAACGAAAAATTTGACGCTACGGGGGTCTAGCATTACGTGCTGAATTCATGGTTACAGTTTGCGCGTCAATGTTCCTGCCATCATGTATACCTGTGAAAATATAATCAGTGTAGCGGTATTAAAAAAAAAAGTTGGCCGTCACAGGACGAATTTCGATATGTGAAACATCGAAATTGATGGTTATTGAAATAATTTATTCTTAAAGAAAACTAATTAATAAATATGGAGGAAAATGTATATAAAATTATATTTTTCTGACATTACGGGGCATGAAAACTAAGATGTAATTGTACCTACAGCACATTTAAAATCTTCATTTGCTTTTGCTTTTTTCCACAAATATTTAATAAATACGACTAAGTATGTCCTGGTTAGTATGAACACACATTGTATTCCTTAAATACATCCCAATTAAAGTTCATGATCACATTAAAATCAATGAATAGCCGTTAACGTTTTGCGTCTGCAAATAATGAAAAAAAAAATTACGTACATAAGGGTTACTGGGCGAATTTGTTTGGGTAGTGTTCTATGGACCAATAGCGATACTGTTTAGATTTTTGTGTAGGAATACCTCATCTATACCCTTGTGCAAAGGGGCATTAGCAGCAGAGCAATAAAAAAAAAGATACACTTTAAATAATTTACAAGATTTACAACGGTAATGACCCGACTTACGAGTGCAGGTGGGGTGGGTTCGAAACCAGGCAGGCGCTGTACTTAATAATGTGTGTATGTGTGTGTGAGGGAGGATGTGTGGGGTGTGTGTGTGTTAATAAATTCATCACCACTTCTCTCAAAACGACGAAGAAAAATATAGTGAGGTATCCGGCGGAAATTGTATTTAAAATTCTTTTAAAAACCACGCTTTATGTAGTGAAGATCATTTTTTTTCTAGAAACCGTAGGATTTATGTTTTTCTCTAAGATGATAGACCTTTTAAAATTGTCTTTTGTTTTCTGCAGTAAACCTCCCGGTGTTCGCATACGGCGCTTGTATCGGATGGATGTCTCCAATGTCACTGCTACTACAATCCAAAGACTCGCCTAGAGGGACCCCACTTACAGATTTTGAGGTCAGTGTTAATTATGTGTTACTATACAAGTTCAAATTTAATTAGCTAGCGAAACTCCGCAGGCGTGATAGGTATCAATATCATAACGATAAAACAAAATTTAAAAAACCCCCGACTACGTGAAACGCTATAAAAAGAAAAAAATAACCTTGAAATTATGACCCTACGTAAGTAAGTATGAAATTTTTTGATTAGATATTGTCCCATCGGGGGACCGCTCTAATTATTAGCCTACGTTCTGTTAAAGTTTAAAATAGTAGCGGTCCCCCGACAGGACAATATTTAATCAAAAAATTTCATACTTACTTACGTAGGGTCATAATTTCAAGGTTATTTTTTTCTTTTTATAGCGTTTCACGTAGTCGGGGGTTTTTTAAATTTTTAATTTAATTTTTATTTCATGCTTTTTGTAGGGACTCCTTATTATTTCTTTTCTTTTATTTTCTTGCGTTTTAAGATTCAGATGATTTGGTATTTAATCAGGTTTTTTGTAATTCGCCATTTTGTGGTGGCCATCTTGGATTTGAAATTTGTCATAGTCTATTCTACTAGTGAAGCCCTTTCATTTGATACCCATATTGAGGGAGTTGTGAAAAAAAAAATGTATTTTGCCATTTTGTGGTGGCGGCCATCTTGGATTGGAAATTCATCATAGTGTATAGTATTCTACTAGTCAAGCCCTTTCATTTGATACCCATATTGAGGAAGTTGTGAAAAAATATGTAATCCGCCATTTTGTAGCGGCGGCCATCTTGGACCGATTTTCATCAAACATAGCTAAGAACACTCTCGACAAATTCACCTTTCAAACAAAAAAAACAAAATTAAAATCGGTTCATCCGTTCGGGAGCTACGATGCCACAGACAGACATACACACACACACACACACACACACACACACACACACACACACACAGACACGTCAAACTTATAACACCCCGTCGTTTTTGCGTCGGGGGTTAAAAAAAAGGATCGATATTCTTTTTTATTCGGGTCAACGACCGCTACTAATGTACTTTCTTGAAGTATAAGTTAAATCCACAATTAAATTCAGGAATAAGGAAAATCAGTTTTTTGTTTGTCATGTTCAGATATCGATACCTACCCACCACTTCTCCGAAGTTTTGCTAACTAATTTAATTTAACCCTGTAGTATGTGGGCTTTTTTATTGGAAAAGATTTAGTAGCAGACCGGAGTCTGTGTTTCCGGTGAAAAGATGGCCGCATAATACACACACGGGACTTTTAACTGGCTGTGTGGATCTTCTTCATCTCTCATAACCCCTCCCACTTTTTCCCCAGATCTCATGGATAGCAGCGGTGCCGTACTTAACATGCATACCAGCAGATTATCTAATGGCTATACTTAGTGATAAGATCGGGAGAAAACTGTCTTTATTCTTCATGTCTGCAGTAGCATTCGTAAGTACAGAACAAATAATTGAGTTCAAAACTCAGCCAATCCCCTGATGCTTATCTTTCGACGTAATAAGAACTACGATCAATATTCCTTATAACTATTTATTTTCCCATTTTATCTTTTCCGAATATGTTTGTGAGTCAAAATCTGTCTGTCACCTTAAGGGTTATTTTTGTTTGGCTATATTGCGTCGAAATGCCAATAACGCGGAATGACATTTAGCCAAATTTGATAAAAAACTGACATTAACAGTCTCACAAATGATTTCTGAGCAGGTTGTTATCAACTCGACATTAGAACTTTTTTGATCTTTATTATCAAGTAATTAAATTGCCTTGGTAGAGGGAAGGATTGGAAATCTGACGAAGATATAAAAAACTTGATGATACAAATACACCACAAGCTATTGTTTGGAAGGCCAATGTGAGGGGCATCATGAAGTACATACCTCTTAATGTCATTCTATCTCAAACAAAATTTTAGTATCAAAACATTATTAACGCCCATTTTTCAGACTTGCTGGACGATCAAACTGGCATCCATGGAAGTGTGGGCTTTCATCCTGGCCAGAGCATTGTTTGGTCTCACAATGGCGGGCGCCTACGTCACATGTCCACTGTATACTAAGGAGATTAGTTCAGCTAATGTAAGAGGGATGCTTGGTACATTGGTAAGTTGCTCATAAAAAATATTTTAATTATTATATATATATATATATATTTTAATTTAATTCCTCCGCCCTCCAGTTCTAGTCTGTCCTAGCTTCTTCTTTTAAGGTCGCCGGGCCATCTAGCTAGGGTACATCCCACACTACGCTTACCGATACACGGTCTCCACTCCAGCAGGACTCGTTTACTCTGTTGTTGTATGCTTGCCGTTGATATTAAAATAGCACAAATCTGGACTTAAGGCAGCTGCTGACTACTGCACATTTTATTTACTTGCGGACCCAACCCAAAATCTACTTTCAGCAAGAGAGCTGGCAACCTAACTTAAAGAAAGCAAAAAATATGAAAATATTTGATATGAAATATTTTTTTTTGTTTTTTTTTTTTTAATAATTTGTTGCTGCACACTTGGAATTTCTCCTGTATCGTGGGTGCATTTACAAACATTTAAATTCACATTCACAAACAGCCAGACCCGAAACAACTATTATAGGTCATACAAATATTTGTTCCGTGCGGGAATCGAAACCGCGACACGCAGCGCAGCAGTCAATCGCTTAACCACTGCGCCAACCGTGCCGTGCTGTGCCGTTTCTAATCTAATCTACATATACTTTTCCAGGTAATTCTATTCCACACAACGGGTAACTTGTTCCTCTACATCATTGGTGACATTCTTAGCTACCGCACTATCCTATGGATTTGTCTGTCGCTACCGACACTACACCTGATACTCTTCATAATGATGCCTGAGTCACCTTCGTACCTAATCAAGAGAGGAGAGACAGAGGTAAGATCATTACATTTTTTAAATTGATAACATTTTGCAGAAATAAATATAATATTATGATTTATCACTTATTTTGACAAATCAACATATACGGTATAGGGGACATCGACGCGCGAACTGTTACCATTAATTCAGCATATGATTCAGGACGAAGAGCAGAAACTTTTCTTCGGTTATTATTATCGGGGAGTGCTTCATCAATTTACTTTTTTCAGAATTTCACTACACCATTGTTTAGCGGTGTCCAATAAATAAATAATAATACACCTTCTTTCCAATTTTCATCGATATAGTGCCAATATAGTTTCCGAGTAAAATGGCTGTGTAGCATCCGGACGGACAGACCGACGAATTGTCGGAAAGAAAGACAGACGGACTTGACGAAATTATATTTTGCGTAGCTTTCCTCCTATGATCCAATCCGCTCTATGGATACATTTACGTACATTGTAATTTCTCTTCCGTGTAATAACGTTGACTCCCTGTCAATGTTATTACAATTACGTTATTTGAGCAGTTAGATAAAACGACATTTCGGAAGATCCTCAAACGTAATGTTCATATTTGAACAAGAGAATCTCTTTCAATAAAATAAGTTTTGTCAAACAGATAACGTGCTTAGATTTGACAGAGCAAAAATGGTATAGTTTTTAAACAAATACACACTGTAATCTTTGCTGCATACCACGATTGGGGTAGGCCACATTTCGTCAGCAGTGTTCCTATGCATAGTGCGGCCGACGAGAGAATACATTCTTGACACCTGTCAATTTCATACAAACATAATACATCCTTTTCGAATTCGATCTCTAATATCTATAGTTTCACCAAAACCGCTGTACCGCAACTTCGGTATGTGCGCGGCGAGACGGGGGGGCAGTGCAGGCCGCTCATTCGTCATCGCTCACGGCCCCCGCCCCCCGCCTCGCCGCGCATTCCTCCCGCCTCGCCGCGCACTCCTAAGGAGCGGTACAGCAGTTTCGGTCAAACTATACTAGAATAATTGTAGCACTGACAGGTGTTAGGAACGCATTCTGTCGACGGCCGGAGTGTAGTAGGCGAATATTTTTAGTCATTGGACCCGAGTCAGACTACGGTCAGTGTCTGAAATCCCTAAATTACATATCACCCGGAGAAAATATTTTTTTATGATCATGATTTTATTGACATGTTTTGAACAATACCTATTATGCCCCGTTGGTCTCGTGGTCGCAAGCGCGACTGCTGAGCCTGGGGTCCAGGGTTCGATTCGACAGGCAAAGTGTTATTAGTTTTGCGTGCCGTCCATTCGAACTATGAGAGTGAGGGAAGAGAGAGTCCGCCAGGGCTGCGGGTTGTTCGAAAGAGATACCGTGGCCCCTGGCACAGGCAACTGAAGGAACACGGGTGGGTTTTAGTCAGTAAAAGTCTGCCACGCCCTTCCGCTCAGCCCAGAGTGGGAGAGGTCATTTGATGATTTTCCATCCAAAAAAAGAGTGCACCTGTATCTGTCACCGTTATGATTGGCCGCCATTACCGAAATACGGTCTGGAGGAATAATATTATTTTTATTATACCTAGAAGGACGACATTCATTCTTAAACTTTGTATTTATATTTGGATAAAATGTTTTGCAGGAAGCAATCAGGTCAATGGCATGGCTCAGATGCAGAAAAGAGGATGACCCCAAAGTGATAAGTGAAATAAACCAGATCAAGAAAGAACAAATGAAAGATGAAGGCAGCGACCACTTCGTTTTTAAGGCTATACGTAAGTAACTTCCAAATTATTTTTATGTAAATATAAACGCATCTCGCAAATAAGATAGACAACGAAGGTGAATACAGATATCTTCTATCTTCGAAAGTACAAACATCCGATGATGAGATCTAAAATGAGCTGTTGCAACTATGGAAGTACTTGCCTATTTTGTATTACTATAATTACGAAATTTTAGATTAGCAACTCCATGTAATTCCAAAAAACTTACCATAACTATTGAATGACAAATGAAAATCTACGACCGGAGTAGGTAACCCGAAAAAGAGAAAACTTCATACAGACGAGTAATGATATACATAGGTGCACAAAGCGTGGAAGTACAGTCACGAGCAAAAGTATGTATACACTCGGCTTTATTCAAAAGCGATTAACTCTTTTATTTTTAAATAAAATTTTATGTTGTTACGAACATAGCATTTTGGAACCCATAGGTTTATGTAATGTGTCATATTTCAACGTTGCATTCATTATTTCACGATAAAATCGCAATTGAAAGTTGCCAAGTGTTGACATATTGGTGCTCGTGACTGTACAACACTTAGAAGATTTGCTTTTGTGGGTAGTTACTCTGCAACGCGCCGTTCGTGCTAATTCAATAGCACGATGATTACAGAAGCTTATACTTTCACTGGTTTACCTATATACTAGATTAATAACACTTAAGAACACGCCTATATTTGAGAATTTAAACATATATGCGTAAGTGCTGGGTATTTTCCTTACAACAACCGGCGACTGGTATAGTAATTAGTTTGATATCGTCGCCTTAGAGTGAAAACCTCGGGAATGCATTTTTGTTCTTTATTTTATTGCGTTTCTAGGAAGAAAACCTCGCAACGCACATCCTGATCCTACTTAATTAATTTATAAAAAAATAATTAATAAAAAAACATAAAAGACGCCGTACAAAAATTTTACAGTACGCAGTTTTTTCTTCCTCCTGAAAAGTTACCTATTTTACACTTACGAGGTTTTCACTCTAAGGTGTCGATATGTAAAAGCTAGAACCTCTAAATAAAAAAGAGGGAGATTATAACAATGTTATCAACGTTTACTTATAATTATTTATTACACATCGATCATTTGATAATATCCCCATGTATGAATAAGCAGTGTGGTAACAGGTTTTCAAGCCAATAGATATCTTAACATATTCCCGTCATCTGTTATCATACTGTTTTAATCCATGCAATGATATTTTGGTTGCTAACAACTCTAATGATTTCAATCAAGTTCGTTGAGAAGTACCCGACCTTTCAATTGTATCTCATTGTGCATAAATAGCTGTTTATTCACGGACACAATTTTTGAAGTGAAACCTTCTTTATTCATTTATTTATATATTTTTGTGTGAATTTCATAAATTTACTCAAAAAATTCACAAATGTTTATCAAAAGCGCCGCCTGTAAATCTCACTCAAGCACCAAAATATCGTCCGAGCACTCTTTATATTCATTACATTACAATTAGTTCATCTTATCCATTTTCTTTTACAGTACAAGACAAAATCCTGACCAGAGCCTTCACGATAGCTATGGTATTAGCTTTATCGAGAGAAATGTGTGGTTCTATCCCGGTTCTAAACTTCGCTGGGGAGATATTCTTGAAGTCTTCGGAAGGATCAGGCCTAGTCTTAACTCCTAACCAACAGGCTATGGCTTTGGGAGCTGTGCAAGTGATTGGAGCATCCCTAGCATCTATTCCAGTAGAAAAAGCAGGGAGAAAGGTGAGATTTCTAGAGTATTTTTTATTTTCTCTCCTAGTAACAACGCAGAAATTCTTAAATTACTTTCTTTTGATTGTCAAAGATGAGCAGTATATTTGTGCACATTGTCTTCCACGTAACCTCTTCCAGACTTCTCTTGCCTTCTTTGAAATCTTTGCCACGTGTCTATGTGTACCGACTAATGTACATTATCTTTCTCATCCACAGCCACTCTTCATAGCCACAGCCTTCGTGTCAGGGTTGAGCATGTGTGCCCTGGCCTCCTGGTATGTCGCTCGAGACTACAACGTGTACGCCCCATCCTGGTTGCCGGTCGTCGCTCTCTGCTTGTGTATCTTCTGTGACGCTCTTGGCTTGCAACCAGTCTCCGTCATTGTTACTGGAGAGATCTTTTCTTTTAAGGTGGGTGTCAATGATGACTCCAAACGTATTATGTTTTAAAGATTTTGTAATGATTTCATCTTAAAGATAGAAGTTAGGCAGTAGCGTCTTTTAATCCGCTGCCTGATAACGGAAAACTGTGGTTACCAATCGTAACGTTTTATTTACGGCCATTTCAACTTTGATAATTCACTTTGATCGCTTGGTCAATGAACGCTCTTATACAGCATTTGCCAGAACTTAATTATTTAGAGAAAACCAAATAATTTTCTTTGTAAAAGACAACTTATTAAATCATCTTCATCATCTGTCTGATAAATGAGCACCAAACTAAAAAACAATGTCCATTTAAATCCATCTCTTCTCGTTAACTGAACTTATGACTGAGGGACTTGGTTACATCGACCTGAGCATGCATCTTGCAAGTTATAAGAATATTAGTTTACAATAAAATCTGATCTCCTTTATCTTCTTTTCAGTACCGAGGCTCAGTAATGGCGATGGCAATGTCAACAGCATCAATTGCTTCCTTCCTAGAAACGTTGTTCTTTAAGCCACTAGCGAATGCAGTGGGAGCCCATGTCGCATTCTACTTCTTTGGAGTAGTTTGTCTATGCACAACCGTCTATGTGTTTATGTATGTGCCAGAGACAAAACAAAGAATGTTGGAAGAGATTTATGAAGACTTGAAGACTAAGAAAGAGAAGAGAATAGAGAGAGAAGAGGTGTTGGCTATTGAGGCAGGGAAAATGAAAGCCTAAAGAGTTGTAGGATACCTAGAGAGTTGTAAATTATTCTTGTAGCATTTATTATTTAATTAAACCTTAGTAAAACAAATGATTTGTATTTTGGTTTTAAGACTTTTAGGGTGAGTTGCATCAAAAGCTCCGCTATAGTTACGTCAAAGGTAATTTTAATTTTAACAATAAGTATAACCATATAATCTAACTATCTGTTGTTGCACCATCATGTAAAATATAAAAAGTTAAAGTTAAAAGGGTGACAAGTGATAAGACGTCTTATTTCCCCAAAATGTTCGTGGGTAATTTTTTTGACAGGAACAAAACAACACTTCAAGCTTGTTGTCATCACACTTTCAAAAATAACCAAGATCAAACTTATTTTCATTAAACGCAACGTGTTTTCAAATATGAAAACATATAAGTCACAGTCTGAGGTGGTGACCAAAACTGTTTTTATTAAGTAATAAAATAAATAATAGTAATATTATTACCCATATTCATAATATATATATATATATATATTTTTGTTAGCCTATGCTGTCCCACTGCTGGGCAAAGGCCTCCCTCGAATCCTTCCAGGAACTCTTTTCGTTAAAGTTGGGTAATTTTTTTGTCAAGGGCAACACTTCAAGCTTGTTGTCATCACGCTTTCTTTTGTTGGCTCTAGTGATGTTACTCAGTCATAAATGGACTCGATATCTCGATTATGTAATTCGAAAACTCAATTCAAGTTGGTTGTTGCTTCGTACGTTTGAAACGCACACAAAAAAAAAACTTCAAGAAAAGAATTGTAGCAATATCCAAAATACAGTAACCGTTCTGTATTGGTACATCGGTGTGACATTCGACTAAGATTGTCTTTGTTCGACTTTGTAAAAAGCGTTATGTCCTACTCAGATTCCACTGATTATCAGGTTGGTCTGATAATCAATGACGATTTTAATGACAAAATATTACACTTTGTCAACTGACAGTACTAACCCACAGAACATGTATTTTCTCTTATTAAAACTCTGTGACTCTGTACATCACAGTATTTTGACGGTTTATTACACGAAATATATCTATTCCTACGTTTATTATCGAAGAATGATAGTTAACTAGTGTGGCAGTGTTGGTGATATTTATCTAATCGAGTGGCACCTCGAGAGAAAATGGACTTTTATGAACTCGAGTAACGAGGTAAAAAAAATCGAGCCGCATCACTATCTGACACTGTCAGAAAGACAAGACGTGTCAAGTGACAATAAAATTCATTTTATTTTTCCGTTTCTTTCGAATTGCATGAAATTGATATTTCTGTTTTCCTGTATGTAATTGAAGGATTGCGTTATTGGAAGATGCATTACAGCTTAAGAGCATTTACTCCAGAAGGATGTTGTGTTAATTTTATTGTTCAGCAAGATTTCAACGCAATGTGCGAAGACATTGCCCGAGACTGCTGCAGATGTGCCGATTGTTCTATGTCGATTTTCACAACAAACGCATACTGTGCCTGATGATTGCGGGAAAGAACATTATTTTGCAGTGGATTCCAGCACACCAAAAATAAGAATAATAATATTAGTTAGAATACGTTTATATCGATCGATAACATTAATTTCTAACAGCAAGCTGCTCTTGCTGGATAACTGTTTGGTGGGCAGACGTTGGTACTGTTGGCTGTTGTGCACATGTAATGTGGAGCGTGCGGTATTTATGTTTTTATCGGTGGAGCGACCTGCATCTTCTTTATATGAAATATTACCTACTTCTAACTCGTCTGGCGTTGAAATTAATATAAGTACTTACAGTAATAAAAATGCTTTGTTATATATACTATGTGATGTTTGATTTTAGACCATTCAAAACACCCTTTAATCCTACTATCTATCGCTGAGCACTGGCGGCTCCGTTGTAACAGCTGCGACTTACAGCTTGTAGATCGTAGGTTCAAACCCAGAGAGGCACTTTACTTTGTGTAAATTGTTTCATCACCAGTCACCACTGCTCTCAAAACGGTTAAGTAAAACATTGTGAGGAAACCGGCGTGTCCTAGAGCTAAAAATCGAAGACATGTGATATCTACCAACCCGCAGTGAGCCCGCGTGGTGGATTACGTTGCGGCCAGTGGGCCGCAATGTAATCCACCACGCGGGCCCAGTGCGGCCCACTGCTGTGACACAAGCTTCTTCTCGATGGGCGGGAGTGCCCTCCCACAGCCACTGCCTGTGTCACAGCAGTGGAAACAATAAAGGCTGATTGTGCTTATGGAACAAATATGATGATTGCACTGAGGTGTTAATTTTAGCAACGTAGAAGTTACTAGATTACAAATCTTTGCAGAAAAACACATTTTTGTTGTGCAAAGAACAGACAAGACTAGCACAAAACACCAAAAAAAAACAAGCATGGGACAACACTGAAAAGGAATTCAATGCCAAACTCCAAAAAAATGGTGACACAAACCGTAACTATAGCCCTTAACCGCCCGAAGTTGGGCGATTAATGTTATAGTTATTTGTGACGTTTTTTTGACAATTGTGACAATTGTCAAAATAATGCAACCCGAATTTCGCTTAACCGGAGATTTGACGGCTGTCAAAGCAATGATTATCGTTATAATTGCTTCTTATAGTTATTTATGACGTCATTATAACAATTGTCAAAATTATGCAACCTGAATTTCGCTTAATCGGAGTTTTGAAGGCTGTCAAAACATTGGTTATGGCTATAGTTAGTTGATGCAACTCACTCTAAATTCTTTACTGAATTGACTTTATACATATATTTACGATACAAATAGTACATTATTATACTAGTTCCAACTATAACAAGTATGTAATATGGTATTTTTTACTCTAAAAATTATTCTCTTAATAATCACTAAGCATTGTTCCTCTTTTAACCGACAAAAAAGAGGAAGAGGATCAGAAGCGGACGCGTATATATATCTTTTTTTTATGCATTACCAAGAATAACTTTTTCTTTTGTGTTTTTCTTTTTAGTGAATTAATGAACGTCTCCTACCTTAAGGCACGACACCTATACATCATAGGTATAAGATAGAAGGAGATATGCCCTGTAGTTGAAAATGTATCAGAATTCCATGTCGTTAAGATGATCCCACAACCACGCCACTACTACACAGTCATGTAGTTCAGTAAAAGCAATAGATACAAAGTCACACACTTGCAATTCATAAAACGGAACGTGCTACACAATCAATTATTATTATAAACCTTAACTCATCAAACATAGCGTGCATTTACCATGCACCGTACAACTTACTCACACAAAAACATGTGTCGCTATCGTTGTGCTGTGCAAAAGTCATTTATTTTACATAATCGCTAGTGATTGACTAAATCGGAAAGTTATCGATTCTCCCATTTATTGTTGTACTCAAAAAAATTTGGGGTTCTGAAAATAAAATAAATAAAAAACGATATGTCCAGAAAATATTATATCATAAATCAAAAAAAAAATAGCAAAAAAAAATTTTTGGAAATAATTTTTTTTAACATTATATTGCATTTTCTCAAGGGTCTTCCAACCGGATTTTTTGTTGGAAAGGGTATACTTCCCAAATGGTCCCATATAAATTTCATCAAAAACGGTTTAGTAGTTAGGTTTTAAAACCAAAATTACTGGTAAAAATTACAACTTAAAAGTGAAAAATAAAAACTTTTTTGAAAAAAAGCAACCGACTTCCAAAAACGACACTACAAAGTAAAAAATAACTTTAATTTCGGAAGTCGGTGGCAAACAACGAAAATGCGAACCCAACGACACCGACTTCCGAAATTAAAGTTATTTTTCACTTTGTAGTGTCGTTTTTGGACCCAGTTGTTTTTTTTTTTTCAAAAAAGTTTTTAAATTAGACGATCTCTACCCAGTACCAACTTGCACAACTTAGTAATCGAAGCCAGCGGGGTAATTACGTAAAACACTATCAGTAGCAATGGCTTTAATTTTGACAGTTCAACAACATTCATTGCGTTATTTACGTTGTTGAGCAGACACATTTTTCGAACTTATGGAACAATGGATCACCAATACCCTTCAAAATGATTCAGATGGAGATTGATAGTGTCTTACGTAGGTGCTGGCAGATATGATTATCTACATTTTTATTAATAATGTTACGAGCTTCGGGTTCGTGACAATAAAAACTGCCGATATAAATTACCAAAAGTTACACTTTAATTAAACAGCAGTAATAACAACTTAATTATAAAACACAATTGCTCTTAAGTCGCACTTGAAGATCGCTTTCGATGTATTCGCGTGTATCGCTGATCCAAGTCTGACTGGTCGCGGCTAATTCCGGCCTAATGTAGTGCCGCAGATAGTTCCTTAGAACCTTCTATTGTAGACACATCTAGAATGTTCGAGTACATACCGGCCCCGACTGACCAGATATCGATAGTTCTAGTATCGAAATTTCTAGAAGGATCTATTAGTTCTGTTACTCAATACTAGATTGCGCTAGTGGTAACTAATGTCACCATGTACCAGGCATTAATTGTGGCGCGCAACAATACGTTTAAAAAAAAGTCACAAATTCATTATTATTTTATTTTACCAAGGGGTATCGCATTACCCAGTAACGGGGTTGTGGAGGTCAGATAGGCAGTCGTCCATGTAAAATACTGGTATTCAGCTGCATCCGGTTAGACTGGAAGCTGACCCCAACATAGAAAAGGCTAGGCAGATGATGATGATGAGTATAAGAAAAAGTTACGTTTCTTATATATGTGTGTCTGTGTGTTCTTTTAAACTACAAAAAGGATTTAGATACGTTTTTCATTATTGACATAATGTATTCTAGAATGTTTATGGAATTCCGGTGTTTGACATGTCTCCTTTTCAGTCGATCGCACCTATAACTAGTTATCTGCCCTAGCTTCCCGGGCAGATAACTATTATATTATAATCAACAAAACTAAATATTAAATAAACAAAAAAAACCGGCCAAGTGCGTGTCAGGCCACGCATAGAATAGGGTTCCGTAGTCACCGATAATGGCATTTTACAACTTAGGCCTCTATAACTCCTTACTAACAAAGTTATCTAAGCCGTTATAGTTTTCCTTCAAAGTTCATCACATGGACTACCATCATGAATTTTTTCAGATTTCTCGAACCAGCCATTTAGCTTTTAGAGGGGGACAATTTAATTTAACAAAAAAATGCGCTTTAAAGTTGAATATCTCGCAAACGGATACCTAAATCTAAAAATCGTCTTAGCAACCTCTTAATGTTTACAAAATACCTATCTAATGATCACACTATGGGGTAGACGCGAGAAAAAAAACAAACTCATCCCCACTGACGTGGTAAATACACATATCCATGCAAAGTTTCATCTTTCTAGCACTTACCGGAAGGTAAGCCGAGGGCGGACGGTCGGACGAACGGACATGACGAAACTATAAGGGTTCCCAGTCGTGTACTACGGAATCCTAAAAAGACTTAAAACAAACAAATAATATTATGTGAGTGTACTATAAAAGTTGTTAAAGGTCAAAAACCAATTTCTTTAGCAGCGAGACAAGAATACCTAGCCGTGTAGAAGACAGTTACCTATTATTCATGGTCATATTTACGAGTTTTTCCGGTCGGATCCCCTGATCTGATCCCCTGCTGGTTGTTATTACGTTTTAATTTCTGTCTGATCCATAAACTTGTCATTCCGGTCTGACCCCCTTCCTCTTGGTGTGTCGAGATATTTTAATCAAACACATTATTTTGTATATCAACGTCATTCAACTGTTCTTTAATTTAATTTATATTTAATGTCAGATTACAACGATCCATAATGGTTAGTAACAATTGGAACTTTTAAACTATGCTAGTTTAGACAAACCACGTAGGGATAAAGGGGTTGCACGAATCAAGAATGATAACCACAGCCAGCCAGCCCTGGATGGCATAATCTAAGATGGTGGCAGAAGAAAAGTACCTTTAACAAATCCTTTTTGCATCATACTACTTCCTACTAATATTACAAACGTGAAAGTTTGTATGGATGGATGGATGGATATTTGTTACTCTTTCACGCAAAAACTACTGAAGGGATTTGAATGAAATTTGGCACACAGATGGTTTATAACCAAGATTAACTTATAGAATACTTTTTATTCCGATATTCTTAAGGGGCGCAGTTAGTATTACATAATTAAAGAAACACGAGAAAATAATGGCACGGGACGCTTCTATCACTGTTGATCGAGTAATTTTACACAATCTTACGCTTACTATTTAAGATATAGCGAATCAAGTAACTAAATTTTACCACTTTAGTAAATAAACAATAATTCAACAAATATTTTAATTATATAAACACTTAGGTTTTGCCCGCGGCTTAGCCCGCGTGATGTTCGGATATTATCCCACGGAAACGTACCTATTACCGGGATAAAAGTATCCTACTTATGTCCTAAACCTAAACCGAGTTGTAGACAAAATCTAGGCCAACTCTATTTAGTTTTTTTTTAAATTTATTTATTTTACCAGTCATGTACACACATATATAAACAGACAATGAAAAACAGAACAGAAAAAATAGGTACAGAGGTGATACTTATTTCATAAGAAATCTCTTCCAGCATACCTGAGATAGGACAATAGATACAGAGATGTAGACAGCGTTTTTTTCAAACATATCCCCACACTAGGAATTACTCCTGTATCGTAGTTGCGTTTACAAACATTTAAACTTACATACACATACAGCCAGACCCGGAATACAAATATTTGACCTGCATTGGACCTGTAGGCAATACAAATATTTGTTCCGTGCGGGAATCGAACCCGCGACACGCAGCGCAGCAGTCGATCGCTCAGCCACTGCGCCAACCGTGTCGTCGAATGCCATCGACACGGTAAGAAGAAGACCTAAGTTGTGGTCTATCCGTGTGTCGAATTTCATCTATATCCTGTCACCCGTTTTGGCGTGAAAAGGTAACAGACAGACAGGCCGACAGGCAGCCAAAATTACTTTTGCATTTGTAATAAGATATCATCGGCCACACCGACAGATATCTATTAAAATCGACTTTGTTTTATAGGTACAATGTACAGACACCAGCACATCAAGCTACTACAATCGGTCAAATTTATTTAATAGATTTTCAATTTTATCGCTAAAGCATTAAGGTTCAAGTTTAATTGGGAAAATTTGACAGTTTCGGGTAGCTTGAACTGCAGTGGCGTGGTTCCCTATCCATTTGCATAAAATTTTAAGACCTAATATAACTTAGCATACTTTTGTTTGTCCTAATTATATTTTCGCATAAATTATTTACATAACAGCTTACGCATAATTTTTTTACGCATAATATCTCTAATCATAATAATGATTAAGCATAAAATTCTAAAGCATACATTTTTTAAGCATAACAATAATATAAGGCGTAGTCGACGGGTCCCCGCTTCGCGGGGCCCCTATTTCTGTCTGCGGGGTTTAAAGGAACCTAACACGAAGGGGATGACGGGGGCTCGTTCGCTCGCTCCGCTCGCTCACTTGACCCCCGTCATCCCCTTCGAACTTAACCTGTCCGAGTCGGGGTGCCCCAATTCCCGAGCTCGCTTCGCCCGCTCTTGTATCCTAAGTTCTCATTGCCTTTTTACTAAATCGAAATGTGTTAGACCTTGGGGCACCCCGACTCTTGGAAAAAGTGATTCAGAATCGAATGAAAATCAATACGTAAAAATAATAGAAATAACGGAAAAAAACTCAAATTTGTTTCCGTTATTTCTATTAATTGTATGCCTAAATATTATTATGCTAATAATCATTAGGCCTAGTAACGTTATGCGAATTAAATTTATGCCAAAACAAATTAGCCTTCAAGATCATTATGCCAACATAAACTGTATGCCAAAAAAAATATGGCAAAGTATTATTATGGCAAAACAAATTATGCCAAAATCGTTATGCCAAAGTATATTAGGAAAAAGAATATTATGCGAAAAGAAGGGATCCCCAGTGGCGTCTGTACCTCGCTGTATAACATTGACCCGCATTTCTTGGCGCAGTTTCTAAGACTTGACAATATATTGAGATTTTTTTATTACATGTAAGACTGGCAAACACGAAAAGCAAGTTTAATTCATAAAATGTACATATCTTTTATGTATTTTGTTTTTTACAAAGAAGCACTGTTACCATGCGCCTTTGATTCCTTGATAAGTAATTGATCTTTAACACAAATACGAGTATAAATCATCAAAGAGATTCCTTGTATCTAAACTCAGTCTATAAGTGAACGCGAAAGCTGAACGACGAGCAGTTTTGCCGTCCTTAGTCTTATGTAGATTAAATGTGAAAACTATTTAAATAATAGTTGTCAGTGAAAATGAGTATAACGACTTTTGGTTACCGTTTATTTTAATGTAATTATTTCGTAGTGATTAATGACAAGTGATATTATTTATAAAAAAAATATTTCTGTTTTTAGTTCATGTTGGAATTTAGATTTTTTTTTTTAGTGTTACGTAGTATTCAACGATGTCGAAATATTACTTCATTTTCAATGAGGGGAGCAACATCAACCAAATATTATGCGCTGTGCTTAGTAAGTATATTAATTATTTTCATCTTGCTTCAAGTGCCATTTTTTTTTTCCTGAAATTATGTGAGTAACTCAGCCACCAAATCTGGGGGCACCGGAGTGCCCCCGCCAAGACGAGCCAAGCGAAGCACAAGGGCACTACCTACCTTTTCTCGAAGCACTTCGTCGTATTTTTGAACCTTCTTAACTTGGGTTTGGATTATACCAGATAAACAAAATTTTCGGGATATAGTAAGGCGTGCTTTTGTGTAAAATTCGCCTTAAATACGACTGCTCGTCTTACAAAGTGATACTATGTAGATAGTATGTATGTGTATATAACCTTTTTATGTATTAGTGTACCTAGTTTTAAGGGGTTTTTTTATCAGTGTCCCTCTCTATCAAAGCACCTGCCATCTAATCTCTTCACCACCCTTGGTTGACTGGTAGAGAATGCCTAAGGCATTAAGTCCGCCTTTGTACCTTTTTGTGCGGAAAGTTTGAATAAATAAATAAATAGTACTGTTTTATTCAGAAACCTTTTAAGTTTCTCCTAAAAATTAAACATCGTTTGTTTTCTACAGTAAACTTGCCAGTATTTGCTTACGGCACCAGTATCGGATGGGTGTCTCCGATGTCACTGCTTCTTCAGTCCAAAGACTCGCCTCGAACCCCACTTACAGATTATGAGGTAAGCTATCACTAATTAATGTTACAAGATTACCTACTCCGAGAGAGTGAATATAAAAGACATTATTGAACGATTTCTAAATGTTATAATTACTTATTAGATTGTAATGTGACACACACACATTCGGTGATACTTTATAAAAGGAAAAAATAAAAATGTTACAGCATAATGTGACATCTACCAAGACGCTCTGGGCCCGCGTGGTGGATTACGGCCTACTGCCTCTCACTGATAGGATGCCTGTGTCGCTGCGGTGGCAACGTTATAGACTGATTATGCATTACCCACAGCCTATGACGACTAATAAAGAAGTATTTGATGAGTCCGCGTATCACTGGTCAGTTTCCCTAGTCAGTCGTCAGTTTATTTAAATCGCCAGTTTCATTGATTAGTCAGTTTCACTGATTCGTCAGTTTTGCCGATTAGACAGTTGCATTAACCGACAGTTTCCAGTATTTGCCAGTTTTTTCGATTCGTATTATTACTAATTCTACCTCTTTGATCTAGTCAACGAGATAGAAGTAGCAATAGTATTGTGGTAGTTGCAGGCACGACATTAAAGTTAAAGGAGATGCGCTAAATAACCCGTGAAATTCTAATTTTCTTAAGTTCATTCCATAAAAACGTATCAAAATTTCAATTTCTCAGGTTACCCCGGAACTCTCACTCTCAACTCAACTCTCTTAGGGTTATGGATTCAAACAACGGACAGGTTAACTCTTAGTTGAAGCCCGAAGTCACGTACCTGTAAAAGTCTCGCCCTCCGTGCTCCTCGTCTATAACATGGGACTTAAAACTGGCCAAATATCTTTGTGTGATAAAATGACGTATGAAAATGTGACTAATTGATATTCTTGATTTCTTCTCAGATCTCATGGATAGCAGCGGCTCCGTACTTAACGTGTATACCAGCAAACTACTTAATGGCGATATTAAGTGATACAATAGGAAGAAAACTAACTTTATTCTTCATATCTGGTATCACATTCGTAAGTATAAAATTAAAAGTTAAGCACTAAGTCAATTAAAACAAACTAACATTTACTAAAACTACAAAATCTTCTTTCTACACTGCCGAGCAATGAAAAAGTTCCACCCACAAAATGCCGACAAACACCTTAATATCTCCTAAGACATATAATTTAAAATTTGAACACAATATTTACGTTTTTAGTTGGTAATATTCTGATGCGCTGTTAAATGTACTTTAATATTGCAGACGGCGTCATTAAGCTAGCCTTTCCCGTTTAGGAGTAATTTGGTGCTATGTCACTGGAACTTTTTCATTGCTCGCAAGTGTATAAAATCAAAACATTAATGATACAAATTTTCCAGGCGTGCTGGGCAATCAAACTGTCGTCTATGGAAGTGTGGGCTTTCATCCTGGCCAGAGCATTGTTTGGTCTCACAATGGCGGGCGCCTACGTCACATGTCCACTGTATACTAAGGAGATTAGTTCAGCTAACGTTAGAGGAATGCTTGGGACATTGGTAAGTTAATATTATGTATATGATATCATACAGCGATTATATTATATGAGACAGTGATATATTATATTTGAAGCGAGCATTGCTTGGAATTTCTTTGAAAGATAACATCAGGAATAAATAAATCTGGAAAAGAACCAGAGCTATGTTGGCCATAGCTTGCAGAGTTAGAAAGCTAAGTTGCCATATCTGTCGAAGAACTGTTGAGTAGGAGCAGACGAATTCCCAGGTAGGGAGTAATGAGAAGGCTAACGTAGCGTAGGAAATCAGGAGGTTTTCCTAGAGGAGGTTTAGCTAGGAAGCTAGATAGATCGATGACTGTGAATGTAAAGTGCCGTGCAGTAGATGTTAGGCTAAGAAACAGACATACTGACGCAGTCTTGAACAGGTCTATATAGTGGAATATTGACGGCGTGAAATACTTGAACAAGCGAGTTGCTATTGGTACATGTTTAAATATTTCAGTGTGCAAAATGTAAGTTGTTGTTTCTAATATTTGTATATTTATTTTACCCGTATCTACTTTTCCAGGTTATCTTATTCCACACAACGGGTAACTTGTTCCTCTACGTCATTGGAGACATTCTTAGCTACCGCACTATCCTATGGATATGTTTGATGATACCAACAGTACACCTGGTGCTCTTAATTATGATGCCTGAATCACCTTCGTTCCTGATTAAAAAAGGAGATCCTGAAGTAAGAGCAATAATTTTATAATCTCTATGTATGTTTTTGTGTACTATTCTGTTTGGCATATGTTTGATATTACTACTTATACTTTGTGAAACACATTATTTATCAAGGTAAAACATAGATATAAATATTGACATAACGTCATTTATTGTTTAAGGACATAATTATACAGGGTGGCATCGACGCGCTAACTGTAACCATAGATTCAGCACATGAGTTTAGACCCCATAGCGTCGAAATTTTTCGTCAGTTATTTAAAAAAAAAATATTGATGTTCCATACATTTTGACCGCGTAGGTATTGAACTTTTCTATGAAACAGAAGATTTTTTTTTTTTTGATAACCGACGAAACATTTCGACGCTATGGAATCTAAACTCATGTGCTGAATCCATGGTTACAGTTTGCGCGTCGATGTCCCTGCCACCTTGTATATTTTGGGAATCATCATCTTGACTGTTATAAAATAATTTAATGTATAGGGCATATAATTAGCTCTTTTATGGAGAAGAAGCATAAGTGTAGTTCGATTTTGCCTGTATTTCCCGAACGGGTGAAGGTGTGACCTATTCTTGCTATGTAAAAGGATGGGAGCCTAATGCCGAATCAAGGGCACAAATCCATGCTCCAGGCTGGTATTTAGAAAAACCAAATGACACTATCCTACGGGAGTCTTTACGTAACACACGAAAATTGATGACAAGAAACAAGCAATTCATTACAAATTTTCTGCAAAATTGCGGTGCAGGACCAGCTAAGCTAAGCTCCATCTTAGCAGTCGTGATCGTGACACTCAAGGCATTAAAAAAAGAAATTGAACTTGCTACGCATTCCATTCGCATTCTATTGTAATTTTCCTTCGTTTAACAATATTGATAGGAGTAATCACAATATTTGAGTAGTTAGATAGAACAAAATTTCACAAGGTTCTCAAACGAGCTCTTTATATTTGAATAAACTATCTCTTCAATAAAATACGCTTCAATAAAATGCTTTGTCGAATAGATAACATGCTTAAAGTTGACTGATAGTAACAATGATTTAATTCTAAAACAAATTACGCACTGCATTGTTTTCACGAATCCATTTTACGAAGGAGGTAGATAACTACTCCATGCTATATCATAATGCAGACTACGGACTGTGACTGACCCTAAAAAAAACTCAATTATCTCGAACCGCGGAAACCCGATCCTTCATTCACCAATCTTGCTTGAGACTCGACAGAAGTTTTGATTGACCAATTATGACTAGAAGTAAAATATTTTTTCTATATCTGTGTCAGTCAATAGCGTCAGGCCCTAGTTGTCTGGCATTTTTGCTGAACGGGGCCTTTTTGGTGCAGCCGTGAGGCACACTTTCCTGCTATTTTCTTACATCGATCTTTGTACTTTCTATTTGTTTTTTATTTGTTGCAATCTGTTGTATTGTGTGTCTTTTAGTCTGTGCTAAATAAATGTATTTTCTTTCTTTTTTTTCAATCAATTTATATTGTATAAAAATAAATTGCAGGAAGCAATCAGGGCAATGGCATGGCTCAGATGCAAAACAGAAGATGACCCTAATGTAATAAGTGAAGTAAACCAAATCAAGAAAGAACAAATGAAAGATGAAGACAGCAACCGTTTTGTTATAAAGGCTATTCGTAAGTTTCTTTCTACTAATGATAATCCTACTTCTTACTTAATAGAAAGTTTTTATGGATGGATGAATGGATATCCATCAATCATACAAACTTGACCCATGGGATTGAAACTTATGCGGGTGAAACCGCGGGGTGCAACTAGTACAAAAAATAAATAAACCGCCTTCTTCCCACGGGGGTAGGCGGGAACTATAGGATGCCGCTTCGTTTACGTTCATACATCTGAGGGGCAATTGTCGTAATAGGCTATTTTCCTAAAAAAATCTAATTAGTCCGTCAGTTAGATTATCAAAAAATATTGAACCCGTATTTTTTCTTTTGTCAATTATATAAAAAATGATGAAGATATCGCCCGTTAAAGTTCCGCGTCGGTTCCCTATCCATTTGCATAAAATTTTAAGACCTAATATAACTTGGCATACTTTTGTTTGTCCTAATTATATTTTCGCGTAAATTACTTACGCATAACAGCTTACGCATAATTTTTTTACGCATAATTTCTCTAATCATAATAATGATTAAGCATAACATTCTAAAGCATAACTTTATTAAGCATAACATTCTAAAGTATAAAAATAATAATAAGGCGTAGTCGGCGGGTCCCCGCTTCGCGGGGCCCCTATTTCTGTCTGCAAGGTTTAAAGGAACCTAACACAAAGTGAGCGAGCGGAGCGAGCGAACGAGCCTCCATCATCCCCTTAAAACCTAACCTGTCCGAGTCGGGGTGCCCTAATTCCCGAGCTCGCTTCGCTCGCTCTTGCATCCTAAGTTCTCATTGCCTTTTTACTAAATAGAAATGTGTTAGACCTTGGAGCACCCCGACTCTTGGAAAAAGTGATTCAGAATCGAGTGAAAACAAATACGTCAAAATAACTCAAATTTGTTTCCGTTATTTCTATTAATTGTATGCCTAAATATTATTATGCTAATAATCATTAGGCCTAGTAACGTTATGCAAATTAAATTCATGCCAAAACAAATTAGCCTTCAAGATAATTATGCCAACATAAACTGTATGGCAAAAAAAAAATATGGCAAAGTATAATGGTTCCCTATCCATTTGCATAAAATTTTAAGACCTAATATAACTTGGCATACTTTTGTTTGTCCTAATTATATTTTCGCATAAATTATTTACGCATAACAGCTTACGCATAATTTTTTTACGCATAATTTCTCTAACCATAATAATGATTAAGCATAACATTCTAAAGCATAACTTTATTAAGCATAACATTCTAAAGCATAACTTTATTAAGCATAACAATAATAATAAGGCGTAGTCGACGGAGCCCCGCTTCGCGGGGCCCCTATTTCTGTCTGCAGGGTTTAAAGGAACCTAACACGAAGGGGATGACGGGGGCTCGTTCGCTCGCTCCGCTCGCTCACTTGAGCCCCCGTCATCCCCTAACCTATAACCTAACCTAACCTAACCTAACCTGTCCGAGTCGGGGTGCCCCAATTCCCGAGCTCGCTTCGCTCGCTCTTGCATCCTAAGTTCTCATTGCCTTTTTACTAAATCGAGATGTGTTAGACCTTGGGGCACCCCGACTCTTGGAAAAAGTGATACAGAATCGAGTGAAAATATTTACGTAAAAATAACTCAAATTTGTTTCCGTTATTTCTATTAATTGTATGCCCAAATATTATTATGCTAATAATCATTAGGCCTAGTAACGTTATGCGAATCAAATTTATGCCAAAATAAATTAGTCTTTAAGATGATTATGCCAACATAAAATGTATGCCTAAAAAAATTATGCTGAAGTATTATTATGCCAAAACAAATTGTGCCAAAATCGTTATGCCGAAGTATATTAGGACAAAGAACATTATGCGAAAAGAAGGGATCCCAAGTATAATTATGGCAAAACAAATTATTCCAAAATCGTTATGCCAAAGTATATTAGGAAAAAGAATATTATGCGAAAAGAAGGGATCCCTTCCGCGTCACGTCACTTGCTTGCGACACTTTTGCAAGCAAGTGACGTCACGACCCCTACTCCCAAATTTTTAATTGAATTGAAATGAAAATGGATAAACACAATGGGTTTTAATGGTTTCTAAAAATTTGGCATTTAGCCGGATAATAAATAACAAGCTTTAAGACCACGCGTAGTGTGGGACACCTCCTAGTTAGATGGACGGACGACCTAAAGAAGGTGGCTGGGGTAGACTGGATACGGAACACGGAGTTCAGGGTGTTGTGGTGCAGTCTGGGAGAGGCCCATATCCAGCAGTAGACTACGATAAGATGAGTTGATTGATTGAAGAACACGACCGTATTCCTGAAAAAGTTCTGTTTACCCCTAAAAGGTGTAAAGCAGGGGAGTGCTATACACTTCTCAGTCTATTGATTTCGTGCTGACCTGTCTCATAGTTGTAAACTTTGAGACAAGGTCAGCACGAAATCACTTAGCTTAGGTAATTTCCTAAATTTACACCACAAATGCTATCGTAATAATTTCAATTTGAGGACCCTAGATCTATTTTTAGCGCTATAAAATAGAAATGAAAACAATTTCGTTAAACCTTACGACTTTTACCAAAATATGTTGGAGACACTAAAATATCACACCGTCTGTTATCAGACTATTTTGATTCGCCCAATGATATTATTTTGGTTAGTTACGACTCTAACGATTTCAATCAAGCTCATTTAGCGTTGAGAGATGTCCAAGCACGCTTTTCAATTGTTTCTCATTGCTCGATTACAGCTGTTTGACAGCACGCTTATTTGACATTGTTACTATATAGGTACAACATTCGATTATATCTTATTTTATAACATAATGCCGGACAGTCCAAATGTATGCAATTCAATATAAACTGTAAAGGCGCTCCCTCACTGCTAGTAGCCGTGTCACGTGTCATATTTGTATTGTTCTATCCTGCTGGTTTCAATTGTCTCTCTCCTAGCAGTTGACGGATTGCGCAGTCTTCTCGCAAAGCCCTAACCGTTACAGGGGAATCTTGGATGTTTACACTACAGGCGAATTCTTCCGGTGAGGGAGCGCCTTAACAAAACACTAGGACAATTTGTTTCAACTTGGGTTACGTTTCACTAATCCGTACTTGGCATTAAATAAAATTACACCTGTAACAACTGTGCCATTTTATTTTACAGTACAAGACAAAATCCTTATCAGAGCCTTCATAATAGCTATGGTGATGTCTTTAGCGAGAGAAACGTGTGGCTCTAGCCCAGTACTAAACTTTGCTGGGGAGATATTTTTGAAGGCTTCTGAAGGATCTGGCATGGTCCTAACTCCCAATCAACAGGCCATGGCTTTGGGAGCTGTGCAAGTACTTGGAGCAGCTTTGGCATCTTTTCCAGTAGAGAAAGCTGGGAGGAAGGTGAAATTGAGACCTTTATTAATTGTTATTAGCTATTTTAAAAATGAGAAAAAGGAAAAGCATAATTATAGCCACTATCTTGTTACCAATTTTGCCATATATGTATTTATATCTTCAAATGATGTGCTATTTGCCTCCTCAAGATATAGGGCTCGGTTTCAATTCATTCTTTTAAATCAACTTAGAGTTAACAACAAAACTGTCTGTGTTTCCTTTAAAAATTGATTTAAAAAAACTAACCGTCAACTAGATCGAGTTAGAAAATAATTTCCGAACATACGAGTAGATCACAATTTCAGAGAGTGACGAAAAGTTCTCGAATTAAAAACTCTCTCTGATAGTAACACTAAAACATTACTACGTGCATTTGATCTTCATTATTTCTTTTACTATTACAGCCCCTCTTCATAGCTACAGCCTTCGTGTCAGGTTTGAGCATGTGCGCCCTGGCCTCTTGGTACGTTGCTCGAGACTACAACGTGTACGCCCCATCCTGGTTACCGGTCGTTGCTCTCTGCTTGTGTATCTTCTGTGACGCTCTTGGCTTGCAACCAGTCTCCGTCATTGTTACTGGAGAGATCTTTTCTTTTAAGGTAGGTGTCAATGATAATTCAACACCTATATATTTTTTAAGAATTTTGTAATCATTTCATCCACTGCCTGATTACAAAAAAACTGTAGTCACGAATTGTTTGTTCAAAGTTTTGTGGCCATTTCAACTTCGATAATTCATTTCGATTGCTTTTGGTCAATGGAAGCTCTTGTTCAGCATTCGTCAATTGATTAATTGGAGCAAACTTATGAAATTAACCAATAAGCACCAAACTGAAAATCAATAGTATATGTAAATCTATCTCTTCTCCTTTACTCAACTTATGACGGAGTGAATTGGTTATATCGACCAGAGCGAATTACATATGCACCTATTAAGTTACAATAATGTTCACTTACAATAAAAGCTCTTAAAATCTATCTTCTTTTCAGTATCGCGGCTCAGTAATGGCTACGACAATGTCAACAGCGTCAACTGCTGCCTTCCTACAAACATTGTTCTTCAGGCCTCTAGTAAATGCAGTAGGAGCTCATGTGGCATTCTACTTCTACGGAGCTGTTTGTCTATGCACAACCGTCTATGTGTTTATTTGTGTGCCAGAGACAAAACAAAGAATCTTGGAAGAGATTTATGAAGACTTGAAGACTAAAAAAGAAAAGAGAATTGAAATAGAAAAGTCAGTAGCTATAGAAGCTGAGAAGGGTGATGCCTAAGGAGTTGTGATGATTTTTGTGGTATTGATTATTTAATTAAACTTAAGTGAAACGAATGACTAACGTATTTTGGTTTGAACTCTTCAACCTTCTTATACTGAATTTACTTGTAGGTATGATAAATATGGTATCATTATACTAGTTCTAACAGTAACAAGTGAAATATCATGTAGGTAATGTAGGTTTATTAGTATTTTCTATTAAGCATTATTGCCCTTGATAATTATTGTTGCTCTTTTTGATTTGCATGGAATATAACAAAAGATTGAATTTTAGGTTGGAAAGGACATTACCATTGTGTGGTACTTAATTCAAAAAAACTTTTCAACAAAAAAATTAAACCGCCGAAAAAACTGAAAAGCAAAAAATAATAACCCTTTTTTATTTAACCTTAATAACTAAGTTCTTAAACTAATGTAAGTATACCTAAATAATTTTGAGTCGACACCGTTTAAATTTAAAGCAATTTAGTGATCTTTATTTATTAATTGTTTGGCGCCGACTCAAAATTACTTAGGTATACTTGCATTAATTTAAGAACTTAGTTAGGTTAAATAAAAAGGTTTATTATATTTTGCTTTTCAGTTTTCTCAGCGGTTTAATTTTTTTGTATAAAAGATTTTATTTTAATTTTTTTGTGGCTATAATCTACTAACTGTTTGCAAAAGGGCAAGCATATGTGACACTGAGTAGAGTCATAATACACAACTCAGCATTCAAATCTGTGAGTGAACAATAAATAACCCCTATTTTGCCACCCTTAGGGTAGGAATTTTTATCTTCCAAATGTCTCTTCTCATATGGGACCAACTTTGGGGTATACCCTTTCCAATAAAAAAAGAATGATCAAAATCGGACTACTCTGTAAAAAGTTATGCGTGGTCATACATAAAATAAAAAAAATACGCGTCAACTTGAGAGCCTCCTCAGTTTTTTTTCGTCGGTTAATAAAATATACAAACAGCACTGCTCATTAATGTATTAATGTGTTTCTCTACAACGATACAGTCTACATTATTTTTTTATAGATTATAGTGCATAATGTGTTACGAAGGTAATTTCTTATGTCCGAGAATCCATTAACAAATTAATGAAAAAAGTTCAAGCATACTTTATTGTTTGCAGACTTTGTATAAATTGAGTTAGCTTTCAAGATAATTGCTTAATAAATATTGTGGGGAAAATACATTTCACACATCACATTAGCGATAATTGTGTAGCGACATTAGTGATAACGATAATATACCCCACTTACTCTAATATAATTGCTTTTTACGGTCACTTTTCAGCTACGGATCACTGTAATAACAGAAAAATGTTCTTTAACAATATGCGTCAGAGAAAATTTCACATAAACAAAGAGTTTTTGATCATTTTCTATCCATTCTACTACGTCAGTACTATCTTGTGTATGCGGAAATATAATATCAATAATAATAATGTAGGAAATGTTACAATAAAAAATGTTGTGTATGCTGTAATCATGATTTGTGCAATGATCGTTTTTTATCTCGGAATCATGGAGTACACCGAGTTTAGTGTAAAAACATACGGGAGTATTTACAACATTATATATTTCGACTATTTGATAAACTTTGCAGGAGTATGTGCAATCAATTTGTACTACAGCACAACAACCGTGCGTTTACTTGCACTTCTTTATGAAATTAGTCAATGTCTTTACAGTAGCAGTGATACAAAAAATTTCAAGATCTTTTCGTGTTCTTTAACAGTTACACTCCTAGTATTTTGTTGTATCCTGGTAGTTTTTAAAATAACTTACGACCCTTCTTGGACATTGTTTAGAGGAATTTATGTATCTACATCGATACTCTTGGATTTGGAGATAATTCAAATCATGCTATACACTCATATACTGACGTGTAAAACTATTCGATGGAATTATAATATTAAGCATATTAGTTTTGGAAATGGCAATGATGAAATAGCTGTGGATAGAGAAATAATCCTGGACGAAATGAAAAATACAATGATTTCAATTTATGAGGCTTGGGATTTAATCTTAAAAACCTCTGGATTAAGTGTAATTATCATTACTGTTGTTTTAAGTAGAGGAAAATGAGAAACATCTGCTGATTGCTAAAAATATGTCCCAATGTTATGTAATAATGTTGCCGTTATCAGCATAGCCATTTGGGATAGAAGTTTCTTCATTAGAAACATTGAAATAATAATGCTGTTGCTTTTTTTAACCATACTTGCCGTAAAGAAGATATTTACTTTTACTTGCAAAAACTCTTTTCCAGATTTTGTTCCACTTCATAACTACATTTGTGCAGACATTGGTATATGTGGGAGTTCTGATAATATGGTCTAAATCGCATTTTGTGAGTATTATTGTTAATAGTAGGGGGAAAGCGATAACATAGAAAGGATAGCTGTTCTATCTTCAATAAATATGAGTAGTTCCGTATACTCTTCAAATAATTATCATTTCAGTTTCTTAATTTTAATTAGTGAGCTAAATATCTAATAAACTCGGAACAGAAGTATGCTTAAAACTATTATAATTAATCCTTAGGTTATTTGTATATACATCATGCATACATAGTGTTTGTACATACATGATTGATATATGTACATGAAGTGCGTAAAAGTAGCAGTGGTAATCGACTTTTGTCGCTGACCGTGCTTGTCTTTCATATCGATGGATGTCGTAAAAGTCAACTTTGGAATTATGCCAAGTATACATATAACAACGCCATCTTGTTTTCTATTATTGTTGTTATTATTACATTCTTGCCAAATATGATGATGATGGCAGTTTTCATCATCATCTTCTTTCTTATCTTCTTCCATCATCACCTCCGCCGAAAAAACGTTAACAGCTAAACATAGGGCTCCTAAGCATTGCCAAAACGAATAGTCTTCCCACATCCAGTGTGTTCCCATGACCTTCACAAGAACCCCAGAGGGCCTAGACAAGTGGCATTTGCTTTCAACGGGATTGACAAAGTTATCCGGTAGCTTATATGTGTGTGTGTATTTTTGACTTTCTCATTCACTTTATCGCTGATATAATGTCACTATGTCTAGGCCTTCAGGTCGTTGATCCACTTAGTAGGCCGCACAAGTAGTATAGAACCATAATTATTAGTAAGGTATTATAAGGGCAGATTCCTTGACAACAACATTCATTTTTTCATTCTAAAACAAATTAGTTACAATTTCAGGAGAATTTGGAAGTCATCATTAGTCATACATTTGGAGTAATTCTGTGGTTAACCAAGGTCTTCTTTGTGGAATTGGGGCTATGTCTCGCTTGCGAAGCATTTTATGAAGAGCTTGGAAAAGCTCGGAGTAATGTTGTGAGAAAAGTATCACAAGACTGTGAGTATGAAACAAGACACACATCTTACAACTTTGAAAATCTAAATGATTCTACTGATTTAAGAATGTCTACTTAGTGGGAAGGTAGACTTCACATATGAAAAGCAGTAACGTCGTTGGCAGTAAGCAAGGTTGGCTTATCAGACACTTTTAGTATCCCTTTTCAATCTTTAGCTGTTTTTGTGAAACCATCAATATTTTATCATATTTGTAGATTTTTTTTTTCTTCATCTATTTATTTAACATACACTGATTAATTACTATTTTTACAACCTAACACTAAAATATAATATAATTATATACAAGTATATAATACAAAAAATTATAGAAAAAGGCAGGAAAGAAATAAAAAAAAAACCGGCCAAGTGCGAGTCGGACTCGCCCATGAAGGGTTCCGTTACGTTACGATTTATGACGTATTAAAAAAAAACTACTCACTAGATCTCGTTCAAACCAATTTTCGGTAGAAGTTTATATGGTAATGTACATCATATATTTTTTTTAGTTTTATCATTCTCTTATTTTAGAAGTTACAGGGGGGGGACACACATTTTACCACTTTGGAAGTGTCTCTCGCGCAAACTATTCAGTTTAGAAAAAAATGATATTAGAAACCTCAATATCATTTTTGAAGACCTATCCATAGATACCCCACACATATGGGTTTGATGAAAAAAAAAAATTTGAGTTTCAGTTCTAAGTATGGGGACCCCCAAAATTTATTGTTTTTTTTCTATTTTTGTGTGAAAATCTTAATGCGGTTCACAGAATACATCTACTTACCAAGTTTCAATAGTATAGCTCTTATAGTTTCGGAAAAAAGCGGCTGTGACATACGGACGGACAGACAGACAGACAGACAGACATGACGAATCCATAAGGGTTCCGTTGCCATTTGGCTACGGCTAAAGGCTGGCAGCATTACCACGTTGGATGGCAATGCTGATTCTTTGGGCTAAAAATAGGCCAGCCTTCTGGTCACGTGAAGAGTCAGCCAACTGCTTGGCGATGTCCCGAAAAATTCGATGAGCACTCGGACCCCAACCCAAACGGCTCAAACATATAGCTCCCAATAAGGTTGTTTTATTTGCGCCGTTTGAGGTTTTCTGCTCCTGCAGCAACCGCCCCAGCACAGCCCACCGTGCTAGGACGATGGAATGGCGCCAGGATGTCGACACAGGTTGCATCTCACACCAAAGACCTACCCAACTTAAAAAGCATTATGGTCATTCTATCGGGCCTCTTTCCATCGTCGTGTGCCAAGCCATTTTGTTTTAAAACAGCTGGCACCCCGGCGATAGGCCATGGTGTCCGAGGCAGTCGACTACTTCACCGCATTGACTCCGCAAGGAGCGCCCAGACGAAAACATGTAGCGAGCCGGAATGTGGTGTCACTCAGCATAGTGCCTTTATTGGGTGACGGTAGCGCCTGAAACTAGAGGCCCCACAGAACAGATACTTTTATCTGTTCTGTGAGAGGCTCGACTCCCATTTACCCACAGCCAGCAGGCGGGCACGCTCAGCAGTATTGGTGGACGTATTAATAAGTTTATTCCGTGCCAACCTGCGACTCATCTCATTGTCTCTGAGAAGACGGGTTCTCGGGCTAAACCGTGTCCGGGCAAGGCACTTTCTAGGCGTTCACCGCGTCAGTCAAACACGGCACTTCAGAGTCAACCTGAGCAGGAACCAAGATTCGTGTGGTTAACTTTTCGGTGCTGTGGACTGAGGATAGGAACGCCGGCAGGCTAACACTAGAAATTTCGCGGATGCCGAGCCCACCAAAACGAATATGCGGTAGTGTGGCTTGCAGCCACGTGCGGTCGTCCAAAGCCACATAAAAAATGGATGTAAGAGTACTGCGAATAATATGATCGATTTTGTCCAAAAGGTGTGAGTGGATGTTTCCATAAAGAGGAAGAACGGAGAAAATACATGAAATTTAGACCGAAACAAAGTTGAATGCCGAATGTAAATTAATTTTAGAAAGTCTATCCAAAATATCGTTAAAATGTTTAATTTTTCCGTCGACGGAACGACGTCGACGAATGGTGAAAAACTGTCTTCTAAAACTGGGGATCCTAAGGGGTGCAATGAACTTTTTTCCAAAACTTTGATGACTGGAAATGTCAGATTTAATTCATTTTTTTTTATTTCAGTGCCATCAAAAAAAATCTGGAAGAATATTTTCCGGGTGCTACACAAAGATTTTGAGAATATGAGCGCCTGCGGATTTTTTTTCGTTAACGCGGTGACCCTGCTAAACTTTTGCAACGTTGTAGCTACTTACACAATTGTTTTACTACAATTTGCGTTTTTGTGATATGTTTGAAGTAATCTTTCGTTTTTATTATAGAACGTTTCTTCAAAATAAATCTTCTTTTCACAAGGACTTGACATAAAATGTTTTCCTCTTTCATTCTCTCCGGTAAGTCCTCTTGTCAGTGCCGTCACGTTATCATTTGTTCCCTTTTCGTTCATACCTTTACTCACTCAACCCATCCATCTTTACATAATTTCTTTGAAATAAATTCGGGCGAGATTTCGAGACATTCTAATCCTCCTCGAAATCAGAGGACGACGTGCTTCGGGAGTATTTTTTGTTCCGGTGTTTCAGTGTCCGAAATACTCCCGAAGCACTTGGAAGCAATGTCGGTGAACTATTCACCTACATCTCCGCTTAACCTGGGGGTGAAATCATTATTTCCTAGCATGTGAGCATGCGATGTGTTGTGGTGTGGTGAAGATAACCTCTGGTACTAAGTATTTTAGACTGAAGAGACGAGTAGATTAAACTGTCTTCATGGGATCTTTGGTACACTTGATTGGTGATCTTGATATTATATTAACAAAAAAAAACATTAATTATTTAGATGTACTTTTTCGGAAAATCCCAAAATAAAACAGAGCTAAAAAAATCATATGGTTTATTTTTTATTTGATCATTAATCACAAGAAAGCAAACTGCAGTAACACAATAGTATAAGCAGTGACAGTTTTGATAAACTGGACCATAAAGGCAGCATCTACGGGGAATCCTCCAGAAGCAGTCATCTCATGAATATCTGTATCTAACACTCGTTGTATGTTTATCCATCTTCTTTTGAATGTTGCTGAAACCAAATAGAATAATTAATGTAGATGTAAGGTTATCAATAATTGTTTGTCTGCAGCCTTGTACCTATATTTTGCTCATATTATATGTAATAATATAATACCAGCCTATTTTTGTTCCACTGCAAAGGGCAGGGCAAAGTCCGCTTCTCATACAGAGAAAGATCGAGCATTGATCACCACGCTTGCTCAAGACTGTTGTTTGGCGATTTCAGACGTTTATTAACTTATAAGTCCAGGTTTACTCACGATAGTACAATTGTCGAAAAAGCCACATTAGTACTTGCCTGGATTTGGATTCTCATATATGAGAAGCGAGGTCTTGCCCACTGGGCCATCACGACATAGCAAAGAACAGGAATGTGCGGATAAGCCTAGCAGCAAGATAGAATATACATTCTATCTTCATATTTCTGTTAAGTTCATACTCACAGGCTTGTGATGACTTCAGTATAATATTACTTTTGGCTCTTGCAACTTCAGTATAAAATGCTTCACAACTGAAGGACAGTGCCATTTCAGCCAAGATCGTCTTCGGTAATATCAGAGAAACTCCTAATATGTGGCTAGTAGCCAAGCCGAGGCCGTACTAAAAATTAACAAGATAAAATAAATGGTTAAATTTTTTGTAGGAAATTCCTTCAACTTTTAGGAAGGTATCCAATATGACTAACAGTGAAAAAAGAATGCAAATAGACGATGAAAGAAAATAAAGTCTCTAGCTAGGGTCATGACTGCTCTGAATGTAAAAATGAACTGATGTTGGCAAATTTGGAAATTCTAGTACGCAGTAGCCAATGAAAGCGTTTGACTGATTTTTTGGAAATATTGTAACTGAGATAGCATAAAGTCATAGCCGTCAACCTAGCATGGGCTACCAGTAAATACTTACGAATTTCCCCTTCAACCAAAATGTCATCATAGTCACATACACCAAAGTCACTGTAAATGTTGTAACAAAATGTAGCATCACCTGAAAATATATATCATTATTATTAAGTATCACTATTAACATCAGATGAAAATTAATTATCAATTTTAATATTGATGATTCATTCAAATTTTATTTAGTTGTGCCCCGCTATTATTTTTTTAAAGCCTTTTCAATCTTCTTATTAAGTGTGATATTGGTATATTTTTTTTTTTAAAAAAACGTTGCCTTAACTAGGAATTTCTCCTGTATCAAAATCACATACACAAACAGCCAGATCCGGAACAACTACTTGTAGGCCATACAAATATTTGTTCCGTGCGGGGATCGATTGCATTTACTTTCAAACCAGAAGTTTTAGTCAGCAGATTCCAAGCTTCAATAAGTGAGTTCAACACCTGATACAGATCTTCCAAGTACGAATCTATATCAATTGTAACATCTTCATCAATATTCCAAAAATGTATATTTTCTAAATCATCGTTCCATTTTCTTGTTTTGCAAGTTATAATATAAATAAATAGTACTATATAAACTATTTCTAAATCTAGGAATAGTATAACTGCCACGAATACGGCTCTCATCCATATCCAGTGCAGGTAAAAAAAAAGTTTGAAGACAAGGACAGTGAAGCTACACAATACGATGGAATAAACTGACACTCGAGCAATGAGCTTGAACTTCGTCAAATCTCTGCTGCAATGAAGTCGACGATTAATCTCATTCATTATTGATAGTAAACGAACACTTGTGGTACTGTAGAACCAATTCAGCATAGAAACTACAAAGAAGTAAAAAAGAAACTCGCTGTACATGAGTGTGTAGGCAATCATGGACTGGGTCGTACTAAAATGTGAGTACATCATGGTTGAGATGAACAGGTAAATCATAACACAATTCGCGAATATAGTACAGAAGATATTTTTAAAAGAAACCTTGTGAACATAATTATTATAGATATTGTACTCGCGCACACATAATACGGTTCTGATATAGTAAAAAGGGTAGCAAATGCTCAATATGTCTTCGTTTATCAATATTTTTTGTGTATTCATGCTTTTTACGATATATTCTTTTAGAATAACTAATGTCATTCTTTTTAAGATGTCAATAACTGAAAATTAGCTAGAAACAGTCTGCCACGTGAACATAGAGTTGACATTGGGGTTATAATTAATTTTATAGCTCAAATAATGATATCGACAACGAAAGAAATTGAAAAGGCGCACTTAATCAAATTAGTAATACACGTGTATTTTAATGAAATTACTTATATTACATTAATATATTATTAATTGTAACTAGTTTTATTATAAATCTTGATTTCCTTGAAAAATTCGGCTAATGCAGAACTGC